>CAWUFW010006568.1:0-600000 GCA_963921515.1 Calotriton arnoldi | reverse complement strand
AGGAAAGGACTGAAACTTTTGCCCTGCTGTGGTATCCTGCTTAAAGAAGATCTCCAAGGGCTTGATGCAGAGCTTGCCTCCTGTTCTGAAGTCTCAGGGACACAAAGACTTCAACTGCAGCATCATTGAACTCCATTGTTGGAAGTTCTGACTTGCCTTGTGGTGCTAACTCAAGTTCTGGGCCCTTGGGGGTTGTTCATGCTACAAAGAATTGCAAAGAACTAAAGAAACCTGAAAAAGTATGCATCGCCCTTTCAGTGCCTGTTTTTCTGATGCAGCAGCACTGTTCAGGAAGAATTCCATGCACTGAGCCGTGGGACCGAAGAATCAATGCAGCGCCTGTCAGCGGCTCAAAAATCTGCTCCACGCCAAGTCCAGTACACCAGCCCCCGAAGTCTGAGATCACTACACTGACTCCCATGCAGGCCTTGGTGTGCAGCTGAAATAATAAATGCATTACGGGACCGCAGCTGACCAAATCGACGTAGAGTCTGTTTTGCTGTCGCAGCATTGACCTCCAGCGCATCCAGATTTTCACGCATTGCACCGGTGCGACCAGTTTTCCGATGCATCACCAGTAGACCAGAATCGACTTGGAATTGACGTATTGCTTCCCCTTACAGTCCGGATTCGACGCAACACTTCTCCTGCGTGCAGCAAAACTGACGAATAGCCTCCCCGAGGACTCAGGAACCGATGCATCGCTGTGTTTTTCAACGCTTCCCTTCTCTGCCGGCTGTTTGGCCTTGTGAATTTTGACGCATCTGAAGTTACCTTGGGCAAAATCACACACCCATTCGATTTCTATGGACAGAATTGCTTGAAACCTCTTAAAAGTGATATTTTTAGTATATGCATGTTGGATTTTTGTCGTTTTGGTCTTGTTTGGTTTAGATAAAGGTACTTTATTTTTCTAAACTGGCGTGGTGTCCGTTTGTGGTGTTTTCATTGTGTTACTGTGATTTTGGGTACAAATTCTTCACACATTGCCTTTGGGATAAGCATGTCTGCGATTGCCAAGCTACCAAGGGGGTGAGCAGGAGTTATCTAGTTTGTGTAACTGCCTTATCCTGACTAGAAGGAAGGGTCCCTACTTGGACAGGGTACAGTCCACTGCCAACTTGGGATCCCCAATTCTAACAGGCGTTTGTGATTTTAGGAGCTGTACTTAAATCTTTAAAATTGCATATCTATGGTTATGCTGATTGGATTTTTGTCATTTCGGTGCCAAATAATATACTAAATTTTACTCTATTTTCCTAAAATGGTGCGAAATGATTCACTTTATTACTGCTTACGTGTTGTATAAAATACTTTACACATTTCCTATAAGTTAACCCTGACTGCTTTTGTGTCAAGCTACCAGAGGGTTAAGCACAGGCTAATTTAGTGCCTTTTGTGGTTTACCCCGACAAGGATTGTGGGTGTTACTTAAGAAGGGTTCACACCCACCTCAAACAACAGTCAACTTTCTAACAGCGGGGGGTGTAAGATATTGCATAAGTGAGTGAGTCAGTAAGTGGGTGAGTGAGTCCATGATTCTAATAAAATTGTACAATGGATTTTGAACCTGAAATAGAGTGCTCTTTTGGACAGCCCAGTTGACAGAGCTATATATAGGAGAATGCAGGTTATAACAAAAACAAAAAGCATAACTTTAAGAAAAAACACTTATTAGTATGTGATTAGCTTGAGACTCCAAATTATGAGGTATTGACTACATTTTGTTGCTGCATAATCAGCATTTCTTAGGAAAATTTAAGATAGGTGTTATTGTCTGTTATAGCATACTTTAGAACAACTCCACCACAGTATGAGAAAAATTAGACAATATAAGTAGTTTTATAAATAAGGCAAACGACTGATCTTCGCCAGCTGGTGGAATTTGGAATTAGTGGCAGCATTCTATAATTATTGGTAGAAGAAAATGAAACCGTACTATGTGTTCTTCTTATAGATTAGGAGCTTGACTACAATCTGACAGCATTTGATGTGCCAAACTGGGTTGAGTTTGCACAGGGAAAACAGAGTACTTCAGCTTTGGAGTTCCAGAAAGACTTCCAAACATAACATAGCACTTGCCAATATGTGTAAAGCCTTTTCAGGTGCAAACTGTGCACAAAATGAAAGTCTGCTCCTCTCATTGACAGCAATGTGCCTTATGCCCAAATACAATGGATTACTCGCTAGTGGTAGTGTAGTACAGTGGGTTATTAGGAGGTGAGGTATTCACCCTCAGCTAGTAATAATATTACAATCATTAATAGGTCCAGTCAAGTCTCAGTAAATGAATCCTTGCACAATCCTTGGTAGATTGGCAAGCGAGCAGTCAGGCTTAACTCAGGATATAGGCATGTGTAAAGCATTTAATACTACCAGAACAGTAAATAAGTAAACTACAACACAATAAAAATTCACACCAATTTATAATAAATAGGAAATATTTTTATCTTTACAACAACATATAAACAGCAAAAATCCAATGTAGGGAACCAGAGAAATGAATTTCCAGAGATTTAGGTAAAAGTAGCGCCAAAAGGAGCAAGGGGCCAACTGAGGATATCTGGTTACGCTAGATGGGGACAAAGTCACATGTTCAGTCCGACTGTGATGGATCACTGGTCAGGCACAGGACCAAGTTAGGACTGCTGAGTATTCTAACTTATGTCTTTGGTGCACGGTCTGCACGCCATTGCTTTGCGAGGCTTCGTGTCGTCTGGCTTTGTTTCTGAGGAGCTGCGACATGAGATCCTGGTTCAAGTTGCATCCCACTGCATTGGTTCTGAAGAAGCTCTATAGAGAGGCCTCACATCATCCGGAGTCAGTTCGGAGGAGCTGCGAGGGCTGCAATTCAAGGTCCTATGTTGAGTTGCGTCATTCTGCATCGGTTCTGTTGAAACTGGCAGCAGGGGGGATGAGTCTGCATTGACTCGGGTCAATTCCGATAGGCTGCCAGCTGTTTCTTGGTTCCTGTGGGGAGATAAGTGTCATCTAGCACTTGCTGAGGGTTCCGAGGCTCTGGGATGCCACTTAGGAGCTAGGACCCAATCTCTCATACTGCACTTGTGCAGTCCAGGCTAGTCCAGTTACAAGTGGTCAACTGAGGTGTCCTCTCTTTGGTTTTGCAGGTGACTTCTTCAGCTCATTTGTACCTGTTGTTGTCAGGCAGTCCAGTATTTTCCTTTTGGAGTCAGGCATAGTCCTTTCTTTGTGTAGCCTGTGAGCTCAGCAGGTGCAATCTTCCAGATTGCAATCCTCTCCTTGGTGCAGTCTACGGTTCCTGCAGGGCAGTCCTTTTCTATTCTTTTTTTCCAGGCAGTGACCTGGTGAGCTCTCCAGGGCTGCTTTATTTATAGTAACTAAGCTACCCCTTTTTAGTATAACCACTTCCTGTGAAGTGTGGCAAACTGCTAGCTCAGAATTCAACATTCTCCCAAAAATCAAATGGGGAGAACCTCTCCTTGGTGTGTGTGCCTGTGCAGCCCAAACCAGATGTGTGGCTAACAGCTAACTACAGTCCCCTTCCAGCCCCACTCCTAATCTAATTTGGGGGTGTTTACATAGGCAGCTTGCTGGTGCCAAGCACATTTCTGGCAGTTTTTCGAGTGTTGATCGGAAGCCATTTGAAAGTCTGCCACAGCATCTTCAGGGTGTGTAAGTGTGCGGCAGTGATGGCATTGACTTTTATGAGCATGTTAAGTTTGAAGTCGACAAGGATCCTGAGGATCTTGGCATGGGTAGAGGGTGTAGGAGTGTGTTCTAGTTCAGTCAGCTATGAGGGGGAGTCCCACAGTGAGGGTTTTTTCCTGAAGATCATGACGCCAGTCTTGTTGGTGTTGAGCTTCAGACAGATGGATTTCATCCAGTCTGTGATTATGGTCTATTATATAGTGAACTTGTTCCCGGTGCTAGGTGTCTTGTCCAAGAGGGAGAGGATGAGTTGCATGTTATTGGTCTAACAGAGCACTTTGATGTTGTGAAGGCAGATGATGCTGGCCAGTGGGATCATATAAGCATTGTAAAGATTCAGGGACAGGGAGGAGCCTTGCCAAACTCTGCAGATGAATTTGTGGGCCTGCAAGGTTAAAGGTGCTAGGCTGACTGACTGGATCCTTTTAGTCAGAAAAGAGCAGATCCAGTGGAGCATGAGTCCATAGATTCAGATGCAGGCGTTGGATGAGGATAGAGAGAGAGAGCATCTCAAATGCTTCCAAGAGGTCAAGGAATATGAAGGTTGCTGTGTTTCTTCTGTCCAGGATTATGCAGATTCATCAGTGGCAATACTGTGGTTGGTTCTGAATCATGAATGAGTGGCATTGAGGAATTGGTGGTTGTTGAGGTATTTGGTGAGTCATCCACTGATGATGTTCCCTAGACCCTTCGCTGGGGACCGAAGCAGAGATATTGGTCTGTAAGTAAGTGAGAGAAGCAGGGACCACTGACCGTTTCTAAAGCAAGGGGAGGACTGTAGCATGTTTCCAGTCATCTGGGAAGGCGACCGAGAAAAAGGAGGTGTTCATGTTCAGGATGGGTGTGAATATGGCACTGTTGGGAAGAAGCCCCCTGGAGTAGTCGTGGTGGAGCACAGGCCCAATAAGACCCTTCAGTGGATGGACTTCATGATGGAGGCAGTTTTGTCCGGGTCAACAGTGGGCCATGAGGTTTGCCTTGGCTCTATGGGTGAGGTTGGGAGTCCATGGGTAAAGTCTGTTGGGTCCTGTTACGCGTTGAAGTTGCTATAGATGATGGTGATTTTGTTTCTGAAGAATAACGAGAGGTCATTGCAGAGGTCCTGCAAGGGGGTGGTTAAGCTGGAGGTAGCCACAGGTGAGATGAAGTCCTTCAAGATGGTGAATATTTCCTTTCTTCTGCTGGTGTCAATTTAGTCTGCCATGGCGGTGTGCTCAGTGGTTCAGATCATTTGAATGTATTGTCTCAGGGCTGATTTGAATGTGCCCCTATCTTTGACTTGCTTAGTCTCCAAATGCTCTCCAGTTGTTTCCAGTGACACTTCATCAGCCTTAGTTCTTTCGAGTACAAGCTGCCTTGGAGTCTGGCTCTTGCTGTGCCATTGTGCTTGAGGGGGGCCAGGGTTTTGGTGTAGGAGGTGATCCAACTGCTAAAATTGTTAATGACTTCATTGAGGTTGCTGCTGTTTTTGGGATGATGGGTGTTGAGAGCTGTGATCCATTCTCTATCCAGGATGTTGTTTTAGCTGTGGTTAATTCGGCAGTGGTTGGTATGCTTTGGAGTAGGACAGAAATGCTTAGTTTGACAAGGGTGTTATCAGGTCAGGTGGCAGGCATAGGTTCTTTGACTTGGACATTGTCGAATTAGGTCAAGACGGATTCCAGGAGGTTCCCGGCGACATAGATATGTCATTTGACTCTTGGGTGAGGTCCAGGTTACCAAGGTCTTTGAGCAGGGTTTTCGAGATGGGGTCGGCTAGGTCTTCCAGTGTTGGTTTTGGAGAAGTTGGTGTGGGGTCCCGGTGGTATGCAGATGAAAGTGCCGCTCAGGGTGAAGTTGGCAGTGATGTTCAGCTTGAATAACAGGGGCCGTATTACAGTAAAGTCGTATTTTCATTGTTTGTGCCGGGCCTCCTTTTAAAAGGTGTGCCCATCGCAAATAATGAAAATGTGCCCTATTACTATGAATGTGCTTCCCCCAGGGCAGCAGCGAACTCGCGCTGCCCTAGGGACAGCGCATTCAGGTGAAAAATGGAGCGGCTTCTTTAAAGCCGCTCTGTATTTTCACAGTGCAGGTAGCAACCGCCTGCTCTTTGAAGGAGGATTAGAGATCCCCTGGCAGGCGTGTGCAGTCACTGACTGCACCCGCCTGCCAGGGGATTTCTGGGGGGTCCATAGGGCTGCTCTCAGTGTGCCTCCTGACAGTTTCTGTCAGCTTCCTGACAATTCCTATGCGCCCGTATCTGTAATATGGCATGGGTGCAGAGGCAAAGGGATTCCCTTATTTGCATGGGGCACGCCCCCATGCAAATGAGGGAATGCCCCCTGCAGATAGCGCTGGTGCTTTATGTGCACCAGCGCTATCAGTATTACAGAAGGGGCAGCACAAGCATCTGCGTCCCCTTCTGTAATACCTAACTCTCCCGGGGGCCAGCAAAGCGGGAGCAAAAGCCCATTGCGCCCCTTGGGCACTCTCATTAATACTGCCCCAGGTGTTCCATGTTGGTGGTGGGTGTGCAGCGGAGAAGCTGCAGCTGATGTCATTCTTGCAGATGATGGCTACTCTATCTCTGAGTTTTTTAAGTCTATCTTGTCTGGTGATCTTGAACACAGGTGAATGGCAGTGGCGATGTCAGGTGCTGCTCCGGGGTTCAGCTATGTTTCTGTAAGAAACAGGAGGTCTGGCGGGTGGTTGTGGGTATCTCCGTGGAGTGTTTGGGGATGTGTGGGTGTTGAGGAGCCTTCATGAGAGCTTGGTGGGCTCTCTGTGGTAGCAGAGGGTTAGAGAATTTGAAGGGTTCCAGGCCCTGGACACGGCCCAATCATGTATTGGCTCAGACGGACTTACCTTTGGCATACCTTTGGCATGCCATGGCGAAGACGCTAATCACATCGGCTGCATTGTGGCCACCATCTACTAGGTCCTGGTGGAAAGGAGGAGTGCAGGGGGTGTGGGCAGGACTTAAGGGGCATGGGAGATGGGTAGCAGGAGAGGGGGAACATGGTAAGGAGTGCTGGGGGAGAAAAAGGGTACGAAAAACAAAGGCATAGAGACAGAGCAAAGAGGCACAAAAGCAGAGCAAAGAGGTACAAAAGCAGAGCAAAGAGGCACAAAAGCAGAGCAAAGAGGCACAGATCAAGGCAGAACCGAAGTGAAGAGGCACAAAACAAGGGCAAAAGTGGAGCAGAAAATGGAGCAAAGAGGCACAGAATAAAGGGCACAAAACAGGGATATGACACAAACAGAGCACAATGTAAGAGAAAAAAGACAGGAACTGGAGCAAACCTGAGGAGGAATGAGAGAGAGTAACCAGAAGAATAGCAAGTTAGGAACCTCAAGGTGCAAGAGCCTGGCCCAAATGGACCGTGCCTGGACAGAGGTCTGGGCATAGGTAAATCCTTGGGTGAAAGGAGTTGTACCTCCCTAAGGTACTCATAAAACCCTAGTTTGAAAATCTGTTTGCAGTGATGCTGGAAGTAGAGGTGAGGCAGTGCTGTAGCACCCCAAAGAAAAGAAAGATTGCTGCAAGAGAGTGGGTCATAACAAGGATCTGTAAAAGATCTTCTCTCTCAGTCTTTGTTATGTGTTTATAGTCGGTCAAAGGTAAACTGTAATTTGACCAAGGGGAAGTGCTTTTTATAAACCACTCCGTATTCTCTTAAACCATGTCTACCTTGAGATGGGTCTGAGTGCAAAGTGAAGGAATTATCTTTAGTAACAATTAGAGGGATTTATGAAATGGTGAAAGGAAACACGCATCTCAGAGTTTTTTTAAACTCCACACATGTAGAAAAATGTTTGCTTTTACCCTGACTACTGTATTCAAATGTTTGTATGTATATAACAAAGATTAAAAGTGCAAATTTTAATGACTGTCGGGGGTAAGTGGGATTGGCTCATCTGATGGACATGGATCAGAGGTGGTTCCTAAAACCAGGGGCGGCTCCTCCATGTGGGCGGGGGAGCGTCACCCCACTGCTTTCTCGCAGTACGAGAACAGAAACATAAAATGGTATAAATACCACTTTTTGTTTCTTCTTCTCGCACTGCCAGAAAGCAGAAGTAGGTTTTGGTTGAAGGCTGGCCGGTGAGCAGGTCAGGGAGGAGTGGCTAGCCCAATGTTGTGGGCGCTATCTGGTTGGTCGGCCCCAGGGCCGACCAAACCAGTCATGCACACTCTCCCGTTTTCTCCATGTAGTCTGCATGCAGCCTGCATGGGGAAAATGGCCGTCCCAGCCAATCACAACGCTGCCATTACAGCATTGTGATTTGCTTAGGGGAGGGGAGGGAGACTGCCAGTGGCTGCTTTCTGGGAGGACAACGCAACGCGATGCTAGACTGGACAGCCGAATGTACGTTTACATTTTTTTTTTTTAATTCACCCCCCCGCATGACCCTCTCCCCACGCGCCTCCCACCTGTGAGTCATGCCGGCCGTGACTGCCTAAAACCATATCCAAAAGTTATAAAAGCAAGAAGATGGATGCTGAAGCAGCAACTCAGCCAAATTCCAGCTCTTTTTAAATTGAGAAAGCATAATAAGGATTAAGAAATAGTGGTTGCTAACTTTAACATTTGTCCCTTTTGTACTGACTACGAACTGACATTGGTTCATCTTATTGTGTTCTGTGTCACTTTAATTGGTGAGAGAGAAAATTTAAATGACAATTTTTAATGAAAGTGACGTTCATTTTTTAAACGATTTTATATCCTACATCATGAAATGTAGCGATGTCCGTTTATGTAAATAAAACAATTTACCACTACCCCCCACCCTGCCCCTCCCCCGCCCCACCCCAGCACCCCGCAGCACTCCCTCTGCGAGCCGCCACTGGGTCTATGACTTGTTTTCGCCAGTCTGCCACCACCAGACATGTTTCTGACCTCATGGGGTGAGGGCCAGTGCTCTCAGAAGACAGAGACAAAGTCTGCTCTGGGCAGAGGTGCTTCACACCTCCTCCAGTACAGGATGGACTTCCTGGGAGGGAAGCTTCAAAGGAGATGCCACCTTTGAAATCCAGCCGAGGAACCTTCAGTTAGTGGGGGATGCCAGGCACCCTTTCTTGCTCCACTTTTGGTGGTAGGAAAGGCGGGAAAATTAGTTAGATCCGAAGGAGGGTCACCACTTAGCCTACACCACCCCTAGGGCAGGCGTTGGGAATCCCTATCCTGAAATTCCACTATCTTGGGATGGTGGAACAACTGCCTTTCAGGGCTAGGGTAGTGCCCCTTCCCACAGGAAGAGGTCACTAGAGGGTGTAGGCACCCTAAAGGTAGCTAGCCCATTGGCTACTACGTGTATCCCCATGTAACACCCCTAAATTCAGTATTTAGGTGGCACTTTGAGACCTGAACATCTGATTCGATTGCCAAGAGAAGACCATGACAAAGAAGACCCCTGCATGAGAATTGAAGCCCTGCTTATGGCAGTATAATGCTGCCTCAAGAACTTGACAATTCCTGTCTTCTGTGTCGTCCTGAACCTGAGAGGACTCCAAGAACCCCGGGGCAGCCTTCAAGAAATCATTAAGAAGCTCCCTTGAATTGAAGGTATTACTCTCCTGCACTCTGCAGGCACCAAACCCATGAAGTCCGGTTTGTCGAATTGTTGCTCCTTGATGACCTCGACGCAGCACCGAAGCAAGAAAAGGTACAACAGCTCTGGAGGGTAAGATCTGTCAAAGTGAACTTTGTGAAAGCTTTGCCTGATTTTATATGCATTTTCTGCTTTTCCCCCAATGTTTCCTATGGTGCGTAATTGCGCACAAAAGTGATATATTTTCAGAACTTTGCAAAATCTTAACCTCGAAAGTACTTACCTTAGAATTGTGTTCTTGGCCTTAAAAATTATATAAATATCTATATTATTTTTATAAATTGGTCTTTGATTTATTCTTGAGTGTGTGTCTAATTTATTGCCTCTGTGGAGTAGAACAAATGCTTAGCACTATACTCTGATAAGCCTAACTGCTCGCACACACTACCACAAAAAGAGCATTAGAATTATCTGGTTTTACCTCTGTATACTATTTGGGGATTCTCTGGACTCACAGTCCACTTCTCTTTTAGTACACTATATAAAGAGCCAACTTCCTACAGATGTAAAAAGTAGAATTTTCCAAGTTCAGTTGTCACATAAGACTGTAGAATGTCCCCCATACATGCAGAAATCCAAATTTGGTGAACACCAACAAAGTCATAACTTTTAAAGTATTAACAATACATGTACCTGCAGCACCATACCTACACCTAGGTGAACCATGGGTGCTGGACAGACAAGGGCCCAGATTTATGAAGCTCTTTCATTGCCATTGCATCACGCAAGGTGGTATTAGGGAATCCAAGGGCTTTAGTGAGATTTACTAAGCCACGCAAAGCCATCTTATGTTGCTCTGCTTGCCTTAGTAAATCTAGAGTAACGCAAGGCAGGGCAAATCACTGTCTTGCTTTACTCTGCCCTGGGATAGCGTTCCATGGGTGGAGTGAGGGCGTCGCCATGCATCCACCTATGGATTTTGGTGCATTCCCAGATTTACTAAGGCTACTAAACCTTTGAATGCGGTATAATGCTATGCCTTCCCCAATGAGTTGTAACAAGGAGAAATATGTTTATTTCTCCTTGTTTTTCCCCTTTCTATGAGTGCTACATTTTTTAGTAACATAGAAAGAGGAAAAAGCCTCATAGGATTGTTTTTGTGCAGGTAGGTGTCCCTTCCTGCACAAAAACAATCCTGACTGTAACGCTGACATCCAACGCAGGCACCCTTGCATCATGGCGCAAGGGTGTCTGCATTGGCGCTAGGCTGCACTCAGAGCCCGAGCACATGGTGAGGGCAGGAATGTGCCATACCTTAGAGAGCGCAGGAATGTGCCATATCTTAGCAGATATGTCACATTCCTCCCCTCTCCCTGTCACGCCATGCAGCAAGTTGTCTTGCTGCTTTGTGTTGTGTGACTTTTTAGTAAATCTGCCCCCTGGTGCGAGTGGAGGGATGATACGACTTCATGGAAATTTGCATTAAAATCCTCCATTTTCACAGTGGGTGTGGGCAAGATAAGAGTTTTCATGGAAAATGAGTTTCAATAAAAGAAAAAGAGATAACAATTTTTGGGATATTTTCTCTATTTTTCACCCTCTAAGTATAAGGGTTAGGAAATGAAAAATGAAAAATAACAAGTCTTGTTTGCTTTTCATTCACAAACGGTGATTAAAATTGGGAAATTTGAGTCACTTCCCCACACTTGGAGGGCAGAAATGTGCCATATCTTAGAGTGGGCAGGAATGTGCCATATCTTAGTAGATATGAGACATTCCTGCCCTCTCCCTGTCACGCCATGTAGCAAGTTGAATTGCTGCTTTGTGTTGTGTGACTTTTTAGTATATCTAACACCTGGTGTGGATGTAAGAATGATAAGACCTCATGGAAATGTGCATCAAAATCCCACATTGTCACAGTGGGTGTGGGGAAGATAAGTCTTTCATGGACCATGATTTTCAATGAAAGAAAAAAGATTAAAAATGTATATCACCCTCTAAGTATAAGGGTTAGGAAATTAGAAATTAAAAATAACACGTCTTTTTTGCTTTTTATTCACGAATGGTAATTAAAATTGGGAAATTGTAGCCACTTCCCCACACTTGTTTCTCCACAAATGGGACAGTAAGGTGCAAATTAAAAAGTGTAGGTAATTGTGTAAAGCATCCAAAAGAGCTTAATATTTCACTGTAGTGTGGAAAAAAAGAGAAAAGTTCTGATAGAAAAGATTGCCAAGTAAAAGAGAAAGAATAAAAGAAGATCTGTGTACATTTCACAAATATCCTAACCCTACAGCTACAGAATTCCTGTAATGCCGGGAATCCACAGTGATAAGTCTTGGGGGACATAAGCATATGTAGGGAACGTTAGAAGACCATAATCTTTAAACGTGTATGCCTAAGGACTCTGGGACATATTTACTAAGAATCCACACAAGGTAGTGCAGCAAGTAAAATTACTTTGCTGCTTTGTGTGAAAGGGAGAGAGCAGAACTGTGCCATGTCTTCAAAGAAATGGCGCAGTTCTGGTCTCTACTTCCACCGGTGCACTTTCTGCTGTTTCTAGCCAATCCAGACAACCTTGCACCCTAATCCATAAATGCCTGTGTTGTAGTCAGGATAAAGTTTGTGCAGGTAGGAGCACCATCCTGCACAAAAACTATTCTTGTAGGCTTTTTCCTCTTTGCATGTGTGTTGCAGAATCACTAAAGCCCTTTCTTTATTTTATGTGTTTTGCATCTAGAATCGTGTGTGACCTATGCAAGTTTAGGATGACATGGGTCCTTGCTACACAGGTAAAGTTTTCTGTAGCCAGACCTTAAAACAAAAGCACAAAGCAGTCAAGCACAGAAAGAAGACAGACACTTATCTGAAGGTATCTGAAAAAAATGCCTAATCTCAAATGGATATACATAAAACAACATGAGGTTGTAGGCCAAGTGTAACGGTGTGCGACTCCTGTGTGAGGAATCACCTCAGTCATGACTGTGAAAAGGAAGGTGATGAGATGGTAATGTCAATGGTGCACTAACAGTTTCCTTTCAATGCATCAGGGACACTTCTTCGGATATCTGTGCCAAACTGCTAAGGTTAACATGATGGTCTTGCGCAGAAAGGTTTACACCTGAAATGATGGCAGAAGTGCCTCCCTAATTTGGTTTGCTGCCCATTACCATTGACTTCAATTTGATTCATATGAATTATACAAAATTTGGATCTAAATTTTTTCGAGACTGCATTCGGCCATGAGACCATTCCATAACATGCTCTTCAAAACCCACTGTGCTGCTGCACTGTTCTCTCCAGACCAGAAAGGCACACACATGTATCCTCAGAGTGCACACTTATAAAGCGACCCTTTGGCACTGAAATCACATCATTGCAGCACTATCCTACTACCCTCACGCCCAGGGGTGTAACACAGGCCCCCGCAGCCCCCGCGTTGCGGGGGGGCCCCGCACTCCAGGGGTCCCCTCAGCGCGGAGCCAGTAAGCACTACACAGACATCTGTGACCGTCTCCGAATTTTTGATAGGAAATGAATTACTACGTAGGTTAGGTAACTTATGTTAGGATACGCTCGCTCTATTAGACTTCATAAATTAAACGGGGGGTGGGCGTGCTCCAGGGGCCTCCTCAGCGGAATTGGTAATGGTGCGCAGCGCGCAGATGTCCCCGACGCCGTGTCTGCGCGATCTTACTCTTCACCCTTAGGGTAGGGCTGATGACCAATTGTCATGCGCATTGCGGCTCGCGCAATTAAAAGTGCGCGTGACTGGTGAGGCAAGGAGGCATCCCAGAGGCCAGAGACGACGACTGAGAGGTACCGTGCGACTTCCGGACATAATTTTATTATGTCTAGCCCCTGGCTAGTGGCTAGCCTTGCCCTGTCTTCTCTTCTGCCGCCCGCAGGTGAGTCTGTCTGTTCCAGACCCAGCAGGTGGAATGGAATGGGATGCATGCATGCATCATTATGGGCAGTGGGCACAGCGGGCAGGCGGCCGGGCCGGTATTAAAAGCAAAAAGTAATATAGGCCCGGCCCGGTTCTGCGCAGTGGAGTCTGGAGACCGTGAAGATACATATAACATATCTCCAGTTTGTGAGAGTGGAGCGAGGTGGCTGGTGGTTGCGGCTTGCGCTCCGTTGCAGGCCGTGGTCAGCTGCAATAAATCAAATTTTTTAATCATGATTATTGTCACTGTGACCGTGACAACCATCATGATTAAAATGTTTGATTTATTGCAGCCAGTGTGCGTGCAGCGCAACTGCAACTGCATGCATCATGGGGTGGGCGGCCGCCGGCTGGGCCGTGATTTAGGAGCATAATACAGGCCACAGGCCTAGTTCTACCAGGCGCTGCGCAGTGGAGACCGTGACGAGGATTGCCAGCCCCAGTTTCAGTTTGAGTGAGAGCGAGGTGGATGGTGGTTGCGGTTTGCGCACCGTCAGGTGGCTGCAATAAATAAAAAAATGTAATCATGACAGGTGATTGTCACCGTGACAATCATCATGATTAAAATTTTTGATTTATTGCAGCCACGCGACGGTGCGCAAGCCGCAACCACCATCCTCGCTCTCACAAACTGCACCCACACGGCGGCGAATCGGAATTGCAGAGGGAGTGACATATTGCTGCAGGCCAGGACTGGAATGGCGGGCAACCAGGCCCGGGCAGCCGGGAGGGCGGGTTACAGAAGGAGGGGGTGCTGATTCTGAATATAAACTGGAAAGAATTACAGGTAGGACGGGAGGGCGATAGGCCTTGCCCACTTTTCATATTGATACAATTCTATAAATTTTAAGACTGGACAGTGTTATTAATTTCATTGCCAGATCTGTGCTACTGCCCGTTGATAGTGCATTTCTGTTACTTCTGCTCACCAGTGGTTGGTGACAAGTGATCTTTGAAAGTGGTGAGGCTGAGGCGGAACACTTGCCTGAGTTCCAGCAGCGAAAGGAAGGAAGGGAGACAGGTTTATTTAAGGAGAGTTTGGGAGTTCTTCACACCACCCTCCCCCCCACCCCCAGAAAATTGTGAGAAAAGCAGGTCAAATGGTGCTTTTAAGACACATTATTCAAATGAATGTGCTAATATGAGCCCCACGCTTGGAAAGGGTGCTCTTGAATAATTCCCAGTACTTCCATGGTGCACCAAGGAGGCCTGACATGTCCACGCACCTGCCCCTGTTTGTAAGTTTAGCCTAGAGCCGACTTTATTTCTCTACCAGCATTATATTTCCCAAAACATTCATAAATTCATGAATGTGCACGTGCAGCCTCCGTCAGTCAGCTGTCTTCATCCAGTGATTTGTACAAGGGCCCTTCACCTTTTGCCTTCACTCCCACAGCATACAGCCTCGCTAGGGGTCAGCCCAAGCAAGCTGCTGGGTCACTTCACCTTGAGGGACAGAAATCTCTTTTGCGCACGTGTACACATCCGTCTAAAAAGGTAGTTCACCGGGGCTGGTGGACCTAAAAAGCCAGGACTGGCTTAATTTGCCGCACAAGACAATCCGTCACTTGGCAACGAGATAAAAGATTAACAAATTAGGTTTCGGATTGTGATGCTCGTCCTTTACTATTGGTAGAATTCAAAAGTTAATGCATGAAGGGCTGAAATGGCAGACAGTGCATTTCACGTGCAGATGTCACCATCCTAGTGGTAATGATGAAGCATTCACACTCCTCTAAAACAATGGAGCCTACTAAAAACGTCACAGCCCACCATAATATGAGCCTCTGTGGGGTGTGGGCTGCGCCTCATAAGACCGACTGACACTCCCATCACTCGTATGGTCACACTGTGTAGCAGCATCAGCTGCACCTGAACGCATCAGAGATGATGATACGAAAGCGTCACTGCTGGCACCCCAGCTTCCATGCAGAGCCGGGCTTCGGGGCACTTTCACGAGCCCCTCGAGTGGTGCTCAAGCTCCTCGGGTGGTGCTCGAGCTCCAGTACCCCACACTGAAGCTGCTTCCTGTACATTCACCCTTCGCCAAAGTAAACTCTTGTTTTCACTGGGATTAACTATTTATTGTTCTGAGCTTTATATTTGTGCTTTTTAAACTATGCAATTCCTCATTTACAGTTCATTCAATATCCCCGTATATCTCTTTCCATATCCTGCACATATTTCTTTTCCCCAAAATCCCTATACTATCAACAACCACACTGGCGCCCGTTGGCACTTTTCTTTTGTACTCTTTGTGACTGGTTTGTCATCCATTTTTCTTTCCTCACTTTCTCTCTCTGTCCTACACACACATGTATCCTCTAAATCCACGTGCTCCATAGAGGTGAGCGTGCCACTGAAAGTTTGAGCCAGGCTCGAGGCTGAAGCGTAGCTCTGGCTCAGCTCGAGGTCCTGTTGAAATCTCGAGCCCATCTCGAGCCGAGCTTACGTTTGGCTTCTGTGAGGTGCCCTCCTGTATCCTGGGTGTGGCATTATGACCCGAACTGTCGTCTTTGGACCTGAGGAAGCAGGTTCGAGTCTCAGCGTCGGCTAAACATCCTGTGACTCTGGGAAAATCACTTCATCCACTACTCCCTGTAAACAATGGGCGGTGCCCTTGTGTAATGTAAAGGGGTTCTATGTAAAGCGCTCCAACGCCTTCGAAAGGTGCACAAAGAGATAAAGAGAAAGCCTTGACATAAGGAATATTGCTTTTTAATAATCTGGGTCACGCACAGGGTTTGTAATGTCTTGCCTCTTAGTTCACTTATGCTTCATGTTTAAAAATTATCACTTTTATTAAAGTACTATAATGTGAGGTATTAATTTGAAAGCTTCCACGTGCTAAAGAAATAAACTTTTGAATTTGAAGAGACTTTATCGTGATGTTTGGTTTATGATTTACATAGTAAACATGTTCAGGGCTCTGCTCGTCCACCGGCTCTAAGATCCGAGGCAGACTCTTGGCTCTCCATGCTTATTTGTTGGCTCGCCTACCTCTACTGCTCCATCCCTCTCTGCCTTCTAGCGGTATTTCATCCACTTTATGTACCCTCCTGCTTTCGCTCCACCATTCTAACGGCTCCCATACTCCGGAATAAGCTCCACATTACAGTCCTTAAAGATGACCAATTCACTGCTTGTTGCCAATTTCGATTGTGATTTCTAATATTAATTCCCCGTGAGCTTATCATGTGCTTTAAAGGCTTATATCAGTTTACTCTATGTGTACAGAGCCTTGGAGAAAGGCGTTCAAATAAATTCAATATATAAATACAAATATACAAAATGCCTGCCGGGAACAGCTGAAGGCCCTAACCATGTTCTCTAGGCACCGGTGCATGGTGTGAGTGAGAGGCCCTGCTCTGTACCAGATGGTTGTATCAACATAGTCTGCTGTGGTTAAGACAGACTCCGCTCTTTAATCATCTAGTAAAAGTGACAGGGAGTAAAACAGTAGTAAGGCTGGTCTAGATAGGACTTCCTCAGGCTAAGTTACACAGATGTAGGCCACTGGGTGGGTTTCCTTACTTTTATTTATTTCAATTACATATTTCAATTATACAGCCCCCTCGCCCTAATAAAAACTTTAGTTTGAATAATTTGTGCCGTGACTCATTTCTTCCTTACTGAAGTGAGCAACTCAAGCTGAATAAACTCAGACTGAATATTGTCGGACCGTATTTAGAGTTCGCAATCAATGTTACTATATCTTAAATACTCCTATCACATGTGGAAGCACAGTAACTCCACTGAGCCATAAGCCAGATGGAATAAGTTGATCCCACCCTGAGCCAATGCCCAAGTAACGTCAGTACTGTAATGAGCCTCAAGCTAATAATACCTTTAAGCCACAGCGAGACTAGACCTAGTAGCTTCATGCTTCCCTGAGCATGGGTGCAGCAATCCCAGGCTCTGAGAAGAGGCCACACATTGCAGAATAAAAATGGAAGCCCATAAACAATGTAGCTGTTTTGGTTAAGTCAGCAACACAAGACAGTTAATGACACTGGATCATATTGACTATTGGTACCAATATTAAAGAAGGGCTTATCCACCGGAAATGTGGCGATGGGATCTACAAATGAGCTCAAAGGAGAATAGGTTGAGGTACGGTCGAGTCTGAGTAGTACACTCATAGTCGTTGAAATTTCACTCATAATTACACTGAAATTATGAAAATGTCACACATGGCAAACAAACCTTGGCAGCTATGCCCGCAGCAGCCCCCGTGTTCCAGCCTCCGGGGGCCCCATCAGCGCTGTAGCGCACACAGGCAGCACTACACTCTCTTGCCGGCGTTGGTTGCACCAGTGAGTTGCCTCATAACAGTCCTGCCTCATAAATTAAATGGTGCGTGCGGTGGGTGCAGGTGACCTGAGCTTCCAGGCCCAGCAGCAAGGGGGTTGAAGGCAACTGCCTTGAGTCCAGAGACCATTTGCATATTAACATATTACAAACTAAAGGGGAATACATTGTCTAGACTGGTTTAATGTTCATGCTGCTAAACTTATCTTTTTTACCACTCACGTAGAAATATTTGCACCTTTATGCACAAATAAAAGGGGCATTGTTTGACTGGACGGGTTGGATGTTGATGCTGCTAAATTGTTATTACTTTACCAGGCACTTTGAAATATTTATGCCTTCATGCACAAACAAAAGGGGAATTAGTTTGACTAAATAGGTTTGATTTATGTATGCTGCTGCTTGCTTTACTTGTTACTGTTTTACCAGTCACTTTGAAATATTTGCACCTTCATGCACATGCACAAGCCAAAAGAGCATTGGTTGACTAAAGTGGTTTGATTTTTGTATGCTGCTGCCTGCTGCCTGCTGTACTTGTTACTGTTTTGCTAGTCACTTTGAAATATTTGAGCTTTGAAAAAGAGAATTGTTAGTTTAAACTGGTTTGATTATTGTATGGTGCTGTAGTTATTGTTTACCAGTTGCTTTGAAATATATGTGCCTTTATGCACACACCAAATGGGTAATTGTTTGACTAACCTGGCTTCATTTTTGCATACTGCTGGACTTGTTTTTATCATGCACTTTGAAAGTATTTTCACCTTGATGCAAATAGAAAGTTAATTGTTTTACTAAACATGCTTGATTTTTGTATATTGCTGGACAGGTGTTTGATTTATTATGCACTTTGAAAGTAGTTGCACTTTTCTTTTGCTTTACCAACTACAGTTTGTTTGGATGGTCATTGGGTACTTGCTGATATGGTTTGTTTTTATTCTACATGTGGTGTTATTTATGGTGTGCCTTAAATCTTGTATTTAGCATTGTTTACACTACAGAAATGATAAATTAAAACAGACAAACATCTGCATCAATGTTCTGAAGCATCCAAACAGTTTTCATCCTCAGCCTTGTTTGCCTGCCTGTTTTGTAATGCTTACTAATAAAGACATGATGGTAGAAATTGAAATTGCTTCCTCCGTTCACGTTATTATCATGCACAACCCTTGACAGTCACTAGTGTGTGGTATGCAGATAATTCAGCAGTCTATTTCTCTTGTCTTTCGCAAGAAACTGAGTTATATCTTGTATACTTCTCATGTATATTGTTGGTCGCGTTTTTATGGAATTGCAGGTTTGGGTTTGTCTTTCAAAGTTTCAAGGTATTGTCCATTAATGTCAATTCTAATTCAGACCCTTCATAGTTGTTCTTCAGCCATAGGCAGTTCCTGAGACAATAGGATCACTCCTTGGCATTGTTCTGATTGCTGCCTCAGTTAAATAATCTGCTTTTGACATTATTGTTACAAATGGCGTAGCTTATATGCTAAGAGCGTTTCCCACTTTCTCATTAGAACATTGAGAAAGACAATGTAGAGGCATTTAATTTAAATGTTGGAGGTTTCAAAGCAAAATATGCCAGATTTTTGGGTGGTGGGGCAAAATGGTAGGTGGTGGGCCGGGCCGCCGGGGGGGGCCCCCTCCATGTGCTTTGCAGGGGGGGCCCCCTCAAGTTTCGTTATGCCACTGCTCACCCCCACATCACCAGGCATGATGAACCTGTCTCTAGTTCCCTCATACAAGAGTGTTTCTGTATCATCAGTGTGAAACATTCTCACTTACAAGAAGCCTGAAAATCTAGGACAAATGAACATGTGTGGTTGCATGTGTTAAAAGAAAAAATGCTTGTGTTTCTTCTACCTTTTCCCACTTTGCATGTGTGCTACACTGTACAGCACACATACTATGTGGGACACAGCCTAGGCATAGTATTTTGTACTGGAAGTGAGGTGTGTTGCCTGCCCTTGTTTCTGATCTGTCAAGTCTGCAACACTAACTCTGAGAAATTCTGAATTAACTGTATAGACTTAGCAATTAAATAGAACCAAGGGGCATAGTTGTTCTCTGCACAATATCATGATACCTACTTGTCTCATTTATTAAAAAACAAGCAAAAACATTAAAAGGAACAGGCAGAATCTTATTAAATTAGAAAACGAGATACTGCGAGAAAAGTAAAACAGCTCGCAAATAGAACTATGGTCTCACCTGTGTCTACTGTAGTGTGCTGTAGTAGCCAATAAAACAAAATTTGCACTGTTTTGTGAGTTTGTCAACATCTTTTTTTAAGGAAAATACTATACAAAAAAATAAACACTTAAAACACAGCTTTACATGAAGCATGGTGCTTTCTTTTTGCAATAGCCATTTGCTGGCCTATACACCTCGATGGCTTCCTGTTCTGTGTCAGAGAACTGGCTCTGCATCTTAAGAAATCTATTTATACATTTCCTTTGAATAAGAAATTTTAATTAAATAATGTTTACTCTTATCTGTCCTGGCATGGTGCCTAAATGTTTGCACCATGTCTTGGCCTCTAATAACAGCCTGTAAAGTTGATTCACTATTTCTTATAGTCGTAAATCTTCAATGATGTCTGATCATTCTCAGAAACTTCCATTTTCTCCCAGTAGAGTTCATTCTCTTTCATGCCATCACCGATGCACTGATAGCAAGCGAATCTCTCTGGCACTCAAGCAGGTCAAAAGCGCAAACACCTTATGAAATTACTTTTCAGTGATCAAATGCCAGATTGCTTCTCTGGCAAAGTATTTTGCTGATGCAGTGTCAGGAAGAACATTCATTTAAGCATTTCCTCTCTGAAATTGCAACTTGTTTCAAATGTTGAAATACTGAACTGTGGTTAACCTTAGATGGCTGTTTAACCTTCATTTCCTCACTTCATTAGCATACTGCTCCTGATAGCTATGAACTCGTTATTTGTCCTTTTACTATGAATTATGAAAATAATAACTTTGAGTTGAAAGAATGTTAGGACACAAAAACAAATGATGCAAAGTGTTGTACAGCACAGTCAATTTGTTTCAAGCAGCAAGCTAATGCTGGATGAGTTTGTTATGTATTCTGGGGCAGTTGTGCGTTAATGTTTTATGGGGCATGTATCAACAATGTATGCAGGAGAAAAGGTTCAGACACCTTTTGCTATCAACTCGGGAAATACTGGTAGTCTTCATCACACTTAGCAAAATGAGGTCACTGATAACGTAGAAAAACTTTAGGGCAATCCACAATATGAAGACACACATGGAAAGACAATTACCACGGTCGGACTGCAAGAGAAAATATGCCTGGACACCAAAATAAAAATGGCCCCCAGATAGCTAAAAAAGAGGCCCACATTTGCAAATCAGTGGTGTAGTTTTCTACTTTTAAAGACTCTCTATATAGGTGCTTTGTAGGGTATGGGAGTCTGCATGCGTTGAGCTTGCTGCATGCACTGTTTGGGAAATTAACAGTAAAACTCGGCCCACTGGACCACTAAACAGTCCCACAAACAGGTAAGCAAGCATTGGTAAAAACCAATAGGCCTGGAGTTGGCCGTCGGCCTTTTGGAAATTCTTGTTTTGCCTTGGTTCTCACAAAACTTTATTGTTCCAGAAGCTGCTGGTGCCTCATCATTCTAGACAGAAACATTGGTTAAAGGCAAAAATATTGCTTTGGGCTCAAAAACGCACACATTGCCATAGTACTCTGTGCCACTGAAGTAAACCACTTTATGTGTTGATGATCTCCTTGTGAAAGGGAAGCAATTGTAACTCATAGGGAAGTTAGCCAATGCTGAAGTGGGCTGACACATTGCCCCTTGATGCATGCTGGAGTGGCAGGAAGAAAAATGGGAATTACAGAACCATGGTCTAATGGACGAAGTCTAGCTGAAAAACCCTAAAGGTAACTATGTTATACTCATAATTTTAGAATTATTAAAAAAGGTCTTGACTAACACAGACATCAAAAGCCAATCAGTCTGGCATTGGCTGCCAGCCTCTTGCTTTTGGGAAAGAAAGAAAACAAGAAAGAAAGAAAGAAAGAAAGAAAGAAAGAAAGAAAGAAGGCACTCCTGCATCAATGGCACCACCGCAACCTAAGTACAATCCAAGCCCATGTCTCTCAAAGATGCAGCCACTGCAGTCATGGGAGTGAGCAGTGAGAATTATGGAAAGTGACTGCGATGATGATGAGCCAAGGAGTGTCAATATGGAGGGTGGCTCTGAGGACACTGAGATGACCCCTCCTGATCAACCTGCTCTGACGGATGTGGTTTTGCTACTACTGGCTTCCATATTTTAAAGACTCCTGCTGGGACCAGCCTCCACCGTTGCCACATTCAACGTATACACAAGGAGATGATGGATGGAGTTCTGAAACTTTTCAAACACACACCCCCAGTCACAGATCTGGGTTGAATCCATCATCATTCTTTAGCTCACTTCGCCACCCCAGTTCAGACACAGTTATATGCAAATCAGTCTTGACCCTGTGCACATGGGAACAGTCCAGCCCGAACTGCCAAGCCATGTCTTCCCTGGACTGGAAACAAGCATCCTGGAACCGGTTTTGGGGTAACACCCCTCATCAGCCAGGCTAGCTTGAATCCAGTGGCAAAGTGAGCAAGGGACCCACGTCTGGGCATACCCTGCCAACTTAGGGCGAACAAAGCAAACACAAGGAGGTGATGGATGGAGTGCTGAAACTTTTCAAACACTCACACCCAGTCACAGATCTGGGTTGAATCCATCATCATTCTTTAACTCACGTCGCCACCCCAGTTCAGACTTAGCTATATGCAAATCAGTCTTGACCCTGTGCCTCATGGGAACAGTCCAGCCCGAACTGCCAAGCCATGTCTTTCCTGGACCGGAAACAAGCATCCTGGGACCGGTTTCGGGGTAACACCCCTCATCAGCCAGGCTAGCTTGAATCCAGTGGCAAAGTGAGCAACGTATGCCCTACATATAGACAAACAACACCGCCACCTAGCTCCAGTTCTTAAGGCATTGGCAATGGCCCACTAAAAAATTATCCTCCCCAGTCTGGGACTTCTTTATGATTAGCAAGCAGCAATATAACATTACACTATGCTTCAGTTGCCACACAAGTGTTCATTGAGGTCAGCCATGTTTGCACTACTAGATGCGATACGTCCCATCTGAGCAATTATTACGCAATCTGGTGGGAGGAGCACCCTAAAATGATAGCTGCTGGTGGTGATGATGAGAGAAGGGAAGAAGCTCGGTTCACAGTGATAGGAGAAGAAGGTGGTCATGAAGAAGAACAGGATGATAGCAGGAAGCCCGGGTGGTAAGCTCTGCTCGTGGAGTTTGTGGAATTCAGGCACTCTGCGCTCCGTGGAGGACCGCAGAATTCTGCCATTTGGGTGCAAACCAGAGTTTTTTTTCCCGTTTGCACGCTCAATGTTTCTTTTGAAGCTCAACCGCGAAGGCCAAGAATCTCAGGCCGCTTGCGAGCGCGTGCGAGACTTCTCACACCCCTTGCTAGCTCCCTCGAGACTTCGTGCTCACTCGCATGGCTTCCAGCTGCAACAGCACCAATCTAGCAATCGCAAACAGAGCGGTTGAGCAGCTTTTCTGCTTGAGAATGCAGATGAGAGGGATTTGGAGTGGATTTTCTTCTCAAACTGTCTGTTGGAGTTGTTTTTTTTGTAGTAGATCTCTCATTGATCTGGCCTTCCTGTACGCAATTTGTGTTTAAAAAAAAAAAAATGCTGTTTCCTATGATAGGATGGTTTTTGATTAGGTGTCAATATTTGACTAATGTTTTTCTTAACATCAAACGTTTGTTGTGATATGTTGTAATAAAGCTTACACTTTGTTGACCTTTTTACCTTTTTTTCAGAAAACAGTATTTCTTCCCTCTTTAATTTAGAGACCTTTTTCTGTGCCTCACCCTGTGTGGATTTGGTATATCCTCTCTGTTTTAGTCTTGTCAACATACTAGCTTTTGTTTTTTCAAAGTATTCCTCATTGCTGCAAATGTGTATTGCCCTCAGTTACTCCCCAAAGGAAATATTGTTCTTTAGTGTGTAAGGGTGAAAGCTTTTAGCATGCAGTATGCTGTTCCCCACTGAGGGTTTCCTGTACATTGTGGTAGTTAATCTTGACTCTTTAGCTATAACATGTACATCCCAAATATTCATTTGTGTTTTGCTTATTTTACCTGTATAGCTTAGGTTTAAGTTATTCTGGTTAATTTCTTCTACAAATGCTCTGGCTGCACTCTTGTCACCCTTCCATAGTGCAAACACAACATCTATGTAGCGTACCCATAGAATGATACAAGTTAAAAAGAAGTGTGTTATGTTGGGATGCGGACCGTCCCATCTCCCAGATGAGAGAAGGAGATCAAAATAAAGGAACCCGTCATGCATGGCCCAAGTGGTATTGGCCATGATGTGATGAGGTAGTAAATAAAAGGCCTCGAGGCCCGGACCTCAAGGTCATTTGGGTGTCCCTAAATACGTGTGGCTGGTGTCCGTTATTTATTCACCATCGCTGTGAGACCATATGCATGTGGCAGCTCTTTCATAAACACAACAAACTGGCGACAAGCGGGTCTGTGTATTCCCCACCCGGGCACCTGATCCGGCCCCATGGCTCACCTGTACTTCGCCGCCTCACCGGAGCTGCCTCTGAGCCATGTGGCGCTGCTGGCGGCCGAGATTGAATCCTGTCTGCTTTGCCAGGGCCTTGCCGCCCTCTGCATGCAGCCTTCTACCAAAGCCTTCAGGAGCTCTGCACATCTCTGCTGCTGGTGGTGGGAGCTTTCCCTTCTGCTTCCCGCCCTCGCCATTTGTCATGGCCTGCAGCTGCTTGTGCCGTGTGACGGAGGGCTGCATTTCACCATGCTCCCTGGTCGCGGAGAGATCCTCCGAGCGTTCCTGTTTTGCCTGGCCCACCTTGCTGGCTCTGGCTGAACAGGTAAGTCTGCACAGCACCTCGTTCGACAGCCAGGCACACGCTCTCTGCTACAAATTGAAAGCTAAAGAACACACATCATGTTACCATAATGTCAGTAGTATTATAATAAACTAAGAAATCAATTCACTACAAAGACAATCCTCATGAAGGGGGATTTTTCTTCTGATACCTACTTTCTGCTGACCATACCCACACACTAAGTAGAGGGGACAGTGCATGCAAAAGTAACAAGTAACTTATCAACAGGGAGAGTGCTCCTCATTAGCTGCTCTGTGACTCCTGGTATTGTCTTCAGGGGCCCTAACTCCCTGCCCCCACACTGGATTTGCTGGATGAGTTGTTTTTTCTTTTCCTCTGCACAAGTTGAGTAGCTTTGTTTCTGCTGCACCTCCTTGCCCCTGCTCACCCGATTTGACCTACAATGGCCTCTGTACCTGTTCTTGAGACTTTCATCATAGAAGGCCCCCCATCTATGCAGGCAGCACGATGGAAAGACTGGGTGGAGAGGCTTAAATGCTACTTTGCTACAGTAGCTCTGGAAAATGATCGACGCCAAACCATGTTCCTGCATCTCATAGGTGCCACCATTCACAAGCTAGGAAAATCAGTGGTGAAAGAAGGCCCACCATTTACCTACCCACTCTGAAATGTGACCTCACAGTGCACTTCAAACCACTTGTGAATCCTGACTATGAACGATTCCTCGTACACCAAGCCAGGCAGCTTCCTGAGGAATCAGTTGATACTTTTTATGCACGACTGAAAGAACTGACTTGCACTTGTACGCTCCCCGATGCTGATGATGAGATTCACACACAATTCATACAAGGTTGCGCATCTGTTAAATTAAGGGACGACATCCTACAAGTCCCAGGAATGTCAATGGCTAATATATTAACAATGGGGAGAACTAGGGAGCTCTCTAAAGTGTGTGCTGCGCACATGGAAGTGGCTCGACAACGCAACGTAAAGACTGAACCTGTCAATGTAATAATTGCTGGGGGTCAGACAAAAAGATGACGCGCCCCAAAATGACCAAGAGCTCCAAGGTGCGTTACATGCGCGGAGGACCCTACCCTTATTGCGGGTTGTTCCCTGCCCAGGGCAAGAGATGCACTGCCTGCAATAAACTAAATCATTTTTCCAAGGCAGGTCGCTCCTCAGCCTCACAAAAACCTAAATCTGTCAATGCCATACAGTCACCTGAGGTCCCGGAGTATTAAGAGGACATGGATGATGATGGTATGGAGGGAGAGGTCCCTATCATACACGGTATGCAACCAGGAAAGTATCTCCGATGGCGCATTCCCAAGTGCACAGTTCTCCTATTGGGCCACCAAATTCTGGCCCTGATTGACACAGGGGCTTCAATAAACATTCTTGCATAGTCCTTGCTGTAAACTATCCCATTACAGCCTGTCTTGCACCCCACCATCACACAAGTATTTGCATGTGGATCTTCAATGCCACTCCCACTGGAGAGGGTTTTCACCAAACATATTGCATGATTCACGCTTCACATGTGTCAAGGTATGTCACTAAGAGTGGCTGGGGAATGCTATTGAGCTGTCGCTCCACAGAATGACTTCATTTGGTGTCCTTTGCTCTTAGCGTGCATTTGTAGAGTGTCGACGATTTACTGAATGAGTTTTTGCATCTATTCCGAGGCATTGGTTGCCTAAAAGACCATCTCATACACCTCCACACCGATGAATCAACCCAGCTGGTGGCACTGAGACCTCGCTTGGTGGCCTTCCATCTGTGCCCCAAGGTTGAAGATGAACTGAGAAAGCTAGAACAAGTGGACATCATTGAAAAAGTGGAGGGTCCTACGCCCTGGGTGTCCCCGATTGTAGTTGCCTGCAAGCTCAAACCACCCGGTGAAGTCAGGATTTGTGTCGACATGTGACTACCTAACATGGCTATCCGTCCTGAATGACACTTAACGCCTACTGTAGATGATATCATGGCAGAAGTGAATGGTGCGAGATGGTTCGCAAAAATGGATCTCCAACCAGGATACCATCAGCTGTTGCTGGCTCCGGAGTCCAGAGCCATCACAACTTTCTCCAGACAAGTGGGTCTAAGGAGATACAAATGCCTCAGTTTCAGGGTGTCCAGTGTGGCTGAAGTGTTTCAGGACACTATATGGGGCGTGTCGGTTGGTCTTGATGGGTTCATCAATGTCAGCGATGACATCCTAGTGCCTGCCCCAACCATCGAACAACATCTTGACAGGCTGAAGGCCAGGTTTACACGATTACAGAACAGGGGACTCACTTTACAATGGGAAAAGTGTGCTTTTCTTCAACAAGAGATTGCCTTCTTCGGGTATCGGTTCTCTGAATGCGGGGGCATGCCTGATCCTGTGAAGGTTGTGGACATTCAGCCAGCCCCAGCTCCAATCAGCATTACAGGAGTCCGCAGCTTTCTGGGGATGGTCAGATAATGTGGCCAATTGACCAAAACTTGACCACACTCACAGCCCCTCTTCGGGAACTGACCAAAGCAAATGCAGTTTGGGGATGGTGACCTGCTCAGGAAGAAGTGTTCCAAGCAACAAAACAAGCCCTGTCAGCACAAACCACGCTGGATTACTTTGACCCTCGACATGAATCAGAGATGTCCATGGATGCCAGCCCTACTGGCCTGGAGGGCGTACTCTCACAAAGACAGGATGATAGTGAATGGGCCCCGGTGGCATACACTAGTCATGCTCTCACAGATACTCTCATATCGAAAAGGAAGCTATTGCAGTCCCCTAGGGGTGTCACCATTTTCACCTTTATTTCTACTGCCATCCATTCACAGTGCACACAGACCACAAACCACTGATACCTCTATTCACAGGATCCTCATCAAAACCACCTCCTAGGATCGAGAAAAGGATCCTTCAATTACAGGAATACTGTTTCACCATAGTGTATCGTCCAGGAGCTCTAAACCCAGCTGACTACCTCTCGAGGCAAGTGAAGCCGGCCACTGTCGGTAAAGAGTCAAAGGCTGAAGATGTGAAAAAGTATGTGCGGTTAGTGGTAGAGCAGTAAAGACCACTGCCAATCTCTGTGGATGACATTATCACCTCTAACCAATCAGATGACTGTCTTGATTAGCAATCTCAGCAGTGGTTTCCGGTAACTGGCACACCCTCAATCACAATGCTTCAAATTGAGCAGCTGATTCTTGTTTGACATTGTTGTCATTACATAACGTCCGGCATTAACTTGCCATATCTCCTGAAGGGTGTCTACTAAGAGGTACTCGGCTCGTTATTCCAGCGTCACTGCAGAAACAGTTGGTTGATTTAGCCCACTCTGCACCTCAGGGAATAGTGAAGACCAAGTCCAGGTCTCGATGCAAGGTCTGGTTCCCCAGTTTAAATGACTGGGTGGAACGCACTGTGAGACAATGTTCAATGTGCCAAGCTGCTGGTCCGGCAGATCCACCAGTTTCTCTGATCACTGAAACAATTCCCCCTATTCCCTGGCAGAGAGCGAGTGCTGATGTTGGTAGCCTGCCCGATGGCCGGCACATGCTGGTGATAATAGATGATTTTTCCAAATACCCAGAAGTAGAGATTTTAGAGTCTATGACCACCGGCCAAACCATTGGCTCCCAGCCAAACATTGGAAAAAGTCATGGCAACCCATGGACTGTTGAAGGAACTCAGGACAGACAACGGTCCTCCCTTCTCTAGTCAGGAATTTATGGAGTACCTTGCTACCTTGCTTCATGAGGCATTCTGCATAGGAAAATCATGCCTGCTACCGAAGGCTAATGGTGAGGCAGAATGTTTCATGCGTAATTTCAATAAAGTCCTGAGAATTGCGCTAGCTAATGGTCAGAAC
Organism: Calotriton arnoldi; assembly: GCA_963921515.1. NCBI lineage: Eukaryota > Metazoa > Chordata > Amphibia > Caudata > Salamandridae > Calotriton > Calotriton arnoldi. Next base: position 571,708 of record CAWUFW010006568.1, on the reverse strand, counting down.
ATGGATTGCTCACTGTATGCATTCCTTCGTGAGTACCGTCTCACTCCACACACTACCACCGTTGTACATGAATCAGATGGTAGGTGATACCATCCCCTATGGGGTGGAAATGTCGACGATCAGATAAAAAACTGCAGAAACTTTGCAGAAATGCAACTCACGAAATGACAACATATCAAAGAAGCGAAGGGCCAAGCTGTGGCACTTCCAAACTGGTGACTTAGTACTTGTCAAAAATCTACGGGGGGAAGCAAATTTCTGTTGCCATTTGAAGTTCACCCATGGAAAGTAAGTCCAGTTAAAGGAACTATGATTGCTGCCCAGAAGCAAGGTGAGAGAATAACGAGGAATATATATTTTTTCAAACCGTAATGACAACCAGATTAAGTGAGCATTGGTGGTGCGCCCCTTGTGACTGATTCTGCGGAGGACGATGATATTATGACAATTTTGCATAATGGTAGTTGCTTCTCTCCTTCGTCATCGCCGAGGGGTCTTGATTGTCATGACCAGTTAACTGACTCCTCGGAGTCCCCACAAAATGATTGGAGGGATATCAGCCGTGCATATCTGAGTGTGGACGAAGGAAAAAGTAGTGAACCTGGTCCCGGTCGGCAAGACTTGGGGAGATATGACCTACTTCCCAGGCCAGACCATCGAAGAAGCTGAAGGATTTCCTGTGTTAAGCTGAATATAGCCTTCCTCTAATTCTTCAATGTAGTACCACCTAGAAAATATTTTCCTGTTTATCTTTCTCAGGTGATAAGGATGTAGTTTTGTGATGATACAGTTTATACATGATGTTTACAAATGTATAATCGCCATGCCTGCTAGAACGTATTTTTCCAAGTTTGTTTTGTTATGCCTACATTTTGGTTTGTTTGAGTAAAGGAGGAATGTTATGTCACGTCTCCCCGATGACAGAAGGGAAGAAAAGTAAAGGAACCCGTCATGCACAGCCCAAGTGGTATTGGCCATGACGTGACGGGGTAGTAAGAAAAGGAACCTCAGTCTCAGAGCTCGAGGTCATTTGGGTGTACCTAAATACATGTGGCTGGTGTCCCTATTTATTCACCATCGCTGTGAGCCCGTAGACATGCGGCAGCTCTGTGATAAACTCTACAAAGTTCGTCACAGTGGGTAGCTACCAAATGGGTGAAGGAGCGCCATCTGATGCTTGCGTTCATAATAGGCCTGGTCGATTGGTAGCCTAAGGGCTATCGCAGCCTTGTAGAAGCAGATTCTACTCCTTAGAGCCATAGCCCTGTGGAATACGCAGCTCGATGCACATGGCAGAGCAGTTTAAAACGGCTCCTTTGGAAACGGGGGAAGGAGTGAAGAGAGTTCAAACAGGTCGAGAATGAAGTCCTGGCAGGAAAATATAAGGAACACTTTGGCAGCCTAAAACAAAAATGATAGCAGCAGAATATTGGGTCGGAGTGAAGCCTATTATAAGTCTTTTTATTGCACTTGGTATTTACCGGTTGTGATAAACGTTAAAGCTGCCTAATAATGTCATGCTGTCAGAAGAATAGAGTGCTTGAAAGATCACTTAATCTAATGAACCGAAATAGCTGTACCCTAAAGATGGGTCTGTAGAAGAAAAAGCAGACAATTGCTTTCATGAGTTTCACGCTAACTTTCACCAATAAAGCCTGCACACCTTTAAATTGAGTGTATGCCCTGCTCTAAGTTCTAATTGGGTCAATATTGCTACTTCTGATTTTGTTTTGTCTGGACAGTCACAATGGAGTATTTTATAATTAGTAAGGAATTAGTCGACAGTCACTTACAGGTTCGTAGTCGTCAGAAAGCCAAACTTTTGTCAAGAAAAAGAGTTTTAACTTCTTACTAGTGCTGAGAGAATTCATTATATGTCTGTTTTTCACCGCTGATCTGACGTCACTCAAGGTATGTCCTTTTGAATAGATAAATTGGCCCTCTCAGGAGGCAAAGTTGACACTTACTTTATAAAATGGTGTATGGTGATAATGATTCACCACCTGGAGATTAGCAATTTTTTTTGTTTTGTTTTCCTAACGTACAACTGGTGGAAAGAGCGCTAAAATGGACTCACTGCTTGCTTGAACGTGTAGTAAAGTGCTCTTAGCTGACAGAGACAGAGTAGCTGACCATTCGCCGCTTTTGGGCTCAAGCAGGCTTGCCTTTGTGCTAAACATTATTTTTTTAAGATTGTTTACTGCTTCTATCCAATTCTATTATTCTATTAAATCAAATGGGGGATATTTTTGTAAATGGTATTTAGGACACAACATTTTGTTAAGCAATATTCTGACTACCATATATTGTTCATGCTCCAAAGTCGTAACAGACTAGTCGTGCTCAGACCCAATGGGTCCACTCAAATTTGGCCACAATATAAAGAGGGACTCTCAATTACTTTGAGGATCCTGAGGATGTTTGGGATGACTATGTAGACAACAATATGAGCATCAAAGCTGACAAGGCACAGCTGCACGTTAATGAGGATGCTAACTGGTATATAGCGTTTAAAAAGTATTAGAATACTAAACAAAATGTTCACCCCTAAGCTCATAAACAAAATTTAGCAAAACATTATTGACACCATTTTAAGTCCAGAGATAAAACATAAACGGGCAATTGACATGTTTGTGCCCCCTTTGGGCTAGTAAAGAAGTCAATTTGCAACTTCAGGCTGGCCAGTGAAAGCTGTTAATTACTGTTACCCTCATCATGCCTTTTTGCATTCTGCTAGCTCCAGTCAATGCAGGCATGAAGGAAGGGCAATTAACAACTGTTGGTACCAACATCAGACAGCATTTAGAATGTTTCATGCTTTCGGCCAATGGTAGTGGCACTTAAGATATATATTATAATGTGTTAGACTTGGCACCCTTGGCGTGGGTCTCCCTTCCATTTTTTGCAGTTGCCTCTTATGTTTTGCTGGTTTTAGATGCTTTTGGGCACTGTGCCACTGCTGTTCAGTGCCACAGTGCAAGTGCTCCCTACTGTAAATTGATGTGTTGATTAGTGACTCCATGATTGGGTTATTTGATTTACTTGTCAGACCCTAGCACAGTGCACCATGGGTGCCCAGGGCTTGTAAATCAAATGCTGCTGGTGTGCTTGCAGCACTGGTTGTGCCACCCACAGAAGCAGCTTGTAAAGTGTGTCTCAGGTCTGCCATTGCAGAGCCTGTGTGCAGTCTGTGACTGCCATGTCGACTTGGCAAGTGCACCCACTTGCCAGTCCCTAAACCTTCCCTTATCTTCATATCAGACACCCCTAAGGTAGGCCCAATGGCAGGGTGCATTGTAAGTATAAGGTAGGACATGCCCTGGTGTGTGTGGCATGTCCTAATAGTGAATTACAGCCATTTTCGTTTTTCACTATTGCAAGGCTACCTGTTCCTCATAGGCCAGAATGGGCAGTTTGATTATTACACCTTATAATCCTAACTGACCCAGGGAACATGGTAGAAAAACGAATTTAGTATGCCTGAACTCAGAATGATAAAATACATCTTTTAGTGAAGTTGGTTTTAACATTCTGTGTTTGAAAATACCACTTTTAGAAAGTAGGTATTTTCTTGCCTAACCATCCAGCTGCCTCTGCTCAGGGTGTGTATTGTATGTCTGGGTTTGTGAGTGACAGGGGCTGGGGGATTCCAGGAGGCAGGGTGAGTCAGCACTAGGCTGAATAGGTCTGCCTGAAGGAGGATGGGTGGGAGGAGTTGCACCTGGGTCTGAATAGGGCTGTGCCTGCCTTCCACAATTTTTATTTATTTATTTTATTTAGGGAGTTTTATATAGCGCTGGCCTGACCCTAGGGTATCGGAGCGCTTTACAGCAGATACATTGAAAAGAGTCATAAAACACAAAACAGAAGAGCAACACATAAATACAGTCTCAGTCTTCGGAGTCTTTCGAAACCTTGGAGTTAGAGCAGTGCGCGGTGTCAGCTAGCTGCTCCGATTGATCCTATCCAACCCCTAGGGAGCGGTTTAGGAACAGGATTTTGAGTTGACTTTTGAATTTTACAAAGGAGGGAATGGTTCTGATGTGAGGGGGAATAGAGTTCCAGATTTTTGGGGCGCTTCCGGCGAAGGATCGATCCGCAGTTTTTTGTTTTTGAGTCTTTGGTGGGATGAGTAGGAGGGAGTTTGAGCTTCTGAGGTTCCTGGCCTGGCCAGCTTTTTTGAGTTTTTTTGCCAGACATTCGGGTTTGCCGGTGTGCAGGGCTTTATGCGTGAGGCAGGCTGTTCTGAAGCTAATCCGCATTTCTACTGGAAGCCACTTAAGTTCCCTGAGAGCAGGAGAAATGTGGTCGAATTTCTTGATACCGGTGATCATTCTGGCTGCCGCATGCAGCGTTGTTTTGATGGGCGCCAGATGTGATTTTGGGATTCCTGAGAGGACTGCGTTCCCATAGTCCAGTCTTGATAGTACCAGAGTTTGGGTGGCTTGTTTGAGATCACTGGGCGGGATGAAGGGTTTTATTTTGTTCAGTAGTCTGAGGTTAAGGAAAGCGCTTTTGGCCGAATTCTTGATGTGTCTGGTCATGTTCAGTTTCGGGTCTAGAGTGATGCCTAGTGATTTGACAGAGTCTGCTAGAGTGAGACTCCCGTTGAGTGCATCAATGGCCTTTAACCATTCGGCAATTTGGGGGTTCTCTTCCTTGTTCGAGATGAGGAGTGTCTCGGTCTTGTCAGGGTTTAGTTTAAGGTGGTTGCATGACAGCCAGTGTTGGACATCTCTCAGTACGTCATTGAGTCTTTGAATGTCTTTGAGGGAGGTGGTTTCTAAATAGATCTGGGTATCATCAGCGTAGAGGTGAAAGCGGATGTTGGCTTTGTTGAGTAGTTTGGAGAGAGGTTCCATGTAAATGTTAAAAAGTTGCGGGGATAGCACCGAGCCTTGAGGGACGCCCTTGTTGACTTGTTGGAGGTCGGAAGTGAAGTTTCTGATTTTTATTTTTTGCGTGCGGTTGTGCAGGAAGGAGGAGAACCATTGGAGGACCATCTCGCCAAGACCGGGTCTTTCTTGGAGAGCCCTAAGGAGAAGTTTGTGGTCTACCGTATCAAATGCTGCCGAGAGGTCAAGGAGAATGAGGAGGCAGCATTGGTCAGAGTCTAGTGATCTGTGGATATCATCAATGATGTTGAGGATCGCGGTTTCTGTGCTACAGCCTTTTCTGAAGCCAGATTGGTGGGGGTCCAGGAGGTTGATGTTGTCCAGGTGTTGGGTTAGTTGTTGGAGTACGCATCTTTCTAGGGTTTTGGACAGAAGGGGAGGTTCGATACAGGTCTAAAGTTATTCAGCTCCAAAATGTCGAGGCCAGGTTTTTTCAGTAACGGTGTGACTTGTCCCATTTTAAGGCAGTCTGGAACGACTCCATTTTTCAAGGAGCTATTTATGATCTCGCACCAAAGTGGAGCTAGGGCGTGCTTCAGTTTTTTGGTCAGTAGGGGAGGAATGGGGTCTAGGACATGAGCTGAGGGTTTGGAGGTGGAGATCAGTGTGACTATCTCAGATTCTTGAATGGGGCGGAAGCTTAGCCAGGAATTGGAAGAGGCACAGGGATCGAAATCAGGCGTCCTGGGTGTGATGACCTTAGTGGGGTGTGTAATGTTGACGTCCAGTGAGAGTTCGATCTTGGTGATCTTATCATTGAAGAAGTTGGCGAAGTTATCGCAGAGTTCTTTGGATGCCTGTAAAGAGGAGGTCGCGGGCTTGGAGGTTTGTTGCCTGATGATGTTATAGAGCTCCTTGGGTCGATTTTTGCGCTGTCCAGCGCCGAGCGGAAAAGCTGGATTTCTTGTTTTTAATGTGATTGTTGTACTTCCTGCGGGCTGTTTTGAGTTGTTCGCGGAGGATGGAGGTAGGATTATTCCTCCAGCTTCTTTCTTTGGCTCTTAGTTTTCTCCTTTCAGAATTGAGGTCGGAGTTGAACCATGACCTGGATGGAATGGTTCGGCTTTTTTTCAGCTTTAGGGGAGCTAGCTGGTCAAGCATGGTCACTAGCTTTGCGTTGTACCGCTCGGTGAGTTCGGTTGTGGAGAGGTGGACGTTGGTGTGGGGAAGAAGCGAGCTTATCCGTTCTTCGAGGACTGCCATGGGGATCTGGGAGAAGTTGCTGGTCCATTTGGGGGGTCTTGCATGGGTGTTTGAGAGAGAGTTTGTTGGTTGATATGAAATAGTATCATGTGGTGGTCTGACCAGTCCACGGGGAGTATGTGGTTGATTGTAATTGCGTTTCGTTGAGCGATGATGGCATCCAAGGTGGCTCCTTTGTGGTGCGTTTCCTCCATGCAGTGTTGGGTTAGATTATTGTCACAGAGTAGATTGGATAGCGTTTGAATTAGCGGGTTGTTAGTTTCATTCCACCGCAGGTTGAGGTCGCCAAGAATTAGATTGTTGGCATCTCCAAGTGCACTTGAGCTATCAGGTCAGCTAAGTGTTCCCCAAAAGCGGCTGTGTTGCCTGGCGGATGATAGAGAAGGTGGCAGAGCAAAGTTCCTTTGTCTTTGGTCTTTATGTTGGTTGAAAGGCATTCAAATGAGTTGTAATTGCATGATTCTATTTCCGTGATGACCAAGTTGTTTTTGTGAATGATAGCTACCCCTCCCCTCGCTGGTCTTTTCTGTCTTTGTTAATGATGGAAAACCCCGGGGGCACAAGCATGTCTAGGTATGGTGAGGAGAGCTCATTGAGCCAGGTTTCCGTGCAGAACGCGATGTCGATGTCCTGTGAGAGGATGGCTTCTGCTAGTTCGGTTGCATGCATAGTCGCCGACCTACAGTTGATGAGCAAGCAGTTGGTGGATAGCTCTTTGTTGCTGGGGATCAATCCTTTGGGCGCCCTAGGTAGGGTGGTGAGGAAGGGCAGTCTAGGTGGTTTTGTGCAAGGAAGGTCTTTTCTGAAACCCGTGATCACTTGGATTTTGGAATTTGGGGAGTCTGAGGGAGATGAGTCATATGAGGAGGCTAGATCGGCTGCTTCTTTGTCCGACATTGCTGCTTTTGCCCTGGTGGGTCTTGAGGCCCGAGGCTCGATTTCGGTATTAGGGCATCTCTGAGCCTTAAAGGGGGAGGCAGAGTTTCTTAGGGATTTTTGTGGCCAGGCTACGGCGTCCGATCTTGAGAGTCTTTGTGACTGTGTCACGGGGGTTGCTGAAGGCCAACTAGGGCACTTGTGGTGGTTGGTGTTGGATGTAGTGGGTATCCAGGGAGGGGATTGGTGGGGCCTGCGTTCCTTGTCAAGATTGGTGAGGATTTCGGACAAGCCCCGGGAAATCGAGTCTATCTGGCTTTCTAGTGATGCGAGACGCTGTGCCATAGAGTCATGGGAGGGAGTAAGGGCATCTTGGGGGGATTCGCCCTGTGTGTTGCAGGGCGGGTTTATGGAATGTTGTCTATTACTCATTGCGTAGGACATGCTGACACCTTTTGGGATCCTGGGAGGGGGGTGTGTTGGGTCATGGTATGAATTCAGATTTCCAAGATCTGTGCGGGAACTAGTGTGATTAAAGGTCGCTGTCGGCCGGGCTAGTTCGTGGGGTTGCGGAGGGTGGATCCCATTAGGAAGTGGATTTATACTTTCCTTAGGGAGTTGGAGAGCACGCTTTGTGGAGGCTCTGTGGTGGGAGGTGCCTCGAGGGAGGCGGGCGGCGTGGGCGCGGGACAGGGTGGTGCTGGTTTGAGGTTCCCGTTGGGGCCATTTAGCTGTGGGTGGGAGCTGTGTTAGGGCGGGTTGAGGCAGGTGGGGGAGAGTGGATCGTAGTGTGGGGAAGAGGGAGTCGAAAGCCTCTAGGTTCTCGTTATTTGCCTGAATGAGGACAGTGCTGTTAGTGTAGATGGTCACGGACGTGCTCCCTCTTCTTGACGAACGATTAGGGAGCAAGGATGTTAATTTGCAGCTGTGTGGTTGTGGTTTTGGAGATGCAGAGTTGTGCTCTGATAGCGGTGTTCCAGTTTTCTGGTCTCTCAGTGTGGAAGATTAAGTCCATCTTAATCAGTCCTCTAGATGAGCAGTGGTATATGTCTGTAAATAGGGTTTCTCTGTACTGTCTGATCAGTTTCTGCTTGAAATTTCTTCTCGCTTTAGAAGAAAGGTTGGGGGGAAGTTAATAGAGTATGCGTTCGCGCAGTGAGATTTCAGGTGGGTTGGTAAGGGTTGATTGGGGAGAGTTGGTGTGTCCAGGGCCATTGTGTGAATTCTACAGGCTGGGGGATCGAGCCTCTGAACGGGAGTTTGGGAAAGTTGGTGAGATAAGACAGATCCGCAGTGAGTGAGTTAAAGGTTGTCGCCAAAAAGATGTGTCAAGAGGATGCGATTGTAACTGAGTGGTCCCTTACACACCTGTCGATGACGGTCCTGTGGTACTGACTTCAGGAGGCCACCCTTTTTTATGCCTCCTGGTCGGTTGAGGAGTAGGTCAGCAACCGTGGATAGGGGTCCCCTTCGTCTTGTTTTTTCTTGTCGCAGCTGTTTTAGGCGGAAGTGGCTTCTGGCCAATTATTTGGGTGGTTTAGCTGCTAGAGCTGTGGGAGGAGAATGTTTATGAATTTCCAGGACTGTTTAATTGGCAGTTGTCTTGAGCAGGAGGTTAGGGTAAAGTGACATGACGAAGTTGTAGTCCTTTTGTTGTTATCAATGGGGGTGAACACTACGGTAATGAAGGTGCCCAACTTGTGAGTGAGACACTGTGTGTGGGTTCACTGTGGTCATGAGAGCCAATGCTGGCTCCACCTCCTGCCGGGAGTCTGATGGCTCTGCCCCTCACTCTCAAAGGAAAGAAGGAGTCATGTACACAAAGTGCTCCAAGACTGACCAGAACTGGTTTGGACTAGGCAAAGGCCTCTCTGCCTTCAGAGAACAAAGGATTTCTGTGTATAAGTACTGGGGCCCAGACTCCATGAAATTAGATCACTTCTGGGAAATCAAGAAACCTGTTGCCAAGGAGAAGAACCGGAGAAGCTGAAGGAGGAGTACTGCCCCTGTGCTGTTTTGCTGATTGGGGTTGGCCTGCAGTAGTTGCTTTCTGCCAAGGACAGGAGAAAAGACTTTGCTGTGCTTATCATCTTGAAGACGACAATCTCCAAGGGCTTAAACTGAGCTTGCCTCCTGCCTGAAGTCACAGGGACACAAAGACTTCACCCCTTCTGTTTGCCTGCATCTTGAACTGCTGTTTTAGGTGCTAACAGAGGGAAATTGCAACACCGACGCCGGCGAGCGACGCCGTAACCTGCACCAAAGCCGTGGGCACCGCTCGTGAAGAGCACGACGCACCGCCCCGACTTGCACCGTAGACCCGATGCCTGCCGACGCCGTGCGACATCGACTCCGAAGCCGTCATCGAGGCCGCTGCCTGCACCGGAGCCGAGGACACCGCTCGTGACGCTCACGACGCACCTTCCCGTCTCGCACCGCAGCCCCGACTTCACCGACGCCAGGGCTTCATCATCGCGGAGCCGATCCTCGACGTGGGTGACCCCCGAATCCATGTACACCGCACCATCGTAAGGAACCGACGCCTCGCCGCCATCCGTGACATCACCTCCCCGACACAGTAAGGAACCGACGCCGCACCTCCCCTGCGCTGCAGTAAGGAACCGAGACATCACCTCCCCTGGGGTCGTAAGGAACCGACGCCGCCGGCGCCAACGAAGCCTCGCCTCCCCGACGCCATGCACCGTCTTTGTTTTAATCGAATTCCAGGTACTGTTCTTTGTGGGTCTGCTCGACTCCGGGCCCGACGCCGCGCACCTCGCGGTCGGCGCCGTACTTTGGGCTCTCCACCAGTCACGACGTCGTGATAACTCCAAGTGGAGCTATTTGTTGCTACAAGCTTTATTTTGATTGACTATCCTATTTTTGAAGATAACGTGAACTGTCTATATCATTTTAAGTCTATTTCATATTACAGTAATGTGGATTTTTGCTATTGGATCTTGTGTTAAGTCTATATAAAGATTACTTATTTTTACATACAACCTGTTTGGTGTCCATCTGTAGTGTTTTCACTGTATCACTGTATGTGTTCACAAATGCTTTACACACTGCCTCTGAGATAAGCCTGTCTGCTCGTGCCAAGCTACCAGGGGGTGAGCAGGGGTTATTTTAGGAGTGTATCCCCCTTATCCTGACTAGAAGCAAGGGTCCCTATTTGGACAAAGGTGCAAACATTGCCAACTAGAGACCCCCAGTTCTAACATTGGTGGTCAGCGGTGAGGATTTGGACTTGCATTTATGATTCATATACAGTGATTGGTGTACACTACTAGTGAGCGCAGACCAATACGCGACCACATACATTTTGATAGGACTTTTTTTTCCTTGGAACCTTTATTTTTGTTGAGAACTGCCAATTTTCACAATGAGCAAAAGTGGATCCATTGCACCTGCAGATATTGAATTTGAAGAAGATAGGGTTGATACCTACACTGTGCCAGAGCTCAAAGCCGTTTGTAAAAAGTTAAAAATCTCTATGAGAGGCCTCACCAGGAAGGAGGAGCTTCAAAAGGCGCTGAGGGCCTGGTTGGAAGCACGGAATGCCAGTGGGCAGGTCGAGGAGCCTGTGGAGGAGGCAGAGAATATAGATGAGCAGCTTGAGGGGCCATAGGGCTTACCTGGGAGGAGAGTGCCTTCCAGGGAGGGCAGCAGTGTTTCTCAAAAGGGCCTGTCTTCAGAGGAGCTGGACGACAGGGAGAAAAGCAGGATGCATGAAATGGAGATGGCCAAACTGAAACAGGGAAGCCATGATAGCCTTGAGCACAAGAAATTGGAGTTGGAAAGTAAGAGGTTGGCCATGGAAGAAAAGAAGATGCTTTAACAGCATGAGAAGTGAGGGAGCTAGAGCTAAAGGCTAGGAGCCTAGAAATCACTCCCTCTGGTGGCAGCACACCTCCAGTGCCTGTAGAAGGAAGAGTGTACATCCCCAAGGAGGTTATTAAAGATTTCATGAAGGGGGAGGACATTGAGCAATGGTTTAAAGCATATGAGATCGCCATGACATCCCACCGGGTCCCTGAGAAAGATTGGGGAGCGGGGTTGTGGGGCCGCTTTACAGGTGAGGGAAGGGAAACCTTAATAGCCTTGCCCACAGAGGATCAGATGTCCTATGCCCACCTGAATGAAGCTTTAGTGGCAAGGTATGGGTTAATTCCAGAGCTTTATAGGCAGAAGTTTAGGAACTGCAAAAAGCTGGAGTCTAGTACCTGGGTGGAGTATGTGTCTTATTTTTGCAGAGCATTGGATGGATGGGGGAAGGGTAGCAAAGTAGATGACTTGCAGGGGTTCTATGATTTAATTGCATGGGAGCACTTGTCCAGTAGTTGTTTTCCAGAGCTACGCCATCACCTTGTTGACAGTAAGCTGACTAATCCTAGGAAGCTTGCTGAGGAGGCGGACCGCTGGGTCAGTACCCGGGTCCACAAGGGTCTTGTGGGAGACTCCGCCAAAGGTGGGCAGGGTCCCCAGCAGAAGAGTGGGGGGGACAAGGGTAAACAGAAGGAGTTCCAAAAAGTGCCCCAAAGTAAACCCCAAGGGAACCAAGGTAAGGGTTCCCAGCCTCCCACTGAGAAAAGACCATGAGTCCCAACAGATAAGTCTGTTCAGAAGGGGCCCAAGGCATGTTTTAGTTGTGGTCAGGTGGGTCACTTTGTAGGAAGTCCCAAGTGCCCCAATACCATGACCACTGCACCCACTGGTGCACCACCCCGGCAGATGGCTAGTGTAGCCCTGGGAGAGGAGTTGGGTGCCCAAGGTGGGTGGGGTCCCGCAGAGATGTCCCTGGTCTCTTTAGGAGACAGTGAGATGGTCCCTAGGACCCAGCTGCTTGATAACACTAAAAAATACCGGCAGTGGGTGACCATCAATGGCCATAGGGTGGAGGCTCTGAGAGACACCGGGGCCAGTGTGACAGCTGTCAGTTGTCGGCTGGTGTCTGAGGAGCAGGTGGTCCCCAATGTATTCTACCCCGTAGTTGCCGCTGACAACTCAGAGAGCCACTGTAAGGTGGCCCAGGTTCCCTTTGAGTGGGGGGGGTCTCAGGTATCCTTCAAGTAGCTGTGAGGCCAGCCATGCCTGTTGACTGTCTGCTAGGCAATGATTTGGAGAGCTCCCCTTGGACGAAGGTGGAGTGGAGGTCTCATTTGGAGATGTTGGGTCTGCTCGGTCAATGGCAGCCGGTAAGGGTATTCAAGAGGACCTGGAGCCTGGAAGAATGGCCCAGGTGCCTGCCTTAAAGAGAGGAGGCAGGGGGCATGGAAAACCGGCCCCCGAAGTTCCCACGGTCCAGGAGGAGGCAGACCTTGAGGGGGATGCCCTGGAACCTACAGGGGAACAAGTGGCTGAACTGGGGGACCTGCCTGAGCTGACCCATTGGCAGCAGGAAGGAGGCCCCTCCAGGGAAGAGTTCTGCGAGGAGCAGAAGAAGTGCCCTTCTCTTGAGGGCTTGCGGCAAAAGGCTGCAAGCCAGGCAGCAGGTGATCAGTCTGGATCACACTGGATCTACTGGGAGAATGGTCTCCTGTATAGTGAGCCTAAGGTTGCTGAGCCTGGGTCAGCCCGTGTGCTGGTGGTACCCCAGCGCTTCAGAGCCTTCCTACTGGGTCTGGCTCATGATGTGCCTTTAGCAGGACATTTGGGGCAAGACAAGACCTTTCAAAGGCTTGTCACCCACTTTCATTGGCCCCAAATGCGCAAGAGTTCAGATACTCATTGCAGGACCTGTCAGACTTGCCAGGCAAGTGGTAAGAGTGGGAGGAAGCGCAAGACTCCTCTCCAACATTTCCTTGTTGTCAGCACCCCCTCTGAGAGGGTGGGTATTGATATTGTGGGGCCTCTGGATCCCAAGACAGCCATGGGCAACAGGTTCATCCTGGTCTTGGTGGACCATGCCACCCGGTACCCGGAAGCCATCCATCTTCGGACAGTGACGGCCCCCGTGGTGGGACGTGCACTGATGGGGATTTTCTCCCGTGTGGGGTTCCCCAAGGAGGTGGTGTCTGACCGTGGTACCAACTTCATTTCCAATTATATGAAGTCCCTGTGGCAGGAGTGTGGTGTAACCTATAAGTTCACCACTCCTTACCACCCCCAAGGTAATGGGCTGGTTGAGAGATTCAACCGGACCCTTAAAGGCATGATTATGGGTCTTGAAGAACCCATGAGGCGTAAGTGGGACGTCCTCTTGCCATGCCTGCTCTTTGCTTACAGAGAGGTGCCCCAGAAGTCCTTAGGGTTCAGTCCCTTTGAACTGCTGTACGGCCATCCTGTAAGAGGACCTCTGAGTCTGGTCAAGGAAGGCTGGGAGAAAGCTCCCAGGAAAACTCCCCAGGATGTATTTAGTTACATGCTGGCCTTCAGGAACCAGACTCGGCGTTTCAGACAACTCGCTGAGGCGAATCTGGAAGCCAGCCAGGAAGAGATGAAACGTTGGCATGATCAGAATGCCACTCTGATCGAGTTTCAGCCTGGACAAAAGGTTTGGGTCATGGCCCCAGTGGAGCCCTGTGCGCTCCAAGATAAGTGGACCGGACCATTTGAGGTGGTGGAGTGCAAGACCCAAGACCTACTGGCCTTCAGAAGACTCCTCAAGACCTGGCTCTTCGATCAGTAGCAGCACCACCCCCCTCTTCCCCCAGCGCCTTGAGACCCTCGCGGGTATGTAGTGCGCTTTATAAGTGACATGATTGATTGATTGATTGATTGATTGATTGGTGGACTTGCAGTCTCCCAGGAACCCCTTGCGGGTCCTGCATGTGAACTGCCTGAAGCCCCACTTTGAGAGGTCTGAAGTGGGCATGCTCTTAGCAACAGATGCTGGAATGGAAGAAGAGACTGAACCTCTTCCTGACCTCCTGTATGCAAAAGAGCAAGATGGGTCAGTGGATGGTGTGAACCTCTCTCCCACCCTGACCCCTGAGCAGCAGAATGACTGTCGCCAACTGTTGGGACAGTTTTCTGATCTGTTCTCCCTGACTCCCAGTATCACTGAATGGTGCATCCATGATGTGGACACTGGGGACAGTCCTCCTGTGAAGCACAAAACTTACAGAGTGACTGACAGGGTGAGAGCTTGCATCAAGGAGGAGGTCTCCAAGATGTTTGCCTTAGGGGTGATTGAATCCTCTAACAGCACTTGGGCCAGCCCAGTGGTCTTGGTCCCAAAGGCTGCCGCGCCTGGTGCCACACCCGAACTCCGGTTCTGTGTGGACTACCGAGGACTCAATTCAGTCACCAGGACTGACGCGTACCCCATCCCCAGAGCTGATGAGCTCATTGATCGGTTGGGGGCTGCCCGGTACCTCAGCACGTTTGATCTAACGTCTGGATACTGGCAGATCGCCTTAACTGATGGGGCCAAAGAGAGGTCAGCATTCTCCACACCAGATGGGCACTACCAATTCCGGGTGATGCCCTTTGGGATGAAGAATGCCCCTGCCACCTTTCAGAGGTTGGTCAACCAGGTGTTGGCTGGGCTGGAGGATTTCAGTGCCGCCTACCTGGATGACATTGCCGTGTTCAGTGCCACTTGGGAGGAACATCTGCACCACCTCTGGGAAGTGTTGAAGGCGCTGCGGAAGGCAGGCCTCACGATCAAGGCGAGTAAGTGCCAGATTGGGCAGGGTTCTGTGGTGTACTTGGGACACCAGGTTGGGAGCGGCCAGGTGGCGCCCCTACAGCCCAAGATAGATACCATCCTGGCTTTGGAACCCCCCAAAACCCAGACAGAGGTGAGAGCCTTTTTAGGACTCACCGGTTATTACAGGAGGTTTGTCAAGGGGTATGGCAACATTGTTGCACCCTTGACTGAGCTGACTTCCAGGAAGCAGCCCAGGAAAGTGAACTGGACTGATGCCTGCCAGAAGGCTTTTGATGCCCTGAAATCTGCCATGTGCACGGCGCACGGGCTTCAGGCGCCCAACTTCTCAAGTGAATTCATTGTGCAGACAGATGCTTCAGAGCATGGTGTTGGGGCTGTGCTTTCACAGATGAATGAGGACGGCCTAGACCAACCTGTAGCCTTTATTAGTAGGAGGTTACTCCCACGGGAACAGAGGTGGAGTGCGATTGAGCGAGAGGCATTTGCTGTGGTCTGGGCACTGAAGAAGTTGAGACCATACTTGTTTGGGACTCACTTCCGGGTTCAGACAGACCACAGGCCCCTCAGATGGTTAATGCAGATGAGGGTGAAAATCCAAAACTGTTGAGGTGGTCCATTTCCCTACAGGGGATGGACTTCACGGTGGAACACCGCCCTGGTACAGAACACGCCAATGCTGATGGTCTGTCCAGATTTTTCCGCCTTAGTGATGAGAACTCCCAGGAGGTAGGGTAGTTCTCCCCACATTTCTGCTGGAGGGGACACGTGTTAGACATGGCACCATTGGCGTGGTTCTCCCTTCCATTTTTTGCTGTTGCCTCTTATGTTTTGCTGGTTTTAGATGCTTTTGGGCACTGTGCCACTGCTGTTCAGTGCCACAGTGCAAGTGCTCCCTACTGTAAATTGATGTGTTGATTAGTAACTCCATGATTGGGTTATTTGATTTACTTGTCAGACCCTAGTACAGTGCACCATGGGTGCCCAGGGCTTGTAAATCAAATGCTGCTGGTGGGCTTGCAGCACTGGTTGTGCCACCCATAGAAGCAGCTTGTAAAGTGTGTCTCAGGCCTGCCATTGCAGAGCCTGTGTGCAGTCTGTGACTGCCATGTCGACTTGGCAAGTGCACCCACTTGCCAGTCCCTAAACCTTCCCTTATCTTCATATCAGACACCCCTAAGGTAGGCCCAAGGGCAGGGTGCATTGTAAGTATAAGGTAGGACATGCCCTGGTATGTGTGGCATGTCCTAATAGTGAATTACAGCCATTTTCGTTTTTCACTATTGCAAGGCTACCTGTTCCCCATAGTCCAGAATGGGCAGTTTGATTATTACACCTTATAATCCTAATTGACCCAGGGAACATGGTAGAAAAACGAATTTAGTATGCCTGAACTCAGAATGATAAAATAAATCTTTTAGTGAAGTTGGTTTTAACATTCTGTGTTTGAAAATACCACTTTTAGAAAGTAGGTATTTTCTTGCCTAACCATCCAGCTGCCTCTGCTCAGGTTGTGTATTGTATGTCTGGGTTTGTGAGTGACAGGGGCTGGGGGATTCCAGGAGGCAGGGTGAGTCAGCACTAGGCTGAATAGGTCTGCCTGAAGGAGGATGGGTGGGAGGAGTTGCACCTGGGTCTGAATAGGGCTGTGCCTGCCTTCCACAATGCTGGCTCCACCTCCTGCCGGGCGTCTGATGGCTCTGCCCCTCACTCTCAAAGGAAAGAAGGAGTCATGTACACAAAGTGCTCCAAGACTGACCAGAACTGGTTTGGACTAGGCAAAGGCCTCTCTGCCTTCAGAGAACAAAGGATTTCTGTGTATAAGTACTGGGGCCCAGACCCCATGAAATTAGATCACTTCTGGGAAATCAAGAAACCTGTTGCCAAGGAGAAGAACCAGAGAAGCTGAAGGAGGAGTACTGCCCCTGTGCTGTTTTGCTGATTGGGGTTGGCCTGCAGTGGTTGCTTTCTGCCAAGGACAGGAGAAAAGATTTTGCTGTGCTTAACATCTTGAAGAAGAGAATCTCCAAGGGCTTGAACTGAGCTTGCCTCCTGCCTGAAGTCACAGGGACACAAAGACTTCACCCCTTCTGTTTGCCTGCATCTGGAACTGCTGTTTTAGCTGCTAACAGAGGGAAATTGCAACACCGACGCCGGCGAGCGATGCCGTAACCTGCACCGAAGCCGTGGGCACCGCTCGTGAAGAGCACGACGCACCACCCCGACTTGCACCGTAGGCCCGACGCCTGCCGACGCCGTGCGTCATCGACTCCGAAGCCGTCATCAAGGCCGCTGCCTGCACCGGAGCCGAGGACACCGCTCGTGACGCTCACGACGCACCGTCCCGACTCGCACCGCAGCCCCGACTTCACCGACGCCAGGGCTTCATCATCGCGGAGCCGATCCTTGATGTGGGTGACCCCCGCATCCATCGACACCACACCATCGTAAGGAACTGACGCCTCGCCGCCATCCGTGACATCACCTCCCTGACACAGTAAGGAACCGACGCCGCACCTCCCCTGCGCTGCAGTAAGGAACCGAGACATCACCTCCCCTGGGGTCGTAAGGAACCGACGCCGCCGGCGCCAACGAAGCCTCACCTCCCCGACACCGTGCACCATCTTTGTTTTCATCGAATTCCAGGTACTGTTCTTTGTGGGTCTGCTCGACTCCGGGCCCGACGCCGCGCACCTCGCGGTCGGTGCCGTACTTTGGGATTTCCACCGGTCACGACGTCGTGATAACTCCAAGTGGAGTTATTTGTTGCTACAAGCTTTATTTTGATTGACTATCCTATTTTTGAAGATAACGTAAACTGTCTCTATCATTTTAAGTCTATTTCAGATTACAGTAATGTGGATTTTTGCTATTGGGTCTTGTGTTAAGTCTATATAAAGATTACTTATTTTTACATACAACCTGTGTGGTGTCCATCTGTAGTGTTTTCACTGTATCACTGTATGTGTTCACAAATGCTTTACACACTGCCTCTGAGATAAGCCTGTCTGCTCGTGCCAAGCTAACAGGGGGTGAGCAGGGGTTATTTTAGGAGTGTATCCCCCTTATCCTGACTAGAAGCAAGGGTCCCTATTTGGACAAAGGTGCAAACCATTGCCAACTAGAGACCCCCAGTTCTAACATTGGTGGTCAGCGGTGAGGATTTGGACTTGCATTTATGATTCATATACAGTGATTGGTGTACACTACTAGTGAGTGCAGACCAATACACGACCACATACATTTTGATAGGACTTTTTTTTCCTTGGAACCTTTATTTTTGTTGAGAACTGCCAATTTTCACAATGAGCAAAAGAGGATCCATTGCACCTGCAGATATTGAATTTGCAGAAGATAGGGTTGATACCTACACTGTGCCAGAGCTCAAAGCCGTTTGTAAAAAGTTTAAAATCTCTATGAGAGGCCTCACCAGGAAGGAGGAGCTTCAAAAGGCGCTGAGGGCCTGGTTGGAAGCACGGAATGCCGGTGGGCAGCCCGAGGAGCCTGTGGAGGAGGCAGAGAATTTAGATGAGCAGCTTGAGGGGCCATTGGGCTTACCTGGGAGGAGAGTGCCTTCCCGGGAGGGCAGCAGTGTTTCTCAAAAGGGCCTGTCTCCAGAGGAGCTGGACGACAGGGAGAAAAGCAGGATGCATGAAATGGAGATGGCCAAACTGAAACAGGGAAGCCATGATAGCCTTGAGCACAAGAAATTGGAGTTGGAAAGTAAGAGGTTGGACATGGAAGAAAAGAAGATGCTTTTAGAGCATGAGAGAGTGGTGAGGGAGCTAGAGCTAAAGGCTAGGAGCCTAGAAATCACTTCCTCTGGTGGCAGCACACCTCCAGTGCCTGTAGAAGGAAGAGTGTACATCCCCAAGGAGGTTATTAAAGATTTCATGAAGGGGGAGGACATTGGGCAATGGTTTAAAGCATATGAGATCGCCATGACATCCCACCGGGTCCCTGAGAAGGATTGGGGAGCGGGGTTGTGGGGCCGCTTTACAGGTGAGGGAAGGGAAACCTTAATAGCCGTGCCCACAGAGGATCAGATGTCCTATGCCCACCTGAATGAAGCTTTAGTGGCAAGGTATGGGTTAATTCCAGAGCTGTATAGGCAGAAGTTTAGGAACTGCAAAAAGCTGGAGTCTAGTACCTGGGTGGAGTATGTGTCTTATTTTTGCAGAGCATTGGATGGATGGGTGAAGGGTAGCAAAGTAGATGACTTGCAGGGGTTCTATGATTTAATTGCATGGGAGCACTTGTCCAGTAGTTGTTTTCCAGAGCTACGCCAGCACCTTTTTGACAGTAAGCTGACTAATCCTAGGAAGCTTGCTGAGGAGGCGGACCGCTGGGTCAGTACCAGGGTCCACAAGGGTCTTGTGGGAGACTCCGCCAAAGGTGGGCAGGGTCCCCAGCAGAAGAGTGGGGGGGACAAGGGTAAACAGAAGGAGTTCCAAAAAGTGTCCCAAAGTAAACCCCAAGGGAACCAAGGTAAGGGTTCCCAGCCTCCCACTGAGAAAAGACCATGGGTCCCAACAGATAAGTCTGTTCAGAAGGGGCCCAAGGCATGTTTTAGTTGTGGTCAGGTGGGTCACTTTGTAGGAAGTCCCAAGTGCCCCAATACCGTGACCACTGCACCCACTGGTGCACCACCCCGGCAGATGGCTAGTGTAGCCCTGGGAGAGGAGTTGGATGCCCAAGGTGGGTGGGGTCCCGCAGAGATGTCCCTGGTCTCTTTAGGAGACAGTGAGATGGTCCCTAGGACCCAGCTGCCTGATAACACTAAAAAATACCGGCAGTGGGTGACCATCAATGGCCATAGGGTGGAGGCTCTGAGAGACACCGGGGCCAGTGTGACAGCTGTCAGTTGTCGGCTGGTGTCTGAGGAGCAGGTGGTCCCCAACGTATTCTACCCCGTAGTTGCTGCTGACAACTCAGAGAGCCACTGTAAGGTGGACCAGGTTCCCTTTGAGTGGGGGGGGGTCTCAGGTATCCTTCAAGTAGCTTTGAGGCCAGCCATGCCTGTTGACTGTCTGCTAGGCAATGATTTGGAGAGCTCCCCTTGGACGAAGGTGGAGCGGAGGTCTCATTTGGAGATGTTGGGTCTGCCAGAGTGGGCGTGTGTGACCACTCGGTCAATGGCAGCCGGTAAGGGTATTCAAGAGGACCTGGAGCCTGGAAGAATGGCCCAGGTGCCTTCCTTAAAGAGAGGAGGCAGGGGGTACGGGAAACCGGCCCCCGAAGTTCCCACGGTCCAGGAGGAGGCAGACCTTGAGGGGGATGCCCTGGAACCTACAGGGGAACAAGTGGCTGAACTGGGGGACCTGCCTGAGCTGACCCATTGGCAGCAGGAAGGAGGCCCCTCCAGGGAAGAGTTCTGCGAGGAGCAGAAGAAGTGCCCTTCTCTTGAGGGCTTGCGGCAACAGGCTGCAAGCCAGGCAGCAGGTGATCAGTCTGGATCACACTGGATCTACTGGGAGAATGGTCTCCCGTATAGTGAGCCTAAGGTTGCTGAGCCTGGGTCAGCCCGTGTGCTGGTGGTACCCCAGCGCTTCAGAGCATTCCTACTGGGTCTGGCTCATGATGTGCCTTTAGCAGGACATTTGGGGCAAGACAAGACCTTTCAAAGGCTTGTCACCCACTTTCATTGGCCCCAAATGCGCAAGAGTTCAGATACTCATTGCAGGACCTGTCAGACTTGCCAGGCAAGTGGTAAGAGTGGGAGGAAGCGCAAGGCTCCTCTCCAACCTTTCCCTGTTGTCAGCACCCCCTTTGAGAGGGTGGGTATTGACATTGTGGGGCCTCTGGATCCCAAGACAGCCATGGGCAACAGGTTCATCCTGGTCTTGGTGGACCATGCCACCCGGTACCCGGAAGCCATCCCTCTTCGGACAGTGACGGCCCCCGTGGTGGGACGTGCACTGATGGGGATTTTCTCCCGTGTGGGGTTGACCAAGGAGGTGGTGTCTGACCGTGGTACCAACTTCATTTCCAATTATATGAAGTCCCTGTGGCAGGAGTGTGGTGTAACCTATAAGTTCACCACTCCTTACCACCCCCAAGGTAATGGGCTGGTTGAGAGATTCAACCGGACCCTTAAAGGCATGATTATGGGTCTTGAAGAACCCATGAGGCGTAAGTGGGACGTCCTCTTGCTATGCCTGCTCTTTGCTTACAGAGAGGTGCCCCAGAAGTCCTTAGGGTTCAGTCCCTTTGAACTGCTGTACGGCCATCCTGTAAGAGGACCTCTGAGTCTGGTCAAGGAAGGCTGGGAGAAAGCTCCCAGGAAAACTCCCCAGGATGTATTTAGTTACATGCTGGCCTTCAGGAACCAGACTCGGCGTTTCAGACAACTCACTGAGGCGAATCTGGAAGCCAGCCAGGAAGAGATGAAACGTTGGCATGATCAGAATGCCACTCTGATCGAGTTTCAGCCTGGACAAAAGGTTTGGGTCATGGCCCCAGTGGAGCCCTGTGCGCTCCAAGATAAGTGGACCGGACCATTTGAGGTGGTGGAGCGCAAGAGTGATGTCTCCTACTTGGTGGACTTGCAGTCTCCCAGGAACCCCTTGCGGGTCCTGCATGTGAACCGCCTGAAGCCCCACTTTGAGAGGTCTGAAGTGGGCATGCTCTTAGCAACAGATGCTGGAATGGAAGAAGAGACTGAACCTCTTCCTGACCTCCTGTATTCAAAAGAGCAAGATGGGTCAGTGGATGGTGTGAACCTCTCTCCCACCCTGACCCCTGAGCAGCAGAATGACTGTCGCCAACTGTTGGGACAGTTTTCTGATCTGTTCTCCCTGACTCCCAGAATCACTGAATGGTGCATCCATGATGTGGACACTGGGGACAGTCCTCCTGTGAAGCACAAAACTTACAGAGTGACTGACAGGGTGAGAGCTTGCATCAAGGAGGAGGTCTCCAAGATGTTTGCCTTAGGGGTGATTGAGTCCTCTAACAGCCCTTGGGCCAGCCCAGTGGTCTTGGTCCCAAAGGCTGCCGCGCCTGGTGCCACACCCGAACTCCGGTTCTGTGTGGACTACCGAGGACTCAATTCAGTCACCAGGACTGACGCGCACCCCATCCCCAGAGCTGATGAGCTCATTGATCGGTTGGGGGCTGCCCGGTACCTCAGCACGTTTGATCTAACGTCTGGATACTGGCAGATCGCCTTAACTGATGGGGCCAAAGAGAGGTCAGCATTCTCCACACCAGATGGGCACTACCAATTCCGGGTGATGCCCTTTGGGATGAAGAATGCCCCTGCCACCTTTCAGAGGTTGGTCAACCAGGTGTTGGCTGGGCTGGAGGATTTCAGTGCCGCCTACCTGGATGACATTGCCGTGTTCAGTGCCACTTGGGAGGAACATCTGCACCACCTCTGGGAAGTGTTGAAGGCGCTGCGGAAGGCAGGCCTCACGATCAAGGTGAGTAAGTGCCAGATCGGGCAGGGTTCTGTGGTGTACTTGGGACACCAGGTTGGGAGCGGCCAGGTGGCGCCCCTACAGCCCAAGATAGATACCATCCTGGCTTGGGAACCCCCCAAAACCCAGACAGAGGTGAGAGCCTTTTTTGGACTCACCGGTTATTACAGGAGGTTTGTCAAGGGGTATGGCAACATTGTTGCACCCTTGACTGAGCTGACTTCCAGGAAGCAGCCCAGGAAAGTGAACTGGACTGATGCCTGCCAGAAGGCTTTTGATGCCTTGAAATCTGCCATGTGCACGGCGCCCGTGCTTCTAGGCCCAACTTCTCAAGGGAATTCATTGTGCAGACAGATGCTTCACAGCATGGTGTTGGGGCTGTGCTTTCATAGATGAATGAGGAGGGCCTAGACCAACCAGTAGCCTTTATTAGTAGGAGGTTACTCCCATGGGAACAGAGGTGGAGTGCGATTGAGCGAGAGGCATTTGCTGTGGTCTGGGCACTGAAGAAGTTGAGACCATACTTGTTTGGGACTCACTTCCGGGTTCAGACAGACCACAGGCCCCTCAGATGGTTAATGCAGATGAGGGGTGAAAATCCAAAACTGTTGAGGTGGTCCATTTCCCTACAGGGGATGGACTTCACGGTGGAACACCGCCCTGGTACAGAACACGCCAATGCTGATGGTCTGTCCAGATTTTTCCGCCTTAGTGATGAGAACTCCCAGGAGGTAGGGTAGTTCTCCCCACATTTCAGCTGGAGGGGACACGTGTTAGACTTGGCACCATTGGCGTGGGTCTCCCTTCCATTTTTTGCTGTTGCCTCTTATGTTTTGCTGGTTTTAGATGCTTTTGGGCACTGTGCCACTGCTGTTCAGTACCACAGTGCAAGTGCTCCCTACTGTAAATTGATGTGTTGATTAGTAACTCCATGATTGGGTTATTTGATTTACTTGTCAGACCCTAGTACAGTGCACCATGGGTGCAAAGGCCTTTAAAATCAAATGCTGCTGGTGGGCTTGCAGCACTGGTTGTGCCACCCATAGAAGCAGCTTGTAAAGTGTGTCTCAGGCCTGCCATTGCAGAGCCTGTGTGCAGTCTGTGACTGCCATGTCGACTTGGCAAGTGCACCCACTTGCCAGTCCCTAAACCTTCCCTTATCTTCATATCAGACACCCTTAAGGTAGGCCCAAGGGCAGGGTGCATTGTAAGTATAAGGTAGGACATGCCCTGGTGTGTGTGGCATGTCCTAATAGTGAATTACAGCCATTTTCGTTTTTCACTATTGCAAGGCTACCTGTTCCCCATAGTCCAGAATGGGCAGTTTGATTATTACACCTTATAATCCTAACTGACCCAGGGAACATGGTAGAAAAACGAATTTAGTATGCCTGAACTCAGAATGATAAAATACATCTTTTAGTGAAGTTGGTTTTAACATTCTGTGTTTGAAAATACCACTTTTAGAAAGTAGGTATTTTCTTGCCTAACCATCCAGCTGCCTCTGCTCAGGTTGTGTATTGTATGTCTGGGTTTGTGAGTGACAGGGGCTGGGGGATTCCAGGAGGCAGGGTGAGTCAGCACTAGGCTGAATAGGTCTGCCTGAAGGAGGATGGGTGGGAGGAGTTGCCCCTGGGTCTGAATAGGGCTGTGCCTGCCTTCCACAATGCTGGCTCCACCTCCTGCCGGGCGTCTGATGGCTCTGCCCCTCACTCTCAAAGGAAAGAAGGAGTCATGTACACAAAGTGCTCCAAGACTGACCAGAACTGGTTTGGACTAGGCAAAGGCCTCTCTGCCTTCAGAGAACAAAGGATTTCTGTGTATAAGTACTGGGGCCCAGACCCCATGAAATTAGATCACTTCTGGGAAATCAAGAAACCTGTTGCCAAGGACAAGAACCAGAGAAGCTGAAGGAGGAGTACTGCCCCTGTGCTGTTTTGCTGATTGGGGTTGGCCTGCAGTG
This sequence comes from Calotriton arnoldi, assembly GCA_963921515.1. Taxonomy (NCBI): domain Eukaryota; kingdom Metazoa; phylum Chordata; class Amphibia; order Caudata; family Salamandridae; genus Calotriton; species Calotriton arnoldi. The sequence continues at coordinate 547,735 of CAWUFW010006568.1, read as the reverse complement.
GTGGCTTTCTGCCAAGGACAGGAGAAAAGACTTTGCTGTGCTTATCATCTTGAAGAAGAGAATCTCCAAGGGCTTGAACTGAGCTTGCCTCCTGCCTGAAGTCACAGCGACACAAAGACTTCACCCCTTCTGTTTGCCTGCATCTGGAACTGCTGTTTTAGCTGCTAACAGAGGGAAATTGCAACACTGACGCCGGCGAGCGACGCCGTAACCTGCACCGAAGCCGTGGGCACCGCTCGTGAAGAGCACGACGCACCGCCCCGACTTGCAATGTAGGCCCGATGCCTGCCGACGCCGTGCGACATCGACTCCAAAGCCGTCATCGAGGCCGCTGCCTGCACCAGAGCCAAGGACACCGCTGGTGACGCTCACGACGCACCGTCCCGACTCGCACCGCAGCCCCGACTTCACCGACGCCAGGGCTTCATCATCGCGGAGCCGATCCTCGACGTGGGTGACCCCCGAATCCATCGACACCGCACCATCGTAAGGAACCGACGCCTCGCCGCCATCCGTGACATCGCCTCCCTGACACAGTAAGGAACCGACGCCGCACCTCCCCTGCGCTGCAGTAAGGAACCGAGACATCACCTCCCCTGGGGTCGTAAGGAACCGACGCCGCCGACGAAGCCTCACCTCCCCGACACCGTGCACCATCTTTGTTTTCATCGAATTCCAGGTACTGTTCTTTGTGGGTCTGCTCGACTCCGGGCCCGACGCCGCGCACATCGCGGTCGGCGCCGTACTTTGGGATCTCCACCGGTCACGACGTTGTGATAACTCCAAGTGGAGTTATTTGTTGCTACAAGCTTTATTTTGATTGACTATCCTATTTTTGAAGATAACGTGAACTGTCTCTATCATTTTAAGTCTATTTCAGATTACAGTAATGTGGATTTTTGCTATTGGGTCTTGTGTTAAGTCTATATAAAGATTACTTATTTTTACATACAACCTGTGTGGTGTCCATCTGTAGTGTTTTCACTGTATCACTGTATGTGTTCACAAATGCTTTACACACTGCCTCTGAGATAAGCCTGTCTGCTCGTGCCAAGCTACCAGGGGGTGAGCAGGGGTTATTTTAGGAGTGTATCCCCCTTATCCTGACTAGAAGCAAGGGTCCCTATTTGGACAAAGGTGCAAACCATTGCCAACTAGAGACCCCCAGTTCTAACATTGGTGGTCAGCGGTGAGGATTTGGACTTGCATTTATGATTCATATACAGTGATTGGTGTACACTACTAGTGAGCGCAGACCAATACGCGACCACATACATTTTGATAGGACTTTTTTTTCCTTGGAACCTTTATTTTTGTTGAGAACTGCCAATTTTTACAATGAGCAAAAGAGGATCCATTGCACCTGCAGATATTGAATTTGCAGAAGATAGGGTTGATACCTACACTGTGCCAGAGCTCAAAGCCGTTTGTAAAAAGTTTAAAATCTCTATGAGAGGCCTCACCAGGAAGGAGGAGCTTCAAAAGGTGCTGAGGGCCTGGTTGGAAGCAGGGAATGCCGGTGGGCAGCCCGAGGAGCCTGTGGAGGAGGCAGAGAAATTTGATGAGCAGCTTGAGGGGCCATTGGGCTTACCTGGGAGGAGAGTGCCTTCCAGGGAGGGCAGCAGTGTTTCTCAAAAGGGCCTGTCTCCAGAGGAGCTGGACGACAGGGAGAAAAGCAGGATGCATGAAATGGAGATGGCCAAACTGAAACAGGGAAGCCATAATAGCCTTGAGCAAAAGAAATTGGAGTTGGAAAGTAAGAGGTTGGCCATGGAAGAAAAGAAGATGCTTTTAGAGCATGAGAGAGTGGTGAGGGAGCTAGAGCTAAAGGCTAGGAGCCTAGAAATCACTCCCGCTGGTGGCAGCACACCTCCAGTGCCTGTAGAAGGAAGAGTGTACATCCCCAAGGAGGTTATTAAAGATTTCATGAAGGGGAGGACATTGGGCAATGGTTTAAAGCATATGAGATCGCCATGACATCCCACCGGGTCCCTGAGAAGGATTGGGGAGCGGGGTTGTGGGGCCGCTTTACAGGTGAGGGAAGGGAAACCTTAATAGCCTTGCCCACAGAGGATCAGATGTCCTATGCCCACCTGAATGAAGCTTTAGTGGCAAGGTATGGGTTAATTCCAGAGCTTTATAGGCAGAAGTTTAGGAACTGCAAAAAGCTGGAGTCTAGTACCTGGGTGGAGTATGTGTCTTATTTTTGCAGAGCATTGGATGGATGGGTGAAGGGTAGCAAAGTAGATGACTTGCAGGGGTTCTATGATTTAATTGCATGGGAGCACTTGTCCAGTAGTTGTTTTCCAGAGCTACGCCAGCACCTTGTTGACAGTAAGCTGACTAATCCTAGGAAGCTTGCTGAGGAGGCGGACCGCTGGGTCAATACCCGGGTCCACAAGGGTCTTGTGGGAGACTCCGCCAAAGGTGGGCAGGGTCCCCAGCAGAACAGTGGGGGGGACAAGGGTAAACAGAAGGAGTTCCAAAAAGTGCCCCAAAGTAAACCCCAAGGGAACCAAGGTAAGGGTTCCCAGCCTCCCACTGAGAAAAGACCATGGGTCCCAACAGATAAGTCTGTTCAGAAGGGGCCCAAGGCATGTTTTAGTTGTGGTCAGATGGGTCACTTTGTAGGAACAAGTGCCCCAATACCGTGACCACTGCACCCACTGGTGCACCACCCCGGCAGATGGCTAGTGTAGCCCTGGGAGCGGAGTTGGGTGCCCAAGGTGGGTGGGGTCCCGCAGAGATGTCCCTGGTCTCTTTAGGAGACAGTGAGATGGTCCCTAGGACCCAGCTGCCTGATAACACTAAAAAATACCGGCAGTGGGTGACCATCAATGGCCATAGGGTGGAGGCTCTGAGAGAGACCGGGGCCAGTGAGACAGCTGTCAGTTGTCGGCTGGTGTCTGAGGAGCAGGTGGTCCCCAACGTATTCTACCCCGTAGTTGCTGCTGACAACTCAGAGAGCCACTGTAAGGTGGCCTAGGTTCCCTTTGAGTGGGGGGGGGTCTCAGGTATCCTTCAAGTAGCTGTGAGGCCAGCCATGCCTGTTGACTGTCTGCTAGGCAATGATTTGGAGAGCTCCCCTTGGACGAAGGTGGAGCGGAGGTCTCATTTGGAGATGTTGGGTCTGCCAGAGTGGGCTGCCAGAGTGGGCGTGTGTGACCACTCGGTCAATGGCAGCCGGTAAGGGTATTCAAGAGGACCTGGAGCCTGGAAGAATGGCCCAGGTGCCTGCCTTAAAGAGAGGAGGCAGGGGGCATGGGAAACCGGCCCCCGAAGTTCCCACGGTCCAGGAGGAGGCAGACCTTGAGGGGGATGCCCTGGAACCTACAGGGGAACAAGTGGCTGAACTGGGGGACCTGCCTGAGCTGACCCATTGGCAGCAGGAAGGAGGCCCCTCCAGGGAAGAGTTCTGCGAGGAGCAGAAGAAGTGCCCTTCTCTTGAGGGCTTGCGGCAACAGGCTGCAAGCCAGGCAGCAGGTGATCAGTCTGGATCACACTGGATCTACTGGGAGAATGGTCTCCTGTATAGTGAGCCTAAGGTTGCTGAGCCTGGGTCAGCCCGTGTGCTGGTGGTACCCCAGCGCTTCAGAGCCTTCCTACTGGGTCTGGCTCATGATGTGCCTTTAGCAGGACATTTGGGGCAAGACAAGACCTTTCAAAGGCTTGTCACCCACTTTCATTGGCCCCAAATGCGCAAGAGTTCAGATACTCATTGCAGGACCTGTCAGACTTGCCAGGCAAGTGGTAAGAGTGGGAGGAAGCGCAAGGCTCCTCTCCAACCTTTCCCTGTTGTCAGCACCCCCTTTGAGAGGATGGGTATTGACATTGTGGGGCCTCTGGATCCCAAGACAGCCATGGGCAACAGGTTCATCCTGGTCTTGGTGGACCATGCCACCCGGTACACGGAAGCCATCCCTCTTCGGACAGTGACGGCCCCCGTGGTGGGACGTGCACTGATGGGGATTTTCTCCTGCGTGGGGTTCCCCAAGGAGGTGGTGTCTGACCGTGGTACCAACTTCATTTCCAATTATATGAAGTCCCTGTGGCAGGAGTGTGGTGTAACCTATAAGTTCACCACTCCTTACCACCCCAAGGTAATGGGCTGGTTGAGAGATTCAACCGGACCCTTAAAGGCATGATTATGGGTCTTGAAGAACCCATGAGGCGTAAGTGGGACGTCCTCTTGCCATGCCTGCTCTTTGCTTACAGAGAGGTACCCCAGAAGTCCTTAGGGTTCAGTCCCTTTGAACTGCTGTACGGCCATCCTGTAAGAGGACCTCTGAGTCTGGTCAAGGAAGGCTGGGAGAAAGCTCCCAGGAAAACTCCCCAGGATGTATTTAGTTACATGCTGGCCTTCAGGAACCAGACTCGGCGTTTCAGACAACTCGCTGAGGCGAATCTGGAAGCCAGCCAGGAAGAGATGAAACGTTGGCATGATCAGAATGCCACTCTGATCGAGTTTCAGCCTGGACAAAAGGTTTGGGTCATGGCCCCAGTGGAGCCCTGTGCGCTCCAAGATAAGTGGACCGGACCATTTGAGGTGGTGGAGTGCAAGACCCAAGACCTACTGGCCTTCAGAAGACTCCTCAAGACCTGGCTCTTCGATCAGTAGCAGCACCACCCCCCTCTTCCCCCAGCGCCTTGAGACCCTCGCGGGTATGTAGTGCGCTTTATAAGTGACATGATTGATTGATTGATTGATTGATTGGTGGACTTGCAGTCTCCCAGGAACCCCTTGCGGGTCCTGCATGTGAACTGCCTGAAGCCCCACTTTGAGAGGTCTGAAGTGGGCATGCTCTTAGCAACAGATGCTGGAATGGAAGAAGAGACTGAACCTCTTCCTGACCTCCTGTATGCAAAAGAGCAAGATGGGTCAGTGGATGGTGTGAACCTCTCTCCCACCCTGACCCCTGAGCAGCAGAATGACTGTCGCCAACTGTTGGGACAGTTTTCTGATCTGTTCTCCCTGACTCCCAGTATCACTGAATGGTGCATCCATGATGTGGACACTGGGGACAGTCCTCCTGTGAAGCACAAAACTTACAGAGTGACTGACAGGGTGAGAGCTTGCATCAAGGAGGAGGTCTCCAAGATGTTTGCCTTAGGGGTGATTGAATCCTCTAACAGCACTTGGGCCAGCCCAGTGGTCTTGGTCCCAAAGGCTGCCGCGCCTGGTGCCACACCCGAACTCCGGTTCTGTGTGGACTACCGAGGACTCAATTCAGTCACCAGGACTGACGCGCACCCCATCCCCAGAGCTGATGAGCTCATTGATCGGTTGGGGGCTGCCCGGTACCTCAGCAAGTTTGATCTAACGTCTGGATACTGGCAGATCGCCTTAACTGATGGGGCCAAAGAGAGGACAGCATTCTCCACACCAGATGGGCACTACCAATTCCGGGTGATGCCCTTTGGGATGAAGAATGCCCCTGCCACCTTTCAGAGGTTGGTCAACCAGGTGTTGGCTGGGCTGGAGGATTTCAGTGCCGCCTACCTGGATGACATTGCCGTGTTCAGTGCCACTTGGGAGGAACATCTGCACCACCTCTGGGAAGTGTTGAAGGCGCTGCGGAAGGCAGGCCTCACGATCAAGGCGAGTAAGTGCCAGATCGGGCAGGGTTCTGTGGTGTACTTGGGACACCAGGTTGGGAGCGGCCAGGTGGCGCCCCTACAGCCCAAGATAGATACCATCCTGGCTTTGGAACCCCCAAAACCCAGACAGAGGTGAGAGCCTTTTTAGGACTCACCGGTTATTACAGGAGGTTTGTCAAGGGGTATGGCAACATTGTTGCACCCTTGACTGAGCTGACTTCCAGGAAGCAGCCCAGGAAAGTGAACTGGACTGATGCCTGCCAGAAGGCTTTTGATGCCCTGAAATCTGCCATGTGCACGGCGCCCGTGCTTCAGGCGCCCAACTTCTCAAGGGAATTCATTGTGCAGACCAATGCTTCAGAGCATGGTGTTGGGGCTGTGCTTTCACATATGAATGAGGAGGGCCTAGACCAACCTGTAGCCTTTATTAGTAGGAGGTTACTCCCACGGGAACAGAGGTGGAGTGCGATTGAGCGAGAGGCATTTGCTGTGGTCTGGGCACTGAAGAAGTTGAGACCATACTTGTTTGGGACTCACTTCCGGGTTCAGACAGACCACAGGCCCCTCAGATGGTTAATGCAGATGAGGGGTGAAAATCCAAAACTGTTGAGGTGGTCCATTTCCCTACAGGGGATGGACTTCACGGTGGAACACCGCCCTGGTACAGAACACGCCAATGCTGATGGTCTGTCCAGATTTTTCCGCCTTAGTGATGAGAACTCCCAGGAGGTAGGGTAGTTCTCCCCACATTTCAGCTGGAGGGGACACGTGTTAGACTTGGCACCATTGGCGTGGGTCTCCCTTCCATTTTTTGCTGTTGCCTCTTATGTTTTACTGGTTTTAGATGCTTTTGGGCACTGTGCCACTGCTGTTCAGTGCCAAAGTGCAAGTGCTCCCTACTGTAAATTGATGTGTTGATTAGTAACTCCATGATTGGGTTATTTGATTTACTTGTCAGACCCTAGTACAGTGCACCATGGGTGCCCAGGGCTTGTAAATCAAATGCTGCTGGTGGGCTTGCAACACTGGTTGTGCCACCCATAGAAGCAGCTTGTAAAGTGTGTCTCAGGCCTTCCATTGCAGAGCCTGTGTGCAGTCTGTGACTGCCATGTCGACTTGGCAAGTGCACCCACTTGCCAGTCCCTAAACCTTCCCTTATCTTCATATCAGACACCCCTAAGGTAGGCCCAAGGGCAGGGTGCATTGTAAGTATAAGGTAGGACATGCCCTGGTGTGTGTGGCATGTCCTAATAGTGAATTACAGCCATTTTCGTTTTTCACTATTGCAAGGCTGCCTGTTCCCCATAGTCCAGAATGGGCAGTTTGATTATTACACCTTATAATCCTAACTGACCCAGGAACATGGTAGAAAAACGAATTTAGTATGCCTGAACTCAGAATGATAAAATACATCTTTTAGTGAAGTTGGTTTTAACATTCTGTGTTTGAAAAATACCACTTTTAGAAAGTAGGTATTTTCTTGCCTAACCATCCAGCTGCCTCTGCTCAGGTTGTGTATTGTATGTCTGGGTTTGTGAGTGACAGGGGCTGGGGGATTCCAGGAGGCAGGGTGAGTCAGCACTAGGCTGAATAGGTCTGCCTGAAGGAGGATGGGTGGGAGGAGTTGCACCTGGGTCTGAATAGGGCTGTGCCTGCCTTCCACAATGCTGGCTCCACCTCCTGCCGGGCGTCTGATGGCTCTGCCCCTCACTCTCAAAGGAAAGAAGGAGTCATGTACACAAAGTGCTCCAAGACTGACCAGAACTGGTTTGGACTAGGCAAAGAAGTGTACAGATTTAAGGCAACCAAAATGCAGACCATATGATACTCCTGCATATGTAATAATTGTCAGTAAGAACCAAAGACAACAATCAATTTATCAAAAATACAAAAAGTTAGCATTTATTAAGTTTTTAAACCGTGAAAGAAAATTTATTTTAAATCATTCATTCACTTTAAAAATCCATCATACAAACTCACAACCATACTAAAAACAGATTAATAACATTGTTAGAATGATAACACATTATCATGAATTAATAAATCAGCACAAAATTTGCAATACACTATCAGAAACGTGGCACAAATTCAATTGACTGGTGGAATTCTACGCGCGTTTCGGCACTGCTAAGGTGCCTTCGTCAGGAAGACGGCCACAGTGAAAGCAATTGATGAATTCTTAATTTGGATAGTAAACCTATGATGATGCACAGTTGAATAAGGACAATACGATATTTCAAAGATAACCTCTAAAACAAATGACGATGGGACATCAGTTTATGCCGCAAAATACAGAAAGATATCCTGATGTGATTTCAATAAGGGTATACTGATTGTCCAATGGACATGCATCGCCTGGACAGGCAAAAAGGATTAGTAATGTCTGTAGATAGCTGGATGTCACTTTCTATTCTTTCTGCGCTAAAAGAATTATATAGCGATCTAGTGACTAAACTCAAAGCATCCGGATTTGGGGATTCCTTCTGTCTGCCGGCGTCTGATGGCTCTGCCCCTCACTCTCAAAGGAAAGAAGGAGTCATGTACACAAAGTGCTCCAAGACTGACCAGAACTGGTTTGGACTAGGCAAAGGCCTCTCTGCCTTCAGAGAACAAAGGATTTCTGTGTATAAGTACTGGGGCCCAGACCCCATGAAATTAGATCACTTCTGGGAAATCAAGAAACCTGTTGCCAGGGAGAAGAACCGGAGAAGCTGAAGGAGGAGTACTGCCCCTGTGCTGTTTTGCTGATTGGGGTTGGCCTGCAGTGGTTGCTTTCTGCCAAGGACAGGAGAAAAGACTTTGCTGTGCTTATCATCTTGAAGAAGAGAATCTCCAAGGGCTTGAACTGAGCTTGCCTCCTGCCTAAAGTCACAGGGACACAAAGACTTCACCCCTTCTGTTTGCCTGCATCTGGAACTGCTGTTTTAGCTGCTAACAGAGGGAAATTGCAACACCGACGCCGGCAAGCGACGCCGTAACCTGCACCGAAGCCGTGGGCACCGCTCGTGAAGAGCACGACGCACCGCCCCGACTTGCACCGTAGGCCCGACGCCTGCCGACGCCATGCGACATCGACTCCAAAGCCGTCATCGAGGCCGCTGCCTGCACCGGAGCCGAGGACACCGCTCATGATGCTCACGACGCACCGTCCCGACTCGCACCGCAGCCCCGACTTCACCGACGCCAGGGCTTCATCATCGCGGAGCCGATCCTCGATGTGGGTGACCCCCGAATCCATCGACACCGCACCATCGTAAGGAACCGACGCCTCGCCGCCATCCGTGACATCACCTCCCCGACACAGTAAGGAACCAACGCCTCACCTCCCCTGCGCTGCAGTAAGGAACCGAGACATCACCTCCCCTGGGGTCTCAAGGAACCGACGCTGCCGGCGCCAACGAAGCCTCACCTCCCCGACGCCATGCACCGTCTTTGTTTTCATCGAATTCCAGGTATGTTCTTTGTGGGTCTGCTCGACTCCGGGCCCGACGCCGCGCACCTCGCGGTCGGCGCCGTACTTTGGGATCTCCACCGGTCACGACGTCGTGATAACTCCAAGTGGAGTTATTTGTTGCTACAAGCTTTATTTTGATTGACTATCCTATTTTTGAAGATAACATGAACTGTCTCTATCATTTTAAGTCTATTTCAGATTACAGTAATGTGGATTTTTGCTATTGGGTCTTGTGTTAAGTCTATATAAAGATTACTTATTTTTACATACAACCTGTGTGGTGTCCATCTGTAGTGTTTTCACTGTATCACTGTATGTGTTCACAAATGCTTTACACACTGCCTCTGAGATAAGCCTGTCTGCTCGTGCCAAGCTACCAGGGGGTGAGCAGGGGTTATTTTAGGAGTGTATCCCCCTTATCCTGACTAGAAGCAAGGGTCCCTATTTGGACAAAGGTGCAAACCATTGCCAACTAGAGACCCCCAGTTCTAACATAATGCAACTGTAGAATCAGTGCACAATAATTATTTATAAAATAACTTGCTGAAGAGCCTCAGAGACACCAATAAACTCTCCTTTACACTGTGCTGCTATGCTGAATATGTGTAATGCGAAGAGGTCCAAAAAGAATGAAATGCAGGGAGTAAACCTTTGTTTCGGTGCTACCAGGATGTGGACCAATTTCACCATTGACATCAGCACTTGTTTAACCATCCTGTAATTCAGGAAGAAACAGAAGACACATTTCTTCTAGAAAAATTAACCCCCACACACTAGAAAGTACTTGCCTTTTTATAATAATGCATTAGCACACACTGAGCTCCTGCCCTAGTTCATTGGTTTATTGCATGGTGGTTAGGTATGCGCTATACAGGAACTGATTCATACATACATAAATACATACAAAGGCAGTTCACTCTTAGCATTTATTCAACATAAACAGTTAATTGCATCTTCCCAATAGTGTCCCTCTAACATTTAAACACTGATGATGGAACAAAAATATATTATATATCCTCAGAAACTAAAAAAAGTGTTGCCAAAGAAGAGACTATCCAAAACCAAGTTGGAATTCAAAAATACAATGTACAAAATGATTACCTATTATAGGGAATAAAACTGTCAGGCTCAGGGTAGATAGAAGGGGAGGGGTTACACTGATGATGACAGGGTACCAAAAAGGCAATTAGGGGATTCACAGGGGTAAGCAATCCTTTCTTCTTATGGTATCATCGGGCTCATATCTTGGTGGTTTGGCTAAGCCCAATAGTCTGTGCTTGTTGTATGAACACTACAGCTTTGATATAGAGAACATGAATGTCTGAACCCTTTTTTTCTTCTTATTTTGAAAAAAAGTTAAAAGTTATTGATCAAATACTAAAGCATTAAGTTGAAGTGCTCTTATGATGAATAATGGAAATACCCATTGTACTGTCCTCTTCAGCATGACCCAGGGCTCAGGTTAAGCGGGCTCGTGAGTGTTGGACTTTATAATGATCTAGTGACTAATGAAAGTCAAATGTCTTTAACTAGTGTTAGACCTAGCATCCTTAGTGTGGTTTTCCCCCTAACTTTTTGCCTTCAAACCTCCTGTTTTGCTGACTTTGTTTTTGCTGGTCTTGGGACTCTGCACACTTTACCACTGCTAACCCGTGCTAAAGTGCTTGTGCTCTCTCCTTAAAACTTGGTAGAATTGGCTTATACCAAAGTGGAATATTTATTTTACTTTTAAGTTCCTAGTAAATTGGCACTATCTGTGCTTAGAGCCAGTAAAATAAATGCTAGTAGTGGGCCTGCAGCACTGATTGTGCCATCCACTTAAGTAGCATTTTAAAAATATCTCAGGCCTTCCATTGCAGCCTATGTGGGCAGTTTTAAACGCCATTTATTTTTGCTGGGCCCAAAACTTCCTTTTTAATACATATAAGTCACCCCAAAGGGCAGGGTGCAATGTATTTAAAAGTTAGACATGTATGTTTAAGTTTTACCTGGTAGTGAAAAACTCTTATATTCATTTTTCACTACTGCAAAGCCTACCTTTCCCATAGGAGAGCAATTGAGTTACCTTATTACATTTAATAAGGTGTAATGTCCATATGGGAGCAGGTAACCAGTTAATGTTTAGTGTCTTTGGAATTGAAATGAAAAATCCTAACTTATGGTGAAGTCAGATATTAAATTACAATTTTGAAAATGCCACTTTTAGAAAGTTGCCATTTTCCTGCCTTAGCCATTCAGGGCCTGCAGTCCTTCACTGAGTCACATGATTGAGTGTAGTTGACAGCTGGGCTTTCTGTATTCCTCCTAGACAGCCATACACAATAGAGAGCTTAGGTGTGCCTGGATGGGCCATCACTGTCAAGATGGGAGGGAGGACCTGGTCCCAGACCCACTTAGATTTGAATGGGCTTTGTCCTGCCTCTACACAAAGGGCTGTATATCCCCTGTAGTTAGTCTAGAGCCAGGGTCAGGAAGGCAGGTTACCTGTGCACTTCAAAGGCATGCCTCTAGAAACTTCTCCCCACTTTAAAGGCAGAACTGGGTATAAGTATTGGAGCTCAGACACCAACTCTACAGTACACTCCTGGACCTCTGATACTCTGCCAGGAAGAAGTACTGCTGTGCTGCTGAAAGGACTGCCATAATGCTGGACTGCTGCCCTGTTGTACTGACCTGCTGCCCTCTTGCTGGGGAGAGGAGCACTCGACCTGCATCTGTTGAACCCAGGACCCCAGAGTGACTCCAGTTGGCTGGCTGTCTGACTTGAGCCTCAGGTACAGACGGATCCAACAACCTCAACCTCAGCACATGGACTCTGCCATCTGTGAGTCTACCCTGACAATTGCTGCCACCTCAGTCTGGGACAATTGAAAGTGGTCCTAATGTCCTCTGCCAGCCTCTGTGTTCCCTGTGGAACTGATACATTTCCTCTGCTGTGTGGCACAACTCCAAGCAGAAATGCTGCCTTGACGCTGCTGCATGGATTGGACCCATCGCAAAGACTTGCATAGCCTCGGCAGCCCCTTCGGAACCGGCGCTGCGCGTTGCATCCGCGGCACAGGCGCTCTTAACCCTTGTCAATGGCAACCTCGACAATGATGCCAGACTATGCATCGCAACCTTGCAACTCCTCTGAATCAACGTATCCTTGATGTCAGACTTCACATCGAAAGCCTTCTTTGACAAGATTTTCAATGACAACGCAGTTCCTTGATTCGCAGCCTCACCGCACATCAGAACTGACGCATCTCTTCGGCTGTGTGACACATCGTCGATGCAGATTTTCGCAATGATCCTCAAGACATAATTATAGGTACTTTGTTCAGCCAGCCTGACTGGGTCCCTGTAGCCTGCCTGCGCTCCATTGTCATCTGCCTGAACTTCTGACTTTTTCTCTGTTCGGTGCGACAAGATATACAAAGTTGGAGCTTTGTACTTTTTGGAGCTCTTTTCACTAAAATCTTTAAAATGTTCCATCTTTTTATCTACTAATTGGCTTTTCGTTGTTTAAGTCTTGCAGTATTTATTAAAAATTGCTCTATTTTTCCAAACTGGTATAGGATCCTTTTTGTGTGGTATTTTTCACTTTATTACTGTTTGAAGTGTTGCACAAATACCTTACACATTGCCTCTAAGTTGAGCCTGAGTGATCTGTGCTAAGCTACCAGGGGGTTGCGCAGAGGTTAATTTAGGGTGGGCTTGTGCCCCACCCTGACAAGGACTGTGGTTGCTGCTTAACCAGGGCTCACCAACAACCCAATTTCATCCAACTATTGAGCAAAGATTACAGTGGAATCAAACTAAATTTCCAGAATCATGAGGAGTGAGGAGAAGCTTTAGCTGTGCTGACTTTGCAGTTTTTATGAGTAGAAAAAATATGTTATACATTCAGTTTGAGAATAACTACAGTAGGGTGGTTTTGATGTTCTATCATTCTTTAATACCAGCTGCTGTATCGCTGTTTCATGATCATATAGATGACTAGACCTTAAACAAAAGACAAAGATTGTTGACCACTTATAATAAAAACAGTAAGGGCTATCTATCTATCTATCTATCTATCTATCTATCTAGCTCTGTCCACCCATCCTTTCGTCTGCCTGTTGTCTTTCTGCCTGTCTCTCTGTCTGTCATTGGGACTGTACATCCATCTGTCCATCGATCCGTCGGTTCATCTGTCTATCTATCTATCTATCTATCTATCTATCAAATTGATCACTAAAGCACAGCATACAGCTTCAGTGGAAAGGCTTTTCGGACTAATAAAATCAGAGAATTTCAGATTGACATAAAGCGAAGGTTAGATGTCAACCAGTCAAGTCTTCAATTTTCTTCATGGCTTAATAAGGAAGAAGTTTCCCAGTTTAGCACCTTTAAAGAATTTCCACCCCACCCTGAGCATTTCACTCTGCAAACTTAAACAAAAAGTTAACTGAAGAGAGAAGATAGTGGCCCATAGCATGCTTCACAAATTTAGTAGATAAAAAGAGGGGAAGGCCAATTAATGCATCTGATGACTAAACATGATAATTGAAATAATATACTCTTTTTCACCAGTGACCAGTGCAGTTATCTGTGCTTGTGCTGCTCTACAATAGGAAAGAGCTTGGTGCAACACCCATAGATGGACAAAACAAGTCTTTGTGATATTTTGTAGTTTGAGTAGAAAGAGAGTTTACAGTCTACTAGAGCTCATAGATTTCTGACATCAATCACAAAGAGAGACAAGGTCTCATATCCCAAATATTAGGAGAGTACTTATTCGGCAGAAACTTAGATTTCGGCATATTTGTTTTTAAACACTGGAGTTCAACCACCAACACACCCTGTCTAAAACCTTGGTGAGCAACAGTGTCTCAAATCTCTTCACCCTGAATTTTCAAAACAAATCTGAGTATCATTGGCATATCGCTACAAAGCAGAGAATAGTCCATGCAGCAGATAAGCTAGAGGTTTGATGTAAAAATGTAATAATAGAGGGGCTATAAAGATTCCCGTGGCACACCCCAAGGCATGGGCCTCAATGCTGAGGAAAAAAACATATGAACTCTCTGACAAGAAAATCAGGTTTAGGGCTGATCCCTGTATATGGAAATACAATACTTTATGTCACAATATCAGATGGTTGACAGTGTTGAATGCTGCTAAGTGTACCAGACCAGCATCACTTCCATCCTCTATGCATTGAAAATCATCTATCATTGATGTTACCTCTACTTCTGGTGAAAACCAACATGTAAGGAATGCAGTAATCCATTTACTTAAACAAAGTCCTGTGATTGAGCAGCCATTGCTTCCTCTGGAAATTCAAAAGTAAAATGCAGCAAAGAAATTGGCCAAAAAAGAACTGGACCTTTTGGGCTCAATTAAGTTTTTTTGATAGAAAGTGTTTGATTGATGATTTAAGTTAGTTGAGTTACATTCCACAGAAATAGGGGACTTAATAATAAAGAAGAATGAGGTTCCTTTCAAGGGACAAAACAAGGTACAATATGTGGTACAGAAACAAGGTACAAAAGGTTTGGTGGCGGGCCACAGTCATTTTTGAAGGCCACTCACAAAACCTTTAAACGTTTTTGTTTTTCCAAAACCAATTGGCAAAGTAGGAGATTGTTTCTGAAAAAATAAAAACTAATGACCCCCTACCCCACACCCTGGGAGATTCCTTTATAGCTTTGGTTTAATTGTTTATTTGTTTTTTCTCCCTCATCACCAGGTTTTACCTGATGGTGAAGGACAGAAAAAAATGACTTACACAATACACCTAAAATAGGGCAGGTGGTGTAATGCCCTGCATTCGAAAGTCCCTGCTTCATTGGCACATTGGCGGAAGCTTTCCATTAACAGAGCCGATGGGGGCCTCGTCGACGGAAGTTTACGGTTCTCTCAGTCTGTAAGTGAGGTGGGTGGACCGAGACAGCTATCTCTGCCAAACTCTAAATCCGGCCCAAGTGTTGAGTGCAGCAAAGAGAAATATTAGGCACACTAAATAGGTCTGTCATTGATGGATTTGTAGCCCTGCTTTTTGAGTCATATATACAATAATTTATCGCAATGTTAGGTTCTATAAACATTTTGGGAGAGGGTCGGTCGACCATTAAAAAAGTGATATACTATAACGATTGTGTGGGCTCAACAATAAAGTTAATCACAACATTAAGCCAAAACGCAGAACTTGGAAATCTAGTAACATGTACCCCATAAGACTAAACCAAGACTGGTCCGCAGTTTAGGTGCATTAGTATATAGGACCAGAGGGAGTAGGCCTATGGTATGCATGGATTTTCTTACTTAATCACTAATATGATTGTGACTGTGCAAGCAATCACAAAAATAAAAAATACAAACATTAAGTTCAGCACAAACACCAACAGGAAGGGTATCATGGAAGAAATATATTAAAACAAAAGTGCAGGCGTTTTCCATGGAAGCAGGGTCTATATTGTGAGAAGGAGCATTAATAAACTGTTTAACTGAAAACAAACAGGTAGTCCTAATCTCTCAGTGGAACAAGGCACACACAATGGTGACATTAGTTCTGAAAGAAGGCCTAACAGTCTTTCAAATCATCATTTTAGAATAAGAGGTATAACAAGAACGAAACTGCCAAGATGTTCCAAATACAGATCAGTAGTAATAACAACGTAACTGCTGCTAAAGAGAGGTCAAAGGTGTCTGTGTGTATGTGTGCATGTGCATTTGTAATATTGTCTCTGTGTGTGCCTGCGGGTTGATGTACATAAGTGCTACACAGCACGGCAGGAAAGAAAGGTATGAAAAGCGGCGGCCGGCATGACTGGCGGAAGGCAGTGCGGGTGCGAGAGGAGGTAAGGGGAATGCGGGGGTCGCGGGGTTGCACAAAAAAACCCAAAAATATAAACTTACCTTGCCACCGGGTCCCACGTCTCTGCTCCTCGCTCCTGCTCTCCTCGTGGGACTCGAGGAACAGGAAGCCAGGAACAACAGCCAGGCTCCCCTGACCAAACACAAGTCTGTAATGCAGTGTTGTGATTGGTAAGCACCCAGGCTCCCCTGACCAATCGCAACGCTGCAATGCAGCATTGTGATTGGTTTTGAGCGTCCTGGTTTGACGCTCAACCAGGGAATGGGGGCCTGGGCATGTTCTCCACGCAGGCTGTAATTCAGCCTTCATGGAGAACAGTGAAAGTGCGCATGACTGTTTTGAGTGGCCCGAGAGGGCCGACCAAACAGTCATTGCGCACTTAGGAGTGGGCAAACCACTCCTCCCCTGCCCTGCTCCGAGAGCAGAGTAGCCCCGCCCACCCGCCCGCCAAGGAAACATAGAATGATAACAACTCAAAGTATTTATCATTTTATATTTTCTTTGCTTTGCACTGCTCAAAAGCAGTGGGGTGACGTTCCTCCGCCATAGCGGAGGAGCCACCACTGGGTGTGAAGAATAAAGGTAAACCTGTGAGAGCAGCCAAAACAGCACAGGACCTGAATTGAATAATCTGAATCCTGTTCTCCAGTTCTACTTTTGTCGAGCTCTTCATCTTCCTATTATGATCTTACTAGCCTGTATGTGAAAATAACTTACTCACAACCTGGAGTGTACTTGTGCTGCTTGGATAAAACGCAAAGATTCATTAATTTTTCCTTTCCTGTTTACTCTCGGTGATTTACTCCACATTCAAGTCAGCAACTAGCTATGATTTTCGAACTGTGCCCATACTCCATCAAAGACAGCACAGTAATTCAAGTATTTCAGGTAGACCTTTCCTTGTTACATTTGTCAGTGTATCCATCCACCTAACCCCACAATAAATAAAGAAAATATTGTTTTCAATCACCTCTAGCATTACTATTAGCAGTAACGTCAGCAATTTGAAATGACATCTGAATAAGGATTATGAAATTGTTCCATGAAAAATGTTTATGTTCTTGATTCACACACTGCTTTTGTAGTCTCTCTATTTTGCTTAGGCATATCTGGTTTTTTTCACTACATATTTCATTCCATGCGGAGATTTTAAATTTTAAATACCAAATATTAGACAGGTATGGGATAATTAATCTTTGGGGGAAGCCTCAGTTGCCAGATGTATAATGGGAGTGAAGAAATCCAACCCTGAATTTGGCACCTGAGTGAACCATGGTTAAAATTGTATGAAGTTTATTAAGTGCAGAAAATTAAGTGTAGGACGCTAGGAAAAGATTTCAGAATTAAAATAGACAACAGAAATGTAAGTTGTAGAACTAGAAAACGCTCATATGGTCAGTTTTAGCACCGGAAAAAATGACTCACAAATGCAACCATGAGGTTAAGGGAAACATAAACGGATTTTTCGCTGGAAATAAGGACATAGGGGCATATACCAGAATTGTGGCTCATGGCAGTGCAGCAAGTAGCCTTGCTGCGCTGCTCTGCCTCACAGGGAAAGGGCAGCAATGCACCATATTTATCCATACATTCCTGTCCTTCCCCCCCCTGCGCTGGTGCAGTTTTAGCAGCCAAGCACCAACGAAGGCACCCTTGCACCATGGTTGTTGGGGTGCCTGTGTTGCATGCAGGATTTTTTTGTTTTGCAGGAAGAGGCACCTTCCTGCACAAAAATAATTCATAGAGGTCTTTTCCTCTTTCTATGTGTGCTGCAGAGTAAGACGCCTCACCTGGGGAGGCATATCTTTTTGGCGCATCCCCAAGTTTACCAGGTTTGGTAAATCTGGGAATGCGTAAAAACCATGGGATTTGCAAGGGGAACACCCACCGCAATGGCCATGGAACGCCTCCCATGCGCAGAGTAATGCAACATTACTCCATATTTATGAAGCCATTCAAAGCTACGCAAGTGGCTTTTCGTAGCTTCATAAATATGATTTGGGGCTTTGCGTCGTGCATGTTCCGCATTTTGTGGTGCAAGCATGACACAAGGCCCCCGCAACTATGCCCCAGAGTGTCTTTAAGGCAGGAAGAGATTATCTCTGTTAAAGAGAATTGAACTTACAGGTCTGATAGAAGCCATGTCTTTTAGTATTATAATCTCCCCCTCGTTGTCTATTGCTGGAGTATTAGTCTACAGACCCCCTGACTCAAAACCTCCTGAGATATGGGAACTTTGCGATGTCATCGCAGATCTTTCATTGAAATATGCTAATTTTATTGTTTTGGCCGACTTTAATGTCCATATGGACAGCGAACAGTGTACTTTAGCCTCTCAATTAGCTGATACTCTTAAAGGACAAAACCTTATCCAAAAGGTCTCCATGCCTACACATGTGGCAGGCCATATGCTAGATCTTATTTTTACTAATATCCCAACCCTCACCACCAAGGACCCCATTCCTCTCACATGGTCAGACCATAGTCTGATACCATTCAACTTGTCCGTGACTAAGTGTAAGAACCTGGTGAAACCCGTCTATGAAAATAGACGGAACTGGAGGATAGTTACACCTGATACCTTTGGTCTGGCTCTACAAAATATTTCTATTGAACTGACCGGTGAACCCAACCAGGATGCTATCATATTCAATGACTGGATCACATCTTCCTTAGACACTATAGCCCCTTTAAAATCTATGAAACAGACTAGAAATAAACCTACGGCCCCTGGTTTACGCCTGAACTCCGTATTGAAAAGAGTCTCTGTAAGAAGCTCGAGAGGATCTGGCGGAAAACCTATAACACCGAGTCTAAAAATGCTTACAGAATAGCATTAAAACATTTTCATAGATCAAAGCGTAAGTCCATTAAGGACTACTTCGCAGCTCAAATTAATTCTGCCAATAACTCCGTAAAAGAAATTTTTAATATCGTCCAAGATTTTACTAAACCCGATTCTACGCATAGCAAAATAGTCCCCTCTGCCACCCTCTGCGAAGACCTCTCTGTCTTCTTTCAAGACAAAATACAAGTCATTTACTCTGCATTTCCCACAAGGGAACTAACTACCTCACTTCCTTCCTCCTCTCCCCTTCCTTATACCTGGTCCGAATTTAATCCGTTCAGCCTGGAGGCTTCTTTAAGTCAGCTGGAAAAAACAAAATCGGGATCTCCACTTGACCCTTGTCCAGCTAGGCTTTTAAACTTTTGGCTCCTCTATTAAATCCTCACCTTAATCTTCTGTGGAATTCTTCTCTGCATACTGGTATTTACCCTTCAGTTTGGAAAACTGCACTTGTTCAACCCATTCTCAAGAAAGTTGATGCTGATCCGGCTGAACTGAAAAACTATAGGCCCATTTCTCTCTTGCCAGCACCTGCCAAAATTCTAGAACAGGAAGTACAAAAACAGCTTTCCGAATACTTAGAATCCAACAAACTTCTCCATGACTCCCAGTCTGGCTTCAGGTCAGGACACAGCACAGAGACAGCGCTGCTGGAAATAACTGAGAATGTCCGGGAGACCTTGGACAATGGTCATTGCGCTATGCTCGTGCTGCTCGATCTGTCGGCAGCGTTTGATACGGTATCCCACATGATCCTGCTTGACAGATTAAGACAACTGGGAGTGATGGGGACCACTTTATCATGGTTTGGTTCCTTTCTGGTAGACCGGTCCCAGAAAATACTGTTGCATCCTCACACCTCATCATCACGCCCTACAGTTTGCGGAGTCCCTCAGGGCTCAGCCCTGAGCCCGACTCTTTTTAATGTCTACCTCTCCCCGTTAGCCCCGCTCATTGAACAACATGGGGTGAGTGTCATCTCGTATGCTGACGATACTCAGCTTGTTTTTTCCTTTAGGGATATATCCGAGGCTGCTTTCTCTAACTTCAGACATTGTTTAGTCGACATATCGGCTTGGATGACTGAGAACTATCTGAGATTGAATACCGACAAAACTGAGGCTCTATTTTTTAATCAGCCAGCTCCGCCCCATTCGGACATATGGTGGCCATCTGAGCTCAATCCCCCACCTCACCCTGTGCACTCGGCTAGGAACCTGGGATTCAAGTTTGACTCTGCCCTTTCTTGTAAGACTCAGATTAGTCATGTATCCTCACTATGCTTTTGGAAGATGAAATCCCTACGGAGATTCCTCCATTTACTTCCCATGGACTGCAGAAAGACTGTAGTTCATGCACTCATTACGTCTCAGTTAGATTATGCCAACAGTCTGTACCTGGGTCTGCCTGACTACCTGATAAGAAAGCTACAGACTATACAAAATGCGGCCGCTAGGCTCATTAGAAATATCCCAACACGACATCACATCTCCCCCATTTACGGAGCCTACACTGGCTGCCAGTAAAAAGGAGGATAGAATTCAAGGCGCTAACCCTCGCCTACAGGGTAATTAAAGAAACGGGCCCCCTCTATCTGAGAAAAAGACTCCGCAAATATCATCAGACTAGGATTCTGAGATCTAATCACCAAGTACTTCTTGCCACTCCTCGTTTCAAAAAAGCCAGATTGGGTGGCCGGTCTTTTACGGTAAGAACTGCCCATCTCTGGAACTCCTTACCCGAGTTCATAAGGAAGGCCAATTCAGAATTGGTCTTCCGCAAACTCCTAAAAACTTGGTTCTTCAGCCTTTCCTAGCACCTGTAACTCCTGGCAGTGTACCTCCGTCTTCTGCTCTCCGCAATTAGCGCCGGGACACCTCCGTTGGAGGTAGCTGTGCGCTCTACAAACTTCAAAATAAATAAATAAATAAATAAATAAAGATTGAATATAACCATTGAATATTAAAGAACAGTAAAAAAGAGTAGTCCACTTCACAACAATAGAGAGTGATTTGAGTATTAATAATATGGTTAGTGTTTGTTTGGTTGTTTTTAGGAATATGAAGGATTAAATATTTCTCCCGGAATAAAAGAGGTTTCCAAATTGCACTGGGAACAAATTACATCTATAAGTGAATACTTCAATGATATGGAAAATTCTTAAAAAGGTATGTGAAAATTGAAATGATATAGATAATACTAAATTAGATGATTAAGTAGTAGTAGTAGTAGTAGTAGTAGTAGTAGTTATAATACTTTATTCAGTATCCGAGCACCATCAAAGTGTACAATCGCAGAGTGATACAATAAATAGAATTAAAATACACGTTTAAAACAACACATAACTCAGTCTTGTGATAAAAAGCAAATGCTACTACGAATTCATTCCTGCAATCATTGCCATATACAAAATCGAATGCAAAAATGAACTAGGGCTGTGTGCAAACAAGCAACATGAAAAATGCAAATGTTTTTCCATAAGTTTCAAAAAGAGTTTAAAGGTATACATTAATTCAAATTAGATAATAATCAGAGTATATCTTGTTCCCTGGCAGTCACAGACTGCAGTCTGCCACGTTACACCAAACCACCTTTAGAAATTTACTAATAGCGTTAACAATTACAGGAATGGTGTCTCTCTTTAAAATTCTGTGAGCCACTAAATATCTGGTCACCTCCAGACCACGACATAGTGGATAGATCCATTTCCGGCGTGGCCCTAGATAGCCATGGCAAAGGAACAGTGTATGTATCTCTTCTTCATTTTCCAAGTCACACGGCGGGCATTTGCTAGAGGTTAGGTCCTTATTCCATTTAATGGTAAAAGATCTCAGGGGTAGAGTGCCGAATCGAAAACTGATGTAGAGACTTTTCACTAAGGGAGGTGAAACGAAATTTAAAAATTCCTCAAAACGAGGGAATGGCTTCATATCTAAAAATCTGTTTGTCAGTGAACCAGTTGACTGCAGTGCTTAATTTGTAAAATATTAAGTGCCAGGGCTCTGACCAGGAGGCCACTGCAGCTGGCACCACCCGTGGCCCCTATCATCGCTGCCAAAACAACTACTAACCATCTCTCTTGCATGTAAATGCGACAGTGCAGATTATTCCAGGTCCCCAAAGCTAAAGGAATGGATGGGGAGGCAGGCATTTGCAATTTTAATGTATATTGTATTTCTAAACAACCGTGGTTCTGCTCATCTCTAAATTAGATGAGCAGCGCCACCATGTGGTAGACTGTTCAAGGTATGGTGTTGACAATTAGGTGATGGTGCCGAGCACCGGAAAGCAATTAAGTGCCAGTGCTTAGCACCGGAAAGCCCCGGCTCAAATTAAGCACTGGTTGACTGGTTGTTAGTGTATCCCTCTTGGATATAAGTTCAATAGCTGGATTTCAAGATATTAGGATCACCTTTACACATATTTATTGGATCGAACCATAACCTTTGCAATCCCAACCTACTCAGCCAGTCAAAAACAAACTTGACCAAGGGTACTGACTTACCACCTCCTGCACTCAGCTAGTCTACAAGGCAGCCTCTAAACTCACTTAGCTCAGGTGTGACCCATAGGCAAACCCAATAGCTGAGCGGTCTGAGTGTGGCCAGATCTGCAATTCTTTTTAGTCCTAAGTCAAACAATCGGGGAATTAACGGTGAACTAGTTGGGACAGAGACCAGCTGTTTCGCAAATTTGTTTTCTGCAGTGGTACGTGAAGAAACATCAGTGCAAACCCAGGTCTCAGCACCATGAAGAGCAGCCCCTTGTGCCTTAGCACAATATACTTGAAGGGCCGGTGAGACCGCATGTGAGCTTGTTTGCCTATACAGTCTAATGATAGGATTTGGTCTGTGCTCAACTAGTTGTGACATTTTGCTAAGTTGTCCTTTCCACTTAAAGTTCTCCACTACTTTAACCCCCAGGTAATCAAAACCCTGCACCCCCTCTAAGGCTTCTCCACCTACTCGAATAATGGAGTTTTTGACCACTCACTTCCCAAACACCATATATTTGGCCTTATTAACATTGAGCTCCAAGCCCCTTGATGCACAAAAACCTATAAATTTGTCAACCAGGAGCTGGAGCCCTATAGGTGTCTTGGAGATGTGAAGGGAATCATCTGCAAATAAAAGAATCAGTACCTTGTTGTTTTTCTGAGCACTGAAATCATTTCTGCAATTCATCAGAGTGTCAACCACGTCATTCATATAAAGGGTGACAAGCGTGGGTGCAAGGACGCACTCTTGTTGCACACCACGCTGAATAGGAATGCGTTCAGTTAATTCTCCTATGTGTCCGCAACAAACCTGGGCAAAGTTATTTCTGTACAGTTGAGACCTAAGGTGGTTCAGATTCCCAGGGACCCCCATAGTGTTTAAAACAAACCACAAATTGGTACGTGGAATAAGATCAAAAGAGGCTCTAAGGTCTATAAAAGCCACGTAAAGTTTTTGATGCCGCAGTAAAACATATTTCCAATATAATGTGATGAATCTAAAGATTTGGTCAGAAGTACTTATCTTTGATCGAAACCCAGCTTGGAGGGCTCACATGATATTATTAGAATCCACCCAATGTAGCAGTTTTTCGAGGATTTGTTTAGCAACAATCTTTTGTGCATTATCGATTCAGCTGATTGGTCTATAGTTTAAGGGGGCGCATGCGTCACCTTTTTTGTATATTGTAATAATCTCGGCTCCTCTCCGGAAGTCTGTAATCTCAACCACTCCTGCTATAGCATTAGAAAGTAAGTTAAGGTAACCTGTTCAAATCTGAGGCTCAAGTTTGTATAAGTCACTAGGAATTTTATTCGGTCCCGCCGCCTTGGCAGATTTTAACGAGGCAATAGCTCTGTCAGTATCCTCTAGGCTCAAAGCAATAGCTGAATAATCTGCTTCCATAGCGTCATGACGAGATATATCTAAGATGGTTGTCGGATCACTACAGAGCCTTGTGATATTTGGAGCTTTTGCCTCATAAAGATCAGAAAAGTGGGACACCCACTTATCAGCGGAAATATGATGATAATAACTTTTTGCATTATCTGTTCTAGATTGGGCCACTAAGTCCCAAAATAGGCTATTGTCATTTGTTTTAACATCAGACAACATGTCATCCCAGATTTTGTCTTCCCAATGCTTTTTTGCGGAATTTACAGAGGCTTTATAAGTGCGTCTGGCTTCAGCTATTGACTTTTTGTCACCGCCTAAGACAGCAGATCCTAAGGAGCACTTAGCCTGCCTACGGGCGAGATCGTACCATTTGACATCTTTACCCAAGGCTGGCTTCTTAAAAACCACATCTTTATAGAATACCTTTTGTAACTCTTTAAATAATAGGCTATGTATATTCAGAATGGGAATTTCTGTTTCATTTAACCCTACGTAGTTCGACAAAAACTTTATAAAAAACCCATATATCTGGGTCAACAATTCAAGATTTGACAGAACTCTAGGCCATGAGACATAACTTCGACAGTTAGCTAATATGGGTTCAGGCGCTGTTGTATAGCGTGTGTTTTATTGCCTGTCAAGTGAAGATCCAGTCAGTAATAAAATCAAGGAGTTGTGGTTACAATCAGGCCGCCGGTCCACTTTCATGTCGACCATAAGTGGCCACAATCTCACATCTAAAATAATAATATCAATGACGCTAAGATGGGAGCCTCTTCAAAAAAGTGGGGGCTCGATCAGGGTCAGAGGTAGTGCATCCATTGCATGCCTTCAGCCCTCTGGCAACTGTTAGGGAGGCTAATTTGAGTCCGGTGGCCATGAAGTAAACCCGGGGTTTCCCTGTTAGTGCCAGAATACCCCACAGTTCATCTTCCTTTTCTATGATCTCATTAATATAGGAGGATAGTTTGAAAGATGTATTAAAATCTCCCGCCAGTATTATTTTAGTGTTTGAGTGTAAGGAGTCTAAAAAGATCTTCAAGAATGGATAAGGTAGGGGATTCAGTACAGGCCGCAGTCGATCTTACATAAATGTTTAAGAATACCAATCTTAACCCTGTGGAGAAAGTAACACTGATCCCATTAGATCTGGACATTTTAATTGCAATAAAGTGCAAGATCTAAATACATTGTTCCTAATTAGAATCAGAAGACCCCCAATTGCGCTCCCATAGTGCTCGGGGGTTTGGCTTACACACTAAAGGTGGTAAACCCATCGACAAACACTTTTTCAGTGGCCCAGGTCTCTTGGAACATACAGACATTGTGTACAACAGCCAATCAGGGTCAACCAATTTGGATAGAATCCTGCTAGATTCCAGGATAATAAGCTGATATTGGATTGTAAATGAGTGACCTCAGAGTCAACTTTAGAGATTAAGTAATAATTAAATAAAATATATATTTAAATTCAGTAATCAAAGGTGAATGTTTAATTGAGAAACATATCAGAGTGCAATCCATATTGTGGACAAGTTGCTTTCGACACATGGTGTAGTACAAACGATGGATCAACCACTGAAAGTTGCTGCTCTCATGATGTTCTCATCATCCCTTATTGCGGCAATTGTCATAAAGTCCCTAAATGTAGAGGATCACACTCTGATTGATTTCCGTAGCCCCAAGGTGGTATTTGTTTATCAACCCCCCACATTTTATAGAAACTAAAAGCAGGCAGGTGTCTCTCACTTCTCTATATTGAGTTAGGCTCATCCAGATTCTGTGGGGCCTGTTCACAACTGCACTTTGTAGTACATTTTGTAATTCTGCAATGCTACTACAAACGTACTACAAAATGCAATTTACGATATAATACATTAATTTTAGTGAATTCTATGCATCGCTTGTAATAATTATTAACACTTAATAAAACATTTTTTTTCCATAGCTAAGATTTTTTTAATTTAAACTTCACATTTTTTTGTTTAATTTAATTTAATATGTTCCAATGTATTAAAGTTTAAATGCAAAATAAATTACTGATTCTATGGCATTTTTTTATTTTGTTCTACATTTTGAATACATACATATAATTAATTTACATTAATATTTAACATTAAAATATTTGTACAATTTTTCTTGAAGTGTATTACTCTTTTTACTCATCCACATTCTTTGTCATAGGGAGACTCCATAGTCTGAGCAGAGTGTTCCCTGTGGTAAAGAATAGGGAAAGATCCCCTATATTTTACCATACGGAGATCTCCATCTAGGTGGCGGAGATCTAACTATAGTTACCCACCTTCTTAATCTCCACAGATATTGTTCTATTGAGTATTCTACCTCCTTAGAAAGGTTTGTGGATGAGATAGAAAGTACAAATTTGCAATAATAGGGGGAGGTGGATGGGCCAAGAACGTAGGAAGCAAGGAGGTAGGATGGGAAACAGGGGAGGTGCTAATTGGGACGTAGGCGGTGACCATGCAACAAGAGAGGATAGGACCAGGAACTAGCAAGGCAGGGGCATAGGTGAATGTGACATATAAAGAGCACAGTGAGAGCAGAATAGAGCACAGACAGGGTGTGCATAGGGAGGGATTGTCAACTAGGGCTATCTTTTTCCACAATGTGCTGGTGCTTCATATGTTGGTGACAAAACATGTCTTCCTGCTAGAGGTCTTGGAACAGTGGCAAAACTACATAAACAACAGCTGTGCCTCAGCTTTTGGCAAAGTTGGCAAATGTCAATTAATGATGGCGGTCACCATGAGTTTAAAAGCTGTGAATGAGGTGTATAGGACTGAATGAATGCTTGACATCCATGCAGAGCAATGGAAGCACTCATTTGACACTGTAGGGACATACAATGGAGATAATTATAGCCTCATTACATGCTAATAATTTCCAGAGAAACATGAAAACATAATTTGCTGTCATAGGTTACGTACAATAAGACATAAAATGCTCTCTGTGGGAACTTTCAATAGACCTTTAAACCCAAAACTATATATAAATTGAAACTGGTATTCTGTACTAAAAGTTAACACTGGTTTTTGCCCTAAACAATTGAGCAACCAGTGAATTGTAAAGACTTTCCTACAAGAACAAATGGACGACATATATTTTCAATCTTAGAAATGTATTTTCAAAATGTATTTAAAAGTTTTTTTATATAGTTTATGCACTTCCAACATCTCGCATCAACAATTAATCCATTCTGTCTGCCTGTGTGTCTTTTGGTGGACGTGTGTTTGTAAATGGATGTTACACAGGTTTCAGTATGCGCCTCTGCCTTTGAGACTGGACATTAGCATAAGGACGTGTGCCTCAGAATTTAGGATTGTGGCTTGTATACAATCAACCATATGAGGTTGCACTGGACATGTCATGGGTGCGTTCCACATATATTTTATGTCTGAACCCTCTCTTGTCATGTCTGTACTCCTTGAAAGTCCTGTCTGCATCCTAGCAAATGTATGGGAAGGTAAAGTGTTTCTTCGTTGGAATCCGCGGTCAGGCGTCATGTGGCATCCCTCCCCATGACGGTGGAAGAGGTCAAAGGGCGTGTGATGCGACTTTTGCTAATCCAGGTATTTTGGTTGCCATCCAAAAAAGAAACTCCATCCCACCGCTCATACCCGCCGTCATTACACTCATCCAATAAAGAATCGTTCCCTACTCTCATGGACAGCACCCCATCATTAATCACCTAGATTCACGTTATGAAAATAACGCTTCATGCAGTAATACATTCATTCCTTCATTCATCTTGACTCTATAAACCCTCATTATTATTTCTGAAGTCCGGGTTGTAACAATTTGTGCATCTTTGCCACTACGAAGTCACGAAAATCAACTGGCTGTCCTCCTATGCTGTCAATATGTTTTCCTCTTCAGGTTATTAAAAGCCACATAAGCCCTGCCTCAATTACCCTAATCTGTGCATTTCAAGGACAGGTGTTCTACACGTTCTATTTTATAGTGGACCATGTGCTATATGAAGAAACTCCAAGCAACCATCACTGTGAGTTCATGAGACATACAAATCCAAATGAACCAGCAGCTTTAGAGTTGTGCCATGGCCATGTCACCTGCTGAACTCCCTTCTGAAAGGCTGGCTTGTCAATCAGAAGGGCTTTCGGCACCTGATGATGTCTGACAACCTGAAAGCATTGCTCATGCCTTTGGATTCGAGAGACTGAAGCCCTTTCTAAAGCACTATCAGAAGAAACCTGGCTTTGTAAATTGCTTCTGATTGCTAATACAATGCCTTTCTACTGGGGATCATTAGAGTTGAGTGCAAAGTGAGTTATTCTCAGGTGACATTTCTTTTGCCTTTCACAGTGTGTCCCAGGCTTGTACAGTTTCCTGCTAGTGATTCTGAAGCTGCTATACACATTTCTCAGATTTCCAGTAATACGTAAAGATGTTAAAAAGCTTTCCTTCTCTAAAAACCCTCTGACATTTTCTTCCCTCTTCAACTATACAAAATGCAAGCTGACATTATGTTTCAAACACTGGCTCCATAGGTGTATATTTTTGAGGCTCGTACCATCCAGGCGGCGTTCTCTCATGATATTTTGTGCTTCCATTAGCAGGCGCCACAATGGATTTCTGCAAATCTCCACACTGCTGGAGTAATATTGTAGACTCTTGAAAAAAAAAATGGTCTTTGCTTTCTCTTTCATTGCCATCCATACCATAATTCCACCCAACAGCTAAACCACTTCTGCCGAGAAAAAAAGACCACCAGGAATAATGTATAGGTAAATTACAGGGTATGGGGCGGACTGCTGAGTTTCTGAGCAGCTAAAACCATTACTGATGAGATCCCGTCAATGGTAACTTTAGCAAGAAAATAGCGCTCATTTAAAAGTCAGAAAAAAATGGATAAGATTAGGGCTCAATGACCCAGAGTGGTTGCACAAGACTCATTACTTGACCATAAAGAGCTTCAGATGTCAGTCTTTTTCGTTTGGACCAGAGCAGGCTTCTCCAACAAAGTAGCTCGTAAGCTACTTGTACCTCTCCAGCAAGTAGCTCTCCTGTGTGCAGCCCAGCCTACTAAAGTAGAAGCTTTTGCTAGGTTGAATTAATATATGTATACAAAAAATTGAAAAGAATGTATTCGAGATGAAAATATGTGTAGTTTCATACTCATAAGCGGATGTTTTGAAAAAAAATGATAGACTTTGTAAAATATATCTAAAGGTGACAAACTTGCAGCATAAAGGAGACTTATGAATCACATTATTATCTTGGTACCAGTGATATTACATCTATGGCTGTCATGTATTACCCATATTGAGGCATTCCAAATTGATGAAGCCTTCTTTTTAGGTTGAGCCCTGCAAGACCTGTTCTAATCTCTTCTGTGGGCTTTTGGAACACCCACCAATTGCCACTGGTTGTTAACTGTGGCATTCAGAAAGGCTGGCCTGTTATTGGTGTTTGTCCATGTTAGTCCCTCCTTTCTGTGTGTGTTCCCACCCCATGGCGATTTCACTAATGGATTCTTTTGGTCGCCCGCTCCTTCCCAGCACCAAATGGCCGCTCCTCCCCTGTGATCAGACTCCATTTTCTCCCTTCAGCGCCACACTACAGAAGGGAGCTGGAACAGTCACGGCCTGTTTCAATTTCTTTCTGGCCATGTTAGCCCCATCTTCTTCACTCCCCTTAGCCCACCCTCCCCGGACATTCCAGCAACAGGGGAGGGGCCTCTCTACCTGATCGGGCTTCTGCCGTCTCCCAGTCTCTTTTTTCAGTGCTTAAAATGGAGAACTCCCAGTGTCGGTGCGTGTGGTCGTGGGCCATCCTCGATGTAGCAAAGTCTTAGTAAATGGATAACAAAGACAAATTTGCGTAAGTCTGAATTTCGTAATGATTTTGACTCTTCTCGGTCATTGGCTGTTTACTTAAGCAAGCTCTCAAATGTGTGCTTGGCTCAGACGTATGGGGAGGATCGCCGATGAGTACCATTTCGTGGTCATAAGACAATATTTTAGGCGTAACATTGTTCACTCAGGGTCAAAGTATAAGCAACTCTAAAACTGTAAAACTCTAAAACTCTAAAACTGTGTCCCATGGGAAGAGGTTTATGTGTTGCACAGAATCCCCCGTGTCACAGCATAACAGTCAGAACTGACGACTTTGCAACGGGCGAACCACCTTCAAGCCTTGGCATCGGAACAACATCATATGATTTTTTTTCAGTTATTTCAGATGAGGCGCGTGTTTTGTACATTTGTTAATTTATTCCACCCTTTCTTTAAAAACCGTGACTTGGGTTTCCTCCTGCCTTAACTCGATCATGAACCAAAAAGAAAAAGAAAAGTCACGTTTTGACTTAACATTGCTACCATTTAACGCAAGTCATCACGGGCACCATTACTATTCCTAAAACGTTTCACCTGCAAATCGCGAATTTCAGAGGTATTGGCAGGGCTTTAAGTGGGATGAAAAAACTCGGGGGTCTCTCAAAGGTGCGTGGCCGATATAATTAAGGGCGTGGCTTAAAACTCGAAATTAGAACTCTCTGATTAGCATTATGTGCCGCCCGACTGATATTGTGATGCTTCTTTCTGGCTTTGCATCCAGATATATAATAAATATAACAAGCAATATAACACCTACAGCAAGACAGGACTATTGTCTTTGTCAATGGTTGTTAGTTGCATATGATAAATAAGCAACAACAATGGCATCTTTGTATTAAACAGTTAAAATGCTTCAGCTCTGAAATGAGACTGAAAGAACTCTAATGAGTCTCTTCGAAGATACATGAAAGGCAGTGAAGGGCAGTACTGCTGAGAAATTAAGATTCTTTTTTTTTCACCTCGAGGGTGAGGACAATAAAAGAGAGCCCAAAAGGGACCCGTTTTGGCACCTGCTTTCAGCACCGACAGGACCCGGCCCAGTTAAAGCCGTGAGTGTTGGTCTTATTACTACAACTATACCAAACAAGCATTTGCAATGCAATAGGTCTCGGATTTGCGAGAGTTTGAGCTATTGGCATTGTAAATGACAATGCTTTTTATTTATGTGTTTTGAAAACGTGCAAGCGGTGTTTATAGTCCTTAGCTATGAGAAGCAACGCTGGCAGTAACTGCGCCTCTTTTACTGCCAGCCTTGCTTCTATAAGTAGAAAGTGCGTATTTACACACCGTTTGCAAGTTTTCAAAACTCAAATAAAGGCGTTGTCATTTACAATGCCAATAGCTCAAACTCTCGCAAATGCGAGACCTATTGCATTGCAAATGCTTGTTATTATTTTCGAGGCCTGAAGACTTATGTTTTCCAGTGTGGGACACTGGGAGTAACTTGCCAGTGACTACTTTTGGGTCCAAAAGGGTCCCCCAAAATAAGTATGTTCTTCTCCCATATAATTTAGTATTCAGTACAGTAATGGATCTGCCTGCCTTTAGCCAATGATCATACTGATATCATCCATCATATGAGCCTTTCAATTAATTGGAAACTATTTGAGATGAGTACATACTTTACTAATGGACGTGTGTTGCTGGATGTCTACGACCTTACAGGTTTTTGTGTCATTTGTGAGAAGCATATACTCCCCACTAAGAGTAGCATGATATTTATAGTCCACCTTGTAGTGCATGATTACAAGTGTTCCACATACAAATAATGGTGAGACACACATCACCATTAGCGCATTTTCAGCATAATGTCCCCGACCACAATCTCCTGTTTTTGCAGATACTCCTCAATAAGACAGGTGATATCAAGAATTTCGTTATCAGAATAAGCATGAGTAAATGCATGGCATGATTGTGAGGTACATCTCCACAGTCATATGAATTAAGGAAATTCATGTTAGTAATTAGTGTGGGACTTGGATGGTCCTGACAAAAGCTGGAAGACCTTTTATGCCAATAAAATTAAACCAGGGACATTATTGGTGATGTAGACGGGCCTGAACAGGCCATAAGTAAATTGTCACAGGACCAACCCTCCCATGGCCCTTAATGGATTTAATTTAAAACACTGAACCAATGCACGTGGCTGTCAGTAAAGTTTATCATTTTATCCCAGTTGTTAAAACTTTTTTATTTTTTAAACACTTTTATTGGGTGTAATATGAGTGTGTGTTAGGAGGTCTCTCCATGTAATCTGAATCAGCTTTGAGGGGAATCAACACACTGAGTAGTGAATGTTCCGAGCTTAACTGCAATTCCAGTAGACCAATCACGAATGGTTTGATATTGGTTCTTAGCTTTTATAAATTGAAATTCCATTTTAAAACTAAGAAGTTATAACCAGGCACGTTCAAATGGGTAGGTGAAGTTACCAACTGAAAATTATAAACAGAAAAATAAAATTTAAAGTGCCAGTTCCAAGAAGCAAATGGAAATGTGTCCATAGTTGTTAGTTTAAGGCACCCAACCAATAAGCCATCTATGTGAAGGTAGCTTTTTTGTGGTGACCCCTGTGAAATTGTCACCGGTACCGTGCATATTGCTCTGAACCACCACGTGTAAATCCCCTTTACTCACTGGCAGCCCACCCCTCCCAATCTCTTTTACCAAACTAGCTCCACAGCAGGTTTTCCTCGCTGGATCGGTCTGGAAGCCCTTATTTAACCTGCGGTGCACACACACAGTCCAAGAATTTCGTTATCAGAATAAGCATGAGTAAATGCATGGCATGATTGTGAGGTACATCTCCACAGTCATATGAATTAAGGAAATTCATGTTAGTAATTAGTGTGGGACTTGGATGGTCCTGACAAAAGCTGGAAGACCTTTTATGCCAATAAAATTAAACCAGGGACATTATTGGTGATGTAGACGGGCCTGAACAGGCCATAAGTAAATTGTCACAGGACCAACCCTCCCATGGCCCTTAATGGATTTAATTTAAAACACTGAGCCAATGCACGTGGCTGTCAGTAAAGTGTATCATTTTATCCCTGTTGTTAAAACTTTTTTTTATTTTTTTAAACACTTTTTATTGGGTGTAATATGAGTGTGTGTTAGGCGGTCTCTCCATGTAATCTGAATCAGCTTTGAGGGGAATCAACACACTGAGTAGTGAATGTTCCGAGCTTAACTGCAATTCCAGTAGACCAATCACAAATGGTTTATATTGGTTCTTAGCTTTTATAAATTGAAATTCCATTTTAAAACTAAGAAGTTATAACCAGGCACGTTCAAATGGGTAGGTGAAGTTACCAACTGAAAATTATAAACAGAAAAATAAAACTTAAAGTGCCAGTTCCAAGAAGCAAATGGAAATGTGTCCATAGTTGTTAGTTTAAGGCACCCAACCAATAAGCCATCACTTATGTGAAGGTAGCTTTTTTGTGGTGACCCCAGTGAAATTGTCACCGGTAACGTGCGTATTGCTCTGAACCACCACGTGTAAATCCCCTTTACTCACTGGCAGCCCACCCCTCCCAATCTCTTTTACCAAACTAGCTCCACAGCAGGTTTTCCTCGCTGGATCGGTCTGGAAGCCCTTATTTAACCTGCGGTGCACACACACAGTGAAATAATTTCATTATCAGAATAAGCATTATTAAATGCATGGCATGATTGTGAGGTACATCTCCACAGTCATATGAATTAAGGAAATTCATGTTAGTAATTAGTGTGGGACTTGGATGGTCCTGACAAAAGCTGGAAGACCTTTTATGCCAATAAAATTAAACCAGGGACATTATTGGTGATGTAGACGGGCCTGAACAGGCCATAAGTAAATTGTCACAGGACCAACCCTCCCATGGCCCATAATGGATTTCATTTAAAACACTGAACCAATGCACGTGGCTGTCAGTAAAGTGTATCATTTTATCCCTGTTGTTAAAACTCTTTTTAATTTTTTTAAACACTTTTTATTGGGTGTAATATGAGTGTGTGTTAGGCGGTCTCTCCATGTAATCTGAATCAACTTTGAGGGGAATCAACACACTGAGTAGTGAATGTTCCGAGCTTAACTGCAATTCCAGTAGACCAATCACGAATGGTTTATATTGGTTCTTAGATTTTATAAATTGAAATTCCATTTTAAAACTAAGAAGTTATAACCAGGCACGTTCAAATGGGTAGGTGAAGTTACCAACTGAAAATTATAAACAGAAAAATAAAACTTAAAGTGCCAGTTCCAAGAAGCAAATGGAAATGTGTCCATAGTTGTTAGTTTAAGGCACCCAACCAATAAGCCATCACTTATGTGAAGGTAGCTTTTTTGTGGTGACCCCTGTGAAATTGTCACCGGTAACGTGCATATTGCTCTGAACCACCACGTGTAAATCCCCTTTACTCACTGGCAGCCCACCCCTCCCAATCTCTTTTACCAAACCAGCTCCACAGCAGGTTTTCCTCGCTGGATCGGTCTGGAAGCCCTTATTTAACCTGCGGTGCACACACACAGTCCCTGCAGCACAACAAACAAAACGTACAGGCAAAGAGTCCATGTGATATTTGTTTGGCTTCAGTGAAGCATAAAAAATATGCAATGTGTGCGTTACAGTAAAAAAAAAACAACAATGAAGAAAGCGTGCCAGCAAGAGAGTGAAAATATTTCTTTACCGCTTTGGGCTCACTGGGCGGTTTGTGAGCCCATCCCAGCTTGATGTGCGGGGACAGACTGTGCACAGACTGCGCTCACTACCCACTCGGGCATACTGTGGACACCTCCCCATGCAAACAGAAATGTGCTATGACCCCCACCCCACCTTATCTCACCCAACATCGAGTTGGTCCTGCCGGTATTTGAACATGTACCAGCAGCCACTACACAACCCGCGGAGCTATTTTACCTGCAAAGCAAGATTACCAACCTCACATGCTCGAAACTTAGGATTGTTTCTTAAACAATTCTGTCTTGTTTTTGGGGGGAAAAAGATCCAACCAATTATATTTTTGCAGGAGATGTTTGTGCAAACTTCTCACAAAATAATAACGAGCGGCTCCCGAAGCACTGGGTGATGATGTCTGGTGAGGGGATACATGGCGTTTGTTACTCTCCGCCCACAATGCAGCTGGAGTGTTCGTGCATCACGCGAGGGTAGAACGGCCTGAGGAGAGAGACGAAAAAACAGCAACTGCGCTCGTGATGGCAGGCGAGTTTCAAGGACCGCTGATGCAAGTCCGGAGTGCGAGTGATAAGTGTTTATTTTAATAGATTCCTCGGCGCCCTTTGAGTTACTCATAAACTAATTTCCTTTTTCAAACTTAAACGCGAAGCCCTCTCAAAGTAAATTGTGCACTTACTTGAAGCCATTTCTTAAAATGGAGATATAGAGGCTCAGGTACTCACTATTGTTCACGCATGCGTTGCCGTCTGGCGCAGTATCTGCGGGCATGCTTTAAACCAACATATTTTCCAGAAGGGGAAACGAAACCGCCGAACGCGGGAATCGAAACCAGTGGTGCGCGCGCACCACAGAGGAGCGGGGGGCGAGGGAGCCTGTCATCTGTGCCGCGCGTTGATGCGCATCCTAGACACGGACGGGAATGGGCAGAGCAAAGGCGGGACATGCGCCCGCCTTTGCCCAATTGCGTGCATTTCTTTTTTTTTTTAAAACCGCTACAGCCAATGGCAGCAGGAGAAAAAAAAAACACACGCATGAGCGTGTGGTCAGCTTCCAAAAGCCCGTACAAGAGGTATCGGGCTGCGCGAGCAGTGCTGCGCACTGCAATGCTAGGCCCGAGACCGAAAAAGGACTGCAACACCCAGAATGAGCAAGTAGAGTCAGAGCAGTTACCTTTGGTACTGGAAAACGGGTTCGGATTCCGGGGTCGAGTTCTGTGATGCTGGACAATCACATGACCTCCCCACAAAGCGTATGCTCTCTCCCAGTGCAGAATAGAACATTCTACATAGAGTACTACGTGGCGCATGGTGACTCGGGGGAGGGTTGGACGCTCTGTTAGAATGCATTGGTAGCACATCGGGCGTTTAAAACTGACTTGAGCGTGGCTCATAGGGCAGCAGGGTTAAATGACCAACCCATTGTTTAATGTTTCTATAAAGCAAATTAATGGATCAATGTAATTGCTGGTCAGCATAGGGGGCGGGGGATACCTATTCAAAACAGTGATTTAAAGTGGGCTTGTGTTGTGTCTCACAGGGCATGGGATCCGTGGGGCAAGCCCCTCGGGTAGCATGCAACTCTGGAGTGGTTCCACAGTGTTTTTTGCATGGTACACGGAACTGCATGGAGTGATGTTGTGGCTAGACACGCAGATCGGGTTCCCAACATGATCTGCATATTCAGCGGGTGAGAACATTGGGGACAAAGAAAATGACCAGTTGTGCCGGCAGCCATGCCCAGAGATGCCGGAGTCATGTAAGGTGTGGGTGGAAGGAGATCGCAGTGCAGGAGGCCACAGCTAGCAGGTCTGTTATGCAGGTAGTGCTCACAGGTACCCGCGTTGCTTTGGTGAAGTAGTCTTGAAAGATTGTGTCATTCAAGTATGCTACAAAGTTTGAAGGCATTGGACGGGCACAAAACATTTGTTTATTTGGGAATCTTTTTTAACCTCATTATGTCCGCTGGCATGCAAAGGCCGCAGGGTATGTGGCATGTGATTGTTTGGGCCATAAGAAAGACAATGGGGATCGTTTAGTGCTAGGGCAACACTGGGCAGAGGACGAATAGGGTGCTGCCTACTTTAGAAGGTTCCACTTGGATCATGTTCAGTAGCTGAGTCTGGAATGATTAAAGGAACTTGAGGCCCTCCCCGAACCCTCTGTGCTACGGGCTCTGTCTGCTGAAGGCGGACTCTGGAAACGGCCTTCCAGAATACAGAGTGAATGATTCCAGGTGCAGCTTTGGATCAAAATATGTAGGTAGTCTAGAACCACAGTACTTTAATGCTTACCATTTCAATTGTAGATTGCCTGTTCACATGCATTGGCACAGTGAGCAGGGCCATCTAGAACCTTATCAAGGTACCTGAGCTGTGTAGGGTTCCAGATCACCACGTGTGCTCTGGGTAGTATGCTGATTTATTGGTCTAGAACCTTGCACTGCAGCACAGCATGTTCAAGCTCTCCAATCCCCTGATGTGTCCTGTTGCAGTATGCAACTTTTCTCGAATTGTGTAGTGTAATACTGAATATTTGAGCTCTAGAACCCAGTGCTGTTATTGGCACAGTAAGTCACCCATTCTAGAGCTGTGCAGAGTAATGCAGAATGCATATTCCAATGGTGTATACTGGTGCAGTTAGTCATCCCTTACAGAACGTGCAGTGTAATGCAGATTATTCGAGTTCTAAAACCCAGCGCTGTATATTGGCTCAGTAAGTCAACACGTCCACCCATTCATTGTGATGTAGAATATTTGAATTCTCGAAATAAGTGCTGTATATTAGCCTAGTAATTCAATTCTTCTAGAACAATGCTGCAGGACATTTGAGCTCTAGATCCCAGTGTGTCATGGTGCTGTAAAACCAGTGGTCCAGAAGCGTGCAGTTGTGCCCAGAATGTCCCAGGTCTACTGGAAGCTTGGTTCTGATTCCCTGCCCTAAAGTAAACTGAGGGCATCCGTACACATTATACATCTATAACCTTCTCTCCCATTCTTTCTCACACACTATTTCTGGTACTGTATCTAAACTTCATTCACCACTTCACACACAAACTACCTATCCTTCTCAATCTTACTTTCTATGTATTTTATACAACTCACCCCTATCGATTCACCATACCACATAAATCCACTACAAAAATACACTACGCCATACAATTCCACCTCACTCAATTCCACAACTAACAATTCCATTTCAAAATAATAAACTATACACTACACACCACATACATCCACTCCAATCCTTAACACATAGGTAATACACATTTACAGTGCCAATCGCTCTCTCTTTAATTTTTTTAACAACGAAACACACAGATCTTGAGCTTCGCTCATACCTATTTGTTCTTTTTGTCACCAAAAAGGCAAAGCACTCCACACAGTTTCACGCCACACAATTCAACTCCACACATTTCCGATCCAAACCACATAATACAACTCAACAACACAATTAAAGAGCACACCAAATACATCCAATCCTCACCACACAATTCCACATCGTGCCACAAACTTCAACAGCACACCACATAATTAAACTCCACTACATACCACTCCACAACACAAAATACTATTCCACATAATTATCCTCCATAACATACAATCCCACTCCACATAATTCCAGTACACTCAATACCACATAATTACTAGCCACAATTCCATAGCACACATGCCACATAATTTCACTACACAAACCCACTCCACACCACACAATTAACTAATCCAATACAACCCACATAATTCCACTACACACCACATACATACACACACTCCATAACACATATGTAAAAGACATTTCTATATACAATGCAAATAGCTCTAACTCAAACAAATGCGAGATTGATTGCATTTCCAATGCTTGTTTTTACATTACTAGTGGCAACCCTGCCTATGGCAATGAGGTGTTCATGGGGAGGTCTCTTATGCAATCTTTTCTGATAAGCTCACTATTACAATAGTACTTACAGTAGTTTGTGATGATATTCATTGAACATGAATAGCTCTTATTACAGGAAAGGTTGGAGACGCCTGGTCTAGAGTCTCTGGTTTGCATCAGTGGCTCTTCCTGGTGTCACGCTCAGGGAGAGGTTTCAGGGGATATTTTTCCTGAGGCCTAATGATTTTCAGCGCCCCACGCTCATACTCCAAAACCTTGCCCTGTTAATTCTTGGCAGCTAACATGTCTTTCACTGCTAGATGGTATCAGATACCGACAAGTAGGCTTTGCATGGCCTTTTCAATCTAGGCCATGAAAAACGTCTGGCGCACTTGCATTATGTTTCCATTTATCTGGTTGTTTGTGACCTCTAATTCCAAAAATATACAGATTCCTCAAATTACCTATTGTATTCAGACATGAGGCAGCATATTGCATAGCGGTGATCATCATAAGGGAATAGACTGCAACTCATTGCTACAGTAGGGCAGTTTCCATCTAAGGCTCTTGAAAAAGAATATCCCAGCCAGTACTTAAGAATTAGATATAGCAAGGGGGCGTGGCCAAGATGGAGACCGCTATGGACGCTCAGTGAGGAGCTCCGTCCCGACCCAGGACAGAATCCTGAAAAACCCAGTGTGGTGATCATGTAAACACCCAGCTGCTACTGCACACATCTTGTAGGGGCCCCCGAACAGTAGAGGTGAATCCGGATGCTGGCTGTGCTCTGTGTCATGGGGACCAAACACGCAGACAGAGAACAGGAGGCCGGCCCTCCCTGCGACGCAGTGGGAAGGAGTGGTGCTGCGGTGCACCTGTAATCGAGCACACTGACTGCAGACTGGACTTTGGGCCGGACCGGTGACAGGGTGTTAGAACTGGGGGTCTCTAGTTGGCAGAGGTAGGCACCTTTGTCCAAATAGGGACCCTTGCTTCTAGTCAGGGAAAGGGGGATACACACTTTAGATAACCCCTGCTCACCCCCTTGGCAGCTTGGCACGAGCAGACAGGCTTATCCCAAAGACAATGTGTAAAGTATTTGTACCAACACTCACAGTAACATAGTGAAAACACCACAAATGGACACTACACCAGTTTAGAAAAAGTAAAGTATCTTTACTAAACTTAAACAGGACCAAAACGAAAAAAATCCAACATACAAAACTCAGTAAAATGTCTCTTAAAAAGGTTGTTTGCAAAAATAAGCTGTGGAAATCCAACAGCACCAATTGGGGCTATCCTGACGTCGGGACAGTACAAAATCCAAAGTACGGTGCCGCCCGCGAGGATCGCGGCGTCGGGCACGGAGTCACACAGACCCCCAACAACAGTACCATGAAAAATGAAGTCGGTGACGATGCATGGCGTCGGCGAAGAACGATGTCGTCTCCGGTGATGATGCGACGTCGGCCGTTCTTCCGAGTCACCCTCGGCGGTTATCGGCGCCGCGATAATGGGAGGCCGGCACTTCGTGAAGACACGAAGTTGATGCGAGCGCTGGCGTCGATCACGGCCGATCGTTGCCGGCGTCGGCGGGCGTCGGAGCTGCGGAGCAGGCCGGGCGCAGTGCCGTTACTTCACGAGCGGCTCCCTGGGCCTCGATGCAGGTCGCGGCGTCGCAGCGGCAGCGTCGACGGCGTCGGAAAACAGATTTTCTTCTTCTTCTTACTCTTGTTCAGCTCCCAACAGCAGAAAGGCCTCACACACAGTTGCAGCCCCTCCTGGCAGACTGGAACTCCCAGCAAGGAAGTTCAGGGAGGCTGGAGGTGAAGTCCTTTTGTGCCTGGGACTTCAGAAACAGGAGGCCAGCTCTACTCAGGCCCTTGGAGACTTTTCTTCAGAGGGACACAGCACACAGCAAAGTCCTTCTTCAAGCAGGGGGACACAGCACACAGCAAGTCCCTTAGTCCTCTCCTCAGTGGAAACAGCAAACTGCAGGGCAACCCCAGACACATAGCAAGGGCAGTACTTCTCCTGAGTCTCTTCAGCTGATCTTCTTTGGCAGGGATTCCTCTTGATCACGAAGTAGTCTAAAGTTCAGGGGTTTCAGCTCTAGTATTTATACCCCAAAAGTCTTTGTTCTTCATGTGTGAGGGGTCCTGGACCCAGTCCAAACCAGTTCAGGGTGCATTCTGCCAGGGCACCTCTCCTTCCTTTGTGAGTGTGGGCCAGGGTCATCAGACACACCGCAGGAGGTGGAGCCAGCATTGTGGAAGGCAGGCACAGCCCTATTCAGACCCAGGTGCCATTCCTCCCACCACTCTACATGTAGATAGGTCTATTCAGCCTAGTGCTGACTCACCCAGCCTCCTGCAGCCACCCCCAGCCCCTGTCACTCACAAACCAGACGGTCAATTCACAAACAGGCAGAGGCACACAGAAAGGTTTTTTATTTTTTTATTTATTTATTTTGAAATTTTACATTCAGAAAGCACAACTACAATTTCAGCATACATTGTGATTATGCAACGAAACATATACATATTTGAATATACTTGAATCAAGTGCACATGCATGTCATTATGATCAAAGTACAGTTAGGCAATTGGAGCAATCATACAGGTCTAGAACGAAACCACCAGTGCATTACTGTAACTTGTGATATAGGAGGAGCATCAGGGGAGCATGACTGAGTGTAGCGGGGTGTAGTTGTTCGACAGGTCTCACATGGGTGTGTAATCTATCTCCTAATAACGTGAACAGCCAAGTTATAGTGTAAGGTGGCATCAGGTCTCTCCCGCATCCCCATCAGAGTGTTCCAGCAGATACGTCTGTAGCGGGCCCCAAATGTCTTGAGGGCGCGAGGAGCAAGGTAGGAGCTCAGCATAGGTACTGATTTGATCCTGCCATAATATCATGTCCCCTAACCATTCCTTGAACTTGGGCGCTCGCCCCCGACTCCATCTACAGGCCACTCGTCGCTTGGCCAGCACCAGGCCAAAGGACAGAAATTTACGATGCCTGACAGGGGTTTACGCAGTGTATCCCAGCAGGGCTACTAGTGGGGATCTCGAAATGTGTGTGCCTAGCATGCGATCAAGTGCATCGAAGACCTGTCCCCTGTATGTATGTATCTCAGGGCACTCCCAAGCTAGGTGAAGGAAATCAGCGGCTGGTGCCTTGCATCTATCACATCTGTTCGTGTCTCTGAGGCCGAACCTGTGAAGCTTGACTGGGGTGTGGTAGCTGCGATGTAAGAATTTATAATGAATGACTCTTAGCCGACTGTTAGCAGAGATCTGCTCCGTCTGATTACAACAGAACTGCCATTGTGTGTCTGTGATATCTTGCTCCAGTTCCGTCACCCATTTTTCGCGGGCTGCACATGACGGGTATTCAGTGTCAGTAAATAACGCGTGATAGAGCGTGGAGACTAAGTGTGAGGCAGTGGATGCGCGCAAGACCTGGTGCAGCGGGGCAGCCGTTGCCGGTTCCAATGGGTATGTAGGGCTGCATGCTTGTATACCGTGTCGCAAGCGGGCGTATAAAAAGGTCTCCATAGTGGAGGGTGGGGGATTGGAGCATAATTGTTGAAGAGTACGAAATTTGCCATTAAGGTACAGGTCTCCCCAGCAGCGGATATTTTGTGTGTATGCAATTTTCTTAAATATTCCCTCCTGCAGCAGCGATAACTCTGGGTGATAGGATAGTGGGAGCAGGGGGGAGTATAGGCAGGGTGCTTGTATGCGCTTAATTATGCGGGACCATGCCCTGAGTGTACAGTCTACGGAGTTCAGGGTGCGTCTACGGGGTTCAACCCTAGACAGGAGGACTCCATCAAGGGGAACAGGATCAGCAAGCCAATGCTCAGTGGCTACGTGTGGTGTATAGCGAGGAGGGTGAAACCAAAAAAAGGCATAATGCGCTTGGGCGCATATATAATATAGTTCAAAGTCAGGAATGTTAAATCCCCCCTGCGAGTATGGTCTCACGAGAATGTCCCATCGTATGCGTGATTGCTTCCCACACTAGGCGGGATAATTCTGAGCGTAGTGAGGAGAAAAAATGGCGGCCAGGGTCGTAAGGAATGTTAAGAAACAGGTATAAAAATTTGGGGAGGATGATCATTTTAATGAGGGAGATGCGTCCAGCCATAGTAAGAGGCAGGGCAATCCATCGGTTGATGCAACCCGCAATATGGTCCATCGCACAGCCATAGTTAAGTCTCATCAACACTTCCCGATCTGCTGAGATTCGGATCCCTAAATATTTGACATCATCCTCACACCACACGATGGGGAAATCTGTATCGAAGGGAGTGGCAGAAGCAGTTAACGGGAAGATCTGGGATTTAGCCCAGTTGATATGAACACCTGATTGGCCACCAAATTTAACAAATTCGCGCAGCAATGGATTGAGGTTGTGTTGCGGATCTTTAATGTATAAGGTGACGTCATCAGCATAAAGAGAGATGAGTATGGGGCGGAGAAAGCAGCGGAGACCAAAATGCCGATAGTGCTGCCTAATTTTAGCTGCCAAGGGTTCCATAACCAGGGCGAAAAGCAGGGGCGACAATGGACACCCCTGTCGAGTACCCCTGGACAGGGAGATCGAGGCCGAGGTGTGTCCATTTATCAGAACCTTCGCCGTTGGTGAGGTGTACAAAAGTCTGATCCAGGAGAGGAACACCATGGGAAGCCCCATGTTTTGTAGTATCGTAAAAAGGTAGTCCCATTTCACCGAATCAAAGGCCTTGGAGGCGTCCAAAAACACAGCAACCAACTGCGCCAACTGCGGATCCACAGTCTGTAGAATGGAAAACAATGTCCTCAGATTGTGGGAAGTAGCCCTTCCGGGGATAAATCCCGCCTGGTCAGGGAGAACGAGGTCTTCCATCAGAAGACTAAGCCGATTTGCCAAGAGCTTCGCAAGGATTTTCGCATCTGAGTTGATAAGGGAGAGTGGTCTATAGGATTCGCAGCAGTCTTTTGGTTTACCTGGTTTTAGTAGTGATGTGATTAGCGCCTCCCTCATGGAGGCAGGAAGAATCTGCACTTCTTGCACCTCAAGAAAGACCTCCTTCAGTACAGGAAGAAGTTGATCTATATAAGTTTTATAGAAATCGATGGGTAAGCCATCCGATCCCGGCGCTTTCCCTGATTTCATTTGCATGATGGCTGCCCGCAGCTAAAATTCACATTGATGGTCTCCCAGGCACCCAAGAGCTATGTCCTCAAGAGAAGAAGCTAAGTCAGGTGGTGAAGTGTGCTGCGAGCTGTAGAGGCCTGCATAGTACTTAGTAAAAGTTTGTAGGATATCAAGGCTATCTCTATGACGTATCTCGTCCTCATCAATCACATCCACAATCAAGCTAGAGAACCGAGGTTGTCTAATATAATTTGCTAGTGCACGGCCTGGCCTCTCGCCCTCATCGTAGCATCGGGCCACAAAGTATTTCCCCCTGAACTTCACTTCACGATCTACCGTGGTAGTGTAGTCCGATATTTTTTCCCGAAGTGTCGCCCTCTGGGCGCCGGAGTTCACCGTCCACATGTCTGCCTCTAGCTGCTTGATCTCACCTCCAGGCACCTCAGATTGCCCCTAATGTCCCTTAGCACCCCAAAACT
Source organism: Calotriton arnoldi (assembly GCA_963921515.1). Lineage (NCBI taxonomy): Eukaryota > Metazoa > Chordata > Amphibia > Caudata > Salamandridae > Calotriton > Calotriton arnoldi. The sequence continues at coordinate 504,042 of CAWUFW010006568.1, read as the reverse complement.
CTTTGACATGCAGGAACCCCTTATAGTAGCTTTGAAAGCTTCCCAGATTGTACCCATATGAACTACAGAGCCCTTATTCCTGGCGAAAAAATCAGTAATTTCATCCCCTATTTCAGTTTTAAAGACAGTATCCAAGAGCACCTCTGGCACCAACCTCCAGCAACGTGGTGTGGCAATTGAGTTAGGGAGAGCTATCTCCAAGCATACCGGCGCATGATCCGAGTATGTGCGAGCCAAATGCCCTGCCGTCTTTATCCAAGGGGCTACTCCCCGTGAGCATACCCAGTAGTCAAGACGCGACCAATTGGAGTGTCCTGCTGTGTAATATGTGCCTTCGCGGTCAGTGGGGTGTACATAGTGCCACGCATCAATGAGACCATGCTCCATAATCAGACCAGAAAGGGCTTCCCGGGCATGGGTATAATGCTGTGGTAGAGGGTTGGATCGGTCCATGTCTGGGCATATGGCAATATTGAAATCTCCGCCCCATATTATGTGTGTGGAGCATCCGTCCCCATAGTGCGGTAAAATGGTCAGGGTCGTCAGTGTTAGGGCCATAGCTACAGGCCAATGTGAGCGATTGTGTGCCCAGTGTACCCCAGAGCATGCAGCTGCGGCCAGTGGGATCACTGTATGTGCCACCCAACATGAAAGGCGTATTCCGTTTAATTAAAATGAGCGTGCCTCTTGAATATGACGAATAAGAGGAAAACGCCTGTGCAGAGGCCCATCTACTACCATAGCAGGGAGGGCGTCTGGGATCCAGGTGTGTTTCCTGCAGCATCGCAATCTGCACATGATGCCTATCTAGGTATGCCAAAATCTGCCTCCGCTTTCGTGGGTCACGGAGTCCCCGGACATTCCATGTAACTAGTTTGATGTGCAGTTGATCAGTGGGTGTTGCCATGTCAAACAAGCAATGAGAAGATGGTGTGTGTAGTGCTGCGAAATGGTAGTGTGCCAACGCCTAAAGTTGCTGATTTGCAGATGTGCTGTTCTCCATAACTTAACAAAAATGAACAAGAGATTTCCCTCTCGGGTCCTCCCTCCAATAATTGACTCAAATGAGTGAATAATAAAACAGTCATTTAACAATAATCCCTCCCCCTCCCACAACAGCACCCCATTTGTGCCGGAATTTAGCTGCCCCCCGTCCCACCCAACAATGTGGCCGTCTTACATTACCCAGATAAGGCCACACTAGTAAGAGGAAAAAAACAGTGAGAAAGCCCATATAAAAGAGATAGTTTGGGGGATCTCCCATAAGGGGGGGCGCCAGTGGACTACAGAACCTTCCTGTGACCCATACTCTTACTGCAATGCAGTCCCCAGTTATCCCAGTAGATAGGGGAAAGAGCGACAGGGGTAGGGAAGGGTGCTTGACGATATGTTTCCCAGCTCCAAGAGCAGCAGAGCACAATAGCCTGCAGACAGAGTCTTAGGTCCCAGAATTTGCGCAAAGCCCAAAGAGCACTTATGTGTCTGTGATTAGTCTGATGAAGCAAAGATGCCATCCCGAGGGGGTCTCCGGGGCCACCATCAGGAAGGGGCAGGTAGGCAGCACGATAGTACCCCAGGAGCCCGCCATATCGGGGCCAACAAGGGCTATGATGGCTCGTATCAGTCAATCACAGCATGCGGTCTATTGCCTCTGTCATTCTAGGGATGGCGAGGAAGCTCCGGAAACAGGATCTTTTTGCGGTGAGCGTCTCAAATTTGCTTTTAGGAAGTCTTCCACTTGCTGCGGATTCGTGCAGAAGATGTGCTTGTCATGGTGTGTGATCCGAAGCCGTGCAGGATACAGGAGGGCATATTCAACTTGAGCCTGACGGAGCTTCTGTTTAACCGCAAGGAACTTCCGGCGAGCCTCTTGTACCACCAGAGTGAAGTCCGGATAAATGGTGAAAGTGTTTCCGTCGAATTGCAGTGGTTTCATCTCACGGGCTTTCTGCAGTGCAACATCCCGGTCTCGGTAATTAAGGAGACGTGCAATGATGGGTCTTGGTGTGTCACCCAGTGGGGGTCTGGGACCCAGGGATCTATGCGCGTGCTCCACTACCAGATGGGATGAAAAAGAATCTGCACCGAAGGAGACTCTCAGAAGACGTTCAATATAGATCTCCCTACGTCCCGTGTTTGTGCTCTCAGGAATACCTATGATACGGATATTATTGCAGCGGCTTCTGGCTTCGATGTCTTCATTCTTGGCCGCAATAATTTTCAGCAATTTATCCATTTGCGTCACTTGGATTTGCATCTGGGAAGTAGTATCTTCATTTTCAGATATTCGACGCTCAGCCTCTTTCAGTTGCCCATCATGTTTGTCTACTTTTTGCACCACAAAATCCAGCCGAGTGTTCATTGTATCCATCTTTCCTGAGAAGTCGGTGAGACTGTGTTGGACAGCAAGGAGCAGAGTCTTAACCTCGTCTTCTGAGGATTGTGAGGTTGTTTGCGCTTGATCCATGTTGGTATGTTCGGGATCTGCAGACGTGGAGCGTGTCGCCGTTTTTTTGGTGTCAAAGGTCAGGCGGGGTTTCCCCATTTTTGCCCCTGTCACTTCTGAGCACTATTATGGTATATTTGGAGCCGCCACTCGACCCCAAGGTTAGGAGAGTCGTAGTCTTCGTGCCCGTGGCTTGCACCCCTCCGGCACAGCGTCAGTCAGCGCTGTCAGTTGATGCAATGGGATGGAGTATCATGAGGATAATAGTGTGGCTTCACTCCCGACATGCAAATATCAAGGCACAGTCCCCTGGGCAGTCAGACCCCGTCCGGGCCAGACCTCCACACAAGTTATCCACCTCTAGGGCGGTCCGGTGTCAGTCAGCACTGTTAGTTGATGACATAGGATGGAGCATTGTGAGGATAATGGTGTGGCTGCACTCCTCGCAGGTAGATATCAAGGCTCAGCCCCCTGGACAGTCAGACAGTGTCGGAGCCGGATTCCCACTCAAGCTGTCCACCTCTAGGGTGGTCATGTGTCAGGTGTCAGGCCGCAATTACGAGTGTCCAGTGATCGCCGCAGTGCCTGTCACCAATAACCTGATTAGGCAGTAGATTAGCCAGAGGCGAAGCCCATGCGATGGGGAACTGTAGACACGATTAATGTGAGCGACCGGCAGCGTTTTGCATTGAAGCATGGGACTCTACCCCTCGCCGCATTTATTCAGCGATGTATGGAAGCGCTACACCAATGGCGCTCGTCGCGCCTCCGGGACGACAGTGGCGGCCAAGCAAGGGGCGAGGAGACCCTCCAGGGGCAGTTCATAGCGGGGAGACTTCAGCGCTAGGCACTCACCGCAGTTATGGTGTTGTAGATGCGCCCGATGTACTCTGCTGGGTCAGCGTGTCAGCCTCTAATATTGCATAGCGGGAGATCAGTCTACACACAACTCTCCTCCGCGCGCCGCCAATGCCGACCGAGGGAAATGGCGCCTCTCTGGTCTATGTGCAGTAATTGTCGGCCGACTGTCCACTCACCAGCACTGCGTCGCCAGTATTTTGGTTCATTCCGCTCCGAGGCGTCAGCAGTCCGTCAGCAAGCTGGGGGGCCTCGGTCGGCCGCGCAGGACTTTACGAAGCAGTTTCCTCGTGGGGTGGGCCCATCACCACGTGTGAGGCACTGGGGTCTATTTGACCAGCGCTGCCGGCCGGGCCTCCAGGCAGTGGAATGTCGAGGGTCCCCTCAAAGCTTACGGCTCCGTAACACGTTCCCAGGAGCTCCGATCAGCCCGATTTTTCTCCCGGAGTCACCGCAGTGTATCATGAACCTGCAGGCAGTGGCAATTTAGTATTCTAGCCGGTTATAATCAGGAAAAATGCCGGATTTCGCCGTCAAGCGTCCAGAGCCTCACAGGTGTGTGGCCATCTTGGATGTGCGCCACCTAGCGCCCCCGAGGCACACAGAAAGGTTGACCAAGAAAATAGCCACTTTCTAAAAGTGCTATTTCCAAACTTAGAATTTAAAAACCATCTTCACTAAAAGATGTGTAATTAAATTCTGAGTTCAGGGGTACCAGATTCTAACTTTCTATCTTGCTGCTATGGGAAGATATGCAGGTAACCATGTTACACAGCATTCCCCATGTTATCCTATGGGCAAGATAGCCTTTCAATAGTGAAAAACGAAATTGGCAGTATTTCACTATCAGGACATGTTACCCACACTAGTACATGTCTTACCTTTCACATACACTGCACCCTGCCCAGGGGGGTACCCTGGGCCTACCATAGGGGTGTCCAATGCGTAAGAAAAGGGAAGGGTTAGGCCTGGCAAGTGTGTACACTGGCCAGAACAACATGGCAGGTCACAAACTGCGCACAGGCACTGCAGTGGCAGGCCTGAGACACCATCTTAGGGCTACTCCTGTGGGTGGCACAATCAGTGCTGCAGGCCCACTAGCAGCATTTGAATCACCAGCCCTGGCACACTTAGTGCACTTTACTAGGGACCTATTGGTAAAGCAAATATACCAATCATGGATAGCCAATCCCAATAACAATTTATACAGAGAGCATATGCACTTTAGCACTGATTATCAGTGGTAAGGTGCCCAGAGTCCTATAGCCAACAACCACAGGTCAGGAAAAATAAAGGAGGAAGAAGCAAAAAGTTTGGGGATAACCGTGCAAAAAGGGCCGTTTCCAACGCCGGGCTATAGTGGAGGGCCCACGGTTGGACCCGGGTCGCAAGCGGGTAGGCAGTGACTGCTGGCCAAGACACTGCCTGGGCTGCAACGGGAAGGACAGGCAGCGCACCATAGCCTGGTGTGGACTGAGTTCATAAAGCGGCGTCATTGCATACACAGTGACGAAACGGCTGAGAGCGGAGCCTGGAGTTAGTTGTGGACCTGGGGCAGTGTGCACAGCACGCCTGCGGCATATGCGGGTGTGGGTGGAAACCGGCACTTGGCATCCCAAGAGAACCTCGGAACTGAGACTCTGGCAACCAAAGCTCCGGGGGCTAAGAGGAGAGGCGACAGCGGCACCGCTAGATAGTGACTGACTCGCGGCCTGATCGTCGGCGAGGCCCTGAACATACTGCCGGTAAGGAGAGTGCTCAGGCCAAGACAGCAGTGGCTATTGTGAGAGTGACTGGATAGGGCGGAGACACCCTGATGACTCAACAGATTCTGGGGCCATAGAGTAGGAGGTATTTAAGGTGGTGGTGAGAGGGCACTGCTTGTGCCAAACAGTAAGTCTGAGAAAGGAACTATTGACCGAGCTGACCAAGTTGGAAAACACACTATACGACCAAGGCCTCCAACTATCCGAAGATACACAAACACATAAGCGAATGTATGCCACGAGAAAGGAATATAATAGTGCATTGGAGAGGCTGCGAAGCTTCGACCTCGGCGAATACCAGATCGAGGTACATGAGGAGGGAGGTAAAGCGGGCAGGTTACTGGTGTGGCTAGTGCAGCCGGAATTCAGAGGGACACCCATCACTCACATTACAGCTGAAGTTGGGGTGAGTCTATACTCCCCTAAAGCAATAAATGAGGCATTCAGAACAAATTATGAAAAATTGTATGCGGCCCCGGACCCGGTGCCGGTCGACGACATAGGGGAGTTCTTGTCACCTCTGCCACTGCGGACGCGGGACCCCCAGTTGCGGGTAGCGTTGGGAGGCTCAGTGATGACTCATGAAATAAGGGGAGCTATCTGACAGATGGCCTCGGGGAAAACTCCGGTGCCGGATGGCTTGCCAGTAGAGATTTATTCGACACTGGCACATATACTGACTCCTAAGTTGGAAATATTATACGCAGAGGCTCTGGAAGCAGGCGTACTACCGGTGTCGACAAAAGATGCATTGGTGACACCATTGCCAAAATTGAGACAGGCGTGGGCACAAGTATCGGGGTTTCGACCTCTTTCCTTGGTAAATGTCGACTTTAAAATTCTGAGCAAAGAGTTAGCTTCGCGACTCCTTCCGCATATGCAACACTTAGTTCACCCAGATCAGAATAGGTTCATTCAGACGAGGGCTACATCTGCCAATATTCGTAGACTCTTTCATATTCTGCACCACCCAGACGGGAAGAGATATCCAGAAGTGCTGATAATGTCTATCGATCTGGAGAAAGCCTTTGATTCGATACAATGGGACTTTTTATATGCTACGATGGCCAGAATGGTATTATGAGATGGGTGGATAAAGTGGGTTCAACTGTTGTATACAGATCATTTGGCCCGGTAAGGCAGGAGGGTCGATATCAAGATCATACAGTATATTTAGAGGTACAAGGCAGGGGTGTCCCTTAGCCCCACTTTTGTTTGCCTTGGCCATCGAGCCATTAGGGGAATTGTTCAGCATGAGTTGTCCACTAGATGGGATGTGATTTGGGGGGAGAGACGATATTATCTCACTCTATGCAGACGATCTCTTGGTATACCTGGGAGATGGAAGTCAGGGAGTGGCACAGGCGCTAACCCTCCTGGAGTCCTACTCTGCCATGGGGGGGTTACAATTAAATAAAACAAAGATGCACATATTCCCGCTATCTGGGGAAGCACAGCGCCCGGCTGATCTGCCTGCGGATCTGAACTGGGCTCCCTGTTCCTTTAGGTACCTCGAAATACAGGTATTCCATGAGATAGAAGATCTGCGAGAGGGAAACCAAAATCCAGCCATGCAGTCCCTTAAGGCTTTTTGTCCCATTTTGGCACTCGCTTAAACTTCCCTCGATGGCTCGGATTGCTCTGACTAAAATGATTATGCTCCCGAGACTGTTATATTATTGCGTGAATTTACCGATGATAATCCCACCCTCGTGGTTCAACGGAGTTAATAGACTAGTGCGAGTGCTCATATGGGATGGGGGGCGACATAGAGTCTCACTGGCTACATTGCAGAGAACCCCAGAGGAGGGAGGATTAGGGGCCCCGGAGTTTGAGTTATATTATCTGTCGGCCCAATTGCAGTGGCTGACTCAGTGGTTAGACGGTCGGAGTCCGGAACTTCTACATGCAGAGAATTTGGTTATTGCCCAGGAGCACTTACTGGCTAGGCTGCTACATCCCTTGATGACTATCCGGGAGCCGGGGATGCTTCTGCGAGTGGCACTATATAGCTGGAAGAGATGTTGTAGGCATACGTGGGGACTTCCGCCATACACACCGAGTCTGCCTTTGATAGGGCTCCCAGGGAGGGAAGCCTCCTAGCCTACTTATGAGTGCTCAAATGGCTAGCTGGACGGAGGCTGGGGTAACAACAGTAGGAGATTGCTACCAGGATGGAATGTTGATCCCGCTAGAAGACTTCCTGACTCAGCATGACTTGGCAGATGGCCAGTTCCTCACTTATCATGCAGAAATCAAAACATTTAAAGAACTATGGGGCAGTGCTTGATTGGAACCACAAACTCACAAAACATTAAAAGTGTTGGTAACACTGGGGTCTGCTAGGCATCTGGTGAAATGGCACTACCGGGCGTTGATTGGTGCGGTGAAAATCCCCCTGGAGCGGTTAAGGGCAAGATGGAACACAGCAGTGAGGAGGGACTTGCGGGACAAGGAATTGTCTCAGGTGCTGAGAAGCCCGAAACAAATATTCAGGAATGATGCATTAAAACTCATTCAGTTTATTTACGTGCATTGGGTTTATCTAACGCCCCATGGACTAAATGTCATGCATGGCGGGGAAACCTGAGGTTGCCCTAGATGTGTTCAACTGGATGTGGGGTTTATACACTTGATATGGGGGTGTGTACTACTGCAGGAATTCTGGGAGGAGGTGCTATCACAGATCAATACAACCCTGGGTCAACAGCCTACATCTTCTGGGACTATTCCCCCGGCTGAAAGCTAAACGGGTGGGTTCCCGCTTCGCACATCTAGCCTTAGTCCTGGTGCGTAGGCAGATAGCCAGGAGTTGGAAAACACCAACGGGCCCCTCAATATTGGTATGGGAAAAGATAGTAGACAACTGGGTCAGGACAGAGGAAAGGGCCATGCAACTGGAAGAGACCAGGGGGATTCGCAAATGTCCCATCACTGAGCTGTGGACAGAAATACTGAGGGCCTGGGTGGGCAGGAAAGATGAACATAATGATGAACAGGGGGTAACAGAAGCAAACATGGACAGAGATAGCGATTCCTACATAGACTCATGAATATTGGAAGTGATTTACTATAGTATGAAGGATGTTTATAGAGTACCGCTGGATAGTATTTAGTTACATAGTTGTCCAAGAATTGGGACAATTTGATTGTTCATATAAACAAGGATGGACTAAACGAACAGCAATATAATACAAACGCATTGTGGGAGTAAACATTCAAAGATGGAATTGATGACAATTATGGAGTCTTTATTGAAGGGTTGTCATAATTAAGGACTTAGAAGATGTTTAAGATGTTAAGTTGCCAAACTGATAATGCCTGGATGTATGTCATGTTGAACACCTTTCAGAAAAATGGTAATAAAAACATATCTTAAAAAAAAAAGAATTAGCTATAACAATTTAGAAATTCAGAACTTTAAAAAACAGGCAATCAATCTGACTGAAACCAGGGTGGCACTATTCTAAGGTCTCGAAAAAAGGCCTGTCAGCATGTGAGAAATAATCCTGTCTCTTCTCTTTTGGAGGGGGAGGAAAAGCAAAAAAAAGACCACAACACTTCTTTAACTAGCTATACTACTTTATAACATATGTTGATGCAAACTAGAATTGGAGGATATCGAAAACAAAACCATCTGAATGCCCCCCACAAGCATTTTGCACTTAAGATGGGAATTTGTCTCTACATGGTCCAGAATAATGGGTCCAGAAAGAACACAGAATATGCCTTCGTTGGCAGCCTCCAGTTAAATGACCTGTGTGCAGTATTTACCTCCACAAAGTGGGCAGAAAAGATTTGGGGCTAAGATTACCCAGGAAAGATGGAACACAAACAAATTGTGGCTCAAAAGGACTTGTGTATTAAATTGATGCTAGTGCCATAGGCTCTATATTGGTTTTATGGTTAGGAAAATGAAAACCGGAATCTTACATACCAAGGGAACCATCAGATGTGGGAGACTCTTTATGTGTTCAGTAAGTAACTCAATTCCTTGAGAAGGGGCACAGTCCAGGGGAACTGAAGTGGACTAAAATTGAGATCATGAGGTAAGAAGGAGCCATCGTTGATAATGAAAAAAAACTATGATGTGAATAAATGCATGAACGAATGATTTGTAGAGCATGTAGTTGCCCAGAAACAGGGATCATTGAGATGGATAATGATAGGAGAACATGTAACGGGAAAATAAAAGAATTGGTTTCAGAAGTTTACAGAAGGAACAGTAATTTTACTCCCCACAGAGCAAGAGAACTGAAAAGTTGTAACTGCCTGAGGGTGACCATTTGAATCTTGATACAACAGGAAGATGAGTGTTTGTAGATCAGAGGGCACATGTAAAGTTGCATAAAGTAAAAAGTAAAAAGCCTCTATAGACAGACTGGAGAATGGCCAGAGACAGCTTTATGACACAAACACTTGAGGAGACTCCAGTGGCTCCTTTTGTGAACAAGATGAGGTGGTAAGAAAAAACGGTAGTTTAGGCCTAGTGTCAGGCTGTTGAGTGCATTCTGGATGCATTGATGTCGGTATATAGTAAACCCTGATACTTCCAAGTTTAAAGGATTACAATAATTCAAATGTGAAAAGATTAGTGCCGATACTGCTGATTTGCAAGAAATAGAGGGGAGGAAAGAAATGATTTTTTGAAGAATTCACAACAGGAAAAACACATAGTGGCCAGCTTGAGATGTCAGATAAGAAAGATAGCTGGTGGTCTTTGAGGATTCCCAGGTTGGGGAGCAGAGAAAGTAATGCATTTTCACAACCTAGATGTGAAGACCACCAAGAGACACTCCAAGATAAAGTTTTGCCAATTTGGTTTTATCAGAGTTTACACAAAGAGAAATAACTTATCCGTGGTGAAATAGTTCAATTGTTCAAGAAAAGTGGAAGGTGCACTCGTTGCGGAGTCAATCAATCCAACCAAATTTGTACCAAAAAGTGCTTCTTTATTTAATTAATCTTAAAACTGGCACACAGCCAACACGTTTCATCCCCAAATGCCAGAGGGAACTTCGTCAGGGCTGTAACAATTATAAACAAAACGTGACAGAAATGACACATTGACATTACATCAAACAAACATCCATAATTAAAGACGACCCACAGAATCATATGACAAAAACCACATCAACAACTTAACCATAAAAAAATTTGACATAAAAAAGACCCACATATTTAAGATAAATATGTTACATGACACTGAAATTCACAAAATACGCAGTTTGACATTAAAAAAATATATATGTTATAAATTACAAAGACAACAAAGACATTGTTTATGAAAGGTAAAGAGCACACATTTCCAAAAAATATAAATCAATCCAAGCAAAGTGATTACAATCAATAAAACCTAACCTATTCAGTACAGTGACCTCATCAATAAATAGATAAAATATTAAGGAGGGCCTTCACCCTGTTTAAGCAATAAGAAAACCCAAGATTGATAAAGCTATCTAGTTGCTGACTTAAAAGTAGGGGGAACCAATAAATGCGATTACATATTAATGTAGGTTTTTCTCACCTCTTGAATGTCCAACTTAGTAGTCGAAATAGTATGTATTGTAGGTCAGTGTGAACCTCAGAAAGCACAGTCAGCCTCAAATAAGAGATGAACATGTGTAGCGGGATCTATAACAAAGAGGAAATATGCTGGTAAAGGAAGTTCAAACCTAAAAGACCCTAGTATTCGTGACCTGCTGGTAGCAACACAAAACCGATGCCAGAGGGACCGCATAGCGGTCAACCTCCCAACTATTCCAAAAGGGGACCTCCAATAACCATCAAGAAATTAAGGCTCCCCTAAAATGTTGCCAAAAATAATCAAACTCACCTTGCACCCGAGAAGTAGGGAATTCCAAATATCCAGAGTTAATATGCAATGCGTAAAGGTCCAAGGAACCGCTTTGACTTCAAACGACTTATTAATTAAAGGTTCCTGATGTGCAGCCTGTCAATAAGAATGACAGATATGAGTACCTTAACAGGACAAATGAGTTAAAACCCGACCTAATATTGACAAAACAGACAAGAAACTACTAAGAATCAGACACAACGGAAAACGTGTGGGACTCTCACAAATGAAGGCATGCGTTAAAGTAAAAAAGTGCAATCGAAATGGACATACCGCTATAGAAATAACAAGTGGTTATTTCTAAAAAGAGCTCGTAGAGTAATGTTAAGGTAGATTAAGGTGCTATTCACCACGAAGCTCATATCAAGCACCCGTAGATTTAAAGTTATAACTGCATGCCAATAACCTACCGTAGGGGAAAAACGCTGCGTGATGCATTATGTCCTAGCTATGTCACCAACAAACGGAGCCAGGAAACTTGGTTACCCATAAACCACTAGGTTTCTATACCTGTGCATCCTGTAATGTTTGTCCCTTTGGTCGTAACAAAACCACCTGTTTTACATACAACAATTCTTTGCCCTATAACATAGCGCACTTCATAAACTGTAACACCACACGTGATCTATGTTTTAGGATGTGATTGTGGGACCATCTATGTAGGTAGCACAGTTCGATCACTAAAAACTCGTATACAGGAACATCGAAGGGCAATACTTAACAAAGTCAGCCGATACCCCCTCAGTGACCACTACAGGGACACACACCCTAATGACAACACCTTTTGGTTCCATGGTATTGACCACATACCAATTGGGAACAGAGGTGGGAATCGCGAATTGCTTGTCAAAGGGAGGCAAAATGGATCTGTCGCCTTCAAGCAACCATGATGGGACACAACACAGACAGGGAGTTGCATTATTTCCTGGGTTGAATAAGAACTAGAATTCACAATGTGGATATTGATGATGCGCATTTACATCGCATTTACATCGCGCCACATTGTATACTTGGTCTATTGCTGTAATTTAGTAGCCTGTATATCATGATTGACCTGTGTTTGTACCTGTAGTTATAGGACCAGGCCCTAGACAATGGTGCTGCAATCTTATACCATTACTTCACTGTCCTCCTTCTCAGTTTATATTCATATTGGGTATAACGGTCCTTTCCTGTGTAAATCGAGCTGGGACGCAGTTGCTGCCTCCTTTAATACTGCTCCGTTGACCCTTTGCTGTAATAAATTTTTCATTCACAATTTCTTTATTCAATATTTGTGGGTTAAAAAGTATTAGGATCTGCCATTGCGACTTATATTTTTTGAATGCAGTAATAATGGTGCTGCTAACATACACCATTACTTTATTGTCCTCCTTCTCAGTTCATAGTCATATTGGGTATAACAGCCTTTTTATGTGTAAATTGAGCTGGGATGCAGTTGCTGTCTCCCTTAATATCGCTCCGTTGACCTTTGCTGTAATTTTTATAAAACATTCACCATTTTTGGTTAATAAGTACTAGGACCTGCCGTTGTGAATTTCATTTTTTGAATGCACAGTACGTCGCATTTTTTACCTGACCCTACGCTTTTAATTGAGTGGCCTGCCATATCATGATCGACCCTTATTTATACAAGACCAGGTCTTAAGTATTTGGGCTGCTATTTCATTTTGTCACTTTGCTCTCTTTATACTCAGTTAATATTTATATTGGGTAAAATGTTTTTCTCTTTTGAAATTTGGCTGGGTTGATGGCATCGCCCCCTGGCTTACTGCCATTATTATGTAAATTCATATTCTGTGGCACTTTATACTTGGTTCACCACTTTTAATGGAGTGGCCTTTCATACCATGACCGACCATTGTTTGGATAAGACCAGGTCTTTAGTACATGGTCTATTTTTTTGTTGCGCTATAGTGCTTTCCTTATACCCATTTTATATTCATATTGGGTTCATTGTTTTCGCTGCTCGAATTTGGCATGGTCATCGTTTCCGCCTCCATGTACACTGCCTTTTTGACTGCATTTCTCTTATTCTTTAAATCACTCGATTTTCGGGCAGGTAGTTATGATTTATTTTTAATACCCCCTTGTTCACCGGCACCGTTTAGTCACTCCAAGATGGCCGCTTCCTTTTTATATTCTTCATTTGTCACCTTTAGAAAGCTCTCCTATCTTTGTTTTGTTCGTCACCACCCGATCATATGACCGGAAGTAAGGGGGTGATGTAGAGAGTGCTGCCGGCTTTAAATATTGGCGCCACTGATCCCGGGACAGCCCCGCCGGTTATCATGCCGCTACGCGAGACGACTAAGGTGTACAGGTAAGCTTTGTGTCCGATGGTAACAAGTGCGTCGTACATGTCATAGCGGCTCCATTATTATAGATACGCTTTATAACTTGTCATTTTTTCTTTAACTTACTTGGTAACGAACGCGTTTTAGTGCCATAACGGCCCTGTTAATATGGTTGCGCTTGTTGACATGCAGTTATAACTTTAAATCTACGGGTGCTTGATATGAGCTTCGTTGTGAATAGCACCTTAATCTACCTTAACATTACTCTACGAGCTCTTTTTAGAAATAACCGCTTGTTATTTCTATAGCGGTATGTCCATTTCGATTGCACTTTTTTACTTTAATGCATGCCTTCATTTGTGAGAGTCCCACACGTTTTCCGTTGTGTCTGATTCTTAGTAGTTTCTTGTCTGTTTTGTCAATATTAGGTCGGGTTTTAACTCATTTGTCCTGTTAAGGTACTCATATCTGTCATTCTTATTGACAGGCTGCACATCAGGAACCTTTAATTAATAAGTCGTTTGAAGTCAAAGCGGTTCCTTGGACCTTTACGCATTGCATATTAACTCTGGATATTTGGAATTCCCTACTTCTCGGGTGCAAGGTGAGTTTGATTATTTTTGGCAACAGACATTAGGCATATAAAAAAACATTTTAGGGTAGCCTTAATTTCTTGATGGTTATTGGAGGTCCCCTTTTGGAATAGTTGGGAGGTTGACCGCTATGCGGTCCCTCTGGCATCGGTTTTGTGTTGCTACCAGCAGGTCACGAATACTAGGGTCTTTTAGGTTTGAACTTCCTTTACCAGCATATTTCCTCTTTGTTATAGATCCCGCTACACATGTTCATCTCTTATTTGAGGCTGACTGTGCTTTCTGAGGTTCACACTGACCTACAATACATACTATTTTGACTACTAAGTTGGACATTCAAGAGGTGAGAAAAACCTACATTAATATGTAATCGCATTTATTGGTTCCCCCTGCTTTTAAGTCACGAACTAGTTAGCTTTATCAATCTTGGGTTTTCTTATTGCTTAAACAGGTTGAAGGCCCTCCTTAATATTTTATCTATTTATTGATAAGGTCACTGTACAGAATAGGTTAGGTTTTATTGATTGTAATCACTTTGCTTGGATTGATTTATATTTTTTGGAAATGTGTGCTCTTTCCCTTTCATAAACAATGTCGTTGTTGTCTTTGTAATTTATAACATATATGTTTTTTTAATGTCAAACTGTGTATTTTGTGAATTTCAGTGTCATGTAACATATTTATCTTAAATATGTGGGTCTTTTTTTATGTCAAATTTGTTTATGGTTAAGTTGTTGATGTGGTTTTTGTCATATGATTCTGTGGGTCGTCTTTAATTATGGATGTTTGTTTGATGTAATGTCAATGTGTCATTTATGTCACGTTTTGTTTATAATTGTTACAGCCCTGACGAAGTTCCCTCTGGCATTTGGGGACGAAACGCGTTGGCTATGTGCCAGTTTTAAGATTAATTAAATAAAGAAGCACTTTTTGGAACAAATTTGGTTGGATTGATTGACTCCGCAACGAGTGCACCTTCCACTTTTCTTGAACATTTGGCCACTATTTGCATCTCCAGACGGCGGTTGCAGGAAGTGTTTGCACCATCAATTAATAGAATGTACATAGGAATTTGATGTGCTTGACCCTGGTCAGCCGTTTGTTCTTTTGCTGTTAATTCATGGTGAAATAGTCCATATAGAGTCTGAAAATTTGGAGTTGCCTTGACCAAGGATTCTCAGCATGTCTTGGTATGAGCTGTGTTTGATCAGCATAGACATAGAGATTACAACCAAGTAATGGATCAGGACAGCAAGAGGGGCAAGATCAATGCTGAAAAGAATACGACTCAAAGCCAAGTCGTGAGGCATATCACAGGAGATAGATTTAAATGAAGAATAGAAAGGAATAAGGGAAATCAATTGTGTTCTGCCTGTCAGAAAAAATATAACACTTTAACACTGTGCCTAACATACCAGCAAATGTTAGCCAATCTATGGGAATCGAATGAGACACAGTATCAAAAGTGGCAGAGATTCCTAAAAGAATATTTGTAAAAGCAGAGACCAGTACGGTCAGGATTGCCAAAATGAGTTTAAAGCCCGAATGATCTCTTTTGATTTGATTTACAATTTTAAAGTGGATGTAAGGACTAAGCCATTGCAGCTAATTCATGGAAGAAAGTGTCCTTGTGTTAGAGTGGACCGGATATGTTCTGGAAAAGAGAATGAGATGCCCAGCAATCGTCACCAAGGAGGTGAGAAAACCAGATGTTATTTACAAAAAGTTAGGCTCTTAAGTTTCTTTCTGAACTTAATAAAGAGTTTTCCATGTGTAATGATAAATGAAATGGGTTCCACAGCTTTGTAGGCAGTAATCACTGCTGTATGAAAATGCCCCTTTTTGAGAGGTCAACCTGATTATTTTGACTCTGCACCCTGAGATACTGCTAAACAGCCTCCTGTGCATGTGCTCTGACCCCTAAATATGTGCCAATTGACTACACTCCTGTTTGGCATATTTAACTTACCTATAATTCCACAGTATATGGTACAAAATGTACCAGGCCTGCAATTTCAATAACGGACTGAAGATCATATTGTTCCACCACTCAAGTGACCATGCAAAGCATGCCTCAAGGCCTCCCCTGCATCCTGGGTAGACAGTTTCAAAACCGCCAATTGAACTTGGCAAAATAAAACTTTTATCAGGCCCAAACCTTATTTTTTAATACTTATGAGTGATCCCTTGTTAGACCTTACAGCCTTAAGGTGGTCTTCCCCCCCACAAAATGTTTGCCTACCTCCTCCAGTTTTCTCACCTCGCTTTTGCTGGCTTTAGGACACTGTGCAGTTTACCACTGCTAACCTGTGCTAAGGTGCTTGTGCTCTATCCCCTAAACATGGTATTTTTGGCTCATCCCCAATTGGCATATTTAATTTATTTATAAGTCTCTAGTAAAGTGCACTACATGTGCCCAGGGCCTGTGAAGTAAATGCTACAAGTGGGTCTGCAGCACTTATTGTGCTTCCCACTTAAGTGGTCCTCTAACCATATCTCGTGCCCGCTATTGCAGAGCCTGTGTGTGAAGTTTACACTGTCATTTTGACTTGGCAAGATAAACCTTTTGCCAGGTCCAAGTAACCCCTAAAGTAGGCCCGGGACAACCCACAAGCAGGGTGCAATGTATTTATAGGGCAGGACATGTACTTTGCAGTTATGCATGTCCTGGTGGCGAAAAATTGGGATTACCTTATCACATGTTTTAATTGTCACCCCCATTTGTGAAGGGATAGGCTTTCCAAGTTTGGTGTCTCTGGAACCACAATTTAAAATCACAACTTATGATGAAGTTAGATTTTAAAATGCAGTTCTGAAAATGGCACTTTTAGAAAGTTGCAAAAAGAACAATTGATGGACAGAATACAGATCAATGTCATACATTTACCCAAGTACAGAGATCTGGGCCTAAATCCAACTTTTTTTGCTCTCCATGCCATTCCAGTTTTAACCCAGCCATATGCAAATCCGTCTTGACCCTGCTCCCTATTGGGAACAGTCCAGCCCGCACTGCCAGGCATGTCCTTAATGGACCGGAAACAAGTAGCATCCTGGGACAGGTTTCGGGGTATCAGCATTCATCATTCAGGATAGCTTGAATCCAGTGGCATGGTGAGCACGGAACGCACATCTGGGCATACCCGTCCCACTCGGGGTGACAAATGTAAAAAGAACAATTGATGGACAGAATACAGAACAATGTCATACATTCACCCCAGTACAGAGATCTGGGTCTAAATCCATCGGTTTTTTGCTCCCCATGCCATTCCAGTTTGAACCCAGCCATATGAAAATCAGTCTTGACCCTTGACCTTTCTTACTTTAGCCATTTGGTGCATTCTGCCTGTCTCTGATACACATCTGGGGATGGTGACAGCTGCGCTTTTTGTATTCCCCTTGACACCCACGCACACAGGGAGCTTAGGTGTGACTTGATGGGCCATCTTGGAAGGATGGGAGGGAAGAGTTGGAGCAGCCTCACTGACACCTGAATAGGCTGTGTCTTTTCCCCATACAAAGGGCTGAATAGTCCCCTGTAGTGAGTCTGGAGCCAGGGCAGGAAGGGAGGACCTCTGCGCACCTCAAAGAACTGTCTTTGAAGTCTCCCCCACTTCAAAGGCACAACTGGGTGTAAGTACAAGACCTCTGACACCACCACTTCAATACACTCCTGGCCTTTTGATGATTAACAGGCAGAAGGACTGCTGTGCTTCTGAAGGACTGCCACTCTGTTGGACTGCTGCTTTTCTTGACTCCTGCCTTGCTGTGCTGCACTGCGGCCTGCTGTTCCCCTGCCTGGATAAGAAGAACTGGACCCGCATCACTTAATCCCAGAGTGACTCCAAGGGCTAGCTGGCTGGCTTCCTGATCTAAAGCCCAAGGACATAATAGACTTCCAAGTTACCTGCTTCTGCACCTGGACTCTGCCATCTCTGAGTCTATCCTGACAAGTCAGGCCACCCCAGTACTACAACCCAGGGAGTGGTTCCTAAGGAGCTTGCTTCAGAAAAACCCACACATCCTCTGTCGAGCCAGTGCTTCAGTGCTGTTGCGTGGATCAAAACCGGTGTATTGCCCCTGTTGCGCACATCGGATCTGGTGCATCGCTCCTGTTGCATGGATTGAAACCATCGTGTTGCTCCTTCTGTGTGACCAGAATTGGTGCATCACCTCTGCTGCGTGGATCAGCCCCAACAAATCTCCTTCGGAACCATCACTGCACAAGGTCTCCGCATCTCCATCCACCATATCCTTGATGACAATGCCGAATCTCTGTAACGCAGCTCTTCACTTATCGGAGCCTACGCATCATCGTTGCTGTGCTGATCAGGACTGGCCATCATCCTCACTACGGGGCCGATTCACAGAACTAATCTGAGATAAAATCCTAAACTTACTACTTTTGGTATTCACAGAAGGCATTTAGTAGTAGTAAAGTTAGGACTCCTAACTTTACTACTACTAAACTGAGACAAAATCCTAACTTTACAACTTTGGGTATTCACAAAAGGCATTTAATAGTAGTAAAGTTAGGAGTCCTAACTTTACTACTACTAAACTGAGACAAAATCCTAACTTTACAACTTTGGGTA
The DNA here is from genome assembly GCA_963921515.1 of Calotriton arnoldi. Classification (NCBI taxonomy): domain Eukaryota; kingdom Metazoa; phylum Chordata; class Amphibia; order Caudata; family Salamandridae; genus Calotriton; species Calotriton arnoldi. The sequence goes on along the minus strand of CAWUFW010006568.1, from coordinate 485,633 downwards.
TTCACAAAAGGCATTTAATAGTAGTAAAGTTAGGAGTCCTAACTTTACTACTACCAAATGTGAATACCAAAAGTAGTAAGTTTAGGATTTTATCTCAGTTTAGTAGTAGTAAAGTTAGGAGTCCTAACTTTACTTCTAATAAATGCCTTCTGTGAATACCAAAAGTAGTAAGTTTAGGATTTTATCTCAGATTAGTTCTGTGAATCAGCCCCAATGTGTATCAATACTGATGCATCGCTTCAGCTGCTGCCTGCATCTTTGAGGTAGACGCAGCCAAGATCAAGGTACTTTTGTTCAGCAAGCCACCCTGGGTCTCTGTATCCGGCCTGTGGTCCATCATGTTCAGCCTGAACTTTTGACTTTGTCCTGGTCCTGCGTGACCAGAAATCCCATTTAAGCGCTTATTGCTTCTAAGCACTATTTACAGTTTATTCTTTAAAAATTCACTTAGTGGATTTTTTACATTATGTTCTTTTATTTATTAAATTAAGAACTATAATTCTAAGCTGGTGTGGAATCTTTTTGTGTGGTGATTTCACTGTTTTACTGTTTGAAGTGTTACACAAATACTCTACACATTGCTATACATTAAGCCTGACTGCTCTGTGCCAAGCCAAGGGTGATCAGAGGTTAATTTAGGCTTTGCTGCCTTCTTACCCTGACTGGGATTGTGGTTGCTGCTTGACTGGGGCTTCTACCCCGGTCAACCTACAACCCAATTTCTAACATAGGTGATCAGCTGTGGGCTAGGACTTGTGTTTGTGCAGTGACATACAGTGACTTGATGTATACTATCCACAACCAAGACCATTTCAAATTTTCATTTCTCCCTAATTGGCTTTTTGATTGTTCCTCCAATTAAAAAGTAGGCCCTACATGCCTTTATGGCAGGGTGCATCGTATTTAAAAAATTGGAATGTGCACTTATGGTTTGCATGTGTTGGCAGTGAAAAATCTCCAAAGTCGTTTTTCACTGTGGTAATGGTGGGTCTATCATAGAAAAACACTGAGTTTCATTAAAATACTGTATAATGACTAACTTCAGTTTGGGAATAGCTAGAAAAATTATTCAAGGACTCATACATTGGAAATCGAAAACCCAACTTAATAGTCAAGTTGTATTTTAAATTACTGTTTTGAAAATGTCACTTTTAGAACGTTCCATAACCTGGCTGGTGCAACATCTCGTACCAGACACAAGCAGCGACAGCCAAACTCGCAAAATGTGCAATGATTTCAAGCAATTTTACTTCAGTTCATCCTTTTTTATTCCATTTCATTCCAATTTTTAAACATGGTTACCACGTTTTACACAGAGACTGCGTGATTCCATACTTTCAACTGCTGCAAAAATGCCCGTCCAGGCCTTTATTTGCAGCCCGTTAGAATACACGTGATTCCTGAGTATTCACCCAATGCATTTCGGGCTTAACGAGCCCTTCGTCAGGGGTCTATAATTTAATATGAAAGAGTTCCATCAGTAACCAGTAACTTAATCAATTGCCCAAACATAAAAAAAGAACAGCATTAAAAAAGAAAAGCATTCTATGAACTTAACAAACGAGCTGTCAAATGAGTGCACTTTTTTAAAAATAACCAATTTCTATTAGTGTTTCTATTTTCTCAGCATCTGTATTGTTTTTTACGTCACCTAAACCCCTTCCAGGCGGCGAGTCCCCCCCTCCTGCTCACCCCCCGCTTGCTACCGCCAACTGCGCGCTTTCCCTTACAATCACCACTGACCACTTCTTTGGTGCCTGAAAAGGTCGCAGTTTATTTTCAATACAACAAATTTTGTTACATACAATTTTTATATTTCAACGTCCATGGTCATAAGCCTTCTATGTCCTTGTTTAGCTTTCCTCACTTTCTTTTGTGATCTGGACTCCCAGCCTCCTCGACTTTCTGGGAGAGGAGGGAGGGGCACCTTTCTCGGGGTTTCACGTCACGGGTCTAGGCTTCAGCTTGCTACCGATTTGGAGGGTGTCCGTTTGGGACCTGCCCGGGCTGCAAGTGCCGTCCCGCTCGCCCTGGGCCTTTTGTGGGCCCTCCCTTCTCCCGGGGGTCCCTGCCGTTTGGCATCCCAAGGACCTTGCTTGAGCGTCTACTCTCTCTTTCCTGAGGCTGAGTCCCTACCATCTTCTCCCTCTGTACCCCTGCCGTAAGGCATCCCAAGGGTCCTGCGGGAGTGTCGCCTCTATTCTTTCTCTGGCGGCACGCCGCCCCCTGGCTCCCTCAGTGCCCCTGCCGTGAGGCATCCCAAGGCCACTGGGAGAGCCTCCCGTCTATCCTCTAGTGATCTTGAGTCCTACTAGCTTCCTTGTGTTTGATCCGCTACCCTTTCCCCACTATGGCTGCGACGCCCGTATTCTTAGGTGTGGGTGGGTGGGTTTTTCTCTTCCTATCTCCTCGCCAAGGGGGGGGGGGTGAATTGTGGTTCCCTTGGGCCGTTGGCCCCCTTCTTAACCCCCCCTTGGGCTTACTTGCTCGCCCCCTGATTGGGGGGGAGCCTTCTTTGTTTTGTGGGCCAATCCTGGCCCCTTCCCCGGCTTAGCCGGGCATTTACATGTGGAGGGGCGGGGAGGGGAGGTCCCCCGCCACCGGCCGGCGTTCAACTCGGGCCCCTATTGGGTCCGGCTCTGCCTTCCCGGCCCGGGTCCAAACCCCTTCCAGGCGGCGAGTCCCCCCCCTCCTGCTCACCCCCCGCTTGCTACTGCCAACTGCGCGCTTTCCCTTACAATCACCACTGACCACTTCTTTGGTGCCTGAAAAGGTCGCAGTTTATTTTCAATACAACAAATTTTGTTACATACAATTTTTATATTTCAACGTCCATGGTCATAAGCCCTCTATGTCCTTGTTTAGCTTTCCTCACTTTCTTTTGTGATCTGGACTCCCAGCCTCCTCGACTTTCTGGGAGAGGAGGGAGGGGCACCTTTCTCGGGGTTTCACGTCACGGGTCTAGGCTTCAGCTTGCTACCGATTTGGAGGGTGTCCGTTTGGGACCTGCCCGGGCTGCAAGTGCCATCCCGCTCGCCCTGGGCCTTTTTGTGGGCCCTCCCTTCTCCCGGGGGTCCCTGCCGTTTGGCATCCCAAGGACCTTGCTTGAGCGTCTACTCTCTCTTTCCTGAGGCTGAGTCCCTACCATCTTCTCCCTCTGTACCCCTGCCGTAAGGCATCCCAAGGGTCCTGCGGGAGTGTCGCCTCTATTCTTTCTCTGGCGGCACGCCGCCCCCTGGCTCCCTCAGTGCCCCTGCCGTGAGGCATCCCAAGGCCACTGGGAGAGCCTCCCGTCTATCCTCTAGTGATCTTGAGTCCTACTAGCTTCCTTGTGTTTGATCCGCCATGCTCCCCACGGTTTCCCGATCGGAGGGTGCTCCCCCCATTTGCCGCGGCCCTTCCTCCGTGTCCTAGTTGCAACCCATTTGCTCCAGTACCCCCACGATGTTCAGTAGGAACATGTCAATTCCCACCCCCGTGAGGTGTACCCCGTCTTCCAGGTGATACCCGGGGGACCTTAGGTTTATGAACCCGTGCCGCACGAAACCCCATCCCTGGGCCTTGCATATCCTGGCCATGGTAATATTAAGCTTTCTTCTGGATTTTTCGACTGCTCCCGGCTTCACCGCCCCGCGCCAGGCCCCCGTGCTATGATTTCAGAAAATATCAGGTCCGCTGGGCGGATTAGGCGTGCCAGCGCCGTGAGACCGCTCTGCATGTTCTCTAGTAGCGCTCGTCTTCCCAACGCTGCCAAGTCGTTCCCGCCCAGGTGGATCACTACCGCGTCCGGTCTGCCACCGTGCTTCAGTGCTTCCCGCGCCGCGGGTAGCAGTTGCTCCCATTTCATCCCTGCGCGTCCCCACCACTCTATGGTGGTGTCCCGCAGCCATACGCCGCCGAATTTGCGTCTGGTTGCCGCCCACTGTTGCGCCCGCGTTACGTAGGAATGTCCCATTATCCACACCGTCGTCCGTGCCGCTCTTGGACCTGTATGGGGCGGGAGAGATTGGGCTTAGTAAACCGTGGGGCGTATGTAAAGCCTGAATGCGCTGGATGCCCAGCGCCCTATCCCCTTGATCAGCCCTTCCCCCAGTCCTAGTCCCACAGCTGTCGTGGCTGCCCCTATTCTGAAAGAGTGTGAGCCATATTCGCGTGCGGGGAGGCCTATCTTCTCTAGTGCTTTTCTCATCACCGCTATGAATTGAAAGCGGCTGAGGAAGGACCCGTCCCTGTGTCTGAACAGCGGCCCCTGGCTCGGCTTCCTCTCTCCTAGGTGTTCCTTTAGTAAGCACACTGCGCAGGTGCTCGCATCTGTTGTGCAGAGAATCCTGGTCCTCCTGCCCTTGCCTGCTTGGTCCGTCTTGGACCGTCTTAGCAGTATGTCCATGTGGCCTTCTTCTATCACCACGTCCCTTCTGTGTATGCATTCTGTGCCTGGGTCGCTTCTCGATGGGGCTACTAGCTCGCTGACCCTGTAAGCCCCAAAAAATGCTACTGCGAATGCTGCCCGGAAAAGCTCTCCCTCGTGTTTTGAGGAGCACACCTCTGCTGTTGCCTCCAGCATCCTACTTAGTATTTTGACATGGATGGGGCGCCTCCTATCTTTGTTTGGCTGTTGCAACCGCCCCCATCCCTTCATTGCCATTCTGCTTTTGAACGACCTGGTGGGATCTGCCTGTCCCTCCATCTTTGAGTAGTATGCCACTGCATTGAGGTGCGATTGGGCCCATGTTTTTGTCCTACCTGCCATAAAGGCCCACTCGATGAACCCGAGGACCTCCCCTTGTGAGGCCCACTTGTTCCCTTCCAACCCAGTCTTTATCCTGAATGTTTCCCAGCACTTACTGTAGCGGTTTCTTGTTTTTGGCGCCAATGCGTTGCTCAGCAGCGTCTCCAACCCTGTTCCACCCATGCCCATGCTTCCTCTGGCATTTCGGTCATCCGTCTGTCGGCTGCTGGGGCGAGTTCCCTGAATTTTTTCCACTGAAATCGAGAAATGGCATCCGCCACTGAGTTTTCAGTTCCTGGGATGTGTCGTGCCCTAATCGCCATGTTGCCCTGCAACTGGTATCCTACTAGTCTACGCAGCAGTGCGCCCACTGCTGGGCATTTCGCCGCCCCTGTGTTTATTGCCTGTACTACCGCGTGGTTGTCTGACCACAGTGTAATTTGCCTGTTCGCCAGCCGCTGGGCCCAGATGTGGAAGGCCACCACTATGGGGAATAGTTCCAGCAGCGCTATGTTTTTTGTCAACCCTGCGCGTTGCCAGCCCTCTGGCCATTTTCCTGCTGTCCAAGTGGTCCCCAGTATTGCCCCGAACCCGAGTCCCCCTGCTGAGTCGGTGTAGAGCTCTAGCTCATGTGCCTGCACCCAGGGTTCTCGCCAAATCAGGGTGCCATTGAACTCTGCCAGAAACCTGTCCCACTGCGCCAGGTCCTCCTTCACCCCTTGTGTGATGCGGACCCTGTGGTGCTTCTGCGTCATGCCCCTGGTTAACCAGGCTAGTCTCCTGGTGAAAGTGCGCCCCGCGGGGATTACCCGCATGGCGAAATTCAGTTTACCTAGTAACTGCTGCACCTCCTTCAGTGTAGCTTTCTTCTGTTGTTGCATTAGCTTAATGCCTGCGCGCAGGTCGGCAACTTTTTCTGGTGGCAACCTGCACGTGCCGGCCACCGAGTCCAACTCGATTCCCAGAAAGGACAGTCTTGTGGTTGGGCCTTCTGTTTTTTCTTGTGCCAGGGGGATGCCCAGTTCCTGCGCCAGTTGCACGAATTTGTCTAGGAGTTTGTCGCATTCCTTCGTGCCTGCTTTCCCGATGAACAGGAAGTCATCCAGATAGTGTACCCGCCCGCCTTTTGGGGCCCTTGTACCCAGTTCCCACTCTAGGAAGCCACTGAAAGCCTCAAAATGTGCGCGTGATATTGCGCACCCCATGGGTAGGCATTTGTCATGGTAATATTGCCCGTCCAATTTAAAACCCAACAGATGGTAGCTGTCTGGGTGGACCGGCAGTAACCTGAAGGCTGATTCTATGTCCGACTTTGCCATCAGGGCCCCCTTTCCTTCCTGCCTAATTAAGTCCACTGCGTCGTCCACCGATGCGTATGCCACTGTGCACTCGCTGTGGTCCAGCCAATCGTTAACTGATTCCCCTTCTGGGTGGGAGAGGTGATGGATCAGCCGGAATTTTCCTGGCTCTTTTTGGGGACCACCCCAAGCGGAGAGACCACCATGTCTTTCAGCGGGGGGGTAGTAAACGGCCCGGCCACCCGCCCTAGTTGTACTTCCTTTTTCACCTTTTCCCTCGCCACCCCGGGGTTGTCCCTTACCGACTTCAGGTTTGGGCTTTCCCGCGCTCCCTTTGGCCCTTTGTAAGGTATGGGGAAACCCTGCGTGAAGCCATCCGCCAGCAACTGTTTGTCATTTGTTTTGCGGTACCCTTGTAGTAGTTGTAGTAGTCTGCCTGTCCTGATGGGGGTGGGTAGCGCCTGCCCTCCGCCCCCGTCCCCCTTGCCCCTGTTCTGCGGGGGCTGTATCTTATTTTTTGGTGCCTGTCTTCTCTTTGTTGGCCCCCGGCCCTGCGTTGCGTCTGCAGCGAATGCTGGGATGGTTGCCCCCGCATGACCCACAAGCGTGCTTAAATCTGCATGATGCTCCCCATTTACACTCGTCTTTGTCGAATTTCCAACATGCTTTATTTGACTTTTGTCCTGCCTGGTTTTTTCCCTTGAAGCCTTTCCCTTGGCTTTCGAACTTGCCCTTACTCCCGTACTGACGAAAAGTGTACTCTTTCACACCAACCCCTTCTCTGGCTGCTACCATGTGTTTTGAGAAGCCCTCCATGTCTTGGCAATCCCATTCTATTACTGGCCACACCTGCATCTTTTCCTTAAAGCCCTCGTCATAGTGTAGCCATGCCTCCCCTTGGTATTGCTGCTGCGCCTCATGTATTTTTTGCTCATATAGCCATAGTGCCGCCGCGCTTTGGGGAATTTTTCAATGGAAACGCACGCTAGTGTCCTGAACGCTTTCAGCCAGTTTTCTATTGACCTCTCCACCCTAGGCTTTCGGGGGCTCTTCTGTCCTCGTCCTTTTTGTCCTGCGCTGTCAGGTCTATCCCTGCCTGGCGCACCTCTAGCAGTGAGAAAATATCTATGAATTCTTTTCTCCAAATTCTCTCCTTAATGGTGAGAGGGATGAGGTTGGCCAGCCCTAACATTCTTGTTGTTGTAGGTGGATCGCTCGGGGAGGGTCGTATGTATTCGCTAGCCGGCTTCCCATTGCTATCCTGCCCTTCCGTGAGTCTGGGTTGGTTGGGGCTGTTCCCCCCGCTGGCCCCTGTGCTCCCGTGCGGTGCTGCCCCCGTCTCTGCCGGCGCATTTTGTGATGCTGGGCTTGTCACCCCGGGCCCTTGGCCTGTTGCTCCCGTTGTGGGCCCCCCATTGCCCACTCCTGCGCCCGGAGCCAGGGGGGTCCCTTGTCCCCTTGGTCCCCATGTTGAGTACCTATTAAAAGGGGGTCCCATCTCTGGCCATTGCCACCAGGGCAGTCCGGATGTTTGCCCCCCTCTTCCCTGCTCCATGCTTCCCCTTGGAATTCTGGCCTCCCTACACCTAGCCCTGCTTGCCATGGAGTTTGCATGTGCCATGGAGCTTGCATTGCTACATTGTGTACCCCTAGCTGGGTCCCCATATTCACATTTTGCCCTGGGCTGGCGCGTGCTCCCTGGCCTGCCCCGTGCCCCGGTTCGCTGTTGCGCGTGCCATGCTTACCGGTGCCCCTGCTGCTTGTTTCGCCGTGTCTCTCATGTCCCTCTCGCGGGGCCGCCGTGGAGGCTACAGGCCCCTCCTCATCACTGCTGTCCTCGGACTCTGTGCTGCTCACCACTTCCGGGGTTCTGTCCTTTTTCTTTCTGGCCTGCTGGGGGCCCTTTGCCCTGCCCTCCCTGTGTTTCGCCGGGGGGGCGTTCTGGCTGCTTGCGGCTTCCCAGCTGCCTTCCTCGGGGCCGCCATTCTGGCTGCATGCCCCTGCTCCGCTGGCTGTTTTGGGGCCGCCGTTTTGGCTGCAAGCCCCTTGTCTGCTACCTTCCTCGAGGTCGGTCGTGTGGGGGATGTTTTGCGCGGCCTCTTCCCTTTGTCTTGCGCTGCATCCTCGATCTGCTGGTTCATCCAGCTCCTTCCCTTTAGCGCCACCAGGGCCCTGGCCTGTTCCAGCATGGCCTGCAGGTCCCCGTCCAGGTCTGGTCCTGCTCCTTCGCTGCGTCTTTTCTGCCCCCTCTTGGGGACTGCTGGCCTCTCCTGGTTCTCCCTGAACCTTGCCGGGAGCCGTGTTGTCCTCCCAGCTGCACCCTTCCTGCTGGGCATCCTGCTTTTTGTGCTGTGCAGTGCTTTCCCCTCCCCCCGGTTGGCTTCAGCGATTTTTTGGGGTGTTGGCGCCCCCTAGCGCCGTTTCCGTGTTTTGGAGCTTGTGCCCCCTCTTCCTATCTCCTCGCCAAGGGGGGGGGGGGTGAATTGTGGTTCCCATGGGCCGTTGGCCCCCTTCTTAACCCCCCCTTGGGCTTACTTGCTCGCCCCCTGATTGGGGGGGAGCCTTCTTTGTTTTGTGGGCCAATCCTGGCCCCTTCCCCGGCTTAGCCGGGCATTTACATGTGGAGGGGGCGGGGGAGGGTGAGGTCCCCCCGCCGCCGGCCGGCGTTCAACCCGGGCCCCTATTGGGTCCGGCTCTGCCTTCCCGGCCCGGGTCCAAACTCTGTTGTTTTAATGTTAAATATCCCGAACGAAAACAAGTCCCCTACCCAACTCACCCTGCAAATAAAGTTCTGGACGGGCATTTTTGCAGCAGTGAAAGTATGAAATCACGCAGCCTCTGTGTAAAACGTGGTAACCATGTTTAAAAATTGGAATGAAATGGAATAAAAAAGGATGAACTGTAGTAAAATTGCTTGAAATCATTGCACATTTTGCGAGTTTGGCTGTCGCTGCTTGCGTCTGGTACGAGATGTTGCACCAGCCAGGTTATGGAACTCTTCACCCGTGCTAAAGGGACAGAGCGCGGTAACAAGCCTGCACGCCAGCATTTGAATCATGATGTCAAAATCACTGAAAAACGAACGTAATAACATTATGGTGTGCATTTTATTAATCTTCATGATAGCTTTTGCAAATACTGTCCCACCTGATAATTTGCACCCTCACGACAAGTATCTGGAAGAGTCAAAAATCATGGCAGAGGCTACTGGGTAACAGATACATCACGTTTATTGAAAGGAGCCGTTTGACAATGAGAACCCACAGAAGCACCGTTCATCTGTTCTTTTATGAATTTTTAGACTTTGGTATATAATTGTCGCAGTTGGTGTAAATGGAGGTTTAACTTCGTGAGGTTTTATTTTGTTTCAATTACAACTTGCAGAAAATAAGCACTCAGGGTGCATGGCACGCATTGGCTTTGATGTAAACTTTTCTTCTAGTTAATTGGTTAGGCATGATTACGTGCTTTAAAGTTCACGGCACACTTTGAACTAATAGAGTGCACCTGGGGGGAGTAACAGACTGTTTAGGCAGTTCACGTCGGGTACGCTAGGGATAAGGTCACGCTATCAACAACAATGGGAGTAGATTCAGATCGTAATACCGGAGCACGGTGAGTTTAGTGGGTTGGGGCTATTATGCACCAGTTTATGTAGGAAGAATATAGTACGGGGGAGATTTAGATTGTTATACCGGAGCACAAGGAGTTCAGGGTTTGGTAGAATGAGGTTAATATGCATCTGTTTTCGTTCGAAGAATTCAGCACGGGGAAGTATATTTTAGTTGCAACATGGGCAATCGAAGGGTGAGTTGGGTAGGGGACTTGTTTCCGTTCGGGATATTTAACATTAAAACAACAGAGTTTAGGTGATACAAAAAACAATACAGATGCTGAGAAAATAGAAACACTAGTGGATAGAAATTGGTTGTTTTAAAAAAGTGCACGCATTTGACAGCTCGTTTGTTAAGTTCATAGAATGCTTTTCTTTTTTAATGCTGTTCTTTTTTTATGTTTGGGCAATTGATTAAGACTGTGGTTACTGATGGGCCTCTTTCATATTATATTATAGACCCCTGACGAAGGACTCGTTAAGCCCGAAATGCATTGGGTGAATACTCAGGAATCACGTGTATTCTAACGGGCTGCAAATAAAGTTCTGGACGGGCATTTTTGCAGCAGTGAAAGTATGGAATCACGCAGTCTCTGTGTAAAACGTGGTAACCATGTTTAAAAAATGGAATAAAAAAGGATGAACTGAAGTAAAATTGCTTGAAATCATTGCACATTTTGCGAGTTTGGCTGTCGCTGCTTGGGTCTGGTATGAGATGTTGCACCAGCCAGGTTATGGAACTCTACACCCGTGCTAAAGGGACAGAGCGCGGTAACAAGCCTGCACGCCAGCATTTGAATCATGATGTCAAAATCACTGAAAAACGAACATTATGGTGTGCATTTTCTCAATCTTCATGACAACTTTTAGAACATTGTCATTTTCCTGCCTGAGCCAAATATGACTTTCTGCCATTGTTTAGTGCCAGCTGACTATTGATGCTCCCCTGTGGTGAAATGTGTGTTGCTTTCAAACAATGGACAAAGGACTTGGGAATGGGGAGATGTTTTTCTCTGACAGGATGGTCATCTGGACTGTGCCCATCAACCAAATTAACTTAAAAGGGTGCCTGCTCTGCCTAATGCAGATGTATCTCAAACCTGGACTGCCTCATCTATTGTCCTCCTGGGCAGCCAGGGACCAACCCCAGTGGGAGGGTGGGGGGTGCCTCCAGAACTAGCTTGGAGTGAGCACAAGGGAATGTTTGCCTATTATCATAGCCATACCTCTAAGCGGGCTCAGGGACCTCTGCACAGGGGTGGAAAGGTTCTGCCATATTGGCTTTAGGTAGATAGGGTCACTTTGGGATAGTTTACAGTAAAACATTAAGGAAGTGCTGGAAAAGTGAGTTGGTCAACCGTGGGAACTTTTACCCTATTGGTTAGGGAGTGGCCAGGACTTTCTCCAACTCATAGGCTGTCACTGGGCATAACTGTGGCACACCCAGTACCCTTTACAGAACACCTCTAGGCTTGTGAAGGACAGATGAAGGAATGCACCTGCTGTTGTTACCTGTGAGGAGTCTCCCAAGGACCGGACCTGCTCCCACTTGTACCCAAGATTGAGACGTGGACTGACCTCTTAAGCTACAGGGACACAAAAGCTGCAAGAAGCCAACTTTCCAGAAGAGACCAGCTGACCATTTCCAACTGGACCTGCCTTGGACCATGCTCGTGACTTCTCCTGGAGTGAGTCCTGACCTCTAAGTGGTGTCCCTAAAGTCCTGGGGCCCTTAGATAAGTCTCAAAGTGTACTTATCCGGCCTAATCCTAAAAGCTGGGGCTTGGACAATTTTCCAAGAATTTTTGCCTGGAGAGCTGACAGGGTACCGGTAAAACCCTGCCAAGTCAATGAAACAATAGTGCATTGACTCTGGGCCAAAGAGTCAGCTTGCTTCCGATTGGAACTTTTCCATAGAACCGAATTTGTTTTAGCTGTACGTTGTGGGGAAGGCATCGGCCTTGTGGAGCCCAACGTGGATACAGCTTGCAGTCTTGCCCTTCTGGAGGAATCCAAACTTCAAAAAATGTGACTAAGTCTAAAGGCAGAAATCTTCAGCGGGCGAAAGTACCGAAAGGGACCTTCCTTGTGCGCGAAATTTGAACTTCTACTCAGAACTTTCCCACCAAAAGTCAACAACTTCACTGGGACTTCATTCGATGGCTATTCAGCCTTATGAAACTCATCTTGGCCACCGTCTTCTGCTTTGCTCTGCTGAGGATTTTTGAATTCTATTACAGGCAAAAGCTACTGGCAAAACTTCTGACAAGGATGAACCTGGTCTCTGCATATGACCCGCACTTCATTGCAGTCAGCCTTAAAACTTACTCCTGTCCTGGCCCAGCTCGACCAATTGCCTGCGGTTGGTGCCATGCTGTTATTACTACTATTTATATTTTAAAGTTTACAAATTTATATCTTTGGATCCCTCTTTGGATTTTTGTGGTTTTGGAGCCATTTTGTGCATATTAATATTCTCTATTTTCAAAAATTGAAGTGTTTTTATAGTGTTGTGTCTTCAAGTTTTTAACTGTTTTTGTACTTCTAAATGTTTTATATATTTTCTCAAGTCAACCCTGTATGTTCTGTGCCATAGCCATCAGAGGTTCAGCTCAGGTTTAAATTACTGAAACCTTGACTGGACCTAACAAGAAGTATGCTGTTATTACTTGTGAAGGCCTATCATCCATCCCAACTAATAACCCACTTTCTCACAACCTCCAAAGATTGTCCACCAATTCTAGCCTTCCTGAACTTAGGTAGAATGTTCTGATAGGCGGAACTGGATCTAAGGTCCACTGCAGGGTGACACCATTCGGACATTGTAGGATGAATGAATCTCAATATAGATTGTTTTATGGTACATAATGCCTTGAATTGGCATCTTTTGTAGACAGGAAGCCAGCATAGCTTAGCAACGTCATTCAAAATGGGCAGGAACTTCTCACAGCCTAGGTCCAGTTTGGAATCAGCATTCTGCAATAGTTGAACTTTGTGCACTAGGTATTTGGAAAGGCCATCTAAAGGGGATTGGAGTAGTCAGTATGAGAGAGGATGAGGACTTGGAAAATGTATTTTCTAGAGGAGGCTGCAATGAAGGGAAGTATTTTCCAGATAATGCTTAAAAGGTTGAAGCCTGTAAGAATATGCCTCTTTTTGTATGATCACCCACCACCCAATATTTTTGTACAAAACCCTTCTGTTTTTTTGACTCTGTACTGCAAATGGCTAATCCTTTATTGGCATATTTAACTTACCTGGAAGTCCTTAGTATATGGTACCAGGTATACTTATAGCAAGTAATTTAAATGTTACAAGGTGACAAAGTGAAAACATGGCTTTAGGCCTGCAACAGGTCAGGTAGCTTTAAACTGACAAACATTGCAAACTAACTGTAGAGGGACAGGCAGACATATGGCTTAGGAGACTTTTCAGTTTTACATATGTTCACTTTATTAAAGATGGGGTAGATAATATGAACAATAGGCAAAAATGAAATGTGCACATATCCAAAGATGTGGAGTCCCAGTCTCTTTATATTACAGTCATCTCTTTCTGGGTGTGAGGAATGGTTGTTTTGCTTGTAACCAGATCTTTTCTCTTTTCTTCGCTATGCAGGTTTTTGTGAATGGTCACCGCAAACACCCTCAGGAGAGCAGAAGAACGAGGTGGTAAGTAGATGCTGGGTAAGGCTACCCCATCTTATTCTGTTATCGAAGGTTCCCTTTACCTGTACTTGTTTACAGGTTAGGAAGTCCGTCACCAGTAATACACCAGATGGGAAGAGGGAGAAAAAAACTCCAAATAGATTAAAATAAGTGTTTATACTTGGCATCCTGTGACTTTTTGACCAGATGTCCTCTTTCTTGGACAACCAGGGATAATAGATAGTTGGGAATGCATATAAACTCTGTGCCTGGGAGATTATATGTGTAAATATTAATCTGTTTCACTTGTAACACAGGCAAACTGATATTTTCCCTTTTTCTAGCTCTCCTCCCCTTTTTGTGCATTCACCATAATCGAAAACATTTTTTTAAGAACTCTGATACTAACCGAGAAATACTAGCAATAAGAGAAAGGCAAATAAAATAAAGTAGAACTAGTAAACAATCTTAGATAAAGCAATTAACTTCCACTGGTGAGCGCGTGCTCGAGTCACACACCTGAGTAGCCACAACTCTCCTGAGTTGTGGTTGGCTTATATGCAAAGGCTGGCAGTGTCCACCACTCCTCATTCCATTCCTCCGCTTCTTCACTCTTTGTTACCACCTCGTCTGGCTTCGCTCAAAATCTCTCCATCTCAGGGCACCCTGCTGTTTAGGTATGTATCTCTGTACAGAGTGAGCTCTCCCTCAGGCTCAGCTTTCAGCTCATAGAGCGCTCTTCACTCTATTGTCTTTCATGGAGAGTTATTCCTTGAATGTTTTGTGCATCTTTTGTCATGGCATGAACCTCCTCACATGCTCAATGTGTTGTGTATATATATTGCTTATGTTTGAATGTGGATGTCACAGCCAGTGCTGTCCTTGATGTTGGTTAGCACAGTTACTGCTGAGCAGCCGATGCGGAAGTTGAGTTGACTATGAGCTCTGTTTATATTACTACTTGTTGCTGCAATAAACATACAGTGGAAAATCTACCTGGATTTCATGTGGAATTCCTCTTATAACATTTTGTGACAAGTTGTTTTGCTGATAATCGGGTATTTCTGAATTTTGGAGCCTGAAGTGGAGACGCTTATGTGTCTTCTTTCTAACACCCTCATCACGGACTTGGTGTTATCAGGTTGTACGCACCTTATTTGGAGTGCTGTGAGTGTTTACCTCTGCCCACGTTGTATACTGTATTTGCTCTGCTGTTTTTTATGTCGCCTATGCTTGCGCTTACACGCATTGTACTTTACGCTTGATTAACCGCATGTGCATTGATGTGCGCTCATTCATTGTTTTCTAGATGGCTTCTCACGTCTTTACAGCTGCGGTCATACTTATTTGAGATTTCTACTGAAACACCGTATAGCTCAATTAAGGTGACTACACACAATATACCCAGGATGCCATCTTTAATTGGTTGGTGCTAGTAACTATGCTGCCATCTTGACTTGGGCAGTCATTACGCCTTCTTCAGTTTTGAAACTACTTTTGGATGGCGAGTTCTGTGGAAATTATGTGCATTTGACTGTTAAGGCTTTGTTACAAGTCACCTGGATTCATATTTGCATTATGACTTGGATTCATAATTACACAGATTATTGCAACACAGCATTAAGTGGCTTACCGATATTGTATTTGCACGTTTTGCTGATGCTAAATTAGAACTAAGTGTATGAAACCAATTTTGTGCAAATTGCCCCATTCTTTCAGACCCCTGGGAAGCCAGAAGTTAAATGGAGAATGCGGCTAAGATCTTTTGATAATTATCAGATTTTTATTGGGGCTGATGAATTTGATCCGAAGCACAAAGCTGCTATCCTTTTTAGTCACTTGGGCCTTGAGGGCCAACAGATTTTTGACAATTTACCCACAGCTGTGGCACCTTCTGGTGTGTCTGGTGATTGGGATGAATTCTCTGAAGCTTTTACCAGACTCAAGAAGAAATTTGCGGAAGAACCTAGTCAATTACTTGAAAGATGCAATTTCTTTAAATTGAAATGATCGTCTGATGAATCTATAGAAGAATTTATCTCAGTGTTACGGCTTTTAGTTGCAACCTGCAATTTTGGTGCATCCCTTGACACTTTTCTATGGGATCAGTTTGTTTACAGCTATTTTTCTAAGAAAATACAGGAGAGACTCCATAACTTCAGTGGTCCTTCATTAAGTGAAGTACTGGATTTGGCAAAGAGTATTAAATGCTCTATTGTGTCTACTCACATGATGACTCAGGAGAGTGTCATGCCTTTTTCCAACTTTGTGACTGCTGTGAGAACTCCAGGGCATATTGATGCAATTCGCTTCAAGGACGAGTTATAAACCTATGTCTCAAAATTCTAACCATTTTTGGTGCCCAATGTCCTTGTGTTGGTTAGCATTGCACCAAGTGCAAGAATCCTGGGAACTTTCACAGTGTGTGTAAGATGGGTAAGAATTTGATGAAGGTCATTGATGTGTCTGATAATGACACTGTGTTGGATTTCTCATATCGTGTTTTAAACCTGGAAGGGAAGTCTGTGGTGGTTAGTAAAGTTAAGGATCCTCTTTGTCAGATAACTTTGGGTAGTACCCTCAGCCTTGATATGATGTGTGATTCCGGGGAGCCCATTAAAATCATTTATGATACATTATTCAACTCACATTGGGGTGCAAATGTAAGACTGAGAATGTCAGATGTTAACCCCAAGGCATATGGTGAACATGATATTGACATGTTGGGTTTCTTTGAAGAATATGTCACATTTTTAGGTAGAAAAACCTTCACTTAGGTTTATGTAGCGATCAAAGGTAGGCACATTGTAGGGTGGCAAGCCAAACTAGGCTTTATGTGTGGACCTACCAGTAAGAATTTCCAATGTGCCTATTTCTCTAGTTCAATTGAGAAATATGAAAATGATTGAGATTGTCACAGCTTTTTTAATGACAAAATTGGGTGCATTAAAAGATATGTACATTCTATCAAGTTAAAAAAAATATGTGGTTCCGGTCACTCACAAGGTCCGACCTGTGCCATTGAGTGCGAGACCTGAATTCAAGAGTCTCCTTAAGAAAATGGTTAAATATTGTATTATTAAGTATACTGATTCCTCTAGACGGGTCAGTCCAATGACTATTGTCCGCAAAAAAGATGGTGACACAGACTATATGCTGACTTGCGCAGTTTGAACAAAACCCTTGTGGTGGATTGTCACCCACTTCCTAAAGTACAAGACTTAGTAACCAACATTGGTGATTCAAAGTTCTTTACTTTGTTGAACCTCAAGCTAGATTATCATCAGATTCCTTTGGATGATAGCTCTCAAGAACTCACCAACTCTGTTACCCTGTTCGGGGCTTATACATTGTCCAGGTTATCCTTTGGGTTGGCATCTGTGGCCAGCGTATTTCAAAGATTGATGGGCACCATCTTGGAGGGTGTTGTTGGTGTGCAGGCCTTCCAAGATGATGTTCTCATTTTTGCAAAGTCGCTGGTTGAGCGAAACCATATTTTGTCCACAGTATTTGCAAGGTTTAGTGACCATGGCATCACACTCCGCACTGACAAGTGCAGATTTCTTGCACAACAGTTTGATTATTCGGGTCATTACATTGGTCCTGCTGGGAATTCTCCAAAGTTTTCCCTCATAAAAGCCATTGAGGAAGCTTAGTCACCAAGGGACAAAGACACTCTCTGTTCCTTCTTGAGACTGAGTGCTACTCATGTTTGTCAAGGGATATTGTTCAGCCTTTGAGAAATTTACTTAAAAAGGGTCTCACGTATATTTGGTCAAATGAGGTTCACAATGCTTTCCAAATGGTTAAAAAAAACGTATGATCTCTGCCCCAGCGTTATCTTCATTTTTGGCTGGCAGAAGATGTGTTATCACAGTTGACGCCTGTCAGGTTGGTCTGGAGACTGTGTTTTCACAATTCGTACAGGACAGGGAGTACACCATCTCTTTGCCTCACGATCTCTCAGCTGAGTCACATGGCAGTACAATTGAGTGGCATGTTCCTCTACAGTTGAGAGACGAAAATCTTTCATTTGGGGTACACATTTTGATATGTGTACGGATCGCAAACCATTGTCAATCAATCAGGATTTACAAAGCACAGCTAATCACCCGATAGGGTATCCAGACGCATTTACTCAATGGAAATTAGCCTGGGAAGGTGTCCACATACTTTGGCAGGTTGCTGTCCAAATTGTAGGAGTTCAATATCAATTTAAAGAATGTACGTGCAGACTGCTTGTCCAGGTTGCCTGTAGATGATGGTTGCATGGACCATGTCCGTGAGGAGGAGTGTGTAGCTGTGCTGGTTGATGACATTCTGGATAATTCAGGCCCAATCACACTGGTTAGAGGCTGCCAGTTAGGATCCTATTCTGTAAACTGTTTGCACCTATATGAAGAATGGGTGGCCTAGAGAGAGGAATGTTGAAGCCTCTCTGAGACCGTATGTACAAGTGTCTGAGGACCTTTCTCTGGTTCATGGTGTATTATTGCAAGCTGATGTTTGTGTTCCACCAATGTCACTCAGAAATGCTCTCGCTAAGGAGGCTCATAAAGGTCATTTGGGTGTTAGCAGCATCAGTACAGAATTGAAACAATTTTACTGGTGGCCAGCTATGGAGTCTCAAGTTATGAAGTTTGTTGATGAATGTACCACATACTTGGTTTTTCATTCAAGCATTGGAAGGTGCATGAATCTCTGCTTCACACAGTACCATTTCCTGAAGAAGCATGGCACAAGGTTACTTTAGATTTTGCAGGGCCCTTCGAATTATTATTACCAAAATCTCAGATACATGATGGTCCTTGTAGATTATTTTTGGAAGTGGGTGCATTTTGAAATCATGCCAATTATCAATACTAATTCCATCATTACATTTTTGCAAATAGATTTTGCTATTGAAGGGGCACCCAGGGAGAAAGTGACCAATAATAGGACTCATTTTATGTCCAGTTGTATGAAAAACTTTGTTGTTGATTTTCAAATTTGGCACACTAAATGGACCCTTTACTCTCTATCCTTCCTCACATGGCCTTGTAGAGCGCATGAACAAATTTCTGAATGAAGGTGTGCAGACAGCTTTGACAATGGTGCATGAGGTGAAGTCTTTTCTAAAAGAAATGGTTTGACCCTGTTTAGTCCACCTCATAGCACTACAGTTGTGTACCCTTTCACTTCATTAAGCAAGAGGTTCCCCAGGTTTTCAATGTGTCCTGATTGAACTAGGAAGTTGTCAATTTGGATGATGTGCCTGATAGAGTAAACATTTGTAAAATTCACACAAAATAACTTTTTGATAAGAAACATAATGTCAAGAACATAGATTTAAACATTGATGATTGGGTTTTGATCATGGTTCCCACAAGAGTTAAGAAAGGTGAATCTAAATTTTCAACACCTGTAAGAGTGGAGAAAGTTTCAAAAGGATCTGCTCTGTTGCATAACAAAGGTCAGTGGAGCAGGAGAGATGTAGTCAAAATGACATCTGATCAAGCTCAGAAAATCCAATCTGTTAGGGGATGTGATGAAGCATCCTTTAATGATTTTTCGGGATGAATTCTGAAGTCCAATCTGGCATTGCACCTGATACCATGGTCTCTGTACCCTGTGATGCTGACTTTGTCTCTACGACTTGTGACTCTGTCAATGCTTCTGAGTATAGTGTAGATTCACAGGTGGGTCAAAGAGTGTATGTTCACTCTCACAAAGTTTCATGCAATGTGGGCATGCCCGCAAAATTCAAGGATTACTATATTGCATGAAACTGTTTAATTGATGTGAACTTGGTTTAGGATGTTTGCACAATTTTCTATAATATTTATCTTCTATATTCAAAAAGGGAAAGGTGTTGTAGGTATGTATCTCATGCAGAGCGAGCTCTCCCTTAGGCTTGGCATTTTTCTCAGAGAGCTCTCTGCACTCTGTGTTCTTTCATAAAGAGTTATTCCTTGAATCTGTTGTGCATCTTTTATCATGTTGTGAGCCTCCTCATGTGAACAATGTGTTGTATATATATTGCTTATGTTTGAATGTGGATGTCACGGCCCGTGCTGCCCTTGGTATTGGTTAGTGCAGGCACTGCTGAGTGGCAATGCGGAGAGTTTGCTGACTGTGGGCTCCGTTTATATTACTACTTGTTGCTGCAATAAATATACATTGAAAAACCTACCTGGATTTTGTGTGGAATTTGTTTTACAATAGCTGCTTTACTATCGCTGGTTCCTCTTTTTGGTCCCATTGTACTCTCTCCTCTTGTGTCAGCGTTTCTCTCATCCATTAAGAGCCTGCCTCTTTGGTCTGTTGTCACTTTTATTCCCCCTGCTCCGCCCTCCTGTTCCTGTAACATAGATTCCTTCCTTACTTTGTGCGATCAAGTTGAAGTTGTCAGCCTCGTCCTATTGCTCTGTTTGCCTTTTTTTTCCAAGAGCTGCCGACACAGATCGGGGATAACTGAGGGAACCGTGGTCTTCCTTCCAGGTAAGTCTAGTGGGAAGTTCTGCTCCTCTTTACATCTCTCCTCTCTTAGTTTCATCCTTGGAAGAAATGATCTTTGAGGATAGCGGGACAAGAAATCTGTGTTAATCTGTCTTTTCTGTAATAGGTCTTAAACCTGAAGGGTTGGAGGGCCAAAAACCACCTCAATACTCGTGTGCTATTCCCTGTATTTTAAGACAACCATTCTAATGGAGCATGATCAGTATATAAATCAAACTCCCGTCCCACTAAAAAATACCTGAAGGTCTTGATAGCCCATTTGACAGCAAGCCCCTCTTTCTCTGCTATTGCATAATTCCTTTGCCACAGGAAGCGCTTCCGGCTGATATAAAGTATAGGTCTCTCTATCCTCTTTATATATTTTTGTGAAAGTACAACACCTAACCCCCACCCCTGAAGCATCAGTTCGTAATATAAATAATTTTGAGTAATCCGGGGTTTAAGGACAGGATTTGTTGTGAGGGCAGTTTGAAGCTTTTTTAAGGAGTCTAACACTACTGGTGAGAGAGTTTTTCATTCTTGCTCTACTTTTCTGTTTTTTAATAAATCAGTTAAGGGAGCTGCCCAATGAGAAAATCATGGGATAAATCTTCTATAATAACCCACAAACCCGAGGAAGACCCTGAGATCCCTCTTTGTCTTAGGAAAGGGTATTTGTAGAATAGCTGCTGCTTGTTCTGTTTGGGGTTGAATTAGTCCCTTTCCTAATAAATATCCCACATTTTTTACTTTTTTGCGATAAAATGACTTATTTCTGGGTTCACTTTGAGCACTTCTTTAACTAATGCCCATAAGGCTGCTTGTAGTTGATTTATGTTTTCTTTCCATGTGGGGCAGCAGCAGCATAGGCATTATGGGTTTGCAAAATTGTGCTCATCATTTTTGGGAATGTAGCCGGTGCCCCATGGGGACCAAAGGGCAAGACAGAAAAGTGATATAGCCCTCCAGGAGTGGAGAAGGCAGTTTTTTACTTATCCTTAGGGTTGAGACCAATCTGCCAGTACCCTTCACACAAATTTGGAGTACTAAGAGATTGGAGTTGCCCTAATCCTTAAATCTTCTCATTGATACAGAGTAATGCATAAGTATTGAATTTTTAGATCTTATTCACTTCTCTGAAGTTTATGCAAAACCGGATAGAACTGTCTGGTTTTGGGACCAGCACTATGGATGAGTTCCATTCACTTACAGATGACTCTATTATCCCCATCACTAGCATCTTTTGTACTTCCTCGTTTTCCGGGTTCAGTGACAATGCAGTGATGGATTATCTGAGTTCTTCCTGGAGTTGTGGAATAAAACTCCTAAATAGGGCTTCAGTTGGGTTTTAAATTCCTGTCTCTTGACAACCTCAAATTCTGGGCCTATGCATGGTAGATCCCATTTTCCAATTTCCTCCCCTGAGATGTAAAGAATAGGAAGGGGACCCCCTCATTTTTTAAATAAATTTATATGGTATACCTGTGATTCTTTTTTTGCTATCTTGGTCTCTAGTCTATAAGTCACTGGGGTCATTTGTTCAGTAATGTTAAAAGGGCCTTGCCATTGACTCAGCATCTTTGGTTCAGATTTGGGTAACAAAAGAATGACATAGTCCTCAACGGAAAAAAAAACTTAAGGTTTGGTCTTCTTATCGTATTGTTCTTTCTGTGCATTTTGTCCCTGTTCTACTCCCCAGGGAACTCACCCCTTTGGTCCATTGCTGCTTTTATTTCACCTTCCCCGACCTCTTGTTCCCGTAACATAGAGCCCTTCCTTACTTTCTGCGATCGGGTTGATGCTGTCAGCCCCTCCCCCGTCCTAACGCTTGGTTTGTCTTTTTTTCCAGTTTTCCAGGTACTGCCGGTTCAGATCAGGGATTGCTGAGGGAGCTGTGGTCACCCTTCCAGGTAAGTCTATGGGGAAAATCGGCCCCTCTTTACACTAACCCTTTTTGCTATGGTCAGGCCTTTCTCTTTAATATTTGAAAGTCATCCCTAAGGCAGACCTTAGTAGCCCACAAGGCTCGGTGCCAGATTTAAAAAAAGGACATATTGAATTTAAAATGTACTTGTCCTTTCAAAGAAGACTGAAAATTATTATTTTTACTGTAGCAAGACTGGTGGCCCGATTAGCTAACATGGAGTTTTATTAGCCCAGGAACTAAGTGCTAACTCCCATTTAGGACCATTAAACCTAGAACTCCAAGGTATCAAATTAATCACTACATGAAACCCGACTAGATGCTGAACTTAGATTTGAGACAGGCTGCTGCCCTGTTGCTAAGAGAAGTGAAGTGCTTCCAGAAAGGGAACAAAGGGTCTGCTAGTAGGAAGACATGCGACCTTCTCCTGCCGGGATGGCCCAAGGGCAGTGGTTACAGTTGGCCCAACTTTAAAGGGTCTCACGCCTCTGAGAGGCAAATGTGAGTCACACCTTAGCTTGTCCTCTCATGTATACTGGCATCTCCTTCAGAGGGGGAGAACCCACTGCAGAAACATTTTTCCAGGAGAAGTGGCTCATTATAATGGGCACACCTCAGGGGTATGTCCATGAAACTGTCTCAGGGATGAAGGGTCACAACATGTAGGATTTCGACAGAGAGATGCACTGTGGGATTGTTTAATGCCAACCCCACAGTAAGTGATGTAAAAGAGGTTAGGGTTGCCCCATGGGATGAGTAGCTCCATTGACTAGTGAGTCCTCCCCACCCATTAGCCCAAAATTGGCATAAAAGTGGCAGCCTCAAAACACCACTGGACTCAGAAAAAACAGAGGAAGGGCTGTTCCTATGGATGAACCCATGGAGAGGTACCCCAAGGGCTGGACATGCTTCCATGCTAAGTGCCCAGCTTGCCAGTTTTGCCTTGGATTTGCCCTGGACATCACTGGTGTAGCCGAAAGATTGAGTCTGAGCCCTCAAGAGGGCCCTTAGAGTTTGATAAAGTATGCTTTTTCTCACCCCAGTATGGCAACTTTTGAGTCAAAGCCAAAAATAATGGTTTCTAAGCCCAGAGTCCGAGGCTCATAAACTACTGCTACTTGCCGGTTTGTAAGTAGCCTCAAACGCGGCTGAGAACTGAGGCTTTCACCAAACCTCTGGACATCACCAATCCACCGATATTGAATCCCAGGCCAGACTCAAGCTGCACAGGATCCTGCTGACCTCACTGTCAACAATGAAAAGAACAAGAAATGCTTTTAAGTACAAAGGTAAAATCTTGAACGGGGCTAATCAGACCCTGACTTCCATTGTGTTGGCGTGAAACTTGGCTTTTCACCAGACTTTTGAGTTTGAAGCTCATTGACTTCCGCTAAGAGTGGGATGTAGTGATTTGCACATTTTTAAAAACTTGTCCTAATGTTTTGGAGTGAAAAGCAGTGATTTATGAAAAACTCGCAAAAATCATAACTCCAGTTCTTTTCATCTGATGTTTGTCATTTTGGAGTCTAATTAAAGACAAAAATTCATACTATTTTTTTATAGTTTTTAGTGGGATTTTTATTGTGTTGTGTTTGTTACTTATTGACTGTTTTGGTACTGGTAAATGCTTAACACTTGTTTTTGTTTGAGTAAAGTCTGAGTGAGCTAAGGTTTGATTTAAAGACCCCTAACTGGACCTGATACAGATTAGTAACATTATTAGTTGGTGAGGTATCAGAACCACCCCAACTAATATCCACTTTTCTCACAAAGCATATCCTGCATGCAGTGTTTATATGTTCCTTGAATGATAACTACGAGTCCACCCATATGCCAAGGTTATGAGCCAGAGATGAGGGGGTCAACAAAATGCCAAAATAAGCTGGCCACCATTCCTAAGCCCATTCAGCACTGTATCGAAAGACCATGATTTCACTTTTCTACCTGTTAAGGACAAGGGGGTTTGCCATCATCCAGGCTGCCACATCCATTAAGCAATTCTTAAAGTTGGTAGCTGTTTTCTTTGGGTCGAAATCTAGCCTGATAACCATTGCCTCGGTGGAAGATATGCATTTCCCTAGAGCTATAGTTTGCGTTATTCCAGAAAGGAAAAAGAGAACCCAGGTAAGTACTGTTTCCCCCTGTTGCATTGAGTCAGCATAGGAAGGTGGAGTGGGAAGTCGTGTCAAAAGCTACATATAGATCTAACAAAATCAGTATTTCCGCACCTTGCATATCTAGAATGTCACTGAGCTCTTACATTACTTTTACACATACTGTTTCCGTGGACAAACACTTCAGGAAGCCTGATTGGACATTATGTAAGGCATGATTAAGTTTCAAGTGGGCAACTAGTTGCTTTATAATTAAAGTCGTAGAATCCAGCCATGGCTTTTTTAAAATGCATTTGACACCAGTGCAGATTTCCATGACCTCAGAACAACACATGTAAACAGTGATGAATTATAGACCTCTTCACATATGGAGCTACTGTGGTGATGACAGATTTCAAATGGGAAATAGGACAAACATCCATAAGGAAGGAGGAGGAAGTAGAGACCAATAGACAATGCCAGAACAATGGGGACATCTGAATAAGTTTGGCGTAATACCCCCGGACTGATGATGACAGAGCCAGCAGAGCCAGCACACATCTAAATCGGCGGGCGGGACTCGTCAACAGAGTACTTAAAAGCTCCCCAATGGAGGGATGGCAGGAGCTCCACCAAGATCTAAATCAGGCCCCAAGCATTGGAAGCAGCCTTGAGATATTAGACAGAATCATCTCAAAATGACAATAACTACATAAGATAGAAGACTGTGTGCACCAGGTACTAACCGATGTACTTGTGCTTCTTGTGCTTCAATTTGAAGGCTGCAGGTAGTATGATCTGAAGCATCTTCTGACCTTGGGTATATTAAACGAATAGTGTCTTATTTCATAAATGTTGCATAGAATGTACTCTGTTTCCTACTAGACACTTTTTAATATTCTGTGGTGTATTTCTCATGTGAGTTTTACTGCCTGCAAACAGTGTGGTACACGGTTTCCATAGAGTAAACAATGTTTACAGTACCCACTTTTCTACTCATATCAACTTAATTTCTCAATGGAGATTCGGTGACTATGAAGGGTTCAATACAGATAAAAGCTGTCCTTATAGGGCATTAATTTTGGAACTGGTGTTGAGTATCTTGGGGAACTTTCTATGAAAAGTGGTATACAGATTGAACACCATGTGCCGTAGCGGTCACCCATCTATCTGTGGTTGATTGTTATTGTGAACTTGGCTATCCATGAAGTGTATGTTATAGGGTCAATGTTGAAAATAGCACATGCTTGCTACATGTATGGCATTATTGATGCTTCATAATAATGTAAGCTATTTTGCACTTACTTTCAGGGCTCTAATGCCATACTAGTTTATAAAGTATATGTTCAAAAGAAGCTTGGATGGTGTCATCATTGATGTCACTACTGATGTCGTTTGAGATGTCATCAGTTATATCATAAATTACGTCATTGAACATGTCATGAGTGATGTAATATGAGGTCAAAAGCAGTGCATGGCAGGGGCGCAAGTTATAGTTAGCTCTGCTAACTATAGCTGGTGAATTTCTGTGTTTCTGTTTTAGTTAAAAATGTTAATGTTGTCACTGACATATTCACCAAAACATAACGTTTCTTTAACCTTTTGTTCTTTTTCAGTTTTTAAACAAAACACATCTTTTTATCAGACCTAACTATAACATTTCTTTAAACTTTCATTTTTTCAATTAATTTCTGGGATTTATTTAAGGTAAAGTAATATTTTATTACCATACATAAAGCCAACACCAAGCCATGAACAGCCAAAGGCTGGGCACCGGGGGTGATTTGGCCACAGGTAAACCCCCTCACAAACAGCCAACCCCACGGCCGTGCACAGTAGGGGGTTGGCTGTGGTTAACCCACTCAGAGGCAGCAAACCCCCAAGGGAGCCAACCCCATGCTGCACATGGCCTTTCGTCGCAGATGGTATGGGGTTGGCTGCATCCAACTTCCCACATGTAGCTGCAGGAAGCAGCCAACCCCACGCCATGCACAGCTTTTGGTCGTGCGTAGCATGGGGTAAGCCGCAGGGCCTGTTTCACAGCCTGATCCTGCTTGCAGCTCCTGGAGGCAGCCAAACCTATGCTACATACAGCCTTTGGCTGTGCGCAGTAGGGATGGACAGAATTCGCTGAGTTTTACTCCGTGGAGTTCCACAGAGTTACCTAAAAATTCTGCGAGATTCCGGAGTTCTGCATATACTGACTCTCTGTATCTTAAGTGAACCGTATAAGGTAGTGACAACCCCACACTGTGATCACTTGGCATGGGAAGTGGTGCCCCTGATTTAAAGGCAAGCACGCCAAACTCCCACTGCTGCATCATCGTCTGAATTACAATAGTTGTAGCATTCACAGTGTGAACAAAAAAAATCACAACATCCCAGTGTCCTAATGAAAAACAAGTGGTGCAGTTTGCAATTTGTAGTACAAGGCTGTCTCTAAGGCGGCATCAGGTTGCAAGGTGACAAAACACAAAGCCAACATGTGGAATGTCATTGTCACTTTAAGGTAAGAAGCACTGGAGGCTTGTAGCACTGTTGTGCTGTGCATTGCAAACTATTTCTGCAGGTGCTTTCATGATTTTACGCATGCACACCTTCAACACCTGCCTGCAGGATGGAACTTTTTGCTGAGTTAGAACCAACACTTAGTTAAGACATTTGTGCTAGTGACACTCACCTGCTCCTAAATGATGTTGCTGTCCCAGCAGTTACAGACGCCGCCCGCCTTGCTGCGGAACATGTTGAAGTTGTGGCCGGTATTCCCACCCTGGTGGAAGCACTCCACACACAGGGACATGCAGGGAGAGATGCTGCATGTCCGGCACAGGTAGCCACAAAGTTGGCAGTCTAGACCAGGCTGCAGAGTGCCACACTGTCATAGGCTCTCACGCCAGAAGGCATTGGCACTTCTCCAACACCTCCTCCTATCCTCATCTATCTGCCGCCCCAAGCCCAGCAGCTCCTGAAGCTGCCAGGAAGTGGGGCCTAATTCACCTGTGTGAGCTCTCCTTTGAGCTGGGTGGCCATGGCCCTCTTGTCCACTGACAGTAGAGCCATCATGCCAGTGGCTGCTACAGGGGTCCTGTCCAACCCCTCACTTTCTGTTGTTGGCTTGTTGGTCCTCTGCTACAAGCTGCCTCTCGCGTCTTCTCGCAATACAGGCACATTTTACTGGCTGAGGAGGTGTCTCTGAAATAGGGTTGGGTGATAAACTCCACCAAGCATAACTTTTTGCTGAACTATGTGACCAAGCGGAGCGCGGAGTGGTAAAACTCCTCGAACTCCACCTGTGGAGCTGAGATTACTGCCCATCCCTAGTGTGCAGCAGAGTGTTGGCCACTGGGCTTGGCCTGTCCCCAGGTCCTGTGGTCAAACACGCAGCAGGCTGCTAACTGCACACTATGCACAGCCTTTTGCATGTGCAGCATAGGGTTGGATTTCGGGCTCCAAGCACCCCACCCCCTGTGGCAAAACATATATATTAAGGGGAGGGGAGCTTGCAGCCTCCTCTCCAACTCTTATTCGACTCTGGAAACCCCATCCTCAAGGCCAATTCCAATATAAAGGGAGAGGGGCCATGTGGCCTTCTTTCCCAAAATTTAAAAGGCCCCGGGGATCTCATCCGCTGGGGCCAAATATTATTATTTTTTATTTATTTTTATTTTTATTTTTCAAAAACCTTTATTGACAAATTCAGCATTACCAAAATACAATATTGCATCAAATCAGAGCATCGTACACAGTAGGCCATTTACGGAGTACATCAACAATAGGGAAAGCCAATCAGACAGAGGCATTATCTTGTACAACACAGCGTAGCACCATTGAACAATACATAGCTGTATAATATGGTGACAGCACTGCAGAGGGAAGAGCAGGTCCGGCCAGGGAGGGATGGGGACAGGAAAGGAGGGGGTTACTGACCAGCACCGGCGGGCGGAGTGCTGGCGGGGAGTGCTGAAGAGGCAGTCTGGCTCGGATGTGAACGAGTGTGAAGGTACATTACTAGGGGGCCCCATATGTCGAGTGGGCGAGATCTAGCAGGCATAAGGTCCCAGAATTCAGACAGTAGGGTCTGACATCTCGATGCATCTTCAAGCCAATGGGCGAACTTAGGCGCCGGCCTACGCCACCAGCACATGGACACCCTACGCCGCGCGAGGCCAAGCAGCATTGCGACCAATTGGCGAGAGACATCCGGGCAAAACTTAACAAAGCCCAGCAGGCATAATGGTGGGTCGGGCTGGACAGGTGCGGAGGTAATCTCAGAGAGGGCGGCACAGACCTCCCGCCAGAAATCGACACCTTAAGGCATAACCAAGCAAGATGAGCAAAATCCGCAGCAGGGGCAGAGCAATGCAAGCACCTATCGTTAGGGATGAGTCCCAATTTATATAACTGAACGGGGGTGCGGTATAGCCTGTGCAAGTATTTGAAGTGTATAAGACGGAGGCGATAGTTGGGAGAAAGTTTCTTCGTCTGGTTACAGCAATAGAGCCAGTCGGCTTGGGAAATGGCCATGCCAAGATCCTTGCCCCACGCCACACGGGCGCGATCAATGGAGACAGAGGAGGTCGACAGCGTAAGGGCGTATAATTTGGTCACCAGCTTCCGGGGGGTGGGGGAGGAATATATGAAGTCAAGAGTGGGCATCGAAGGTGGAGGTTGGGGAAACGTGCGATGCAACTCCCTACAGATAGCCCGCAGCTGATAAAAGAGCAATGTGTCCATAGGACCAGCAGTAGCAGGGAGAGAATAGAAGGTGTTACCGGGGCAGAGATCCGCCAGTGTCTGCAGCCCCAAGCGGGCAGCATGTTTGGACATGCCAGATGGTTGGAGGGGAGGGAATGCAGGGTGACGCACAATCGGCATAGTATTGGCCGATAACATCGGAGAGTTAGAAAGACGACGCAGACCCAACCAGGCCCAGCGCAAGGTCTCGACCGTGTCCACCTCAGCTCGTGGGCGACTGGCCGGGGCACACAAGGCGGTGGTCAGCGGCCAAGGGGTAGCAAGGTCAGCTTCAACCGCGACGTGGGGCTGGAAAGGGGTGGGGTGAATCCAGAAATGTAAAAAGCTGGCCTGGGCACTTAAGGCATACAGTTTGAAGTTGGGGGCGCCCATACCGCCAGCCGACATGGGGAGAGTAAGGATATCGTATGCAATCCTGGGTTGCTTGCCAGCCCAGACAAGAGATATGATCAGGGAGCGTATCCTACAAAAGAAATGGGCAGTAAGTGGTATGGGGATATTCAAAAAGAGGTAAAGAAATTTCGGGAGGACCACCATCTTGGCAATGGCTATGCGACCCGCCAGTGACAGGGGAAGCTGGTTCCAATGAGGTATTTTGGACTCAAGCCAGTCCACCGCATGTCCAAAATTGGCCCTCCAAAGGTCATCCAGGTCCCTGCTCAGCCAAATACCTAGATAGCGGGTGGGGCCAGAGGCCCATACGAAAGGAAAGTCTGAGGTGAATGGCTTGGTGGCATCAGTAAGAGGGAATAGCACTGACTTGCTCCAGTTCACCTGTAGGCCAGAGAATCCACCAAACCGTATTATCTCGCGCACAAGGGGACTGAGATTTTCTTGAGGGTGGCGGACATACAATGTAATATCATCCGCATACAAGGAGACCAAGAGGGCAAGGGCCGAAAAGCCGATGCCCTTCTGAATGTGATGTTGCCAGAGTCTGGCAGCGAGAGGCTCCATCGCAATAGCGAAGAGCATAGGGGAGAGCGGGCACCCCTGCCGGGTACCGCGTTCAATCGGAATGGGATCTGAAATTTGTCCATTGATCCGAAGGCGGGCGGAAGGGCAAGTGTAGAGGAGTAAAATCTTACGAATAAAGATGTTGCTGAAGCCGAGGCGCGGTAGGAGATAGAATAAGAAGGGCCACTCCAGGGTGTCGAATACCTTGGTGGCATCGAGAAGAGCAGCCACTGCAGGGAGGCTAGGATTAATCTGATGAAGGACGGAGAATATGGGTCGGAGGTTATGGTATGTCGCACGGCCTGGAATGAAACCGGACTGATCCGGAAGGGCGATGAGTGGCATGAGGAGGAGAAGACGGGAGGTTATCAACTTTGCGAACATTTTATTGTACGTATTAATTAGAGAAAGGGGGCGGTAGGAATCGCGGCAGTCCGAAGGTTTGTCCGGCTTAAGAAGAAGCGTTATCATCGCCTCACGAAGCGATGGCGGAAGGAGGCCATTTTCGAAGGAGTCGTTGTATATGGCGGCCAGATGCGGCACCAGGAGCGAAGCAAAAGTCTTATAGAACGAAGCAGGGAGGCCGTCTAAGCCAGGGGCCTTGTCACTGGGCAAACTATTAATGGCAGCGAGGATTTCTTCTTTAGAGAAGGGCTCATCTAGAAATTCACGATGATAGTCTTCGAGCCAAACAAGTGCGACAGTGTCAAAATATTGGTTGAAGTCCTCACGTGAAGGGGTGGAGCCCGCAGTGTAGAGTTGCGTGTAATAATCCATAAAGCGCGTCTTAATTTCCTCAGGGGAGGTGGTTCTAGCAGGGCCGCCGTCCCGAAGCGCCGCGACATACGATGCAGCACGGGGGGACGAAGGAGGTTGGCCAGGGTCTTGCCAGGCCGATCGCCAAAGCGGCGAGCCCGGGCCTCCCTACCAAGGAAGGAGAGTTCCCTATCGGCCTCCACAGCGAATTCTGAATGTTTTTCATGCAGACGAGCGAGAGTCTCAGAGCTGGGGTGGGTTGCATGAGCGGAGTCAAGAGTCTTGATTTCCGCTTCTAGTTTATCTAGAGTGGTACGGATAGAGCGACGGACTCCAGATTGTTTAGAGATACACAAAGTGGACGGCGAGTCTACAGAGCCGACATTCAAGTCAAAATAGTTAGAGATCGAGGTTTGGATCTCGTCACAGAAGACGGAATCGCGGAGAGCGTTCGGGGGGAGTCGCCAGGTGAAGGCCCGCTGTGGAAAGTGAGGAAGGCGTAGACAAAGCTGGACTGGCGCATGATCAGAAAAAGTGTGCGCCGTATTGGTAGCAGAAATTAGCCAGGTGAGGACATCAGGGGAGGTGATCCAAAGATCAATACGAGACCAGCAGCCACGGACACCGGTGACGCAAGTTCCCTCACGGGCCTCGGGCCACATGTGATGCCACGCATCATATAGCGAGTTGTCAGCCAGTATGGACTGAAGGAAAGCCGTAGATCGAGGGTGGGAAGAATAGGGGCCAGAGCAGTCCAGGACTGCAGAAAGTGTAAGGTTAAAATCCCCCCCCCCCCAGAGAAGTGCTGCAGGGCCCAGAGATGAGATGAGGTGCCTTATATGAGTGAAAAAATCAGGGTCGTCCGAGTTAGGGCCATACACAGCCGCAATCGTCGTTGGTTGGGACAGTAGGGAGCCATGCAAAATAACATACCGTCCATCAGGGTCAGTAAGTACCTGAGTTGTATGCCACGGAAGCCCCCTCCGTATCAAAATGGACACTCCCCGGGAATAGGTAGAATAGAAAGAGGAGTGCGATTCACCCCAGTAGCGCGATTGGAGCCTAGCAGAAGTCGCAGGTAACAGGTGGGTTTCTTGTAAAAAGCAAATGTCAACTTTGTGCCGGAGTAGGTGAGAGTGAATAAGCCGGGCCTTGTGGTGGTCGTTAAGACCGCGGATATTCCAAGTCCAGCATACGGTGTCAGTCGTACTGTGAGAAAGCAAGGAGGTATGGGGCGCAGGGCAGCGAGTACGGTCTGTGGCCGGAAGCTGGTGCGTATAACGGGGCAAGCATGCCTGGGGATAAAGGGGACGGGGCAGTCACGTGGAGCATGGACTGGAGCCAACAAGTACCTGCAAGTAAGGATGGTATAGCAACGGGGGAAAACACAAGTAGGAAAGAAAGGGGTGGCAGGCGGTACCAGACAAGAGAGCATCCGCCTAAGGGAGGGTGAGGTGCATTGTACAAACGCAGTGCAGTCATCAAGCATAGCGGTGATGTGATGCATACTGAAAAAATACAAGCAATAAGAACACACAAACAATAACGCCTCAAAAAAAACCAAGGTGACCCAGAAAACCCCCCACCCAGACAGACCCACCACACAAAATAAAGTGTGGAAGCCTGAATCTTGCAGTGTGAGAACAAAAAAAATACAATAGACCACAAAAGCGCCTCAAAAGGAGGACACAACAACCCAAAGCACCCCCACCCACCACCCACACCAACCCCCCAAACAGGTCGAGCAGCCACCCACAGCCTCCCCAGGGAACCAAAACTGGGAAGGGAAGAGTCAATAACAGAGGTGGGAATCATCCCGTGGGGGGCATGGCAGCGCCCAGCATACACCCCTGCCAGAAAAAGCAGGGTGGCCAAGCCAAAACTATCGGCAGACTAAAAGAAAATCGACGCAATATATCCAAAAAATAGCCAGTAAGCCCAGTACGTAAATGCAGTGGTAAACAACAAACAATTGGTCAGTCGGGGGGCAGCCATAAGAACAAGTCCAACATTGTGCCGTACAGCCCAATACATGAAGACACAAAGCCAAGAGCAATTAAAGGATACGTTTCAATCATTGTCACGCATGTTAGCCACGACTGGGTCCTGAGAACTGGCTGGAGTGGTGTGATGGGAGCTGTCCAGTTGTTTGGCGAAGGCAAGGGCTCCCTTTGGGTCCGGGAATACCAGGGTTTTAGATCCCTGCCTGACCCGCAGCTTGGCTGGATAGGCCAAAGAGTAGGACACTTCATGTTTTTGCAAAATGCGTTTTGCGGGCAGGAATTCGCAGCGGGCAGCCTGCACAGCCAGGGTATAGTCAGGGTAGAAAGACAGAGTGTTTCCTTGATGTCGAATCTCACCCCTCTCCCTAGCAGCCCAAAGGACCGCGTCCCGGTCCTGGAAATTTAGAATTTTTGCAATAATAGGACGGGCAGGTAGTCCAGGGGCAGGCCGAGGGAGCGGTGCGCCCTCTCCACGATGAAGACCTGGGAGAGCGCGTCTCCAAACAGTTCTCGCAACAGCTGCTCCACATAATCTTCCATCTTTGGTTTGTTGGTGGACTCCGGCACCCCAGTAATGCGGAGGTTACTCCTACGAGAGCGGGCCTCCAAATCTTCGTTCTTAGAGCGAATGAGTTCGAGGATTTTGTCCATTTGGAGTAATTTTTGGCGATCTTGGGTGGCGGAGTCCTCCACATCAGATACTCTTGACTCGACGTGAAGCAGCCGATTGTCATGCGAGTCCACCCTGGACTTGACCACATCTAGGCGGGAGGTCAACTGTTCAAGCTGGGTGGCGATCCCGGACACCGCCGATTTGACCTCCAACATAATGGATTTGAGGTCGTCTTCACGTGCACCAGCCATTTCCGCGGAGGCAGGCTGGTCGCCCCCGTCAACAGTGGCTCCCTCCTGGCGCGTCTGTCTCCGTTGTTCGAAAGTAAGCCGGGGCTGTTTAGGGTCAGCCTTACCCATGGCGGCTGCCAGGAGCAGGGAGCGTAGAGGGGGCAACCAGCGTGTGGAGAGTGTATAGCGTCCAGCACAATAGCAGAGTGGTCAGCGAATCGCCGCTGTAGGAGAGAGAGCCGGAAGATGAGATCAGCGGCAGAGTCCCACATGCCGCCCGGGAGGTCCAGGTGTAGAGCGTGGCCAGGGAAGGCAGAAGCAGCAGGGATACAAGGGGGGCGAACGACACCCCCCCACGAGGCCAATGTACAACAGGCGCGAGGCCTGGGCCGCGTGTGCAGCGGTGGAGGCCACGGATCCGAGCCTCGTGGGTGGCGCGCAAGCCCCCAGCCGCGCCGCAGTCACCACCCCAGGTAGAGCGCAGGTCAGGAGGCAGGTGGGGGCCTGACAGAAGAGACTCAGCGCCGATGACTGTGGTGGTGCAAAATTCAGGCCACGAGGGCAGAAGTCCGAGGGTGCGGTCAAACGTAGACACCGCAGCAGTCCCAGGCCCGCAGGAAGACAAAGGGGTGTGGCAAGGAATAGCTCCTTATGAACAGGAAGGGCCTGTGCAGTTAGTTGAGGCAGCGGAGCAGAGTAACCAAGCCGGCGGTGCAGGGAGGAACCGCGGCGAAGATAGCAGTCTGCAACGGCCCAGCACGAGATGCCCCAGCAGCAGCAGAAGGATCGGGGGCTCGGCTGGGGATACAGGCTGCCACCAGATCGCCCAGGAGTCAAGTTGGAGCTGAGGGTGAGTGGGAGGCCGGAGTAGGCAAGATGGCGTAGCCTCTGGTTGCGGGCCTCCGTAGCGGGCCAAGGCAGGCAGCTGGTGGACTCACAGGCGGGAGGAGCGTAGACGGGGCAGCCGGAGGCCCAGCGGCAACAGGTAAGCACAGCCAGGAGCGAGGGATTCACCAGCGAGGGGGAAGGCAGCCCGCAGCAGGGAGGCGTGGGGAACGCGCTGCCCGCTTCACCTGGCCCAATAGTGCAGAGGCTAAATGTCACGCGGGGCGCCCTCTCAAGGGTAGACCGGGCAGTACGGCGAGCGCGCTCCCAAGCCCGCCGCGGATCGCCCCCAAGCCGCGAGACTCACCGGCTTAAACGTTGAAGTTGTGGCTGCCAAGTGAGGAGTAGGGCCTCCGGGCGGCGCAGAACAGGCAGCGCAGGCCAGGCCCAGACGGGCGAGCAGGAACCAGGGCCCAGGGCTCCGGAGGCGCCGCAACCAAGCGCAACCGGGTCACGGGGCCACGATAGGCGGCTCAAAAGATGCCCCAAATGAAGGTGAGCAGCGATGGTAGGGTTACAGGCAGCAATGAATACAAGATCTGCAGGATAATGAAGGATTGAAGGCTTGGCCGGCAGAGCCCACTCAAGGTGCTGTCATCTTGCAGCCGGTTAAGCCACGCCCCCACCGCTGGGGCCAAATATGATTAAAGAAAAGGGGGAAGGGCCATGCAGCCCCACTCCCTGAGCCTTCTTTGGCCCTGGGGACCCAACCTCTGGGGCTAAAATCTATGGGGACGGGGCATGCAGTCACCCTTCCTGAGCCCTAATAGGCCTTGGTGACCCCAAACCCCGGAGCCAAAAACATTAAAAAAAAATGAGAGGGGTGCGAGTAGCCCCCCTCCCTGAGCCCTAATAAGCCCCGGGGATCCCTTCCCCCATCACCAAATATAATGTAAAAGGGGCAGATGACAGTTGACGACTTGTGTGCAGCATATTCCACACAAGTTCTTTGGCTCTGCAGAAAATAGGGAAAACATTCTACATAATACATACTAAGTATTGTAACCAGCATTGAGTTATTAGACACAATCATCTCAGCATGGAAATTTCTCAGTGTGGCCTCCCTGAGCCTTCTCAGGCTTGGGAACCATATCCCCCTGGCCAATCTCTTTTTTAAAAAGGGAGGGGGCCGTGTGGTCCTCCTGCTGCATGGTCCCTCTCCTCAAACCTTATTAGGCACTTGGAACCCCATCCCCAGGACCATTCATTTTTTCAAATGGGAGGGGGCCACATGGCCCACCTACCCAAGCCTTGTTGGGCCCGAGGACCCCACCCCGGTGGGTCAAAATCTAAAAGGACAGGGGTGTGCAACCACCCCTTTCCTGAGTCCTAATTGGCTTCAGGCATCCCTTCCCCTGCCACCAAATATAATAAAAGAGGGGAGGGCTCATGCAGCCCACTCACTAAGCCTGATTAGGTCCAGTGGACCTCATACCAGGAGCTGCATTACATTATAAAGAGCAGTGAGGTAGCATGGCCCCCTCTGAGAATTCTTATTAGGCCCTGGGGTCATATCTTAGTAAAAAGGGCGAGGGGGCCTTATAAGGCCCCATGGAACCAATCTCTGGGGCCGTTAATTATTTTAAAATGGTAGAGGGCCGTGTGGCCCCCCTCCCCGAACCCCCTCCACCAGGGCCTTTTTCGTTAAGGCCACTTGGCCCCTGTGAGGGGACCCTCTGAGTCCCCCTGTTAGACTTGGCATCTTTGGCATGGTTTCCCCTGACTTTTTGCCTCTACCTCCTGTACTTTTGATGCTGTGCTGGATTTCGTTTTTGCTGGCTTAGATGCTTTGGGTACTTTGCCACTGCTGATCAGTGTCAAAGTGCAAGTTCTCCCTGTGTAAATATTGTTTACAATTGGTTCTCCCTGATTTGCATATTTGATTTACTGATAAGCCCCTAATATAGTGCACTAAGTGTGCCAGGGCCTGTAAATCAAATGCTACTATTGGGCCTGCAGCACTGATTGTGCCACCACATGAGTAGCCCTGAAAAGGTATCTCAGACCTGCCACTGCAGTGTCTGTGTGCAGTTTGTAAACTGCCATGTCGACTTGGCAACCCTTTGAATCACACACACTATATAAAATGTGTGACCCCAGGACTTAAGCCATATCAAAAGAAAGCTTGGGATTGGATGTACGTTTTATGTACGCTTTATGTTGGTTTGGAGCTTTTTCCAATTTTGGAGTAGAGAGGGGTGTACTCCTTGGGTTCATGCACCATTATTTACTTCCCATATACTGTATTGACAGGTGCGGAGTGTTCCTGCCTCAACCCTCTGGTCGCTATTATATATTTACCTATTATGTATAGTAGTAAACATACACGTGAGAAAATCTACACATGCATATTTACTTTTATGAATGGGGCCAACAAGTCCTATACAGTCAACATGATGTTCATTCACAAAAGAAAAAGGGTACATTAAGTAATTAAAACAAACTCATTGTCTGCCATTGGGCTAAATATAACAAAAATTTCAAAAGCAACTATACTTAGTATGTCTTAGTATGTCATATGTCATATGTTAGTATGCATTTTACATGTCAGTTGCCAAGCCAGACTGCATCCGCTTCTCTTCCCTGCTACATTGCTAAACATTGAAAATAGTCATACAAACATACAAAATATCAACACAATAAAAGAAATGAAACATGACCGAAACCACAAAAAACATTGTAAACCAAATTATGGCTACCATTCATTATGAAAAATATATATATAGTTTTATATATTTATTTTAAACATATATCAATTAAACCAATACAAAAACCAGCAAAAAAAGCTAATTTAGCATTTACCATGCAAGGTGCAAACATTGAAAAAAAATATCACTAGCCCTACAACCAATGAAATTATGTCGAAAAACAGCCAGCAAACAAACAGTTTCCCAATTGAAAACATATAAAAAGTCACTCAAAATGGCTGCAAAAGAGGCCACCACTGTTGGAAAGTTTCACTCTACTTGACTGAAGCTACACAGAGAAAGGCTCCAGCACTCTAAGAAATTAAAGCCCTTATAAAATCTAAGGCCCAGATTTATTACGTGGGGATGGCTCTTGGTTCTGCCATGGGGATGGAGTAAACTACTCCATCCCCATGTTGGAGGGGCCGTCCAAACAGGCAGTCATTTATAAAGGCATTGGCAGGAACCAGTGTCACAACGGTTCTTGATAATGCATTTTACTGTTTGCTGCAGGGCTGCATCGAAAGGATGTAAACCTGTAGCAAATAGTTTTCAGTATTTTTTTTTTTAAGCAAAAAAGGACTGCTCTCCTTATCAATAGAGGCTTTTCCTGTCTGTGGCGGAGGAAGCATCATAATGTTTTTACTGTTCCTTACCCCTAGGCAAGAAACAGTAATAAACAACTATATGATCACTCATCTAAATTGAGCAGGTGGATGTGTAGCCATTTCACCAAGATCCCTTACTCCCCAGGGCCATCAGAGACGTTTGGCCACAGCAGAGACGGAGTAGTCTCCTCCATGGCCAAACTTAAGGTCTGCCCACAACTATGTTTCACGGGTGGACCACTATATTGGTGAGGAGGGAACTCTGTCACTCTTGCGATAGAGTGCTGTCTCTGTCAATATATGAAACAGCCCTGAATTAAAATACAAAAATAACAAACAACTTTATAAAAATTATATCTCCAAAACACAAGAATTGCTTATTTGTGCCGCCCAATATTTGATTTCTAATTTATAGATTTTCTGAGCAAATGCGAATTTTATCATTGACACATCTAAATTGATATTACACTACACTCCAGAGTGAGCAAACACAATAACAGAATTATTCCATAAAGTAGGGTACATCCATTCAAAATCCGGAAAGGTAAAAAACGACTTTGGGCTCAATTATGAGTCTGGCGGTCCACGGACCGCCAAACTTGCAGGGGTGCGGTGGTGGCGGTCTTCCAACCACCCTGTTACAATTAGGGCAGTCGGACCACCCTTGCCCCACTGCAGCCACCAGGGAACCGCAATTCCCTGACAGTGGTGCCGTGGTGTACAGGCAGCAATATGCTTGGAGGGACCACCACGGTCCCGCCAAGTATATTACAAGTTTCCTCTCCGCCAAAGTTTTCATGGCAGTTCCTCCTACATGAAAACCATGGCAGTAAGGAAACAAAGGGGGGCCTACAGGGCCCCTTTGTACCTATGGGGCGTGGGATGCATGGTGGGGGGCACATATGCTTGTGCCCCAGTTCCTGCATTTCATCGACCTTACAGTCCATGCCATGCAAGAACTGTTTTTGGCGTTCCCATTGTGTGCCCATTTTCTGAGCCACCGCCGTGGGAACATTAAAAAAAAGCCCACCAGACACGAGAAACACTCGTAATCTGGTGGGTGGCCCGACTACAGGTTTGGTGGTGCAGCACTGGGGCGGCCCAAGCGCCGCACCGCCAAACTAATAATCAGGTCCTTTGTGTCAGCAGTTACCAGGGGCCAGATCTATCAAGGGCTTGCATTGGTGTTGCATCACGCAAAGGTGACACAATGGCAACACAAGCCCTTAAGTGAAATTTACTATGCCAAGCAGAGCCACCTTGCATGGCTGTGCACGGCATAGTAAGTGTGGAGTAAAGCAAGGCTGCGCAAGTTGCTGCATTGCATTACTCTGCCCTAGGAAGGTGTTTGGTTGGTGGAGCATGGGTATTCACTTGCATCTATCCATAGTTTTGGCCCATTCCCAGATTTACGAATACTAGTAGACATGTGAATATGTCAAACTGCTATGCCTTCCCAGGTGAGAATGCAGCACATGT
The DNA here is from genome assembly GCA_963921515.1 of Calotriton arnoldi. Taxonomy (NCBI): domain Eukaryota; kingdom Metazoa; phylum Chordata; class Amphibia; order Caudata; family Salamandridae; genus Calotriton; species Calotriton arnoldi. The sequence continues at coordinate 446,879 of CAWUFW010006568.1, read as the reverse complement.
AAAAAGAGGAAAAAGACTCAGAGGATGGTTTTTGTGCAGGAAGGGGTCCCTTCTTGCACAAAAGCAATCCTGCTGTAACACAGGCACCCTTGCACCATGGTGAAATAGTGCCTCCATTGACGCTTGGCAGCCACACATGCCCCAGTGCAGAGGGAGAGCAGGAATGCACCATATCTTAGTAGCTCCATTTAACGCAGTACAGAACAGCAAGTTGTCCTGCTGCATTGCGCCAAATATTAGCAAATCTGCCCCCTAGTTTCCACAAGTGAGCTTTCCTTTGACAAAACAATACATTGTGGATCAATTATCCTAATGTTCCTATTAATGATGTGTCATCAAGCCAAACTTGTCTTGCATTTCGTAAAACAGTTTGTTTTGGTTAAGCAGTGTGTTGCCGTAAGTCAATGCATAACTTTTTGCAGGTATTCTTTGGAGCCCTAACCAAGCATGAAAACGTCATTGTTTAAACTCATTCCCAACAGATTCATCTGGTATTTGTATACCCAAATTCTAAGGGTTTCCCGGTCCACCTGTGCGTACTTAACTGCTTACAAAATGACATGGTGCCTCTGACCTTCTCGCATGTGAAAGGTTTGATGATGTACCCATTTAAATTTATATAAAAAATGTTGCCTTAATCCATTCACTAAATCACATGTAATGCTTCATGTATTAATCCCTGTTGGTAAAATCAGGATGTGCTAATTTCACACTGAGTTGTTTCCAAACAGGGATGTAATTTGTGATGCAAACTCTGGGTAAAGAGGTTGAAATGACTGTGCTTTTACAGAGATTGTTAGGGTTAAGTGCAGCAAGCATGGTGATCAGTGTAGGTGAAGTTCTTGAGTGCTTTCATCCCGTTATACAGCTCAGATTTTATCACATGCAAAGCATTCAATATCCTTCACTGTAGGGAGACATCTGCTTGGTATCCACTCACCTTCCGATGGCTGCACAGCAGTAAAGAAAATGGTGTTTGTTCTTGGAATGTGTGGCAGATCATTATTTCTGCTCACAAGTAACTAAGATGCTTCCTTGTCTTCTGTGTGGGAAAGTGGGGGAACTTGGTTCAACTCCATGCTTGTTTTCTCTCCTTCTGGTCACGTGAATGGGAAAGGTGTCTTAATACCAATCCAAGACAACTTCCTTCTGTTGAGGTTACCGAAGACTAACTAATCCATCAAGGCCGCCACCTTCTTTTTAACCACTTCCTAGGGTTTCTGTCTTCTTTTTATGTTTTTTCCCGATAAAAGGAATGCATTCCTTGCATTGCAAACTCTCCAATTTCTTTAGTCGACATGCTCATCTCCTGAAGATCCTATGATTTGCTCCCAACTCCAATTACCACCTCAAGGTGAATTTCTGCTATTACCAAACTTCATTTCCATCTTATTTCTGGTAATCAAAGTGCTGCATCATAACACTGAAGATCACCACTCTTTCTTTGTTTTTTTTTTTCTTCTGCCATTGACATTTTCCTCCAACTATTGGCCCTTCTTGAAGGCCAGGTCATCTTTGTGAGGAAATTTCTCTAAGGAGACACAGTGACTACAGTAACGATGTGCCCATACTTCTGGCACACTAGAAGAAAAAAGACACCAGAGGTGTATCTAGCCACTAACAGAGTGATATACTTTTCTGTATAATGAATATGGATTAGCCAGATTGCTATTTGTGACCTCCTGTGATTGGCAGCAAATAAAGGCATTTTGGCCCACAAAACGTACCTGACCCTCCATCCCTGCATTTGTATTTTAATATGGAAAGCATTTCATTCCTGCCCCCTCCAAGCCCAACAACATGACTCACCAAGATGCCATTGGGACAGCTTCAACTTTTTGATTCATATAACACGACAATTGGATGTTGGGCTATATCTAATTGTTTATGACCACAGTCCCAAACCATTGATGCATTTCTTTATGAAAGGATTAGGAGGGAATATACCTTTCACACCCCCTCCTAATTGAGATTTCTAATGAGTCATGGTCAGGATGCACTAACTTGTTGCTTTGAATCCAGATAGAGGAAAACACTCTTCTGACTCTCATCGCCTCCAACAATGATCACATGCAACGTAATTTGGGGGCCAGTCATAGATGGCGAGAGTGTGGAATGAAATAAGAGACTTTGACATGTCATTTCTGTTAGTCAAGGATGTCTGCAGGACGTATTAGATACCTAAAGGCAAAACATATCTGTAGTAACACGCCATAAAGAGTTTTACATTTAACTATAATAGTCACTTGATATGCTGTGCAAACAAATGATGGACAGAATGTTGAACAAATCAAACATTCACTCCCAGTCAAGAGATCTGGGTTAAATTCATAGTTCTTTTGCTCACCATGCCACCCCAGTATGGACCCAGCCATATGCCAATGAGTCTTGACCCTGCTCCTCATGGGAACAGTCCAGCCCAAACTGCCAAGCCAGGTCCTCCCTGGACCAGAAACAAGCATCCTGGGACCAGTTTCAGGGTATCACCCATCATCAGCCAGCTAGCTTGAATCCAGTGGCACAGCAAGCAAGACTGAATTGCATATGGCTGGGTCCAAACCGGGATGACGTGGCGAGCAAAATAACAATGGATTAAACCCAGATCTGTGACTGGGGGTGAGTTGCACACTCAGTAGAAGATAAATCATAGATTCTACTGGACACTTGCAACACTGAAAGATAATCAGCAAAGTTAAAATTTGGATACTCCCTAATTTGACAACTCATATAAACATACTACATCTTTAATAACTAATGCTTTGTACATACGTTCACTCAGAGCACGAGGAAAATTGTCCTTCCCATTTTGGCACAGGCTAACCCCAATTAAATGTAAAATTTCCCAGTCCTAGGAGAGTTCATATATTCTCATAAAATAGTTTGCTCCCATAAACAATACAACTTTGTGAAATACTTCCCTACATTTCCTAATATGCTTTAATACATAATTACAGGGCAGACAAGAAAATCCAAGATGCATGTAACATAGTACCTGCTGCAACAACATTGTATGACAATTCCCTAGCAAAGACGCCATATGCTACAAGATAAATTACACCTAGATGTCCTAGATAGTCCCTGTTACTCGATTATGGGGCAGATTTACAAGCCCCTTGCGCCGCCGGTGCATCACGTTGCGTGACGCACCGGTGGCGTAGCCTGCTAAGTGATATTTACAAGAACAGGTAAAGTCACCCTGCGTGACTTAACCTGTGCTTGTAAATATTCCCCCTGTTCACGCAACACTTTGCGTGTTAGGGGCGTGACATGGGTGTTGCTGTGGGTGTTCCAACGCAACACCCATGTCCACTGATGCATTTCCAGATTTAAGAGAAATCGTAAATCTGGAAATGCGTCAGAATGCTACGCCACCCTAGAAGTGGCGTAGCAAGGCGCAACGAGGAGAAATGTTTTTATTTCTCCTCGTTTTTTTCCTCTTTCAATGCGTGCTGCATTCTACAGCACACATTGGGAGAGGAAATCACCTCAATTGATTGTTTTTGTGCAGGAAGGTGCCCCTTCCTGCACAAAAACAATCTCCCCAGGATGCAGGCATCCTTGCACCTTGGTGCAAGGGTGCCTGCGCTGGCGCATGGCATCAGTTTGTGCACCAGCGCAAGGGGAAGCACAGAGATGCGACATATTGTTGTAAATATGTCGCATCCCTGTGCTTTGAAACTAACGCAGCGAGGCGCAGCTAAATGACTTGCGGCGCCGCGCTGCGTTAATTTCTTGTAAATCTGCCCCTATGAGTTTATGGCCTGCTGGGGATTGTTCGGTAAATTGTACTATAGGGTGTCCCCTGTGATAACGCCGATTCTTATCTAATTATCTATAAGAACCTTCTGGTCGCCAAGATCTTTTTACCTGTTGAATAGTGTAAAGGAGAGAATCTCATCTGGTTATATAACAGCATTCATTTTGTTATAAGGACCACTGACTCCGAATTCAAGTTTAAGAATTTATTATCGCCAAAAATAACTGAACATGCAGGCACCTCAACACGAGGTTAAAGAAATAGATGGGCACTAATACAAATAATAATCTACGCAGGAGTCTCATACGACTCAGAATAAAGAGAATCGATAGTTCCAGAAGGATCAACCAAGCTATGATTGCTCCAATTTCTACGTTGCTCTTCATTTATCTAAGCAAACTTTAAATCTATTGCTGTCCCTACACTAACTCTTAGTGACATCCCTACATAACGATTTCTCCAGGCAAGAGTGAATAAAAGGTGTCAGCTGTGAAGACTTCCTCAGAAGTGCAATCACATAGTACCTATGCTCAGCTCTGTCCTCCTCTCTGGTCTCCCCTACCTCTTCTCTGGCCTCCTCTTTCGGGACACTATCCCTAATACTAAACCCTAATACAATTGTACACGCCTTGTTCACGCCTCCTTGGCCAGGTCTTCTTTCTTGTACTTTTCCATCGAAACGGTTACTTCATCCTGGAGGGTTGCGATGACCTTGAGTCCCAGGCACCTTCTCCGCTGAAAGTATCATCCCTAAATTCCATTTCACTCCCGAAACCATGCCTCCCATCTCTCTAACTTTTGAAAACAAAGAGTTAGTCTTTACTAACGAGACATGTGTCCTTGCACCTGCAACAAAAGATACGTTCAACAGAAACCTTCTACTGTGCTAATTAAATCTACCGTTTGTGCCCAGAGAGCCTTACCAAGAGAAACATTTCTCTTCCTAAAAAATAAGCTAACATAAGAATAACCCAGGCCTTCCCTAAGCATATATGTAGTCAGGCCTTCACATATGACTTTTAAACACACATCTTACTTTTCCCTATAAGCATTCTCATTTCAATTCATATGCAAAAATTGAATTACATGTGCAACTGTAATATGGTGCACGTTTAACTATTACAACTAAATTACACACAAACTAATTTTTCTATGCATTATTTTTCACACAATTCAATAAACGTTACATTGCATAATTATCATAACACAATTATACTGCTGAGTTCACTTAATATTAGTGAACTATTCACTCTTACTAAACATGCATGAATACACAACTGAATATATGCGAATATATGTCTGATTACATGCGGGTGCAGACTACCAGTGATTATGATGCACCCCTACAATTCACAAGTACATTTCGCTCTATCAGTTCCCCCCTTTGATGACTCCTGTCATCATTTTTCATTCTACTTTCTTGGAGAAAGAACCGACCTAAACAGAACTCGTTGCCATTTTCCCTGATCTTAGCTTCTCCATGCTCTTGAGCCTCTGATATTGACTGTCCTGCAGTCTTGCCAATCTCATCTCATTTTCCCTCAAAGCCCTCATGACTCGGCCTGCTCGATACCACTTGTAGGCCTTGATCGAAATCCACAGACAAACCACACAAACCACTACGATAAGGAGGGGTCTCAGAACATACCCAAGGAATCCTTTTCCCAGATTTGAAACCCAACTCCCCACTTGACCAAAACCCTTGCCAACCTTTTCGTAGTAAGTCTGATAACGCCTTATACACAGCTTACCCCTCTGCTCTTTGTCTAACGCTATAGGACCATAGCTTCCCTTTGTCTTATGCAACTTTTCTTCATCTGTCCAATCATGTCTCGTGACTGGGTCAGCTTTCTATACCTGTCCTCTACCTGATCTACAAACTTTTTCTCTACATCTGACAACGAGCAGGTCAGATTGTGTCTGTGAGCGAATGCTGTATCCAATTCCAAACTCGGTATGAAGAACTTCCTGAGTCTATCCTCGGTCTTATAATAGTCATACTTATTCAAATGCTTGTAAACTGGGACTTCAGGAAGCACTGCGTCGAAATTGGAAAAGAAATACTCAAACTGATCTCTCTCATAAAATAAACTAAGCAAAAGACTACATGAAATTCCATAAGTCAGTGGAAGATGGTGGTACCTAATACCCTCGTCCACTGATGCAGGCAACTGCATACACACATAACAATCTTTCGCATCCATCACAAAGCTCTGTCAGCTCCCATGTTTACCCCCTTTTGGCTAGGTGTAGTAGGTGTAGGTGTCCCTGGCACCCCCTTCACTTCTAGCTCATACGAACCAGTATATGAGACTATGATTACTATGATTATAGAAACTATCACACTACTTATAAGTATGCCTAAAATCCACTTAGATCTACGATTGGGATCTCCCGGCTCCATGGTTTCGAAAGTTCTCAAAATTCTTGGTTATAGCAATGAACCCTGAAAAAGTCTCTGTGTCCTTTACTCGTGACTTGCTTAACCAGCTCGAGCAACCATGAAATCTCCGGATTTTCCCTTTTCGATCACAATCTTATTTACACAGTCCAGAAAAAGACATCCCTAGTTTTCGTTCCTCTTCTGTGGAAAGTCCCTAAGTTTATTCTTCTTCCACTCGGACCTAGGTTATCTTCTTCTTTTAGACTTTTATTTACAGTTTATAGTTGATCCACAATAAGATCCTCATTGAGCAGTTCCAGAACTTGATACAAAAGTTCAAGACGCAAGATTACCATTTCATGTGAAGACGGCTCAAACCCAAAGACGGAAATTCGAGTCGATGCAGAACCAAGTTTCGAACTTCACTCAGAAGCGGGGGATTCGGAACTGTGAGGGTCAGTGTTCCTTCTACTTCGAGCCCTGGCAACTGCAGCACCACCTTCACCACCACATTCGGGCTCCGACGGATCACCAGCACTGACCTCAGCCTTCCCGTACTCACCACCCCCTGCATCAAACACTGTGTAAGTCCACTCAGGGGTAGAGTATCTGCGACAAGGTACTCTGGTTCTTTTCGACCTTCGCCGACTATCTTGAGTCTGGTCTTCGTCACTTGCCTCTGTTTCAGATGCTTCAGACACTGGGGCAAGGTCTCTTTCAGGTGCTAACTTCAGGTTCCGTCGCCTCTGTCTTTCAGGCCAACTTTCTTCACTTCTGTTCGTTCGTCTGCCTTCCCCTGCTATACCCAGTGCACTACTTCCTCTTTCTGCTGAATCTGACTCTTCTCCGCCCACTGCACCGTTTCTGTCTTCGGTGTCTGAGTCAGGGTTCGAACCGTGGAAACCCCCTTCAGCTTGCTCTAGTGCACCACCAGCTGTGTCAGCGACCCTTACAGCTTGACTTGTCCTCTCATGTGGCCCTGCCACATCAGCTGGATTTACATTCACGAGAGGAGCTGTTTCTTCCAAGGGTGCTGAAACTCTGCGGGTATGGGAGGCATGCACCCAGTTCGGCAATCCTCCACACTTTACTGCTGTGTTCGTGATGAGTATCACCTGGTACGGGCCACGCCAGCGGGCATCCAAGCAACTCTTCCTCACGTGCTTCCGGACAAGCACCCAATCTCCGGGGCACAGGTCGTGGCACAGATCACTCGAGGCTGGGACCACTGCAGCTTGCACCTGCTGGGATACAGAACGGACCACATCAGATAGTCCTTTACAATAATCGAGAATCAAGTCATCAGTGATGCTTATCAAAGCTGTAGCTGGTACTGCCGGCAACCTCATTGCCCTTCCCATTAGTATCTCGTGGGGGACAACCCGGTTTTCCTGTCTGGGACACTTCGCATGCTCATTAACACAAGCGGCAAAGCGTCGGGCCATTTCAGGGATGTCGAAGAACACATTTTTGCCATCCGGGCCTTCAAAGTTCCATTAACTTGTTCCACCATCCCAGAAGCCTCTGGTCTGTAACTACAGTGGAGTCTCTGGTCAATATTCAATGCAGCACAAAGTAACTTCATGATTTCACTGTGGAAGTGCCTTCCTCTATCAGATTCCAAAGAGGTTGGGATCCCGAACCTAGGGATGAGCTCCCTCAGCAATAACTTAGCCACTGTGAGAGTGTCACACCTGCGTGTTGGGTAAGCCTCCACCCACCATGAGAATACACATACCAGCACTAAAATGTACCTCAACCCATTACACTTAGGCATTTCCACAAAGTCTAGCTGTATCCTGTTGAAAGGCCCACCTGACCTCCCAATGTGACTCAATGTAACTACAGTTTTCTTTCCAGCGTTCATCTGCTGACACGTAACACACCTTTGACACACTGTTTCAGCCATTGCCCGAAATCGTGGGTTGTACCACGTCTGTCTAAATACCCTCATCATTGCATCTCTACCAAGGTGTGCCTGTCCATGTATCAGCCTTGCCATCGGACTCAACAATTCTTCTGGTAATACGGCTCTCCCATCGCTGGAGACCCACACATCCACGTCTCCTCTCTCACAACCAGCTTTGATCCATCCCTCTCTCTCCTGGTCTGAGACTTCGTCCTGCAATCGCTTAAGCTCTTCCCAAGTGTCTGCCATGGCCAACATTATGTTGAGCTCGGTTCTTTCTTGGCTCTCCCCTGCATATCTATCTGTGAATATGCATCCTTGTTCTGCACAGAACCGGGCAACCTCGTCTGCGTAATTATTGCCCAATGACACAAAGTCCTCCCCTTTCCCATGGGCTGAACACTTTACAACAGCAATTTCCTTCGGATGCTGTAATGCATCCAACAGTTGTCTTACATATTCTCCATTCCGAATGGGTGAGCCAGATGATGTAAAAAATCCCCTCTGAGACCATAACTGCCCGAAGTCGTGCACCACACCAAACCCATATTGGCTGTTAGTGTAAATCGTGATTCGAATTTGGTCAGCGGCCAAACAGGCGCGGGTCAAGGCAATGATCTCAGCTACCTGCGCGGAGCGTACTCCTTCTAGGCAAGCAGCCTCAACCACTCCCGAAATGGTACACACAGCAAACGCTGCTCTCAATTGCCCAACACTGTCCCTTAAGCATGAACCATCGACAAAGAAAGTTTCATCTGGGTCAGCCAGCGGTTCATCGACAATGTCAGGTCTCGGTTTGGTGCAAAGTTCGGTCACATCGAGACAATCATGGTCCGCACAATCTTCATCATCTGCGTTCAGTGTAGGCATCAATGTCGCAGGGTTCAAGACAGAGCACCTTTTCAGAGTCACATTCTCTGCGGCAAGTATGACTTGCTCGTACCTCGATAACCTATTTTTCGTTAGGTGCTGAGTCTTGGTCCTGGTCATCAATAACTCAACCGAGTGTGGCACATGTACAGTCAGTGGATGTCCCATTACAATGCTTTCACATCTCTCAATGCTGACACCTGTTGCAGCAACGGATCTTAGACATCCGGGCAACGCAGAAGCTACTGGATCTAGAGTAGCTGAGAAATAGGCAACTGGTCTACGGACACTTCCATGGTTCTGAGCTAAGACTGCTAATGCACATCCTTCCCTCTCATAACAGAACAATGAAAAGGCCTTGTTATAATCAGGCATCCCCAGTGCTGGAGCACTGCACAATTCCTCTCTCAGTTTCAGGAATGACATCAAGCACTCCTCGTCCCATGGTACCGGATCACTCACATCCTTGTGCGTAAGCCTCTGCAAAGGCTTAGCTCTCAAGGAGAAACTAGGAATCCACTGTCGACAGTAACCGACCATTCCCAGGAACATCCTAACTTCTCTCTGTGTGGTGGGTACTGCCATACTCATTATTGCCTCAATTCGGTCTGGTGACACCTTCCTCTTGCCTTTTTCTAATCTGTGTCCCAAGTACTGTACCTCATTCAAACAGTACTGCAACTTGTTCGGGGACACTTTATGTCCATTCTCTGCTAAGTGGTTCAACAGGGCTACAGTGTCAATCCTGCAAGCATCTTCTGTTTCTGAGGCAATGAGTAAATCGTCTATGTATTGCACGAGGACTGAGTTCTGCGGCAACACAAGACTCTCAAGATTCTTTTTCAGGATCTGGTTAAAGATCGATGGACTTTCTGTATACCCTTGAGGGATACGACAACATGTTAACACACGATTCTCCATCCTGAATGCAAAAAGAAATTGGCTTTCCTCATGGAGCGGTATCGAAAAGAAAGCTTGACACAAATCGATGACCGTAAACCACTCGGCTTCGCATGGGATCTGGAACAGTATTACTGAAGGATTCGGTACCACTGGACAACAAGGGACAACTATCGTGTTGACCTTTCGCAGGTCTTGCACGATCCTGTATTTCCCGCTCAGTTTCTGTAGTCCCATAATAGGTGAATTACAGGGGCTACCTCTGATCTCTTTTAGAATGCCTTTCTCAATGAAAGTCTCGATCACAGGTTTTATCCCTGCAATCGTTTCAGGCGACAAGTTGTATTGAGGGGTCCTGGGGAAATCAACATTTTGCTTCACCTCAATCCGCACTGGTTCAACCCCTCTGATTAGACCTATTTCATCGCCTGCGAAATCCCACACCACAGATGACACTGCGTCTCTCAAATCAGGTGGAAGTTCTTCCACAGTCACCATTGGGTACAGATCTATGCATAGGTGCTGATTTGTAACCTTAAAGTCAGCATCGTCATCCCTCGTCTGGACCTCCACTCCCTGAGGCGTACAATAAATCGTGCAGTTCAACTTGCACAACAGATCTCTTCCCAAAAGGCAAACTGGACTCGTATCACACACTACAAACTGATGTCTAGTTTGGAAGGAACCTATCTTTACTAAGATCGGTTCTGTCAATGGGCTGCTTATTCTTTTGTTCGCTACTCCAACAACCTGGATTGATTGTCCCGAGAGGGGTAGGTTAGGGACCACTGCTGATCTTACAGTAGACCGGGTAGCACCAGTATCAACCAAAAATGTGGCAGGATGACCCTCAATATCTGCCTCCACAAAAGGTCCTCTCTGGTCTACCTCCAAGACCGCTCCAAGCGTGCAGTCTTCCTCCCCCCTCAGGCACCGTCAGGATAAAGGGTCTGAGCTACTCTCGTCATAGTCTTCGAACAGGGGCATCTGTTGGTACGTTCGTATTCCTTGTGAAATCCTTGGAGCCTGGGGAACCTGTGCGTGAGAGCTGTATATCCCCCTTTCATCGTCCTAGGCCTCGTCACGGTGTTAACTACCTCTTGCGCGGGTGCTTGAGCCCCCTCTTCCTCTTCCTGCAACTGATTAACTGGGTTCAAAGGACACTCGCGTTTCCAATGTCCGACCTGGCGACAAAGATGACACGCAGTGGTCTTCTTCAGTGTGGCCACGTCCACTCCCGGCTTGGGGTCTATTGGTTTTCCTTTTCCCTGTCCTTGCCCATTCTGGTTCCCCTGGAAATTTCCTTGTTTTCTTCCTAAGGTCCCTCCATTAGACTGACCCTGTGCTGTCTGCATCTGGACAAGCATCAATTTGTCTTTTAGTTTCCGATGTTTCGATTCCACCTCATCACTACAGTATCTCGCATACCTCAAAATTTCATCTACCGGCTTGTTCTGCCAGCAGATCAAATGGTGCTGTATCATGAGACTGACTTCTGTTCTCAGACCCAGTACAAACTTTGAGACAAACTGTCCCATATCCTTGGGGTCTAACGTATCTAATCCACTATACTGTTTAAAAGCTTGCAGAAGTCTTTCATAATATTCATGCACCGTTTCTTTGGGTTCCTGTACAGTCCGATCTATCTTAACCCAATCTATATCTTGAGGTGAAATCTTCAGTTTTAGCCATGTAATCACCTGCTCATACTTTTTCATTACTAGGGGTGATGGACCATTTGTAACCGCCTCCCTTTCAGGTTCCGAAGTCGGCCACTCGACAGCGACTTTACAAGCTGTCCACAAATCTCCCGGTACCACTATGTCAAACAAGGTGTTCAAATCAATCCACAATACTTTTGAAATTTTAACGAACCGCTCAACCTGCTTGTACCACTCTACTGGTTTCTCCCTCAGCCGAGGAAAATCATTTGTAAATGCAGCCAAATCACCTCTATTCCACGGCACATGCACATACCCTCCATTCTGTACTTCCCGTAAAGGAAAATTTCCGACACCCGTCGCCCCCTCCTGGAGGCGGCGTTTCCCCCTCAGCTTTCTTTGCTAGTTTCTTCTTGGACCACCTTTCTTCCCATTTGTCCAACAAAATCCATATTCTCATTCCTACAATCAGATCTCTGGTGTGGGTCCTTAATCCTGTGATTCTTTTCTCCTCCAGCTCCTGGTCACTGTATTGTAATCTATGCGGTCCTTGCAACGTTTTAGTTTTGTTCAGGTCTACCTCATATCTTTTGGCCAACGCCGTTAAGTTTTCATGTGCTATTCTAGCTTTTCGAGTCACATCTTTTGCTACGAACAGCAACTCATCTGATCTATAAATTTCTATCCTTTCCAAAGGCAGACCCCCGCTAATCATCTCGTCTACCTCTGCTTTCAACCTTACTACGTCTAGCAACCTTGCCTGTACTGCACTCCTCAGTACGTCTCGACAAGTTGAGCCGTCCCGCTCATCACAGTCACTATTCTGTCCTTGTGACCTATTCCCTTCCATCATATTCCTGGAACTTGGTCTGTCTTCCGAGATGTTTTGTGCCCTATCTCCTGGCATCCTATCACTTTGGTTTGTTACTGTTGGTGTCCACATCCTCAAAGCTGACTTGGATTCATGCAAAGACCTCGGTCTGACTGGTCTCTCATCCTCCTGTCTAAAGGAAGAGTCTGCAGTAGCCGGTAACGGCGTACTTGTCTCCAGTGGTCTTGGAAAATGAACCACTCGTACTCCGAACCCATTCCCACTCTCACTGGTTATTTCTTCCCTTCCCATCTGTACGGAGCTCCCTTCTCTCACTCGGTCTGGGTCATATACCGGTACTATAGGGCCAATGGTAACCGGGTACTGTCAAGGAGTACGGTAACCTTGTGTTCCCAACGGGAGGCTGTGTTATCATAGACGTCGTTGCCCCTTCCGTTCCTGTGGAAATCCTTCCCACTACTCTCATGCTAGTCTGATTCTGGCTCTCATCAATTGTTACAGCTGGAGTCGGCTTTCCCTCTTCTGAGTCTGGATTAAATGGTGGTGGCCTCTCTGCCAACAACCTATCTAACAGGCTGTCGTCTATATCACTGTCGTCCTCATCAATTCTTGTAATCTTTCCATTTTGTACTAGCAGTGGGTATAACTTATCTCCCTCAATCGTTTCCACTCTCCACCTTTTCTCCAGTGCATCCCACCTTGCATCTTGAAATGCCCTGACCGATTTCTTCACCCTTTCCTGGCTCTTGTCTTTCCTCCTATCGTACGCTGCTCTAATCCACGCATGTAGCGCCTCAAACTGTGTTGGTCTAGGTAGTGGTCGTAAAGAAGCCATTATACTTTTTAGCTGGTACACCACCTCTAACCTGAAAGTACCATAGCGTGGGAAAGTCAATTCTCCTTCTCCTTCTGTCATTTTATGCCAATTTTCAAGCCAAATAATAGTATGCAATCCTACATTCTTTGCCATATAATGTGCTGGCGTATCCTCGGGAGGAGCTTCCTCTCCTTCCCGAGTAACCACATGTCTATCACCTCTACAAAGTTCCCGTAAAACTTTAAAACATTTCATGATGAATCGACTTTTATGTGCACTCAAAATGTCAGCTTTTACTTCCTGATTTCAATCCACCAATGCCAGCGCGGCTCACACCAACCGGCCTATCGCAGCGCGGCACTTGTCTGACGTCACTTTTCCTCCGCTCGCAGCAGTTCCCCTCCTTCCTAATTCACTCGTTCTCGCTCGCACCTGTCCCAATCATACTCTGAAATAATGTCCGTCCTACCGAACAATTATCTCTCTGACTGTCAGTCCACCAATGACCGATCAGCCTCTTGAGCTTGTTGACCTCAATCTGGCAACCGTCTGTCCGCGAAACGACCGGACAATCGCCTCTAACACACTCGATAGGATTCAATCACTCGATGTTCTGCACACAATAACCTACGACCTGCGTTGGTTATTCACATACTCACCCATGTGTTCCCTATCTTCAGTGGGTCTGTCAATGACGTCTCGTGACCCCCACAACCTCTGGTCAACGCTCTCAACTCTGGGTGTGTTCTACACCACAATAAATCTCCCGGTCCCGCGCGCGCTCACGGTCCGGTTCTCATTCACACAACTCTTGTTCCAACTCCGCAAGACATCACACACCAATTAAACACCGCAATCTACCAAACACCACTCTTTTCATACTCACTCTACCACGAACTGCTACTTCCGCTGCACCGTCACTCTCCGTCAGTTTGCAACGACCTCCAGCATCCTTCTCCTACGGTCCTCCGGATCTGCGTCACTCGGGCTCTATGGGGCAACTTAATCTCCTATCCTGCTCTAGATCTCCCCTTACCATCAAAGGTAACCATCCTACTCTGCTACCAACTGATAACGCCGATTCTTATCTAATTATCTATAAGAACCTATTGGTCGCCAATATCTTTTTACCTGTTGAATAGTGTAAAGGAGAGAATCTCATCTGGTTATATAACAGCATTCATTTTGTTATAAGGACCACTGACTCCGAATTCAAGTTTAAGAATTTATTATCGCCAAAAATAACTGAACATGCAGGCACCTCAACACGAGGTTAAAGAAATAGATGGGCACTAATACAAATAAAAATCTACGCAGGAGTCTCATACGACTCAGAATAAAGAGAATCGATAGTTCCAGAAGGATCAACCAAGCTATGATTGCTCCAATTTCTACGTTGCTCTTCATTTATCTAAGCAAACTTTAAATCTATTGCTGTCCCTACACTAACTCTTAGTGACATCCCTACATAACGATTTCTCCAGGCAAGAGTGAATAAAAGGTGTCAGCTGTGAAGACTTCCTCAGAAGTGCAATCACATAGTACCTATGCTCAGCTCTGTCCTCCTCTCTGGTCTCCCCTACCTCTTCTCTGGCCTCCTCCCTCGGGACACTATCCCTAATACTAAACTCTAATACAATTGTACACGCCTTGTTCACGCCTCCTTGGCCAGGTCTTCTTTCTTGTACTTTTCCATCGAAACGGTTACTTCACCCTGGACGGTTGCGATGACCTTGAGTCCCAGGCACCTTCTCCGCTGAAAGTATCATCCCTAAATTCCATTTCACTCCCGAAACCATGCCTCCCATCTCTCTAACTTTTGAAAACAAAGAGTTAGTCTTTACTAACGAGACATGTGTCCTTGCACCTGCAACAAAAGATACGTTCAACAGAAACCTTCTACTGTGCTAATTAAATCTACCGTTTGTGCCCAGAGAGCCTTACCAAGAGAAACATTTCTCTTCCTAAAAAATAAGCTAACATAAGAATAACCCAGGCCTTCCCTAAGCATATATGTAGTCAGGCCTTCACATATGACTTTTAAACACACATCTTACTTTTCCCTATAAGCATTCTCATTTCAATTCATATGCAAAAATTGAATTACATGTGCAACTGTAATATGGTGCACGTTTAACTATTACAACTAAATTACACACAAACTAATTTTTCTATGCATTATTTTTCACACAATTCAATAAACGTTACATTGCATAATTATCATAACACAATTATACTGCTGAGTTCACTTAATATTAGTGAACTATTCACTCTTACTAAACATGCATGAATCCACAACTGAATATATGCGAATATATGTCTGATTACATGCGGGTGCAGACTACCAGTGATTATGATGCACCCCTACAATTCACAAGTACATTTCGCTCTATCACCTGCACAAACAACCCCTTGGTTTAGACAACACCTATACATTGCACTGACTTCTAGCCTTCCATTTCCTGAAAAAAACTTAGGGCAAGTGCGTTAGAAGTATCGCTAAGTCCACCCACTCAACCACTTCCAAGTGCTAAGCAATTTCTCCAGCCCTGCTTTCTGACCGCTTGGAAAAGAAATTGTACAAGTCGGAAAGGCTTTTATGAGTTGCAAAATGTCTCTGATACAATACTTTTTTGTATAATACGGTTACAAAGCCTGGAATTTTGTAAACCATTGGCCTTGCAACTGCAAAATTCAAAGGTTCATTGGGACCCCATCTAACTCAGACTGTCTGCACATAATCTCAATGAAAAACAGTATTTCTTGTTGAAAAGTAGAGAAATTGCTGAAAGCGTAAAAAATAAAAAAACTTCTATCTGCTTCAAGCATGATGCCAAGCCTTAAATTTCTATTTAATAAGTACACATACCAGCCACCCAAGTACGCTAATACAAGAGCAATACAGCTCCAAAACCTTATAGGTCATTAAGAACTGCCATTGTCATAGACCCTTACATTATATTTTGAATCAATGCTACATCAAAGAAAGTGCATACCTTATCTTCATTCTACAATACATATATATATATATCCAAATTCTCTGCTCGTTTTAACTCTCCGTCCTAGTTGAAAGCAGGCGCGGACCACATAGTTGGTGCAAAAGTTCCTTCTTTATTTGTCGGCCATAACGAATTTCAGTCCAGCCGGACCTTGATCACCTGATATATATATATATATATATATATATATATATATATATCCGATCCGGTTTTGAATCCTTTCGTAACAAAACAGAGCAGACTTCACTGCGGTAAGGTTTTTTTGCTTAGTTTAATGCTCAGTCAGCCTTTGTATAATGCGTTTCTGTCGACAAGCGACCTTGATCTTGACCTTGATATATATGTACCTATATATATATATATATATATATATATATATATATATATATTTATTTACCCCGGGCGGGTAACTCAACTCCGCCAGCGAAGTGTCCAGAATTTTGCCTACTCCGCGTTCTGCTTTGAATGCAGAGCTTAGGCAAAACTCCGACTTGTTGGCAGAGCGGAGTTAGCCGGTCCCTCCACCCTCCCAAACTAATTATAATGGTTAAAAAAGGCACTTACCTGCCATGGCTGCCTCCTCCTTGCCATGGCCGCTCTCCTTCCTCGTCCTCGCTGTCCTTCTTCTTAGATAACCCCTACGTTGTACGTCTTGCGTGGTTGAGTGGTGTGGCTTAGAGCGAAGTGGCATAGAGTGGAGTGGAATAGAGTGGTACAGCATTGAGTGTAGTGGCGTAGAGTGGAGTGGTGAGTGGAATAGTATAGAATAGATTTGCCATAGAGTGGAGTGGCATAGAATGGAATAGCGTAGAGTGGAGTGGCAGAGAGTAGAGTTGGGTAGAGCAGAGTGGCATAGAGTGGAGTGCCATAGAGTGGATCAGTGTTAAGTGGAGTGGTGTAGAGTGGAACTAGTAGCATAGAATGGATTAGCATAGAGTGGAGTGGCGTAGAATGGAATAGCGTAGAGTGGAGTGGCATAGAGTGGAGTTGAGTAGAGTAGAATAGCGTACAGTGGAGTCCTGTCAAGTGGCATACAGTGGAGTGGTGTACAGTTGTGTGGCATAGAGTGAAGTGGCATACAGTGAAGTTGTGAAAGTGCTTTGGGGTTGAGTGGAGTGGCATAGAGTGGAATAGCAGAGAGTGGTGTGGTGTAGAGCAAAGTGGCATTGAGTGTGAAGGAAGTGGCCCGATTCGGGTCACTGATGACGACCTCTCAGCCTGCCATACCAAAAGAAGAGTTGGTCAGTCAGTAGAGAATACAAACCAATTACTGTTTATTAGATACACTCAGAGTGGAGCCCAGTCTGCCCAGTCGCTAGGAGTGCTGCAGAGGGACTGAAATCGACAAGCATAAAGATACATTAAATACATTTCTTAACTGGGCTAGAACACGCCCATAGTGGAATTTTCCAGGCATCTGCTGCAAAGCAATGGAATACAAGAGATAAACAATCTCAGTGCTCATATCTCATACAAACTTTCAAAGTCCAAGGTCACTCCAGTCGGCCCCGTCACCAGACAAGTGGGAGAAGGCCTCTATCTAGTGAGAAAGGTATGCGCTAATAAGAACAGTCTATTCATTAGTGAAGCAAAACCGAACCTTGGAGAAATGAAACTTGGCAGAGGCCTTTTCTCAGAAATAGTCAAGGATTAGTTTCGATCCTGATTCAAAATGGCGTCTGAATAGAAAATGGTGCCGCAAATGCTAACTTACATGAAATAATGCGCAAGCAGAGACATTCCTATTCTAACGGACCCTCCTTTTAGCATGAGCTAAAACATTTTCCAACAGTAACAAGAGAAATATAAAAGCAGGAAAACAAAATACAATGAGCATAATTCTTCATGAACATTCCATATTCTCAGTATCGGGGAGGGACACTGTAAGGAGGGAAGAAGTCTCAAATGCCCTCATCTATCTGCATTGTCGTTTATCTCTTTCTGCACCATAATTGCAGCATTGGTATCATGAATCGATATTTTCCTCTTAGGAGTGAGAAGAGTGGTGCAATAGGAGCAACAGAAAGGCAGGCACTGAATAAGGCCACAAAAAACACCAATATCACAATCAAGTAAATTATCTTTTCAAGAATCCAACCCCACCCACCAAAAAGAGACCAACTCCAATTTCCACTTTCCATTCCCTTCATATTCTCTAGGATGTCTAATATGTGTTTAGTAATGTTCTTTTCCATACTTTTAATCCCGACTACACACTGGTCGCCCACTGCCCCGCATACACCACCACGCTTGGCAAGAATAAAATCCACTGCGTACCTAGTCTGTTCAGAATATATTCGCACACTCTCCAACTGAGTAGTAATGTCGCGTAAAGCAGCCACGGTAGTGTGATAGGATTTGCAACTTGCACCCAAAATATTCTCTGGCTTTCTCACCCCGGGCCATAGAGGTACCACCCAAAGTGAAGATAGAAGAAAGGATGTATCCAAATGTTATTCCATTACTGTAGTTATTTACCTCTATATCAGTCACTCCCTCACAGAATTCCTTGGTCAGAGTCCTCTTAACCCAACAGACATTAGGCTTAGCATATTTACGAGGCACGCCTAAAGGCCCCACCATCCCAAGAGCTAAATCGTTGCTACCATTATGGATGTTAGAATAGGTACCGTTGGACAAAAAATAAAAACCCAGGGTGTGCATAAATCGGTCCTTCGTAATCTACTGCGGCATATCTGGTGTTCATTCCAAACGTACTTGGGTCCTTGTCATTCCCCAGGGGTATTGTACTTTTGTACAGCACTATTCCAGAACAATTGATATAGAAAGATGTGTCTGTACTATTCACGATAGGGCAACAAGCAGGATAATAACCAGCCTCCTGGGGGACTATTAGTTCTTTGTAATGCCATTGGGGTGGGCGGAATTTGCGTAGTCGCGTTACGCAAAGTTCAGCGAAACGGTAAAAAATCTCTGCGAGCTTCGCAGAATCCCGCGAGCATGCGGAATTGCTTGTTCCGCCCGTTCGAGATGCGTTTTTCCTGTTCGGGGATGCTGTTTGTGTGCTCGGGGGGAAATATCTCGCAAACTTACCCATCCAGTCGCCAATTGGCGCGGCCATCTTGTTTCACTTGTCCCGCCCGCTCGCGATGCGTGTTTCCTGTTCGCGAACGCGGATGTCCGGTGGCGCGTCCGAATGACGTGTTCGCGATCGCACACTCTCACGGCGCACGCGAACGGATAGGAAAACTCGTCGGCGAACGCAACAATCCCGGTATGTCGCTACCGCGCGCGCGAACACGCATTTTGAAAGCGCGAACAAGGAAAAAATTCCGCTATGCCGCGGATCGCAGAATTTTTGGCAATTCCGTGTTCTCCGCAGAACGCGGAATTGCCAAAATTCTGCAAATTCCGCGAGCGGAGCGGAATTTACCGCCCAGGGTTAAATGCCAACCCACCAGCGTGACGTTCTGTTCTTCCATGTAGAAATTATTGCAGTATGTGTTGTTATCACACCCTGGATAACCCATTCCCTGTGGTTTTCTATAATATAAACAAGGACCTGTATAGCCAAAACCAAAAACTCCCTTCACTTCAGTGAATTGCGGTGGACGAGTATATGTATAATTCACAAGAGATAATGGGTATGCTGTCCATAAACTAGTGACTGACTCAGTGGGGTAACAAGCAGTCCCTTCTCTAAAGAATCTCTTATGCGTGTCTAAGAATATATTACTCGGGGCTGTCCTTTTCTTCCTTGGTGGGGAAAGAACTTTAACCTTGGTACGAAAAGGCACATCCTGATCATGTTCCAAAACCCATGACACCCCACACAATATTATTAGCCGTAGAACGACAAGAGCAACACATGTTGTTTTCTTTTTGCGAGTCCACACCATATTATGCTGGGTAACAAGAAGCACTGGCTGCTCTTCCTCAGCAACCATTCTGCCAAAGGGATGCATAATGAATAATGAAATGGGGGCAAAATGAGATATACAAGTTCCCAGTGTCCATCAGAGCCTCACTGGTGTACAGGCTCCTATTCTTCATCAATACGTTGGCGCTCTTGAGCACTGGCGGTGGAGCTTGCTCAGTCCTAAGCTCGTATCCCACAATGGTATACTGCCATGGTATATTTCGCTCTTTCCTTTCTAATGTTCAATGTCCAAACAACTAAACTGAAGTAAGCAAGAATCTTTCACCAAGCTCAATAAATCTCCGTTGGTACTACAACTCAGTACAGCTTATCTTATGCAGTCCATCCCTAATCTCTTTTCTCCTTTGATGCAATTTGCCTCAGCCGAGGGCGCAAATGATACCTAGTAGCCCCATTCACTGTAGGATCAGGGAACAGAGGCTCCTGGATAGCTCGTACTTCTGGAGGAACAGCCTCGTTCAACACGTCGTCATTTTCCTTATCCGTTTACATCCACATTAGTTGGGCATCACTGAGTGGGACAAACCAAAGCACTTGCTCGCACTCGGAGTCCCCGATGCCGTCCTTTACCCACTGGTCGTAAGGCAGAGGCAACGGAACCCTTCGACAATGGGTGGCATGTACCCAGTTCTTACGGCCAGCAACCTTTACTGCAGTACGTGCTGCTAACAGGACCTGTTGAGGCCACTTCCATCGCGGCTCCAAACTTTTCTTTCGCTGAACGTTCCGGAGAAGCACAAAATCACCAGGCTGAATATCGTGGCTGGGTCCCTCTGGTGTAGAAGGCAGGGACTCCTGCACCTGTTGGTGAATAGAACGTAAACTTTCTGTTAACTGGCCAAGATAATCAATCAACATAGGGTACTCAATGTCCGAAAACTTACGAGGACACAGGATGCCCCAGACCTTTTCCGGGCGCCCAAACACGACCTCGTAAGGAGACAATCCTGTCCTAGAATGTGCTGTCGTTCTGGTTGACAAGAGGGCTAATGGTAAAGCATCTGGCCATTTTAATCCTGTAGTCTCCTGTATCTTTGCCAATTTCAGCTTGAGAGTACCATTGTACTTCTCAACCAATCCCGCTGACTGCGGATGATTGGCGGCATGAAGTTTTTGCTCCACATGCAGACCTTCAAAAATCAATTGAATCACCTTTGCATTAAAATGATTTCCGTTGTCACTCCAGAGCACTCGGGGCAAGCCAATATGAGGAATGAACTCCTTCATGAGTACCTTTGCAGTCGTAATGGCTGTATTATCTTTAGTGGGATAAGCCTCAACCCATTTACTGAATGTACATACAACCACCAAAACATACTTAAGATTATTGCATCTCTCTAATTCAATGTAGTTCATTTGAAGGACTTCAAAAGGGAAAGTAGGTGGTGCAAAGTTACCAGGTGGTGTAGGGGTACCCTTCCCAGGATTATGCATCATGCATACCATGCAGTACATTACTAAGTGTGCAGCTGTCTTAGAGATATTATCATTCTGCCATACAGGGTCTAACAATTTAGAAATGCCTTTTGCACTAATATGAGTTGGACCGTGAGCCATATTAACCACAGGAAGAACATATGCATCTGGTAACATCCATCTCTGTTTCCCTGATTTATCAATCTAACACCCTTCCTCATTCAATTGTGCTGTACTTTCCTGCCACACCGCTAATTCTTCTGTCATGGCTTCACTCTGTATTTCCTTTACACTTTCGAGGGTATTTTCAAACATGACAACCTCAGGAACCCGCCTAGCTGGACCTGCTACAAACATTCTTTTCATCTTTGTCCGGGCCGTCTCCTTAGACGTCTGATCAGCAAAAGCATTTCCCCTACCTACATCATCGGTGACCTTCCTGTGGGCACTACACTTAACTATGGCCAATTTCTTGCGGTGCGTCCAAGCAGACAAAAGCCTCAATATTAGATGTCCATGCTGGATTTTTGTGCCATGGGAAGTAAGGAACCGTCTCTCAGCCCAGAGTCACCGAAAATTATGCATGACCCCGAAGGCATACTGGCTGTCTGTATAGATATTGACAAACAGCCTCTCACTCAATTCGCAAGCTCGAATAAGGGCAGCTAACTCGGCAGCTTGGGCCGACTGATAAGGAACCTGTGATGTCTCTACTACCGTGTGCAGTGTGGTAATAGCGTAGGCTGCAGTGGTAGTGCCATCTGGTAACTTAAAACAAGAGCCATCAATGTATAATACCCCTTGTGGGTCAGATAAGGGTACATCAGTCAAGTCTACCCATCCCTTTGTCTCTTCCTCTGTCCGGAAAATACAATCATGTTTGTCGACTGCCTCACTTTCGGAAGGGAGGGGAAGTATTGTGGCTGAATTCAGAGTGGCACATCTTTTGATCTTGATGTGTTTAGCAAACAATGTCAATTCATAGCCAGTAAGACGTGAACTGGTGAGGTGCTGTGTCTTTACCTTATTCAAAAGCGTGTCCTCAGCATGGGGTACCATAACTGTGAGGTCAGTATCAAGTACGAGTCCAGCCGATTGTCTGATTGAAGTGGCCGCAGCTGCGACCGCTCTTAAGCAACTAGGGAGGGCTCTCATGACAGGATCAAGCACAGCAGAGAAATAAGCACACGGTTGTTGCTTATCCCCAAATTTTGTGTTAGGACAGAAAGTGCACAACCAGCCATCTCGTGGACGTAAAGCACAAACGGTTTATCATAATTAGGTGTACCAAGCACTGGAGCCGAACAAAGTGCAGTTTTCAATTGCTCAAAAGACTGCTGACATTTGGGCATCTAAGGCAAAGGTTTATACACTTCTTTCGTTGTTAATGCAAGCGAAGGTTTGATTAGTAGGGAGTAACTAGGTATCCACTGGCGACAGTAGGAAGTGATACCTAGAAAAGCACATATATCTTTTTGAGTTTGTGGAATGGGCATTTTACCAATAGTACTAATACGCTCAGGGGTCAACCTCCTACTCTCCTTTGACAGCAGGTGACCTAAATAGGTGACCTCCTGTCGACAATACTGAAATTTAGAAAGGGAAACCTTATGTCCATGAGGGGCCAAATGCAACAATAATTTAACAGTACTATCCCCAAAACCTTTCCGGTATCAGAGGCTATGAGGAGGTCATGAACATATTGCACTAATACATTATCTGAGGGAAGCAATAGGGAATCCAATTGACCTTTCAATGCCTGGCTGTAAATGCTCAGACTCTCTGTATAGCCCTGAGGAGCTCGACAGAACCTAAAGCTCCTACCAGCTAGGGTGAACTGAAACAAATATCTACTATCTGGATGACTAGGGATACTAAAGAATGCATTTGTCAAATCAATAACAGAAAAGAATTTAGCAGTAGAAGGAATCATTGTCAAAAGCGTGGTGATATCATGAACCACTGGAAACTGAGGAACCACTATTTTATGAACTTCGCGCAAATCAATCACAAAATGGTAAACATCCTCATGATCATCAGAGAAACCTGAGGGTGCCCGTTTAAGAATTGGAAGAATGGGACTATTACAAATGTTGGCAGACGTCTCTTCAACTACTCCCTTTTGTATCAAATCCTGAATAATCTGCAGAAGGGCTCGCTCTACCGCTGGAGGTATTTTATACTGAGGAATACGGGGCAAAATAGCATTGTCTTTGACTTGTATCGAAACTGGTGGTATGTGCAAATTCAACGGGAAGAGGTGCATCCTGAGACAAACACTATTTAACACTCACATCAGGGCCCATTGTCATATAAACACCTGCCGGGGAACAATAAATAGTAGCATGCAATTTCTTCAACAAATCCAAATTCTCTCCACAAATTGAGGTCAACAAAAACTGAGAATCCACAGTAAAAGGTCCAACAGTCAACGCAAGGGGTTGAGAAATGGGGCTTACAACCGGTACACCATAAAAACCTACCAAAACATTATTATGGCCATACAGAGCCGCCCCAGGGACCAAATGTCGAGAAACAGAACTCTTCGTCGCACCTGTGTCCACCAAAAATTCCTTAGTCGAGCCTTGCAAATCCACCATGACATAAGGACCACGCTGATCTATAGGTATCGGAACTGGTCCCTCACTCTGCCCCTGGCTATCCTAGCTGTGAGACATCTCTGTCACCTCATCTGTATCGTAATCATCATAATAATACTGACCACTGCGAGGGTCATCAAAGTAATGGTTATCAGAACGACCCTGTGAGACAGCAGCACTCTGAGCTCTATCCATCCCACAACCTTGTCCACGAGAACCTCGCCGTCTAGGGACCGCAACTTTCTGCAAAAGTGCAGGGCACTCACTACACCAATGACCCTCCTCCTTACGGTATGCACACTGATTCAGCCCCAACGGTGTCGTGGTTGGCTGTCTACCGGTGCACGGAAGCTGTCTAGAAGGACCACCACGTCCTCTACCATTCCCCCTAAACGCCTGCTGTAACAACACCTTCGTCTTCAACTCCTTATGCCTATTATCCATCTTCTCTTTCTCCTCTTGGTCACGGTGTTCATAATATTGGGCCATATTCAAAATAACAGAGGGGGAAGAGGTAGACCAGGTACTCTCGGACGCCTGCAAATGAGTCACAATTTCAGGAAGCAGATTAGAAACAAATCTGTCGACAAACAACCGAACACCCCCCTCAACAGACATGTCCTGCCCACTATAATCCAAAAACGTATCATCAAATCGGGTAAAGAAATCAGACACACTTTCATCCTTCTTCTGTCGACAAGCCGTCAACTTATCCCAAGTCACCTTCTTCGGCAGAATAAGATAATGCATATATGTAATAATACGAACGGGCAAAGCAAGTAGCTCAGCCCGGGGCTTATCACCTGGCTTCCTTTCCTGATCCCATCCCTTGATCTGGTCCCAGGTGTCACCCAACGCTGCAACATGATCTTGAGTATGAACCTGTCTCCAAATATCAACCGGTACAAGGAGACCAAAGAACATTTCAATATCAGCAAGAGTCATTACAGTAGAAGAGGCAGCTTCGGTCAACTCTTTATAATAAGCAGTAGGATTTTTCCTAGGATCAGGCAAATGAGTCTTAAGAGATAGAACCTCACATTCTTTTCCATGGTGTATAAACCCATTGTTCCTGAAAACGGGCCGCTACTCCCGGTCTGGTGACAGTACCATGCTGATCCGTTAACTCTGGTACTATTGGGTGATCTATAGTATGAACCTCCTGCATAGGGAACTGAGATACAGACTTAGGACTATTCTCATACAACCTTCCCCTGTAAGCAATTAAAGTCGTAACATTTCCAAAAACGTGACCTGGCTCCAAATCACTAACATACACCCGATTTCTAACATCAAATAAAATTTGAGGCGCTTCTGTCCCAAAGTGTTGCTGCAAAAGACTGACCAATGTAGCGGACATATGCTTAAGGGCATGTTGCTGTAGAAAAGGTCGAAAATCTCGCATGACTTCCCAAACATCCTCCACACTATAAATTGCATTACGAGCCCACTGTTTTTACTTGTTTTTCTGCATCCCCCACCCCAGACCGCACTAAAGGGTCCATGCGCTCCTTAAATTTTGTCCAATCTCTATCCTCAAATCCACGTGACGGCGTCACAAGACTCAAAGATGTCTGAGGATGCAAAACCAAAGAAGGAGAAACAACAGAAGTGACAGGCACAATCGTTGCTGATGCTTCTACCGGAGGAGAGAGAACAGAGGATACAGGAGTCGAGACAGTAGGTGTGCCAATAGTCATAATTGCCAAAGATGGCGAAGGCAAAGAAGAAGCAGGGGGTGCGTGGCCAAGGCCGTCGAAACAACAACTGTAGACAAGGGAACTGTCGGAGCAGATACAACAGGCTGCTGCAACTGTACAGGAACAGTGGGGTATATCCTCTGCGGGGCATATGGAGTCAGGGGTCGGGTGTCTAACAATTCCTCTTGGGCCAAATAAGATTTATCAATATGCAACCAAAACCTCCTATCTTCACATTCACCTCCTGCCTCTTGCTTTTCTCTATCATATGCTACAGCTTTCTGAGTCAGTGTTTTCATCTTCCCCTTCCGTGCATCCTTTTCCATCTTCAATCGTCTGTCTAGCTACTTTCTGCCATGTTCTGAGGGAATCAAACATAGACTGTCTACTTCGTCTTTTAAATAACTGTTCCTGTAAAAACCCAATCTTTTGTTCGTCAAAAGTGCCAGTCAACGGCCACTGTAACTCGGCATTGTCCCTCGTATATTTGTGCCATAGCGTACTAAACATAATAGAGCCAAGACCATGCTTCACATACATATCAAAGTTAGGGGTGCCTTCTGGAGGCGCCGGCTGAGCTTCTTCCAATCGAGCATCTGCAGAACAACGACGACAACAGAAAGACCAAAACTTACTAAGACCAGGCATTTTCAAATAGAAAACAAATTCGTTATTTTTCTGCCTGGCAAAGCAATTGCAAGTGCTTTTATCAAAAACGGTCCTCAGACCATACCAAACTCAAAATCACAATGGTACCATATCCACAAAGAACCAAAACAAACTCATCTGATACGAGTAGCACAAAATGAACCAATTCTCCACTTACGACTCTTGAGACCAAGCGGTCAGATCCAAGGGTTTGGCCGTTCAGGACTCCAGTCGGGATGACCACTGGGTGAGCCACCGTCCGGCAGGACGGAAGGGGCAGCTGCGAGCAATCAATACTCCTCGTGCACGGATCCCTGAACCGTCAGTCCGACATGACGATGGCCTCGACCTCCCCCCATCCGCGGAAGGGGATGGATCAATCACCCAAAGCAGTCCCTGTTCGGGCGCCAACTGAAGGAAGTGGCCCGATTTGGGTCACTCGGGTCACTGATGACCACCTCTCAGCCTTCCATACCAAAAGAAGAGTAGGTCAGTCAGTAGAGAATACAAACCAATAACTGTTTATTAGATACAATCAGAGCCGAGCCCAGTCTGCCCAGGTGCTTGGAGTGCTGCAGAGGGACTGAAATCGACAATTATAAAGATACATTAAGAACATTTCGTAACTGGGCTAGAACACGCCCGTAGTGGAATTTTCCAGGCATGTGCTGCAAAGCAATGGACTACAAGAGAAAAACAATCTCAGTGCTCATATATCATACAAACTTTCAAAGTCCAAGGTCACTCCAGTCGGCCCCGTCACCAGACAAGTGGGAGAAGGCCTCTATTTAGTGAGAAAGGTATGCGCTAATAAGAACAGTCTATTCATAAGTGAAGCAGTACCCAACCTTTGAGAAATCAAACTTAGCAGAGGCCTTTTCTCAGAAATAGTGAAGGATTAGTTTCGATCCTGATTCAAAATGGCATCTGAATAAAAAATGGTGCCGCTAATGCTAACTTACATGAAATAATGCGCAAGCAGAAACATTTCTATTCTAACAAGTGGAGTGACATAGAGTGGAATGGCATAGAGTGGAGTGGTGTAGAGTGGAATAGCATAGAGTGAAGTGACATATATTAGAGTGGCATAGAGTGGAGTGGTGTAGAGTCAAATAGCATAGAGTGGAGTGATGTAGAATGGAGTGGCGTAGAGTGGAGTGCTGTAGAGTGGAATAGTGTAGAGTGGAGTGGTATAGAGTTGAGTGACATAGAGTTGACCGGCATATAGTGGAGTGGCATAGAGTGGAGTGGCATACACTTGAGTGGTGCAGAGTGAAGTGGCATACATTGGAGTGGCGCAGAATGGAGTGGGGTAAAGTAGAGTGGTTTTTAGTAGAATGTCATAGAGTGGCCTAGGGTGGTGTGGCGGAGAGGGGAACAGTGTAGAATGGAATCTCATAGAATGGAGTGTCTTTGAGCGGGTGGCATAGAAGGGAGTAGCATAGAGTATAGTGGCATAGAGTGAAGTGATATAGAGTAGAGCAGTGTAGTGGCATAGAGTTCACTGGTGTAGAATGAAATAGAGTGGAGTGGCATACACTTGAGTGGTGTAGAGTGGAGTGGCATAGAGTGCACTGGGCTAGATTAGAGTGGTATAGAGCAGAATAGCTTAGAGTGGGGTAGGGTGGAGTGGAGTGGCATGGAGTGGAATAGTGTAGAGTGGAGTGGCATCGAGTAGTGTAGAGCTGAGTAGTGTAAAGTGGAATAGCATTGAGTGGAGTGGGGTCGAGTGAAGTGGCATAGAGTGGAATAGAGTAGAGTGGAGTGCTATAGAGTGGAGTGGGGAGAGTAGAATAGCGTAGAGTGTGGTAGAGTGGAGTGCGGTAGAGTGGAGTAGCGTAGAGTGGAGTGGCAAAGAGTGGCGTCGAGTGGAGTAGCATAGAGTGGAGTGGTGTAGAGTGGAGTGGCTTAGAGTGGAGCGGTGTAGAGTAGAGTGGCATACTGTGTATTGGTGTAGAGTGGAATATTGTAGAGTGGAGTGGCATAGAGTGGAGTGCTGTCGAGTGGGTTTGCGTAAAATGGAATAGCATAGAATGGTTGTTAGAATACCTAACAAGAGCCACCACTGTTGTTTTGCCTTACTCACTTGTCAGCCATGTGACTACTGAGCTTCGCCTCATAGGCAGTTAGCCATTGTTCAAGCGGGGGGAGGAGAGGATCAAATGACTACAATTATCATGAGGACTTATTGCTAGAACACTTAACAGGAACCATCACTATTGTTTCGCCTTACTCACTGGTCAGCCATGCGACTACTGAGCCCCAGGTCATTTGGTCTGAGCACCTTACGCACAATGTTCTGCTCAGACACATGTCTGCCTACTCAGCCTGAACTTCCACTGGTCTCCTTTAAAGAAATAAATGTGGCCATGATTAACACCATTTCAAGTTCGTACCTCAAATATCAGTAATGCATGAAAGTAATCCAGCAGATTTGAAATGACTGGTAACCCATTGATACCGCACATCACATATGATTACCAATGCTAAATCTACTACCAAGTTGTCTGTATGCCTGTAATGTACACATATATGACTTGGAAATTACTAATGCACATAATTTTGACACTGTGTTGGCTTAAAGTCTTTGCGAGATGCCATGTTCATCCCTCATGTCTACATGAAGCCTATCTGTATAGTAAACATTCAGGCCAATACCACTTCTTGTAATGGACATCTCCCAATGTCTTGCAAATGAGTCAAATACAACGGGGATAGAACGCAATGTCAACCTTCACCATTCTTGTCCATCCTAGGCCTGAACTCGCTGTGTACCAAATGATGTGGATGTACATACCACATTTACAACAATAACAAGCTACTCTGTCTCAACAGGCCGATCCATCACAACATCTGGCCTGACTCAGGACAATGCCCAGACTCCACCCCCCTCCCCCCCAGGATCTAGCCTCAAGTGGTGCAGAATCTCCTGGAAACATAGACGTGGAGGAGCAACCTGGCCCATCTGGACAGTGCGGGCAGAGGGCACGAGTGAGTCTCACTGTGCCCACAACCACACCTCCCACCCCAGCTGTAACATCTCAGCTGACCTGTGCCCCAGCAACATGTGGGCCTAGCATGGACAGCATCATCTCCTGCACCTCAGTCGCCCTTCCGGAGGTGAGTATGGTCACCATTCTCACTGAGGATGGAGGAGCCAGTGGGGGGGGGGGCAGGCTGGGCCCAGGTCACAGGCCCATGAGGTCAGGGATGGTTGGAGAGTAACAGTGGGCCCCCAGTGGGAGGCCACTGGTGCCACTCACGCCCAGGACAACATCACCCAAGTGTTGGCAGCCTATGAGGGATGCCAAGGAGTGATTGGCCAGGTCCTAGAGGAACTCAGGGAGATGAAGCAGCTACAGAGGTCCATACAGCAACACAACACCATGGCCCTGCTCATAGGGATACTGTCGGACATAAATATCACACGCTGCTGGGATTTTCCCCACCACCTACCCCTTCCTGTGGTCCATCTACATCTGGGCCTTCTACATTTGCAGCAGCCATAGGAAGGAAGGGCCTGTCAGCCGAAGACTCCTCAGACACCCCCGAGCCTGCAGCAGCAGATGCCCCCTCATGGGCTGGGACATCCCCAAAAACTTCTAGGAGGTTCAGATGGCAAGGCACCCACCACCACCAGGAAAAGACGTCACAAATGATGTCCACCTTTGTGTGCAACAAATTCAATTTGTTTTCTATTCCGGTACACATTTCACCTTCTGATATGAAAAGCATGTTGGACTTTGGACTTCAGAGATTGTGTTTCTTACAACAATGGTTTCATCCAACACTGAACCTGTCTGTGTATTGTTTGTTTTTCATTCACATTATGCATTTCAATAAATTCACTTGTCACAAAATCATTTTCTCCAATAGTATCATTCACATCTAGCAAGTTATGAAGTAATCCCCTTGTGAATTTCCAATTGGGAGTCGAAGCTACCTGTGCAAGCATGGACATGTGGAAGGTCAACAAAGCACAACTGAGCATCACAGCCATCTCACCCTAACACACACATACAAGTGTATAGTCTCATGACAACTTTATTCCAAAGTTCCAACCTTACGCAGGCTTAATGTAAAAAAAGAGTAAAATTTTACAGCACAGAAATGATCTGTGCCAGCTACCACAAATGTGAAGTCCAGACCTCAACAACATGGTCGGAGGAGATACATTTGGCTATGCCACATAGAATAGGCAAATGATAATTGATTCATGTCATCAGCTGGAGCCATAACAACTACCTCACAAAAGGTATCCCACACCATTGACAACAAAAAAACAAAACATGGCAGTACAACAGTTTCTGAGCAAAGGTTCATTTCAATTCAGTGATGCTGCATCTGGTGGAATGTCACAAACAAATGTCAGTGGTGTGCCAAAAGCATTGTGGAATACAATATTGAGACACATCAACAGCTACATCCAGTTCTTACATATTGAGGACTTAGCCAATGTGAAGGGAGACCAGCATGGTTTGGCCCATCAGCCACATTGTGTTAGAGCACATGATGGCACACATATTGCAATAGGACCACCACATGACAGGGAACAAGTTCAATGAAGTCTTTGCAACTTACATCCTATTGCTGTGCAAGCTGGCTTGGTACCAGAGTTGTATACCCAAAGTCTGTACCAGACATTTCCAGGAACAATCCATGTCCACTATGTACTTTGAAACAGCATCATATACCTGCTGATGTCACAACTCTGATATGTCCAAATGAAGATGACATAATGAAGGTACATAAAACAGATGAATACAAAGGGCCCGATTCACAAAGGTAAACTGAGACGAAAGTCAAACTTTGCAACTGTTGGTATTCACTAAGGGCATTAACGAGTAGTAAAATTAGACTTTTGTCTCAGTTACACTTAAGTTTTGGTCTTAAGTTTGACTTTTTGCTCTCAGTTAAACATAAGACCAAAACTTACATTTAACTGAGACAAAAGTTTAACTTTACTACTCCTAAATGCCCTTTGTGAATACCAAATGTTGCAAGGTTAGACTTTCGTCTCAGTTTAGCTTTGTGAATCGGGTCCAAAGTGATTAGCTAGGAAGCCATACATGACACCAATTACAGTCAACTTCTAATGTACACAGTACACAGGCCAATGTCACCTACACAAAGCAACATCAACAACATGTGCATGTGTCAAGACCTTCCTCCACAAACAGCTATTTACATAGTACCCATAAACTTCCTCCTCATAGCATCACAACAACAGTCACTGTTACAGTCAAAGTCAATACATCTCAGAGCATACTTACACTCATGAGAAGAGGTTGTTGGAAAGCTCTTGACACAGGTCAACTCCTTCCTCTTCACCACTGTCATCATCATTATAGGATCCTCACCCGGTGGCTCCTGCTAGTCTCCATCCTCTGTGATGAGAGGGATGTTCAGTCGCAGTGCGAGGTTGTGGAGCATGCAGCTGGCTATGGTGATCTGACACACTGTCCCAGGTGAGTAGAGGAGGGCTCCACTGGTCATGTCCAGAAAGCAAAATCTGGCCTTCAGGAGCCCAAAAGCCTGCTTCACTGCCCGCCGTGTTTTTCCATGAGCTTCATTGAAGCCGACTTCCGCTGGCGTTATCGGATTCCTCAGCGGTGTCAACAACCATGGCCGGTTGGGATACCCTGAGTCTCCTAGATGGAAGACACACATATGTGAAATGATGAGTCACACACTTTCAGAAGATACAACCTGACATCACACACACACACAGGTTGGACACATCATACTCACCAAAAAGCCAGGCCCTCTTCGATAGTAGTTGTGACATCAGCTGGGCAATGGTGCTGTTCTGCAGTGTGAAAGAGTCATGGGCAAATCCTGGGAATCTGGCACAGACACATGTGATGTACAAATCTGCTAAACAAACCACCTTCATGTTGATAGAATTGAAGTGCTTCCTATTTCTATAAACCTGTTCTCTTGGGTGCGGTGGTACTAAGGCAATATCTGTGCCATCAATAGATCCCACCACACGTGGGATACAACCATAACCATAAAAGTCACCCTTCACATTGGCCAAATCTTCCCGTCTAGGGAACTGGATGTAGCTGTCCATGTGTCTTAGTAGTACTCCACTGAACATAGATTGTGACATTCCAGCAGATATAGCCACAATGTACTGAAAGGAAACTGTGGCCAGGAAATGCAGTGATGGCATGACTTTCACCATTGGTGTCAGAGAAGTAGGATGGTTCCTTTTGAGTATGTAAATGAGACTCCAACTTATCACATAAATCTATTATTGGCTGCCTATTGAAACAAAACTTCATGATGATGTCTCACTCTCTTTCTTCCATAGTTTGAAGGTCTGGAAATGGCTGGTAGACTGGAGGCTCCAAAAGTCATGTGACAAAACATACCAACATATGTTAGCAGTACACAGCAATTCACATCATAATTGTCTGACATACAACAGCATACATAGCAAAACATTGGATGATGAAAGTGGAAGAGATGCCTGAAAATGAACTGGATAATACATTTCCACCAGTTGCCACTGGTTTAGGAAAGGCCAATCCAGCAGGAAGACCGTCTAAATAGATGCATAGACTTAACAGATAAATACGGGAATCACTTGGACGAATATGATCAATTTCAATCACTGCAAGTTTCACCTATCAACCTCATTCTGGACTCCACATGTGTCCATAACAGCACTGTGCACATCATACAAACTCACTTGTAGGGTGGACACTGTCATGTTGTAGAGTCTGCATTACACACATCGCTACTTCATAGCCTGTGTACACTGCACAGCAGTGATCATATGTTCATGCACAGTAATGTGCCACACTGATGTTTGAGTATTGGGACAGGCAGAGGAATAGTGTCATACAACAGGTGACATGTTCAATCATCTTTATACTGGTGGAGACACACTTAGAAAAATGTTTTCTTTGTAGCTTTCAACACTGACATGGTGGATGCCTGACCTTGCTAATGGTACATGCTGATTTGATGACCGCAGGCTGATTTAAACCTCGTGGTAGGCAGCTTCATCCACAGGCTAATGTTGGCTAATGTGCCCACCGTGGTCTAAGGGCTGTCTCCGTCAACATAGGAGACCACCTATGTGGATGCCTAACCTCGCTAACAGGACATGCCATCTGATTTAATCCACATGGTAGGCAGCTCCCTCCAAGGTGGGTACAGCCATAGGCTAATATTCGATTCTATCACCACAGCGGTCAAATGGCTGTGCCCATATACACAAAAGACCACCTATATGGCCTACATGTTCGTTGCCATTAGAAAATCTATTCACTTGCCTTCAGACACTGCTGCTTACACCGCCTCCTCATCATCAACTGCTTTTTGCCATCTCTAGGAGCTGTAAAGTCACGCTGGGCAGGGACCAAGGCCCCTGCATTCACTCCAGAGGAGGAGCAGGTGAGTACTTCTCATACAGTCTGTACTCTGCTACAAAAAATGCTATCCCATAGGCCACAATGTGGCTCAGAGTCCCAGACTGGCATGAGAATTTTGTGATAGTATGGTCCCTACATGTGACAATCATGTCATGGTTTATCTGGCACTGTTC
This sequence comes from Calotriton arnoldi, assembly GCA_963921515.1. Classification (NCBI taxonomy): domain Eukaryota; kingdom Metazoa; phylum Chordata; class Amphibia; order Caudata; family Salamandridae; genus Calotriton; species Calotriton arnoldi. The sequence continues at coordinate 412,925 of CAWUFW010006568.1, read as the reverse complement.
TTTGTGGACTTCACATCACCATAGTGGTGTGTTATCAGACCTATATCCAACACTGGTTGCATACACATATCTATGTACGTATACACGTTATGTTGCCTATGATGAATTTGCTATTACGTTAATTGCGGATGTGCTTACAAATGTATAGGCCTTACACCCAAACTTGTGTATGTTTCCTGTAAGTAGCATGTGAGGATGATGTGAGATATGTGTTCTGTACCACATATCACTGAACACATGAGGGCTCATCAAACTGTTGTATGGGAGATACCAACACTTCACAGAACACTTCAGAGTCACCCACAATGGTCATGTCATATACAGGATGGGGCCAAGATGTACTGTGAGGTATGGTATATGTGGGCATATGGTGATCATGCTGAACAGTGTGCTCAGCTTGGAGAGGACAAACCCTGATAATGATTAGCAGCCTGTATCATCCATGGCCCTGGCTGTAGCTGAGAGAATGTGGCTATGGAACTGATTCACAGAGTACTCTACCAGTATATCTGCTGATCCTCATATGCAGACTAAATTGGTATCACAGGACCACAAGTTGGCCTAATAGTACCTAGTATTACCACAGTTGGTATGGTGCATGATGACTTCCCCAGACCCAGGACTATTGTCCATGGAACCATATTGTCACTGTGTGTCATTTCCTTAGTACAGGCCCCTTACTCCCACAAGTACAGTATTCGACTGTCATATGAGTGATGCTAGCGTTATTCAGGAAGAGTGTGCATGTGAAACATGTACACTGCAGATAGTTGGTGATATCTGCAGTGCAGCTCAGAACTGCATTACTAGATGTGTAATAATGACCAATAATGCAGTATGGACAATGGTATGTTGATATCATCACATCTACACTGCCACATATGGCATACAGTGTGTCCCATGATGCCAGGACTTCCTACACAAACACATGTAGATGTAGTATGATGTCCAATTGAGTAAATCACATGTCCACTGTTCCTCATAGTGGGTACTCTCAGTGACATGCATTGCAGCCCTTTCATTGTGACCCAAACCTTGAAACTTTGACAATGCAGTGGTAGCAGGGATGTATTGAACTGTATGAGTGAAGTCATTTTGCCAGACTGTTCATGTGTCTGTTCAGTGATGCACTCGTATTGTCCCCCTAAGGAGGGCACAGTGGTGTGCTGTGTAACATGATAACTCATTTCAGAGCACATGTTGTGTGGCCCAGGGCTACGTGATGTTAGTGCATTGCCTAGTCAGTATAGGAATAATCAGGATTGAGGGTAGTCCTCAGATGATTTAAACAGTGTGTAGTAATGCTTTTAGTGGTGCTCAGCATGCACACCATACACATGCAGCGTGTATACTATTGATTGATGGTTAGGCTAGCTGTCTACAACCTATGTGTCACCCTAACAGATAACCTGAACCTTGCACGTCTACTCAGTCTGTTCATCTATTGCATCCATACAGGTCAATACCCATCGTAAGGTGTCCTTATGGAAAGCCATTGCCTGGAAGGTGAGAACCCTAGGGGTCACTCATGAGCTCAGTGTTCATTGCAGAAAAAGGTGGGAGGACTTGAGATGTTGTACCCAGAAGATCGTGGATGTCCAGCTGGGGCTGTCCTCCCCAGGCAGAAGGGAAACATGTCGGACCCTGACCCCACTAATAGTCTGCATACTGGTGGCGGCATACCCGGACCTCAGTGGGCAGTTGAGAGCCCAACAGCATCTAGGAGGGGGTGAGTATTAGCCTGAGTGTAACATTTTACATGACCATATATCTTTTGTTACAGGCAGCTTATTTCCCCCATCAAACTTGAAGGTGACTGATATTCACTCAATGGGAGAGTTGTTGCATGTGTAGGTCTGATTGTAGGTGCATAGTGATAACTTCACACTATTGTACATGTGACAAGGAACTAAGCAGGGTCCAGTCATATGTCAGTTTCCAGACTTGAACAGCCACATGGCTGCCTAATGTCACAGATGCCCTATATTATCTTTTTCTGTCACGTGTTACAGTGGTCCCAAACAGGCCACTTGTCATCCTTATGTCTGGAGGGATGCTCCCTCACTACTGTGTCTCATGTGATGGTGGACCACTTATTTGTGGCAAGGCATACAATGCACTCTGGATTAAGCCTGGGTGTAAAACTCTGCTTTGCCCGCGGAGTTTGCGTAATTCAGCAACTCCGCATTCTGCAGAGAACGAGGAGTTACAGATAAACTCCACAACGGAGTGAAGGTTTTTTTGGTCAGCGTGCTCGAAATGTCCTTTCCCGTGCGCGGGAGCAGCTTGCCGGGCGCTTGCGATTGCCCACAAGTTTTTCAGGGACATTCACGGGCGCACAAGATTTGCTAGCCGGTTGCATGCTCCAGCGAGATTTTGCAGTCACCAACATGTCATTCAGGTGTGACTTCCGGTGGATATTTTCTGCCGTAAGCGATTCCGAACTTGCAGGCTCTACCACGGCTGCAATCTGGGGAAGATTCTCTCCTTGAGAAGAATCAAAATAATCCCAAAATGACTATTTGCAGTTAAAAACCTCCTCAAATGGACATTTGGCGTTGTTTTTATTTTTTTACTTTTTTTACACTGGAAGAAAGTGCCCCAGAGTCTCTAATTTCCTGTTCCTGTCCAGCAGGCTCCTCCCAGTTCATTGTCCATCTCCTGGTCACTTTTCATTTGGATTTGGAGCTGGAAGGATCACTCTTTGTGTCTGCTGCATATCCCATTGGATTAAAGACTGAGGGGCAGATTTACAAGCCCCTTGCGTCATTTTTGCGCCACTGTTGCGTCACTTTTTGTGACACAGCGGCGTAAAAATGCGGCCCATTTACAACATGACGCATCTAGGGAGATGCGTCACGTTGTAAAGCCCTGCGTCAGGTATAATGTATGCAGGGTGGGCGTTCCCACGCAAAAAAGCCTTGTAGAAGTGACGCAGTGAAATCTACTAGATTTCACTGCGTCAGTTTTAGGACGCCACTGCATCAAAACCTTACGCCTGCTTGAAGCAGGCGTAAGGAGTGACGCAGTGTTGTGGGAATAGGCCTCAAAATGCATTGATGGAGTTGCGTCGTGCTTGCGACACGACTCCAGCAATGCGTGACTTTTGCCCCAACAGATGCGTCAGAATTTCTGACGCATCCGTCAATCCTTGCGCCATGGTGCGCCTTATTGTAAATACGGTGCATCCATGGTGGCGCAAGGGTTTTTCAGAGTGGTGCAGGGAAAGTGACGCATCTCTACAGATGCGTCACTTTCTTGTAAATCTGCCCCTGAGTATTTGAGGTCACACAAGTAAGTTGGAAAACTGGTGTTCTTTGTTTGATTGGGGCCATGCACACGGAATTATGTGTACTTTTAATCAATTTTTAAAATGTTTTGTGGTGGGTGGCCTGTTGTTTCATTAGGGGCCTAGGGATTTCTTGCATTTTATATTTCTTCTTTTTTTATTAAAGGTAAAATGTTTACATTTGCAATATAGATTTGATTCACTATGTGGCCTAGTCTGACAATGGGCCTTCCAGCCAGTAGGCCCTGTACTATTCATGGGTGCATGAAACAACTGTTTCTGTGGTATTCGTATAATTGAAACATCATTTAGGCCATGGATGGCATTGGATTAAACTACAAAATGTGTTTTTTTTTTGTTTTTTCATGTTTTTTCCCTACAAACAGTGTATACGTGGGGTAATGCCTTTGAAGGATATGTGTTGTTGTAAACATTTTTTTTTAGCCCTGTTAATTTTTGTAGTTGGCATTGCTGTATTAATGCTGTGATCTCTGTTTTAACATGCCTCCTTTGTCTGACCAAAATGTGTGTGTGTTTTCCACAGGCCACCATTTGCCTTTGTTCCACATGCCACGTGGTCGCTGGCCAAGGTTCATTTTGTTTGGTCAGTGGACTGTCCAAAGGCCTGCATGCGTTCTTTGTTTTCCAGGCCCTCCTGCCTCTTGTTGTCACCATATGGCTGGCGGCCATTTTGTGTATCCAGCCAGCGCGCTTTTGCCATAGGCCTGTATGTCTTCTTTGTGGTGGCTATGCCTTCTTGCTGGTTGGTGTTGTTGTGCCCATGTGGCTGGTGGCCATTTTGTGTAGGCAGCCAGTGTGCTTTTGCCATAGGCCTGCATGTCTTCTTTGTTGTGGCCATGTCTTCTTGCTGGTTGTTGTTGTTGTGACCAATGTGGCTGGTGGCTATTTTGTGTAGGCAGGCAGTGTGCAATCGCCATAGACCTGCATGTGCTCTTTGTTTTCTAGGCCTCCTGCTTCTTGTTGTGAACATGTGGCTGGTGGCCATTTTGCATAGGCAGTCAGTGTGCATTTGCCATAGCCTTGCATTTGTTCTTTGTTTGTGTCCATTTTTACTACATCTGGCATCAATAAACCCCATGTCTGCTATAGCTGCACAACTGCATTCATTGTCCAGGGATTATTTCTTCCATTGTCATTTGTCAGCTGCACCTCCCTGAGTGCCACATCACACGTGAGTGCCGTCATGTGATGTACATAAAGCAAACAGTTACATCTGTATGTTGTTGTTGTTTTTGCTCTCTTTTATTCTTCCTGAGTGTACAGTCAGTCACCATGAAAGCTCATGTTGGTGTGTCTTTCCGTTTTTCGAATAGATACACTGTATTGTTCATTATTTATAATAAGAGTAACCAGTGACCAAACTAAATGATATTGTGTTTGTTTGTACTACTAATTGTACTACAACAATGCCATGTTTCACGGATGTCCTTCTTGCTTCTTTTCTTTTAGGTGCACAACAGACACCATCACCCACGGTACTGCTAGAAAGAAGGCCTGTGCACGATGTGACATGTGATCCACACATCACAGACATCTCTTCAACTTGTGAAGCTAAGTGCTACTGCTCACTGACAACTTCAAGAGGGCCCCAAAGAAAGGTGCTATCAGGAAAATGGCCAGAGAGAAGAAGAAGGAGCTTACCACCACCACTGGTATGTCGCCCCAGATCTTTTTTGGGAAAATAAACTGTGCCTGCCACACCGGCTCTGGTGAGCAAGATGGGTGCAGAACCCCCACTTTAGTTGACCCAATGGACCCAACACAATCTAGGCTCAAGCCCATGTCTGTCACAGAGGCAACCAGTCTAATCATGGCAACACCGAAGAGCAGTGATGTTGAAATTGACTTATCGCAAAGTAGTACCCAATCGTTACAGGAAACTCAGAGAAGTGGACTACAACAACAAAAGTCGCAACCATCAGTAATTCCTCTTGAAGAAGGAGCAGTTCCAGAGATTGAGCTTCATGCTGAGGAAGTAGAGGAATCTGCTCTTTCAGAAGATCCATTGTCTTCCAGATCTCCAGCTAGAAAAAGGAGGGTTAGTGGTGCATCATCTTCTTCTTCAAGCCTCCCTTCTGATGATCTAGACACCGCTTGGATTCCACCTCAGTCTGAGAGTGAGACACGCCTCTAGATGAGGATAGGAAAAAGGAAGGCTCCAGAAAGCCTTAGAGTTATGGAGGCAGATGTAGAAGAGGAAGATGACAACGAGCCACTCATAATGGATGTTAGCCAAGCTCCAGTGGTGACCGTAGTTACTCCAATCCAACTTCTTGGTTGGATGTGGCAGTGGCACCACAGATCCAACCACCACCAGCAGCCATTTTGCCAAGTTCCAGCAGCGACCTACATACACAACCACCTCAATAGAAGTAGGTACTGCAGAGAGTCAAACTGCAAAATTCCCACCCACCACCAGTTCATCCGACATTGGCAAAGGCACCAGCATCAGAGAGTTGAGTTATCCAGTTTTGGACTTCTTTTCGGTTTGCAAGAAGGAGGTGAACATTGACATATGCTCCCATTACAGACCAAGTTGTAGTAGGGGTAAGCTTGGTACAAACTATGGTTCCGGGGGCCAAACAACCCATTTGAGAAAGCACCATAGGATCCGATGGGAGGCGCACCTTAGCAGCCAAAAAAATGCAAGTGTTGTGGGTGAAGGGGGTGAAAGCTGGCTGAGCAGGGAATCTGAATCTGATCTGATCATGGTGGAAGGTGAAGAAGAGGAAGACATTTTCATTACACAACGCAGCCCTCTCTCCAGCAGTCCAATAGTATCGCCCACATCAGCAACATGGCAATGGCACAAGACTCAGGTCGAGACACCAAGGCAACAGAGGACAGTGACTGCCCCGCTGAAAAGCACATTGTGCCTACCACCACCCGCTCTCAAGAAGTCACCTGCATCAGTGGCATGGGAAAAGAAAAAAATCCAGGCTACTTTTCCTGCCATGTTTAGGCTGGAGGGACAGTATGAAAGCAATCACCCAACGGCACATTTGTACAAAGTAAAGCTGGCTAAAATGTTAGCGTTGGTCCACCTCCCTTTTTCTTTTGTGGAAGGGGTGGGTTTTCTTGAATGTGTGGTAGCCATCTGCATGAAATGGAACGTTTACGATATGCTGGAATTACTTGGGCAAACTTTGCAGCAGAGTACTGTTCACAGTATCCACCTGACAACAGACATGTGGGCCAGTTGCAAAGCGACTGATTACATGTGTATCACTGCACACTGTATCTCTGTTGTGGGGGCTAGAGAAAAGATATCTGCAGGTGTTGACACTGCTGAGATTTTTAATGCTGATCGGAAGCATGCAACAGTAGCCATGTTCACCATGGAGAAATCCCATACAGCTGTAAACATTTTGGAAGACTTTAACAACAAGGTCTTTGAATGGGTGCGACCAAGAGGGATTAATATTGGATTTGTTGCTATGGACCACAGCAGTAATATGGTTAAGGCCATGGCCGATGGTGACTATTTCAGGGTCCTGTGTTTGGCGCACTGCATCAACATCATTGTACGGGACTTTCTCAAAAAGAAGACCAAGTAAGCAACTTACTGTCCACCTGCAGAAGAATCTGCACTCATTTCAGCCATTCATTTAAAGCCTGGAAACAGCTGAGGGTCATTCAGCATGATAATAGAATGGCAGTTAAAGCACTCATACAGGAAGTGCCAACAAGTAGGAACCCAACTTATTACATGCTTGAACGCCTGTTTGAGCAGCACCTATCAATGAATATGTCATGCAAAGAGGGGATGCAATTGTGAAAGGCATGATCATTGAGATGGACCAATAGGGCCTAGTCAAATGCCTGACAGAGATGCTGCTTCCTTTTGAGGTGTTCGCACGGAAAGTCAGCAAAGAGGACAGAACCATGGGCCAAGCTATCCCGTTGTTACACATGCTACAGGAAGAGTCAAAGAAGGTGTCTGTAATGTACACAGGTGTGGAGGAAAAAAAGAAGTGTATGACTTGGTGGAGAGTGTAATCCTTCACTTGTCTGCTGATACAATGGTGCAAAGAGACATTGTGCCATCCAAACATTACATATGTGCCACAGTTCTTGATCCACGGTACAAACCATTACTGGCCACTTTCATTCCTTTTTCAGATGGAGATGTTAGAAAATACAAAACATGGATAGCGCAGCAAGGCAGTGAGCTAGAAACAGAACGGCAGGGAATTAGAAGCCTACTCTTCCAGGGCAGAATTCTTGCGGTGCAGCCTTTAAGCTCAGAGCCTGAGGGCAGTGCTGTTGGTTCTCAGCAGCCAAAATCAACAACAAGAACACCATCAACAACAAGAACAAGTGCATCAGCTCCAAATTCTGCAACTGAGTGGTTACTACTGGCAGGGCTTAAGTCCAGTGCAGAGGTGAAGGCAAAAGAGGTCAAGCAAGGTGGAGCACCAGCAATGACCATTGAGCGGATTTTTCAAGCCTATCTGGATGATGCAACAGAGGTCTACCTTGATAAAAACACATTGGTGTATTGGTATCGGAAGAGGCACCAATGGCCAGTGATCAGCAGTCTGGCAATGAACTATCTGGTTTGCCCAATAGCTAGTGTCTCTGTCAAGCGTGTTTTCAGTGCTGTTGTCACAGTGAGAAGGTCCAGTCTTTTGCCCCGAAACATGGAGAGATTAACCATAATTAAAATGAATCAACACTTTATACCACCAGATTACCCCATATCTGAAGTATGACAGGTGGAAGATGAGGGAGACTCAGGTCATGGAAGTAGTGTGTTAGATGACCTACTTCTGGATGAACAACCAGAGTTTGAGGACGAGCTCTACTTCCATACTACTAGGCGTGGGCCAACAACCATAGAACTTTCTCTCTGTCTCTAGTCTATCGCTGATCTGCTTTCTTTCTTTCTTTCTTTATTTGATGCCAAAAAAAATATAGCTACTAGGGAACATTATTATTTACTTTTATTTATTTGTGTCTAGTTGACTAATTCATCCCCACCGTCTTACTCTTAGACACATTATATTGCTGGATTGGAGTTGCAACTGTGTGCAGTGAAAAAGTCCCGACTCCCCCCCTCACCCATTTCCCACAAGGGCAGTGGATGGAGAATACAAACAAATGTGTGCCTGCCTCCAACCCTGGGCCGTGACTATCTACCCTTTCCTACCCTAAACGGATTGCCCCACATGTGACTTTATTCGATTTACACTGGCAAATCTCTGCTAAGACCACGTAAATGGCATGCATTGCACGCTGAGAGATTGTTGTTTGTTGTGAACTTGTGATGTGTGTTGAGAGATGATTCATGTGGTGGCAGGCAGGCAAGTTCACCTTTGCCGTCACACGCCGTTATCGAGATTCCATCTTCAAAATTCCCCTGAAGAAGGGCTCAGGTAGCCTGAAATGCATCGAGAGGGATGATCGAAACGAATGATGGTTTCATCTAACTAAGTTTACATGATGTATCTCCTATGAATTATTTCATCGATATGAGAGCCTAATATCGATCAATGAATAAAAACTCTACAAATCCACTGCTATAAATTGATATTGGATTTGACTGTTTATATCATTTTGTAACATTCTTACCTCGGAAGGCGGGTTTTCTGTAGTGGTCAGGGGGACGGACCCTAAATAGGGGACGCTATTTCAGTAGTGGCAGGCAGTGTGACACTGGATGTTTGGTTATCTGTAACTATTATGCTTAAATGTGTTTGTGATTATTTAAAATGTTGGTGGCCTACCGACGGCTGATCAATTTTTCCCTGAAGGTGATTTTTTTTCCCTTCCCCTTTGAGTGATAGCACGATTCCTTCACCGGGTCCACTCCACACTGCTTTGTTTTATTGTTTACTGCTTTATACTCCCCAAAGAGTCAGACACAACCAGCCCCTTAAATAACTCAAACACAAATCTAGTCTACACAAAAAATGACTTAATGTTTCTCTTTTTGTTGTGCAACAACAAAATTGTACTACAGGTCGATCTATTGCATTTGAGTCAGGACTCAGGACACAGTTGGTACAGAGTCAGACTCCGGAGGATCAGAGATGATCAAATGACTCAGGGCGTGGATGTGACTACTTCAAGAACTGCCACCAGAAGAAGGAAGTATTCAAATTCACTAAAACCAACCGATTTGGTGATGACATTGAAGTGGCCTGAAGGTAAACAACAGACCTACACATCTCCGTGTGGTGGTGGTGAGTGACATCAGTGCATTGATTTTACTTGATTGGGAAAATACTATGTTGCTGGGTGTGTGTGTGCTCAGTGATGTCTGGCTCAAATTCGAAGCTAAGTTGTGGTTGGGTGGACGGCCTGTTGTTGAAGGTAACTAGAAACAGACATTTAGCCATACTGCCTCTGAGTCTTCTTGGTGAACTCCTTCTGCAGTTTAGCTTCTTTCTCCTTGATTCTTCAATATCATTTTGTTTTTTCAATCTACAGGCCCTCTTACCCTGCACCATACTGGTAACACAATATAACATACTCACGCTTCACTTACCTTACTGAACTGCATCCGCCAGGCACCCAAGATTGACAGACAGTCCAAGAGGAATGCAGATGCAACTCCCAATTTGGCAATAAAGTATCATTTTTTCTTTTAGTAATCATTAGAACTGTGAGTGTTGTTTAATGTTCACTAGACTCCTAGAGATATTGTAATTTTATATATTTGCTATCTTTCAAAGCTCGGTACCACAGAACATAATATAAATTGGGCCTCTGGGGGCAGACAGTAAATTTGATTTGGTTTACCTGTACTACTCCTCATTCCTCTATTTCCTTTTTCTCTAATAACATATTTATGATGGCCGACTGCTCATTGCCAAGATGAATGTTGTCCTTGTGTAGTGTTTGTCTTTGTCAAATCTTTCCCTCAAATCCCCCTTTCCATCCATTCATCGAACCCCTAACCCTCTTCCCCTGGGTTGTGTGATTCATTAAGGTGCAACTAAATTTACACCATTATTTGATCAAACACATGGTGGGGCGGATGTGGTGAAAGCAACACCAACTCAGTGCAAGGCAAGGATCTTATTCAGCTCTAAGTATAGCCCACACAGCAATATTATATTTATATTGGCCACCCACGCACAGTATTCGATATTTTTTCAGAGGAACATAATTGCCAGCATCATCCTTCATGCACTGTATTGCATCAAAGGTTACGCTTGTCCACTTCGTTGCTTGGGTCAACTTCATTTTGTAACTTTTACTAGTTCACCATTCTGATTAATTTAATTGATCATATTTTCTCTTTTTGCCTTTCTTCTTCTTATGTACTAGTAGTCTAGCCTCTTTTGACTGTCTCATTTTTTTTTAAAGCTTGCATATAATAACGGTATTAAATCAGTTTTGATTTCAATTTGTTTAGTTCCCTGCAATGAATATTCCTAATCCTACAGTTCAAGTTTGGCTAGTAGGGAGTGGGACCTCGCTTTTGAATCTGGTGCTTTCACTGTTAGACTAGTGCGCTAGCATGCTGCTACTACTACCACCACCATGGCACCTTGGGAAACCATGCAGCCATCGCTTCATCTAATCAGGTAAGAGAAGAAATGTGGGTGATTCATTGTTGAACTGCAATAATTCTATATACAATGGAAATTCACACACCCACCACCTCCAAGTCCTTAGGGGTTAATTGAGTTGCAGGCTGCAGAGACTAGGAGGAGAAAGTAGTAGGACAATTTTGTTATTATTACACTATCAGCAGATTTTAAAAACTGGCTGCGGCAAAGGCAGCACTGCCAAAGTAAAACAGTAACCCCCCAAAAAAGCTTCAAATCATAATGTACAACTATAAAAAATGTATTTCCCTAACAAATATAAATAAAATAGTAAAGCCACAACTGGCCCACCCCTCTCCCTAACCCAGCCAATGTCCAAAGTAGTTTAAAAGTCCAAAAATGAAATTGTCCATAAAGAAATAAGAAAATCTCAAAAATGCCCCAACTCCCACATTCCCACCCTCTCCACAACAAGTCCCACCCATCAAAAAAAAAGATTAAAAAAAGGGGCAGAGGAGGACTAACGGTGGGCTAGGAGCTTCCTAATGTGCCTCTCCAATGTGTCCAGACGATCATCCTGCCTGGCTTCCAGGTGCGCCAGCCTCTGCAGAATACAGCACTGAAATGCTCTAAAATATGAGGGAGCAGTAGTGGTGGAATGGCGGCAGGCTTGGGACCGCGGCGACAGACTACCGGAGGTACTGGGGCTTGGCTGGGGCTGGGCCTTTTGCAGCTGCTGATGCCTCCTCCTTGGCCACTAGCCGCTGATATTCAGCCCTGATGGCCTCAAGCTTCCTCTGTCGGGTACGGGCTGTAACCTCCTGCCTGTGTCGGATTGGCAGGAGTAGCTATATCAAGAAAGAAAAAAGACAAATTGTAAACAATGCTCTTAGCAAAACACATACAATTATATAGTGGCACAGTAGCAGTACATTTGTTGATTTGCTCGGGCCATTCAAATTTGATGTGATTAGAGATTCAGCCATTATCCACTATGGAGTATACAAGTATTCTTCTCTCTCTTGTTGAGCTAAATTAATGTAGGCATGCTAGCCCAGCTGTACTAAACAATTATCTCTTTTCCTATCATGGCTATGCTTTTTTAAATGCCCCAATTTCACCCTAACTACAAGGCAGATGAATAGTTACTTACTATGAATGATATACGTCATGTGAGTTACTACTAATTATAAAGAAGACAATTATGCAGACAAATATCCTCCTGTCTGCCCATGGGAAAAGCTATGCACTACAGTACAGGGAAAGGATTAAGGAACAGGATATTGTATTTGGCACGTTCATCATAGACTATCCCATCCACAAAATGCATAGTCACCTACTCTTAGTCCCACTTTACTCCCTGGCCTCACCCTCCGTCAGCACATTTAACATTACTTTTTGCCAACAGAATAGATTTGCTTTGCAGTAACAAAAATATTTATTAACTTAGTCTACTGCAGGTAGGTTAGAGGGATTAGGCCGGATACGCAGACGTTTCACTGATCATCATCATCATAATCAAGTGTCTAAGTTTTTGCTAGTAGTGAGTCACTTTGATCAGCAATTGTTAAAAGAGAAAATTTGAACTGACGTAAACCATTATGGAAGCAATAATAAAATATATCACTTGGCCAGAGAAAAGTGGCGCGTGCAAAGAATAATTTTTTCAAATTCTATGGAAGGCTGGGACAGAACAAGGAAGTTAGGAAAGGGGTTACTTATGTCCTAGGAAGTGATTGAGTGGGCACTGAGAGTGAAGGGAAACACAACTATTTATTTTTCGCATTGCCATGACATTTGTAAAGGGGCATACACATTAACTGAGGTAGACGCACATTGCCCAGCCAACAATGCCGTGCCGCCGAAGTAACCATACAGCCGATAGGTCACCCATGGCAGTCACTGGCAAAATGCCATGGGTAGGGACTTGGAGGGGGGCGATTGATGATGTTGGGTGGGATACTAGACATTATACATAATATATGTTGTGCTTGAAAACTACAGTGAGTCAAGGGAGTAGTCTGAAATACCACCTCAACCCTTTGAATCAAAAACCTTGATTAAAAAAAACAGTCCAAGCGTGAGAAGAACGCCACTACAGAGGAGCACCCTAGTCCCTTGTTTACTCTTCTTCATAGGGATGTTTCCATTCATCATTGCATTGTTGTTCTAGTATTTTTATTCTTCACCCTTGGCTGTGCTACTCACCATTTAAGTTTTGCATACTCTCTATCCAGTCTTCACCATTGAATACCATCCATCCATCCATATATCAATCCATCCAAACATGGCTCTCATTCTCAACAAAACCTTCACCAACATACATTTGTCATTTACCCACCCATGTGTCCTTTGACATATCAAACCCACTGGAGGATTCCTTTTGCCCATCCTTTCACCCGTACACTTCCACCCACCCAGGCAGGCATCCTTTCAATTTTCATCCATCCTTCACCCACACATGCTTCCTCTCAGCCAACTATAATGTATGCATCCTTTCACCCATGCATCCCTCTCTGCCAGTCATATTACATTTCACCCGTCCTTTTTCTTTCCATCCTTCTTTCCCTTTTCAAGGTCTGACTCTTCATGAAACTTTCTCTGCTGAGTTGAAGATAGAATAGGCTATTAGTTACTCATCTCCTGCTGTATATGCTAAGTAAAGTGTTCAACTATTCTCAAGCCTCAACAGTACACCCTTGCAGTGAGTATATAATTAATTGTCAATAAGCAAGCAATATGACTTACCACCGCCCACCACCACCGCCGGCTCAACCCCTCCTGCTGCCGCAGCTGCTAACTGGCTTGCGCCGCCGTCACCGCTGGTCCCGGCACTGGTGTTTGGCACAGCTAGAAAAAACATTACACATTTTTTAGATGTCAGATCCGCTTCCCCTAATTACTTTTTTTAATAGCAAAATTGAAAATACACGACACGCATCACTACATTCGGATACAGACAGTATCTTCTATCAAAAATATCAGGTTGATCATTATGTTGGTGGCAGTTTTTGAAAAGCCTCAAGACAACTTGTAAAGGAATGGAGTGGCTAGAACTATTGATGAATCTGAGTTTTAGAAAAGAAATAAGAGTGGACAACTGGATATATGGTCTTGGTTGGCAAATACAATTGGGCCATCCTCCTCATAGTTCCTTCCAGCCACGGCGCACGGTAATCAGTTCACCAAAAGCTGTTAATAATACTAGGCCTATCTAAGAAGAAGAAGACACAACTTCTGGGTGTCCAACGTGACGATGGCCACTCTCTCGTTTTACTCATTGACCATGAGAAAGTAAAAGAGAGCCTTCTCATCTCAACTAACATGCTTCGAATACCTTACTTGGGCATGCATCCTGCATGACAGAGTAGTAGTACTTGTAGTAGTAGGTGACCATGACCAATGGGTTCTCTGAGTCTTACAGTACCACCACTAGGCAGTCCACAAAATATATAAGGGGAGAGGGAAAGCTGACTGACAAAGCAGAAGAATGGAAGCTACAGATAGACTAGTACAGAGACAGTTTGAAGAAAAGTACAGACACTAGGAATATAGAAAATAAGTAAATAGAATAATGCAGGGATGGCAAGAAATTAGAAATGGATAGATCGAAGAGGATTTGGGAAAAAATTAGGGAACGGGTAGAAATAAATAATTCAAAATAAGGAGCGGTAAAAGTTAGGGAAATATATATTAATATTAACAACAGGTGGACTTACTGGGGCCAGCAGAGCCATTGGTTGAGGAGATTTCTTTGGACTGGGAGGCACAATTAGCTCCCCACACGCCTCAGGCTACCTCTCCTTGCACCTGGATGCTGATGTAAGACATAAAGACAAAAAAAGATTGGTGGCAAATAAATAATCTCTCCAAAAAGATTTGTTGACCGGAAAAGACAATCACAATAACATTAAACTTTCCTAAATCAGCTCGACTAGTAACCTATTCTAAAGACTTTGTAATTACTAACAAATTGCAAAGAATGATGTTTGCTTCTAAGTTCCAATCTCATTCGCAATCGTTCTCACACCCCTTTGACAGGCCAATTCACTAAGTCTGCATTTTGTCTTTAAATGCATAGATGGACGCATGCAAACACCAAATTGGTTGGTTGCTTGTCACTGTATGAGCTACAAAAATGATTCTAAGAACCAAAGTGAGAGGACGCGTGCCACTAAATTACTAATACTAACTACCACTATCTTAGTGACAGGACAAAGGAGTCTCTGCATTACTTAAGTTCTTACATAATCAGCCCAAGCGAGCGCAAACAAGTACTATTAGGTAGCGTCGAGCACCTGCCTAGAATAAAGATCATATAATATGATATTTGTAAACTTAACTTATCTGCATGTGAGCAGCATGCTTTCAATTTGTGGCAAATATATTAGCAATGACCTAGAACATACAAGTAAAAATAATATTAATATTTAGCTACTCACCGAACCCCGCAACCTCAACCCCTAGCAGGTCCTGCTCTTGGTCCAGGATATCGGACCACCGGTGCGTCAGCTGATTATGGGTGCGCTGGACCCAAGAGCAGTGATACACTGCTCGGCGCACCCTTGCCCAGCACTGCTAGCACTCCTGGTGTCCATATCCGGATCTAGGTCTGCCACCTGCTGCCAGGGTGTATGGAAGGTGGTGCTGAACAGTGTGCAGACAGAATATCGAGTAAAAAAATATCGAGTTGCACAAATATCAAGTAATCAATATTGTGGTTCAGAAATATTGACAGCAAGAATATCGTGGTTAAGAATATCGACTTAAGGTTAGTAATATCGATTTAAAAAATATCAAATTATTTAATATCATTTGCAAAAATATGCTTGTTAAAAATATCGTCTTTTTTGATTAATGTTATGTATTTTAGTATATATTTTATATGGATGTGATGTATGTTTTTATGTATAAGAATAGTTTGTGTCAGTACCAAGCACCTGAACTCTAGTTTCCACAGGAGCAGAAGAACTATTCCACAATCCCTAACTGCACTGCCAGCAAGCTAGTAACGGCTCGCTCACAGTACAGAGGGGGAAAGGGGATTGGGATGACAGGAGAGACTGCCATTGATGTGCCTCTTCCTCACTGGCTTCGAGCGAATGTCTTCTAGGGTTCCTGCAACATAAAACACCACATTACTCCTTTTATAGCTATATATTACATTTCTCAATACTTTCTACTTCGCTACCTAATTACCTGTTATTCTCAGTGGTCTAGCTGCTCTCCTTGTTCTTAAATGAGATGAATTAGATTTTGAATATTCTCAAAAATAAAACAGTTAGTTCTTTCTCTTTTCTTTTTATCAGATGCGGAACGTGGAGTCTCTTGGTGGTAAGTACAAATATATATATATATATATATATATATATATATATTTATATCTACAGAGTACAGTCACAATATATATAGTGGATATTAATTCTTGGTTGCAGTCTGATGCTGGAAGAGCAGTAATGTACTTATCTCCAGGTATTACGTAGAACACAAATCAAGGCAATTCAGAAAGTCAAATTTCAAAGGTTTTTTAAATGCTAATTTCTAACTATAACGCCCCTAAAACCTATGGTTTTTTCAGTGAATGTCAAATGTTTTGTAAATGACAATTTTTAAATGTATTAATTGTTATATTTATTTTTTTGATACTAATTTACTACATTTTTTAAAACTATTTATTTTTAGATATTTTATTTATTAAATTACATTGTAATTACATTATACATTACATTACAAAATATACTTTCTCTGAATGAATTACTTTAGTTTAAATAGTTTGCAAATAGGCAATAGAGTTTTAAGTACAGTAGTTACAGTTGTTGCAATGGGCAACACAATTTCAAACACAATGCAACATTGAGCTCAATGTGAATTTCTAGTTAAATGCAATTAGTTACTTTATGGATTACTTTTCTCACCACAGGACTGGATCCTGGATTCAGTCCTGGGACATCTCCTGTAAACAGTTGAGTAAAAGCGTTTTGGTTTCAGTAGTGATTTTTAAGGAATATTATTGTATTTTAAAAGTTGACACTTGGAAACTTTTTCACATAGAATCACCAATGTTATCCTATGGGAGGAAATTCACTTAGCAGGTAAGTAGTGTTATCGTTACTTTTTCTTACTCAGTGTTGGATCCTGGATCCAGCACTGGTGCATCTCCTGTAAACAGTTGAAAGAATGCGTTTAAGTCATACAGGCGATTTTTAAGGAATATTTGTAATTTGTGAAAATCGACACTTTGAAACTTTTCTGCTGAAAACCAGACAATGGATTCCTATGGAAGGAAATATAAGTTACTGGTAAGTACGGTTAGAATTACTTTTCAGGGTCAGTGCTGGGCTAAAAGATGCAGCACTGGGTTCTCTCCTGATAACAGGTGAGTAAATCGGAATTCGTAGTTCGGTTGATTTTAGAGTAATATTATAAAGTTCCAAAACTCCACACTTAGAAGAATTTCCAAGTGAAACCAGTCAATGTTAGCCTATGGAAGGAAATTCAAGTTGCTGGTAAGTACGGTTAAAATTACTTTTCAGGATCAGTACTGGGCTGAAAGATGCAGCACTGAGGTCTCTCCTGATAACAGGTGAGTAAATCGGAATCCGTATTTCGGCTGATTTTAGAGGAATATTATAAAGTTCCAAAACTGCACACTTAGAAGAATTTCCAACTGAAACCAGTCAATGTTAGCCTATGGAAGGAAATTCAAGTTACTGGTAAGTACGGTTAGAATTACTTTTCAGGACCAGTACTGGGCTGAAAGATGCAGCACTGAGGTCTCTCCTGATAACAGGTGAGTAAATCGGAATTCGTATTTCGGCTGATTTTAGAGGAATATTATAAAGTTTCAAAAATCGACACTTAGAAGAATTTCCAAGTGAAACCAGTCAATGATATCCTATGGAAGGAAATTCAAGTTACTGGTAAGTACGGTTAAAATTACTTTTCAGGATCAGTACTGGGCTGAAAGATGCAGCACTGAGGTCTCTCCTGATAACAGGTGAGTAAATCGGAATTCGTAGTTCGGCTGATTTTAGAGGAATATTTGTATGTTTCAAAAATCGACACTTAGAAGAATTTCCAAGTGAAACCAGTCAATGATATCCTATGGAAGGAAATTCAAGTTACTGGTAAGTACGGTTAAAATTACTTTTCAGGATCAGTACTGGGCTGAAAGATGCAGCACTGAGGTCTCTCCTGATAACAGGTGAGTAAATCGGAATTCGTAGTTCGGCTGATTTTAGAGGAATATTTGTATGTTTCAAAAATCGACACTTAGAAATATTTGCACAAGGGTGAAGGGAGGGGGCGGGGCCTGAGATGACATCTGTGCAAACGCGCCCCGTGGCGCGTTTTAAGTTGGGAGATTAAGTCCCCTTGAATCATGAGGGTCCCTGGGGGCCAACTAGCCCACCAGGAACCTCCAGTATGCGCCAGGGGGCTGCGTTGCAGAGACTGTACAGAGGCCACACCCCTTTTTACACCTCTCTGCAACGCAGCTCTGTGGCGCTTTCTGGACGTACCTGTTGGGCTAGTTGGCCCCCAGGGACCCTCAGGATTGAAGGGGATTTAATTCCCCATCTTAAAACACGCCACGGGGCCTGTTTGCACACATGTCACCTGAAGCCCCGCCCCTCCCTTCACCACTGTGCAAACGCGCCCGTGGCGCATTTTAAGTTGGGGGATTAAGTCCCCTTGAATCCTGAGGGTCCCTGGAGTCCAACTAGCCCACCATGTACTTCCAAAAGCGCCACAGAGCTGCGTTGCAGAGAGGTGTAAAAGGGGCATGGCCTCTGTACACCTCTCTGCAACGCAGCCCCCTGGCGCATACTGGACGTTCCTGGTGGGCTAGTTTGCCCCCAGGGACCCCCAGTATTCAAGGGGAATTACTTCCCCTTCTTAAAACGCGCCAGGGGGCACGTTTGCAGAGTACTGCTGGGAGGGGGGCGGGACCTCCGGCACGATGCCGGTCGTTTTTTTTTTTTTTTTTAATGGGAGGGGGGCTGCGTGGCCCCCTTCCCTTGGCCACTTTGGCCCCGGGGACCCCATCCCCTGGGGCCTGAGCATTTTTTTTTTTAATTTAAAAAAAACGGGAAAGAGGCCGCGTGGCCCCCTTCCCTGGGCCTGTATTGGCCCCGGGGACCCCATCCCCGGGGCATGCCCTCGATTTTTATTTTTTAAATTTGGAGGGGGCTGCGTGGCCCCCTCCTCAGGCCATTTAAGGCCCCGGGGACCCCATCCCCGGGGCCTGGCCTCTGGTTGGGGACTGTGGGGGGTCCCCAATACCCCCACAGTCCCAGCCGGCTCCCGCGTCCTAGGGAGCCGGCATTGCTTTCCACATGGGAGCAGCTAACATGCTGCTCCCCATGTGGAAAAGCTAGTGGGTTGCATTTTGAAAGAGAGAGCAGGTTTCCTGCTCTCTCTTTCAAAATGCAAACCAAGTTTGCTATGACAGGACGGGAGCCGCGATGCTCCCGTCCTGTCATAGCAAACTACAGTGTCCCGGGGTAGGCACCCCGGGACACTGCAGGAGCCGGCCCTGGGGGTGGCGGTCCCCAGGGCCATCAAGGGCTCCAGGAGGGGGCCGCGCGGCCCCCTCCCATCCAGTGCACAGCCCCAGGGAGGTGGTGGTCCCCGGGGCTTTGGGGGTCCGTAACGGACCCCCATATTCAAATCTTTAGTGCCCCGGGAGGTGGCAGTCCCGGGCGTGTGGGGGCTGGAGCCCCCACACAGGTCAAAAATTTAAAAAGAAGCCCCGGGAGGTGGCGGTCCCGGGGCAGCGGGAGGGCAAAGAGTCCTCCCGCACCATTATTTTTGTTAAGCCCCGGGGGTGACAGTCCCCGGGCTTGGGGACCTTAGAGGCCCCCCACATATTAAAATGAAACCCTGCATGCCCCCGGGACTTGGCCCACCCGGGGCCAATTAACAACGAAGCGCGGAGCGCGCTTCGTTTTTCTCGGCGGGATCCGCGCACCCTGAGCGCATCCCGCCGATTTAAAAAAAAAAAAATGCTTTTCTGCCCAGGGGGTCCTTGAGGGACCCCTGAGCAGACCTAGGAGGTCAGGGTGTTTCTACCCTGCCCCCTTTGTGCGTTTTGCGCACTTGTTTCTTCTGGGTTTTTTTTCTAATCGGTAGGATCCGCGCACCCTGAGTGCATCCTGCCGATTTAAAAAAAATAAAAAAAAAAAATGCTTTTTTCTGCCCAGGGGGTCCTTGTGGGACCCCCTGAGCAGACCTAGGGGGTCAGGGTGTTTCTACCCTGCCCCCTTTTTGCGCTTTGCGCACTTGTTTCTGTCCCTCGGTTCTACCGAGGGACAAAATGGCTGCCAACACTTCCTGATTTGGAGTGTTGACAGCCACTTGACAGCCAATTAGCATGCAGCTCGTGATCGGGAGGGTACGCGAATCCGACGCGGCCATAGATATATATGTGATTTTCCTTTTCTCTGGAACTACTGAACGGATTTACACCATTTAACAAAAAGGGTTCTTTCTGAACCATGAACTACCTCTTTGCCAAATTTGGTGTAATTCCGTTCAGCAGTTCGGGCTGTAGCCGTGTCTAAAATTTCCTATGGGAAAATGAATGGGGAAAACACGTTTTGGGACCCCCCTTTTTTCTCGGCCCCCGCTTGACGAATCACGCCGAAACTTTCAGGGTAGGAGCGGACCGGAGCAAGCCATAAAGTTTGAAAATTTTGCGAAAATTCGTCAACCGGCAAGACAGTTATTTCAAATAGAATGTCGCGGATTTCCTATGGAAAATAGGTCCTAACTATAACTATCTACTGGCGGCCGCCAGTAGATAATATATATATATATATATATTTATATCTACAGAGTACAGTCACAATATATATAGTGGATATTAATTCTTGGTTGCAGTCTGATGCTGGAAGAGCAGTAATGTACTTATCTCCAGGTATTACGTAGAACACAAATCAAGGCAATTCAGAAAGTCTCTTTTTCATAAGAATAACCTTGAAAACTCCTCACAATTAGTCAGCAAGAAAGAAGGAGTAGGATTACTTGCAGTCTCTGAGGAATAATTAAATGTGGTGACTTACTTGAACACTCTTCTCACTCTCCCTGAATCTTCCACAGGAACAGAATGAGTACTACAGTTGTACGCACAAAATTATCCGAGGCAGAAGAAACTTCTGCTACTAAAAACTGGAAACTCAAAGAATATCACCAAAAGCACAAGTGAATGGATCAAACTGAAGTGACTGACGAGGAATTGCCGGGGAAACGCTAATCCATAGAAGTGATTAAGTCACCAAGCATGCGTGAAACGAGAAACGCTGCTTCTCCTCAGTAGAATCAGTTTAAGAGCGCTTAGCGCGTAGAGCGTAAGTGCGATGTCAGCAACAGTCCTCTTGGCGGCAGAACACTAGAGCGGCAACCATCCAGATTATTAGCGGCAGCCGCCATCTTGGATCTTTGAGGCTGAGGGCTCTGAATCATTTTGAGAAGCACCAACAGGAGTTTCAGTTAGATGGAGTGATGGCGTTTTCCGTATGGGTATTTAGGAAATCTCTTAAATCTAAGCCTAGAAAGGAGATGGTTAGGAGTAGATTGTGCCACCATTTGGCCAGCCCTGACAGTACCCCCCACCAAGACCCCCTCTCCTCCCTCCTTGGGCTTATTGGGATGGGTCTTGTGAAACTCTCTAATCAATCTGGGGGCATGAACATTAGCTTTTGGTTCCCATGACCTCTCCTCTGGGCCAAACCCCTTCCAATCCACCAAGTAAAATTGCATTCCCTTCTTCATTCTAACATCTAAAATTCGCTTCACTTCAAATTCTTCCTCAGACTGAACTAGAACAGGGGCTAGTGATTTTTTTCTCAGATCTGGTGGATTTCTTTTAATCAACGATACATGGAACACTGGATGTATCTTTAACTTAGGAGGGAGTCTTATCTTTACGCTCACTGGATTAACTATTCTTTCTACCTGAAAAGGACCCACAAACTTAGGTTGGAATTTTCTGTTTCCCTTTAGGCGCATATTACGAGTGGAAATCCACACCTTGTCACCTCGCTCATAAATTGGATTCTCTCTTCTCTTCTTGTCTGCCTGCTTCTTGCAGGAACTCCTGGCCTTTACTAAATTACTGGTGGCTACCTGATAATCTCTTTGCAGATCTCTTATAACTACCTCCACTGCTGGGACCTCACTTTTTTGCTTCCCTACTAACATGTTGGGATGTCTACCAGAGTTCAAAAAGAATGGGGAGAAACCCGTGGTGAGTGCACCGCATTGATATAGGAAAATTCTGCCGCCCAGATTAAGCTTGGGCATTCACCTTCCTGATCCATCAAGTACAGGTGCAAATATTGCTCCATCTCTTGATTCACTCTCTCGGTCTGTCCATCAGTCTCTGGATGGAAACTAGCAGACAATCGAGAATCGACTCCCAATCTCTTTAAGAAAGCCCTCCAAAAATGTGAGACAAACTGAGGGCCTCGATCGGAGATAACCACCTTAGGAATTCCATGTGAATTTACAATATGCAGAGTTGAAAGTGTAGCCAGCTGTGAAGAATTGGGGATGGATCTTAAGGGGACAAAATTACTCATTTTAGAGAAATGGTCGACTACCACCCAAGTAGTAGAGAACCCCTGTCTAGAGGGGAGGTTCACAATAAAATCCATGGAAATAGTATGCCACGGATAATGAGCAATGGGCAAGGGAATCAAAAACCCTTGTGGAGCCTGTCTAGTGACCTTCCCCTTGATGCGCTGCTCGCAAGATGCTACATATTGTTTCACCTGAGCCTCCATTTCTGGCCACCAAAATTCTCGTTTTATGAGATCTAGTCTTCTTCACTCCCTTGTGTCCTGCTAGCAGATTATCATGAAAATGTTGAATAACCTGATTACGAAGATCATTGCTGGGAACATAAAGGTTTCCTTGGTGATAAGGGTTTCCATCCTTTATTTCCCTTCCAGAACCTCCTTTGGCCCATTCAAACAATTCTTCTTCAGAAAAGGAATTCTTAAGCTTGGCTTCCAGATCTGAGTACTGTATGGATCCAATTATCTTTTCTTCTGGCATAATCAATCCTTTTTCAGCCATCCTCTCATCTTCTCCAGTATTTAAACGGGACAAGGTGTCTGCCTTGCCGTTCACCGATCCAGGCTTGTAAGTCAGGACAAAGTTAAAATCTGCAAAGAAAAGCGACCACCTCAATTGCCTTGGGGTAAGAGTTCGAGCAGATTTCAGAAATTGCAGATTTCTATGATCAGTGAAAACTGTCACCTCATGCTTGGCTCCCAACAAATAATGCCTCCATTCCTGAAAGGCGTATTTTACCGCCAATAACTCCTTATCCCCAATTGAATAATTAATTTCAGCAGCTGTCAGTTTTCGAGATCGATAAGCCACTGGATGAATTTGACCAGTTCTCTTATGTCTTTGTGCCAGGATTCCACAGATTGCTAGATTAGAAGCATCTGCTTCTACATAAAAGGGTTCTTCAGGATTCGGATGTAGCAGAACCAGAGCTGTAGTAAACATTTCTTTCAATTCATTGAAAGCTCTCTCTGTTTCTGTACTCCACACAAACTTTGCCTTCTTCAATAAACGAGTGAGAGGAGAGATCTTTTCAGAAAAACTGAGAATGAAATGCCTGTAAAAATTGGTGAAGCCAATAAAACTTTGTACTTCCTATACGTTTCGTGGGGGAGGCCAATCTTTGATTGCTTTCACCGTAGCATCGTCCATGGAAACTCCTTCAGGAGACAAGACAAAACCCAAAAACTCTACCTGAGTAGAGTGAAAAACACATTTTTCCAGCTTAACAAAGAGCTGATTATCAAGCAATTTTTTTAGAATCACTCGCACATGCTGGACATGTTCCTTCATATTAGCTGAGAAGATGAGAATATCATCGATGTATACAACAGCGAAGCGATCCAAATACTCTCTTAGGATGTCATTGAAAAAATGTTGGAACGCTGCAGGAGCATTGCACAGGCCGAAGGGCATGACCTGATACTCGAACAACCCCAGTCGAGTTCGGAAAGCTGTCTTCCATTCATCGCCCTCCACAAACTGCACTAAGTGGTATGCCCCTCTTAGATCCAGTTTTGTGTATACTTGAGCCTCTTTCACCTGATCCAAAAGTTCCGAACTTAGTGGCAGAGGGTACCGGTTCTTCTTGGTAACTTGGTTTAAGGCTTGATAGTCAATGCACGTTCTAAGTTTTCCATCCTTCTATGGGATGAAAAACAGAGGAGATGGGTCAGGAGACTGGGAAGGGTGAATAAAACCATTGGCTAGATATTGGTCCAAATATTCCTTCAGATGGTGATTCTCCGCTTCAGAGAGAGCATACATTCTGCTACATGGCAACGATGCTCCTGGTTCCAATTCAATCTTGCAATCATATTCCCACTGCGGGGGTAATCTCTGAGCCTCTTGTTCATCAAAAACGGATGCCAAGTCTTGATTAAGCCTGGGCGTAGTTCGCGAAGTAGCGCTACGCGAAGCCACGCAAAGTGCAGTTCGCACTACGCGAGCTACGCGTAGCACTACGCGAACTGCGTAGTGCACTGTTCGCAATGATTGCACAGTGCCGGATGCTTGTCCGCACTGTGCAATCATTGAAAACGGCATCTTGCACAGTGCGAGCTGTCGTTTACTGCTGCTCGAGTAGATTTTTACTCGAGCGGCAGCTTTCTCAACGCGGACTGGTAGTTTCTCATCGCGAGCGGTCGCGAGCATACGTGACTACTCGCAATGAGAAACCTGACCTCCCCGCGTTGAGAATCTCGCCGGGATGTTTATTTTCCAAGCTCGCGATCGGCAACTTGATGTTGCTGATCGCGAACGAGGAAAAAGTCTCGCCGGGATGTCATTTTGCTTGCTCGCGGTCGCCAACTTGACGTTGAGGACCGCGAGCAAGCAAAAAATGACCGCTGCACTACGCTACGCTACGCGTGTTTGCACTGTGCTACGTGCAATTCGCGTTGTGCGAAGTAGCGCAAACTTCGCAAACTACGCGAGCGTAGCGTAGTGCTTTGCCCAGGGTTAGTCTTGATACTCTTGTGGGATCTCTTGAATTTCCATGGCGCAAATCATCCTAGGCTGCCTGGCTAACATAGTCGGAGGCGATGGCTGGTGCTCAGTCAAACACAAATTGTGACACTGTTCCTTACAGTATTCTGAATTCATCTCAACAGTTCTTCTAGCCCAGTCTATCTTCGGATTATGCTCCGTGAGCCAAGGTAATCCCAAAATAAGCTGAAATTGAGGGGCATTCAAGAAGACTGAACTCCAACAAACTTAAATGTTGGCCTGGTCCCCATAAAGAAATTTCCTCTGTATCGGACAGGTTCTGACTTCTCCTTCTTGAGAAAGCAAATTCCTAACAACTTGGCAAATTTTATATCGCAGAAATGACCTGTAGCTCCGTAATCTATCATGACTGACACCTTATCCACTTCAGAAGCTCCAAATTTGATCAAACTGGAAAAAATTAGATGAGGTGCGGAAGATTGTAAGGTGTTGGCGACTAGTTGAGAATCTGGAGTCGTCTTATCAAAAGCACCCACCTGAGCAACTCCTTTTACTGATGGGGCCTCTCTTTTACCAAAGCATTGTTCTTAGGTTTCTTAGGACACTCTTTGAAAAATTGTCCAGAATTTCTGCACTACATACAGGGTTTTCCAATTTGTAATTTCTCTCTTTCTTCCTTGGTCAATGGCTCTCGAACTGAGACAAATTGTATGGGTTCTTCTTCCGGCGTGACTTCACTGGATTTCATTATGTCTGGCTTAATCCTGTCAAATCGAGGGGGAAAATGTCTGACGTCTTTTCGATGTTCACTTCTTCTCTCGCTTTGACGTTGATCAATCTGCAATATCAGATCGATTAATTCAGAAACGTCAGTGGGTCTCTTGGGTATTTGAGCCAACCCATCTTTTAACTCGTCTTTGAGACCGCTGTAGAAAATAGCTGCCCTTTTGGCTTCAGACCAATTGATTTCGACTATCAATTTGTTAAATTGCGCCAAATATGCAATTAATTCTCGGTTCCCTTGCTTCAGGTCTAAGAGTTCATTATCCGTAGTTTGTGAGATGGTTCGTCTATCAAAAATGCGTAGGAACTCACTTTAAATTCCTCAAAATCATATAAAATGTGATTATTGCTATTTACCAGTGGCTCTCGACCAGGTGCAGCATCTCTGCTCGGGTAGGACAATATGAAGGCCACCTTGGATTGATCTTCTTTAAAAATAATGGGTCTACACAGGAAGTGCAAAGAACACTGAGTGAGAAAAATTTGGGCCTTATGAGGGTCCCCACTAAATCTCTCTGGTGCTGCTAAAGGAATAGTTGGGGAAATAGCATGAATCACTTGTGTCATCTATTCAGCTGCTGAAGGGGACAGAGAAAATTGTTGTGGCTTATTTTCCTTGGACATAGGGTTAGACCCTACAGTAAACTCATCAAATCTGTGTCGGAGATAATTGGCTTCCTGACTCGACTTCCTAACCCCTTCTCTAAGGAACTTATTTTCTTCCATTGCTTCACTCAACTGTTTTTGTAACCCCTCCAAAAGTGTTGCTAAAGTCTTAACGTCCATCCCTTCAGCCATTCCGCCCAAGTGGAAATTTGGTAAATTGCACTTTAATCTGTCAGTACCAAGCACCTGAACTCTAGTTTCCACAGGAGCAGAAGAACTATTCCACAATCCCCAACTGCACTGCCAGAAAACTAGTAACAGCTCGCTCACAGTAAAGAGGGGGAAAGGGGATTGGGATGACAAGAGAGACTGCCACTGATGTGCCTCTTCCTCACTGGCTTCGAGCGAATGTCTTTTAGTGCACCTGCAACATAAAACACCACATAACTACTCCTTTTATAACTATACATTACATTTCTCAATACTTTCTAATTAGCTACCTAATTACCTGTTATTCTCAGTGGTCTAGCTGGTCTCCTTGTTATTAAATGAGATGAATTAGATTTTGAATATTGTTCTAAAAAATAAAACAGTTAACAGTTCTTTCTCTTTTCTTTTATTAGATGTGGAACGTGGAGTCTCTTGGTGGTAAGTACAAATATATATATATATATATATATATATATATATATATATATATATATATATATATATAATCTACTGGCGGTCGCCAGTAGATAGTTATAGTTAGGACCTATTTTCCATAGGAAATCCACGACATTCTATTTGAAATAACTCTTGCGTCGGTTGACGAATCTTCGCGAAATGTTCAAACTTTATGGCCCGCTCCGGTCCGCTCCTACTCTGAAAGTTTCGGGGTGATTCGTCAAGCGGGGGCCGAGAAAAAAGGGGGGTCCCAAAACGTGTTTTCCCCATTCATTTTCCCATAGGAAACTTTAGACACGGCTACAGCCCGAACTGCTGAACGGAATTACACCAAATTTGGCAAAGAGGTAGTTCTTGGTTCAGAAAGAACCCTTTTTGTTAAATGGTGTAAATCCGTTCAGTAGTTCCTGTGAAAATCAAAATGAAAATCACATATATATCTATGGCCGCGTCGGATTCGCGCACCCTCCCGATCACGAGCTGCATGCTAATTGGCTGTCAACACTCCAAATCAGGAAGTGTTGGCAGCCAAGAAACAAGTGCGCAAAGCGCAAAAAGGGGGCAGTGTAGAAACACCCTGACCCCCTAGGTCTGCTCAGGGGGTCCCACAAGGACCCCCTGGGCAGAAAAAAGCATTTTTTTAAATGGCCCAAGTCCCGGGGGCATGCGGGGGGTGGGTTTATTGTTTATATGGGGGGCCTCTAAGGCCCCCCAAGCCCCGAGGACCGCCACCCCGGGGCTTAATAAAAAATGGTTCGGGAGGGCTCTTCTGCCCTCCCGCAGCCCCGAGGACCGCCACCCCGGGGCTTCTTTTTCAATTTTAAATAACGTGTGGGGGGCTCCAGCCCCCACACGCCCCGGGACCACCACCTCCCCGGGGCACATAGAAAATAAATGTGGGGGTCCGTTACGGACCCCCAGAGCCCCGGGGACCACCACCTCCTGGAGCCCTTGATGGCTGTGCAATTCAAGGGAGGGGGCCGCGCGGCCCCCTCCTGGAGCCCTTGATGGCCCTGGGGACCGCCACCCCCAGGGCTCCCGTCCTGTCATTGCAAACTTGCTTTGGATATTGGAGGCGAGAGCAGAAACCTGCTCTCGCTTCCAATATCCAAAGCAATAGCTTTCCACATGGGGAGCTGCATCTTAGCAGCTCCCCATGTGGAAAGCAATGCCGGCTCCCCAAGGGACGCGGGAGCCGGCGGGACTGTGGGGGATTGGGGACCCCCACAGTCCCCAACGGAGAGGGCCAGCCCCGGGGGATGGGGTCCCCGGGGCAAGTAGTGGCCCGGGAGGGGGGCCACATGGCCCCCTCCCCAAATTTAAAAAAAAAATGAAAGGCCGGCCCCGGGGGATGGGGTCCCGAGGGCCTTAAATGGCCTGAGGAGGGGGCCACGCAGCCCCCTCCAAATATTTAAAAATTTTTAAAAAGAGGGCATGCCCCGGGGATGGGGTCCCCGGGCCAATATAGGCCCAGGGAAGGGAGGCCACGCGTGCCCCTTCCCGTTTTATTTTAATTTAAAAAAAAATGAAAATCCTCATGCCCCGGGGGATGGGGTTCCCGGGGCCAAAAGAGGCCAAGGGAAGGGGGGCCACACAGCCCCCCTCCCATACAAAAAAAAATACAAAAAAAAAAGACCGGCATAGTGCCGGAGGCCCCACCCCACCCTGCAGCAGTCTGCAAACGCGTCCCTGGCGCGTTTGCAGATGGGGAACGATTTCCCCTTGAATACTGGGGGTCCTGGGGCCAACTAGCCCACCAGGAACCTCCAGTATGCGCCAGGGGGCTGCGTTGCAGAGAGGTGGACAGAGGCCACGCCCCTTTTTACACCTCTCTGCAACGCAGCTCTGTGGCGCTTTTTGGAGGTACATGGTGGGCTAGTTGGACTCCAGGGACCCTCAGGATTCAAGGGGACTTAATCCCCCAACTTAAAATGCGCCACGGGCGCGTTTGCACAGTGGTGAAGGGAGGGGGGGGCTTCAGGTGACATGTGTGCAAACAGGCCCCGTGGCGTATTTTAAGATGGGGAATTAAATCCTCTTCTTTCCTGTCAATCCCTGTGGGCCTATTAGCCTACCAGGTACCTCCATAACTGCCACGGAGCTGCATTGCAGAGTGTTGTAAAAAGGGGCGTGGCCTCTGTACACCTCTCTGCAACGCAGCCCCCTGGCGCATACTGGAGGTTCCTGGTGGGCTAGTTGGCCCCTTGGGACCCTCAGGATTGAGGAGGAATTAATTCTCCAACTTAAAACGCGCCACAGGGCCTGTTTGCAGACATGTCACCTCAGGCCCCACCCCCTTCCTTCACCATTGTGCAAATATTCCTCTAAAATCAACCGAACTACGAATTCCGATTTACTCACCTGGTATCAGGAGAGAACCCAGTGCTGCATCTTTTAGCCCAGTACTGATCCTGAAAAGTAATTTTAACCGTACTTACCAGTAACTTGAATTTCCTTCCATAGGATATCATTGCCTGCTTTTTGCTGAAAAAGTTTCTAAGTGTCGATTTTTGAAACATACAAATATTCCTCTAAAATCAGCCGAACTACGAATTCCGATTTACTCACCGGTTATCAGGAGAGACCTCAGTGCTGCATCTTTTAGCCCAGTACTGATCCTGAAAAGTAATTTTAACCGTACTTACCAGTAACTTGAATTTCCTTCCATAGGCTAACATTGACTGGTTTCACTTGGAAATTCTTCTAAGTGTGGAGTTTTGGAACTTTATAATATTCCTCTAAAATCAGCCGAACTACGAATTCCGATTTACTCACCTGTTATCAGGAGAGAACCCAGTGCTGCATCTTTTAGCCCAGCACTGACCTTGAAAAGTAATTCTAACCGTACTTACCAGTAACTTGTATTTCCTTCCATAGGAATCCATTGTCTGGTTTTCAGCAGAAAAGTTTCAAAGTGTCGATTTTCACAAACTATAAATATTCCTTAAAAATCGCCTGTATGACTTAAACGCATTCTTTCAACTGTTTACAGGAGATGCACCAGTGCTGGATCCAGGATCCACCACTGAGTAAGAAAAAGTTACGATAACACTACTTACCTGCTAAGTGAATTTCCTCCCATAGGATAACATTGGTGATTCTATGTGAAAAGGTTTCCAAGTGTCAACTTTTAAAATACAATAATATTCCTTAAAAATCACTACTGTGACCAAAACGCTTTTACTCAACTGTTTACAGGAGATGTCCCAGGACTGAATCTAGGATCCAGTCCTGTGGTGAGAAAAGTAATCCATAAAGTAACTAATTGCATTTAACTAGAAATTCACATTGAGCTCAATGTTGCATTGTGTTTGAAATTGTGTTGCCCATTGCAACAACTGTAACTACTGTACTTAAAAGTCTATTGCCTATTTGCAAAGTATTTAAACTAAAGTAATTCATTCTGAGAAAGTATATTTTGTAATGTAATGTATAATGTAATTACAATGTAATTTAAAAAATAAAATATCTAAAAATAAATAGTTGAAATTTTTTTGTAAATCAGTATCAAAAAAATAAATATAACAATTAATACAATTACAAAATTGTCATTTACAAAACCTTTGAAATTCACTGAAAAAAACCATAGGTTTCAGGCACGTTATAGTTAGAAATTAGCATTTAAAAAACCTTTGAAATTCACTGAAAAAACCATAGGTTTTAGGGACAGTTATAGTTAGTTGGACATTGCACTCGTACAAAACCCGTGAAATTTCCCCGTTATAGTTAGTTCAGCTAACTATAACTCGCGCCCGCAATTCACTGCTGATGACGTCACATATTACATCACTCATGACATGGTCAGTGACATCACTGATGACATCACTGATGACATCTCACATGACATCACTGATGACATCATCCATGTGATAATTTCATGCATCTTCTCACACCCTAATATAACTTTTGATACACCCACTCTTATTTACAGACTGCCATTCGCAAAACCATACACACTCCAATACCAATAACTATATACCCACTCACTGATTCTTAGGTCTACACACACACATCTACTCACTCACCCGTCCAGTCACTCATACTTACAGTCACTCAGTACAGGACTATCATATGCACTCATACACCTATATAAACACTCACACACCGCCACTCATCCATAGAGGTACTCACACACCTAGTCAGTCATGCAAAAAATTAATCACACACCCATTTACTCACCTATAGAGTTATACACACACCAGCTCACTTAGTCATACAAATACTAGCACATTCATACGCTCTTATACAATAACTGATACAAGCACACACGTATCCATACAGCCACTCTCACAATCACACACTCTCACTTATAGCCTTTTAAATACTCTAACACACATATATACTGCCTTTTACATATGTAGTTACTCGCACATGTACCACTGAGATATACATTCACTCACTAACACACCCATACACACACTCACCCACCCAAGCAGTCCATCACAGACGCACTCTTCAAATCATGCACCCAGTGAATCACCCACTCACACATCTATGTACAGAGTCGCACACACCCCTCCCACACAAACACTCAGGCACCCATACAGATACTCAGACAACGAATCAATAACTCATATACACACACATGTAGCTATTCACAAACCCATGCAGCCACTTACACAGCAACAGACAGACGGATACAGACATTCACCCAGTTTAGTCACTAACCCATGCATTCAGTAAGATACGTTTAATCACTCACTTATACAGTTAGTCACGCACCTACTAAATCATCCATACAGACACTTATACACCCACTCATTCTTCAATACGCCTTTCCCTATATACATTAAAAATATTTAAACTTTACAGAAACAGTCACTAGATGATGTCATCAGTGATGTCATTTGAGATGTCATCAGTGATGTCATCAGTGATGTCACTGACCATGTCATGAGTGATGTAATATGTGACGTCATCAGCAGTGAATTGCGGGTTCGCGAGTTATAGTTAGCTGAACTAACTATAACGGGGGAATTTCACGGGTTTTGTACGAGTGCAAT
The DNA here is from genome assembly GCA_963921515.1 of Calotriton arnoldi. Classification (NCBI taxonomy): domain Eukaryota; kingdom Metazoa; phylum Chordata; class Amphibia; order Caudata; family Salamandridae; genus Calotriton; species Calotriton arnoldi. Next base: position 381,030 of record CAWUFW010006568.1, on the reverse strand, counting down.
GTCCAACTAACTATAACTGTCCCTAAAACCTATGGTTTTTTCAGTGAATATATATATATATATATATATATATATATATATATATATATATATATATATATATATATATATATATATTTATATCTACAGAGTATAGTCACAATATATATAGTGGATATTAATTCTTGGTCGCAGTCTGATGCTGGAAGAGCAGTAATGTACTTATCTCCAGGTATTACGTAGAACACAAATTAAGGGAATTCAGAAAGTCTCTTTTCCATAAGAATAACCTTGAAAACTTCTCACAATTAGTCATCAAGAGGGAAGGAGTAGGATTACTTGCAGTCTCTGAGGAATAATTAAACGTGGTGACTTACTTGAACACTCTTCTCACTCTCCCTGAATCTTCCACAAGAACAGAATGAGTCCTACAGTTGTACTCACGAAAATATCAGAGGCAGAAAGAAACTCCTGCTATCAAAAACTGGAAAATCAAGGAATATCACCAAAAGCACAAGTGAATGAAACAAACTGAAGTGACTGACGAGGAATTGCCAGGGAAATGCTAATCCCCAGAAGGGTTTCAGTCACCAAGCACGCGTGAAACGAGAAACACTGCTTCTCCTCAGGAGAACCAGTTGAAGTGCGCTTAGCGCATAGAGAGTGAGCGCGATGGCAGCAACACTCCTCTTTGTGGCAGAACACTAGACCGGCAACCATCCAGACTATTAGCGGCGGCCGCCATCTTGGATCTCTGAGGCTGAGGGCTGTGAATCATTTTGAGAAGCACCAACAGGAGTTTCAGTGAGATGGAGCAATGGCATTTTCCGTATGGGTAATTAGGCAATCTCTTAAATCTAAGCCTAGAAAGGAGATGGTTAGGAGTAGATTGCGCCACCATTTGGCCAGCCCTGACAGTTCGTATTATATGTGTTACATTTTTAGTAGTTATTACATTTTTTATATTTGAATTTTGCGTTTTTAGTTTCGTAGCGGGTTGTCGGTTTATTGGGGAATAGAGTGGGAAGTAATTTAATTATATTAAATTAATTGATTATTTTTTATTTATTATTTGTTTAATTGCGGATTTTATAGCTTTAAATATGTAAAGTAATTTATTATTTAATTAATAATTGGTTAATATTTAATTTTAATTAATTGAAAATTAATTATGGTAATTGTTTAATTTAATTTTAGGTGTGTGTTGTGTTTATAGGTGTAAAGGGTGGGAAGTAATTTATTTTTAATTTATGAATTAATAATTGGTTGTTTATTAATTTTAATTTATTAATTGGTAATTAATTATGGTAATTGTGTAATTAATTTTAGGTGTGTGTTGTGGTGTTTATAGGTGTAAAGGGTGTGAAGTAATTTATTTTTAATTGATGAATTAATAATTGGTTGTTAATTAATTTTAAATAATGAATTGGTAATTAATTATGGTATTTGTGGAATTAATTTTAGGTGTGTGTTTGGGGGTTTTTAGGGGTGAAGGGTGTTAAGTAGTTTATTTTTTTATTATAAATTTTTGTTGTTAATTGATATTAATTAAATTAATTAGAATTGTGTAATTAATATTAGGTGTGCTTTGTGGTGTTTATAGGAGTTAAGGGTGGGAAGTAATTTGTGTTTAATCCATTAATATATAGCTGTTAATTAATGGTAATTATTTGATATTTCTTTTGGGTAATTGTTTATTTTTTGTGTGTTGTAATTACTTTTAAAAAGATAAATGGTGGGTATTAAAAACATTCTAATTACTTTACTATTAGTTGTTAATAGTAATAATATTTAATTTAAAAATAAGTTTTGATTGTGTTTTATTATTTTATAGTTTAATTTAGGTGTGTGTTGTGGATATTATAGTGTTAAAGTGTGTGTAGTCAATTAATGTTTTCGTTTTTTTGATTAATAATATTTTTTAATTGATTATTAATTGTTAATTATGGAAGTAAATTTAATTTAAAATGTTGAAGTGTTTTGTTTTTGGTGTGGTGTTATATATAGGGTAGGAAATAAAAAAATACATTTATGTATTAATACATTTTTTGTTTGTCAATATTTTCTAGTTTAAACATTTTTTTCTTTGTAATTTATGTATTATTTTATATAATATTTTTATGTTTTTGTTATATGTAATATAATATGTTTTCTTTTCATATATTTAATATATTTGATTTTTCATTTTTTAAATATTGTTTATTTATTTTTATGATTTTAATTTTTTTTAATATATATATATATTTTATAACTGTTTGGAGTGTGAATAGTAATTGTTGTCTCTCCGCTATCCAACACTTTCCCTAATTTTGCACTCACTGTGGAGGGAATAGTAATTTTTACCTCTCCACTATCCAGCACTTTCTCTACTGTTGCACTCACTGGAGTGGGAATAGTTATTTTTACCCCTCCGCTGTCCAACACTTTCCCTACTATTGCACTCACTGGAGTTGGAATAGTAATTTTTACCCCTCCGCTATCCAACACTTTCCCTACTGTTGCACTCACCGGAGTGGGAATAACATTTTTTACCCCTCCGCTATCCAACACTTATCCTACTGTTGCATTCAGTGGAGTGGGATTAGTAATTTTTACCCCTCTGCTATCCAACACTTTCCCTACTGTTGCACTCCCTGGAGATGGAATAGTAATTTTTACCCATCTGCTATCCAACACTTTCCCTACTGTTGCACTCACTGGAGTGGGAATAGTAATTTTAACCCCTTTGCTATCCAACACTTTCCTTACTGTTGCACTTACTGGAGTGGGAATAACACATTTTACCCCTCCGCTATCCAACACCTATCCTACTGTTGCATTCAGTGAAGTGGGAATAGAAATTTTTACCCCTCTGCTATCCAGCACTTTCCTACTGTTACACTCACTGGAGTGGGAATAGTAATTTTTACCCCTCTGCTATCCAACACTATCCCTATTGTTGCACTCACTGGAGTGGGAATAGTAATTTTAACCCCTTTGCTATCCAACATTTTCCCTACTGTTGCACTTACTGGAGTGGGAATAACACATTTTACCCCTCCGCTATCCAACACCTATCCTACTGTTGCATTCAGTGAAGTGGGAAAAGTAATTTTTACCCCTCTGCTATCCAGCACTTTCCCTACTGTTGCACTCACTGGAGTGGGAATAGTAATTTTTACCCCTTTGCTATCCAGCACTTTCCCTACTGTTGCACCCAGTGGAATGGAAATAGTACATTTTACCCCTCAGCTATCCAACACTTATCCTACTGTTGCACTCAGTGGAGTGAGAATAGTAATTTTTACCCTTCAGTTATCCAACACTTTCCCTACTGTTGCACTTTTGGGAGTGGGAATAGTAATTTTTACCCCTCCGCTATCCAACACTTTCCCTATTGTTGCTCTCACTGGAGTGGGAATAGTAATTTTGACCCCTCTGCTATCCAACACTTTCCCTACTGTTGCACTCACTGGATAGGAATAGTAAATTTAATTTCTCCGCTATCCAACACTTACCCTACTGTTGCAGTCACTGGAGTGGGAATCATTATATTTACCCCTTTGCTATCCAACACTTTCCCTACTGTTGCACCGATTGTATCGTGATATTTAAGTTTAAATATTTTTTAATAGTTTAATGTTTTAATTTATTATATATTTTAGTTTTTTTATATTTTGAATCATTAATATATATTTTTTTATATTCTTTCAAACTTTTAGCATAAATTAAAAATAATAGTTTATTAATTGTTTTAAAGTAAATATATATGAATAAATTATTGTTAGTGTGTTTATTTTTTTATTACGTTTATTTGTTATATTTTATTAAAATGTATATTACATTTATTTTATTTTGTTAAAAGTATATTTAATATTTAATATACTTAATATATATTATTTTATAGGAGTCGATAATTTTGTTGTCTATATTTTTTACTCGATATTTTTTTAACATCGATATTTATTTACATTGATGTTGTGTTTGTGAACCGTGCTGGACATAAAAATCCAGCGCTGCCACCTCCATCTCAGAAAGCAAGGACCAGGGCTGCACCCTATCCTGGCGCCATCTTCCGCAAGGAAGGCGGCTCCTTGAGCCGTCTTTTTTGTGGCACCCTTATCTGCCATGATTCTGAGGGTGGCGAAAGAGAGAAAATGTAGAAAGTATAAAAACAGGAATAAGAGGGAAGGAAATAAAATAAATTAGGAAGGAAGTAGAGAGAAAACATTTACAAAACTCACCAAAAACACACAAAAAAGTAGAAAAAAATACAAAATACACACTTAGGGAGGTGATTAGGATGTAGGGCGGATCGCCACCGCCCGCATGGCGGTGGCAATCCGCCCTACATTTCCCTCCGCCCGCCACCCATTTCCCCCCGCCATATTACTATGGCGGGGGGACCCCGGCGGACGGAAAGACCGTCCGCCGGTTTTCCGCCGGTCCACCAGTCGACCGGGCAGAAAAGGGGCTCAATATGGTGGCGGTGTCTGCTAGACACTGCCATCCATATTAGAATGGGTGCGGGAAGCAGCCTTTCCGTGGCGGCGACGGCGCCACGGAAAGGCATGCAGAGTTTGCTGTTGGGGGCCCGTTGCGGGCCCCCAGGGTATTAGGGGGTGAGGGGTGCACATGGGGGGTACCTATGGTACCCCCCTACATTGTCATGGACAAGGTGGCAGGCACCGCGCGGTGCCTGTCACCTTGTGCATGACAATGCACACAGTGCATTCCCAGCATTGTGGTGGGCGGTGCTGTGAGCACCGCCCGCCACAATGCTGGGAATGGAGGATGCCACCGCCACGGTGGCGGTGGCATCCTAATCGCTGGTGCGGGACCGCCGGTCCCAGCACCGCTAGGGTGGCGGGCGGACGAAAGTCCGCCCGCTCATCCTAATAGGCCCCTTAGAAAGGCAAAGAGTAAGATAATAAATTAAAAAGATTGGAAAAAAGTTTTAGAAAGCAAGGATTGGAAAGTTTGGCAAAAGATTAAAAAGTAGGCCCCAGCACCATAAACAGAATAAGAACCAAAATGGGCGTGCCCATGCGTGACCATGTAGTGCAGTTCACATGATATTTCCGGCCGAACAAGCAATCCGCGTTGTCGTACGGCGGAAACATCACATGAACGGACGGAGCAAGGAACTCCGCCCGCTCGGGGCACTCCGCATAGCACAGGGAGATTTTTTCCAAATTTGTGGAGTTCCACGTAGCACTCCGCCCACCCTTACTCTGGTTGCGGACATTAAGTGCTACTTCCCCTTGGTAAGTGGGGAATGTACAGTTTCATGAGGTGGCTAACACCAATGTTGATATCAGATTTGATGCCTGGCATGTGTAGCTTTATGTACTGTACTGTCATATGTACAACTGTTCCCTAAATGATGTGAGTGTCTACAAGGTTTTCATTCTGATTCCATCACATTTGTAAATGTTGGCCAATTTGTACATGACAATAGTATTCCATACAACCACATACAGGGGTGTGTGGACAGAGATGTGTAAGTCACACATACCCAATGACATTGATGGATGTTATAAGCCATGTCAAATTGTTGAGGCAATGACATACATCTTTAGAAGATTTCCAGTACTATCTGGCAAAGTAAGTTTACATGTCATTGAGAATGGTGTATACAGTTAGTTCTGATGGACATGTTCATTTGTGGGTGATCATTTTGTGGCTGATGACATGCATCAGGGAGTGACATGGTGACATGTTGGGGTCATGTGTGTGTCAGCACTCAGTACTACATTGGTATTTGTGTTTTTGAGACAAGGATGGTACAGTGAATTCCCTCCCCTTTTGGACACGAGTAAGCCCTCTTTATGGACTGGATACTTCCTAAACCGCATGTGCTCACATGAACCAAAGTTGAATGGGGATGTTCCTAAGCAGACTCATTTACAAAGTTCCTTTGTGTTTAAATTGCACAACACTTGGAACCCAAATCTCTCCACTCAACTTCTCTGTACTACATGTGACACATAGCTAAGCTACTCATGTGCAGCTTATAACAGCATCATCTGGCAGTTGACAGAAGTGAAAGTGTCACTTGAGTAGTATGAACAGTGTGGAATGGGCACTTCCATGTCACCTTCTTCTTGGTAGTCACATAGTGCTGCAACTAATCCAATATGCCACAAGCTGAGAAGGGCCAGAGCTGGCTATCTGGAGGATCTGTTATGGGCTGATATCAGCTTCTATGGGGCAGCTGGGTCACACCAGATGTTCTTAAATGATTGTGTGCAGCTATAGTCCATAAATGAACTGTGCGACTTAAAAACAAAGTCAATTGGCCTTTAAGTATCAAGAAACGTACCCATCTCTAGCCCTACCATGCAGACAGAGTGATCCTAGCCAAATGCAAACATGCATGGGTGGTTATCAACTCATACCAGCAGGCCTCTCTACCCCGATATCTTGTCTGTACAAATTCCAATCACTTAAAGCTGAGGTTCATGTCTCTCAGATTTGGTGAGTGCCTTTTTTTTTTTAAACATCTAGCCCTCTGGCTTCGTTTAACAGAAGAAACCAAATGCAGGGGGTGTGGCAAATCCGATGAATCTCTGGAGCACGTTCTATGCATTTGCCCAGTGATATTGGACATGCGTAAATCAAGTCTCCGGACTGAGTGGAACAGGCTGGGAGTCCGAACGTGTCAGCAGAGCATTATAGCAGCGTTTAACCCAGAAAACACAGCCCTAAATATGTGATTGACAACATTTATCCATCTTGTATATAAAAGATTTAGGCCCTTAGGAGTCTCCACAGGAAGCCCAGCCCTATGAACAACTAGCTGCTACACTTAAGCTCCTGCTCCCTCTCACAGCTGTTAGATGTAATTATACTGCTGCTAGTATCTGAAGGCACTTGAAAATCAATTTTGTATTTCGGTACTTATTTCATCTAAAGTCGGGCTATTTTTATAATATGGATTGATTTAATGACATTGTATATTGGAAAGGTTTTAACACCTTCGCCGCGATCGGAATTCCGCTCAGGTGCTGGACATTCCGATCGCGGGCGTGGTCGTGACGAGCTCAGCTTGTCATGCGCACACGCCCACCGCGCAGCATGACAAGCTGAGCTCGTCATGAGCATCGAAGGGGTTAAAGATACAGATAGATGGATAGATAGATTGCAATTCCTCCTGCAAAGCAGGACAAAAGTGGGCACCAAATTTAGCAGAAAGCTAGATGTTGTTCCAGAAAGCGTGCACTTTGTGATTGTGTATAAATCTGTTCAGTAGTTTTAGAGATATGTAAGTGAACTTGTGGGTCCTCCTAAAACTTGATTGGCTGCCAACACTTCAACCAGGAAGTGTTAGCAGCCATCTTGGGGTTCGGCTTGAATCCAAATCCCACAAAAAAAGATTGAAAAAAAGAAAAAGGGTCAGGGTAGGGACAGCCTGAGTCCCTGACCGTGGTGCAGGGGTCTCCCAGCGACTTGGCTCTGAGGGTCCTTGGGACCAACTACCCCTCCTGTTACCTCCAATAAGTCCCACACAGCCAGATTGCTGAGAGGACTTCGCAGGCCACGCCCCCTTTCTTCACCACTCTGCAAACATGCATCCTAGCATGCTACTGGGAAGAAATCCAGTTTAGTCCTGAGGCCCTCAGGAGTAAAGTGGAATTAATTCCCCAACCAGCAGTCTCCCTGCGCCCTGCGTGAGCCAGCATTTCTTTTGGACAGAGGGAGCTGCTAACATGCAGCTCCCACTGTCAAAAAGCAATTCTGCTCTGCTTCTAGTAGCGAGAGCATTTTATGCTTACTAGAAGCAGAGCAGTATTTGCTATTGCCTGCCAAGCCATAGCAAACAGCAATCTCCCCGGTGTAGGCACCCCAGGACATTCCAGTAGCCGGTCCTGGGGGTGGCAGTGCCCAGGGCCATGTAGGGTTCCAGGAGGGGCGTGTAGCCCAATCCAATGGCCTCCACAGCCACGGGGAGAAGGTGGTCCCCGGGCTGTGGGGGCCACGCAGCCCCGTATTTAACTTTAAAGTGTTGCCCCAGGGAGGTGGCGGTCCCCAGTCTGGGGGGAGTGCAGCCCCCTGCATTCATGGTTCTTTTTTGTCCTGGGGAGGTGGCAGTACCCGGGGCTGCTAGGGGGCCAAGTGGGCACCCCACATTAAGATACACATTTTGCCCTGGGAGGTGGCCGTCCCCAGGGCACGCGGGTCGCCGCAAGTGCAACCCCTGCGCTATTATCACAATGAAGCTCTGGGGAGGTGGTGGTTCCTGGGGCATAATAATCCACAGGAGGGGGCTCATGTGACCCCCTCCTTTATTTGTGCACTGCCCCCGGGGCCTGGCCCACCCGGGGGACAATTAATAACGAAGTGCGGTAGACTGCCCTTCAGGTTTTTTTCAATTTTCAGCCGGATCCACGGATCCCACTGAAACATTTTTAAAAAAAATGCTTTTTGTGGCCCTGCGGGGTCCATGTGGGACCACCCAAGAGGCTTAGGGGATCAGGGTGTTTCTACCCTGCCCCTTTTTCTTTTTTTGTTTTAATTTTTAGTGGGACTTGGTTGAACCAAGTACCAAGATAGCTGCCAACACTTCCTGGTTGAAGTGTTGGCTGCCAATCAAATGTCATTATGGTTTCAGTAGGCTGCTGGTCTCTGACATGTAAATATTTTTAAACTTAAATATCTATGAAACTACTGAACAGATTTACACCAAATCACAAAAAGCATGCTTTCTGGACTAACATCTAGCTTTCTGCCAAATGTGGTGTAATTCCGCTCAGCGGTTCGTGCTGTAGTCGTGTTCAAAAAATGAAAAATGGCAATAGACATGACATGGGGAAAATGTGCTTAGGGAACCCCCTTTTTTCTCGGCCCCCCACTTGATATATCACCCCAAAACTTTCAACACAGCAGCTGAAACAAGAAGGGGAATATTTTTGAAAATTTTGTGAAGATTCGTCAAGCCGCGCCAAAGTTATTGGGAAACCAATGAATGCTTTTCCTATGGAAACTTCGTTCCTAACTATAACTACCTACTGGCGACTGCCAATATATATTGCTGCAAATTAGCTGTGTTAGGCGCCCATCAGTTCTACATGTTGTGGGTTAGGGTCAGCTGATTGCAGGGTTTTGTATGGATAGGTGGCAATCCATTCCATGTGGACCAGCCCTTTGATGACGTCGGGTAGTTATGGTATTCTACAAGGGCCTATGTTGACATGGTGATGATATCTCCTACTACACACATGAGGGTGAATTTGGGACAAGCTCACACATGCGGTTGGAGATGACTGTGGTCTTGACACCATTATGTGTGACTGTGCACAGGTCATGTAGCATTTATGTATGTGGTCATGCCAATGTTAAAGGCAATTTTGTCCTCCTTGTACTTGTTGTGATCTGTGCAATTGTGTGATGTGTTATGTTAGGATCTGTTTGCCCAGTGTGTTCACGCATTTGTACTGAACTTCTTTCTACTCTTATTTCAGCATTAACACAGGGCAGTGAAGGAGACAGGGCTGAGACCATTGGGGCAGCAGCTGGTTACAGTGGTTCTCTTCACACCAGTGACTCAGAGGCAGCCAGTGGCCCAGATTGTGATGGGAGGGCCACAGAGGAGCAAACAGAGTTATTTGCATTATATTCATCATCAGACTTGAGGTCCAGTGATCACACATGGTGGTGTTGGACTCCCCTGGACTTGCGTCTGCAACATCCTAATCCACCAACCCCTTTCCATCTCCACCCTCCCTGCTGCTCCTAAGCCAGCTGGTCGGGCCCATTCCCCTAAGATGGGGGGAGACTCCTTTGGACCAGGCACCTTAAACCCTGCCCCTGTCACCCCTGCTGCCCCCAGTGTGGAGGTAATTGACATCCTGAGGCAGATCTCTGTGGGATGGACAGCAGTACTGAATGCCATCCAGGTGCAAAGCACCCATCTGACACAGATGGTGTCATACCTAGAAGGCATTCACTGTGACATGTCTACCCTACAGAGACCTTATCAGGCTCCGGCTTCCACTCTCATGGCAGCCTTCCACTAATTCTTGCTTTCTACCCAACCTCCTCCCTCTTCCCGATCCACATTCCCTATTCCCTTACCTACCCAAAGCACATACAAACATCAGCACGCATCAACCTCAACATTCACACGCAGCACACAAACACAGAAACATAAGAAAAAAGACAGACACACACCCACTAACCAGGCACTTGACACCCTCACAACCACATCCAGTGACATAAAGGCAGACACCACACCCACTGCACCACATACATCCACTATAGACATACAGACAGAAAACACACCCACTTCACCATATACATCAACTACAAACAGGCAGATACCACACACACACCACCAACCAGATACATTCACATCCCTCTACCTCCAACAGCCTACCACTTGTCTAACCCTTCCCCAGTCTGGCCAGAAACATACCATGTTTGCCCTTGACCTCTTTCCTATACCAGCTGCCCATTCTCGCAAAGCCAAAATGAATTCTTTGCCACCCCTATCCTTCCACGTCCACCCCAAAAAACAGCCCACCCACTTACTAAAGCCCTCCCTACCTCCCAAGGCCATAAAAAAAAGAGAAACAACCTGTCCTGAACCCACCCCACCCCCTACCAAAACCCAAAGGACCTCTTCCTAACCCCACCCCAGTCTTCTAAGGGGAAGGAAATAAAGGTAAACCTCCCACCCCTCCCTTTACCCTTCGAGACTACCAAATCACTAAGATGTTGAAACCCAGCCCTCCGAAAGTCTGAGCCTAGCCCTCCCACAGACCAATCCAACCCTCCCAATCCCAAGCCCAGCCCCCCCAAGGACCAACCCACCCCTCCCAATCCCAACCCCAGCCCACCTGAATAACATCACAGAGGTGCCTGGACTGTCCACAAGATTCCCCTTGCTGGGGAGGTATCCTTGGCAGTGTTCTTGAAGGCAAGTTTGGTGGCACAACAGTGTGCTGGCCCAAACATTTAAAGCTAGACTGCCCATTAGCCTTTGTTCTTGGACACAGATATGTTATCTACAGTAAAACTTTGTCCTGCAATTACTACTGATTCAAATCATGGTTATTGAATGATGTTGGATATGTGACCACAGATGTGTTCGGTGCATCATGATGGCTCATCCATTTGCAGTGGTAAGTATGATCAGACCTTGGGACAAGTTATGGAGTTAGAGTCTGAGGGTCAATATTCAATGGATGTATATGTGCGATGAGTTCCAATTGGGCAAGACATTGCATTGTATGTATCTGCTATGGTAAGTATTTCAGCTTGCCAAGGCCCAAGTCTTTTGGCTTGCAGTCATGCCTGAGATGTAGGGTGGATATGTGCATCATGTGTGAAGTAAGTATTTGTTTCTCCACACATGGGAGGGTGTAGATTTGTCATACCGATTTTGGTACTTTGGATGCACATGTCACAATTTTCATGTGTGTTCTTTCCACATACTTCTAAGAGTAGTCTAACAACTGCTGTTGCTGCAGTGTTTAATTTAAGGACTTGCACTTACACATTAGCCACATGCACTTGCCACTTTGTGACAATATTGTTTGTCCCTGATATACCTCATGCCAAAGGTCTTATGCACATGGAGAATTTTAGGGAGGCACAATATGAACTGTGGCCTTGGCCCGTAGCCTTTAAGGAGTCCTGCTGGTTTGGAGTTGGTCTTCAGGTAGTGTTTACATTGTTGACTTCAAAAGATTCACACTGTAGTTTGTGCAAATCTCATTTAACTAACTTCTTTTTTTCATGTGGGTGATGTGTGAAGAGACAATACAATGCTTTAGCAGTCAAGATGTGTTATATTTTCCAGAGACATCCATACTGATTTATGTTGGATGTCACAACAGGACCTAGCTTATGAGCAATGTGAGAGTGTGGCAGAAGATGATTGCTATGTTATTGATGAGGAGGTACTGTTTTATGACACTATTTATTGCACACATCATTACACCAGCTTCTGAAATCTACACACATGTAGAGTTTGTGAGAGTGTGCTTGTACATTTTGAGTGACATAAACATAGAGGACCTCATACAGATGTGATGGGAACACACATTCAGTGATGTTGCCTACAGGAGCCCACAAAATTATGATAGGACTAGGGATTCAATGACCCTAACCTTATCCACTGTCTCGTGGCACCAGAGGGAGTGTATGTAGTGCCACAAACCCATGTGGGACCTAGTTGGCTAGAAGTGGTTTCAGTCAGGTGAGTTGAAGTGTGTGCAGATTTTAATTTGGGATGTTTTACTTGTTCACACTGACACATACACACAGTCTCTGTATTCTATGGTGTGGTGTATTTGAATAGAGTTGTGAATGTAGGTTTTGGATTTTTCATTTCCTCCACAACAGGACTTTGAGCGGGATTAGTGTACTAAGGGGGTGACTCACGAGTGTGTGGATTACAAGCACATAAGCTAGACATCTGTGATTGGCATATTGTCCCACACATATGCTGTGTTACTACTTCTGTCATTGCCCAACATCCAGATATGTGATCCGATAAGTTATATTGCACCTAAAAATGCCAGAAGTGTTGAATTTGCCAATGGTTGATGGCTGCATTAGATATAGCGACAACAACTGCGGCTTAATTGCATAGGAGTCTGATGATGATTCAGTTCTGACAGGAGGAGACTGTGAATGTTGTATTATGAGTATCTATGCAGTTACATCTGTAGCTTTGGACGGTGGTACTGCTGCAGAGTTCAATGTATGTCTCCCCCTGAGTGTGAGGGGGAATTATTGAGAGTCTGATGAGACCTTCTAAGCACCTGCTTATTCCACATACTGATGCTAAGCACCGGCAGGCCCGGAAACACTTCATGCCCTGCTGCACAACTGGCACTACTCGCTCTTACCACTGCCTATTCCTGCCCCCTCATGTCTTTCTTCTCACGGTATGTGTATTTATTGGCAAGATGTCTTTGCATGATCATTTGTGTACTGGTTGCTAACAGCCCCCCATGCTGAACACGCTAAGCCCCTGCTTTTCCGTGGCGGTACATCGATTTGATGAGGAGTCTATGTACAAGGGTATATGTAAGACTTACCGGCGGTTACGTATATGGCAGTGTTGATTTGGGGCATCATCGAGTAGGTAGAGCACTGGTAGGATATGTGCGATAGTCTCCAGAATGGCACCGGATGGGAGGAGAAGCCTTATATCACTCCCTTTCTGCCAATTCTGATGAGCTTGTTGAGCATCACAGTCGTCTCATTGGAAAGACACATTGTAATTGGGTGGGCGGTTCGTAAGGCTTCCGCTCTCCGACTGGCTCCATTGGTCCTTTACAACACCACAGTTTTCGTAAATTCCCTGTGGAGTTGAAGGAACCGCAGCTGTCGGAAATCTATGTACGCAAATGCATCGTAATATATCGGCGGTCGGTGCGACAGCTTCCGATGGTAGTGTGGCAGTCCAACCGCCTCCGACAGAACCACGGAAGCCAGTGCGACTGGCATCATAATGAGGCCCTTAGTCTGCATTCTGGGTTTTAAGTTGAAATATGGTGAACTACTGTATTATACGTGGATAGGAAAGAATGAAGCACTTTTATTATGTAACGGTAAGCAAAAGATGTTTTATCCCTTAATATATTTTACAGAGTGCCGTGCTAGTACCTAGAAAGTACCACAGTAGTCAAAGAAAAAAAATATGTAAAAAAGAGAAAATATACTGTAGTACACTACAGGAAACAGCATTTACTACAAAGGGGTCGATTCTGATGTTGTTCGGAAAGCATTCCTACCGAATCGGTTCCGGAATGCTTTCCGGACGACTCAAATCGGGGGAGTCCGACCAAGCGATTTAGATGTATCCTGATGCTTCCAGATACAATTTGCTCAGACTCCCATTGACTTCAATGGGAGCCTGTGTTCTGAACCAGAGCACAGGCTCCCATTGAAGAAAGGGGTGGTTGGGGAAAACCTTGCTCTCTGTGGTGGGCACTCCATGGTGCCTGCCACAATGTGCATGGTTGGAAAGGGGGGTCCCATGGGTACCCCCTCGGGCCCAATTCAGAAGGCCCTGGGTGAAGGGGGCCTGCTATGGGCCCCCAAAGACATACCGGAGAAACCGATTCGAAACGGCTGTCCGAATCGCTCATTGTATTCGCTCGCTTGGAAACAGAGTCCAAAGAGCTGTACGATTCGGCTCCGAAAGACGCACCCTGTCCCAATGCCTTTTGCAACCGATTCGGACAGCCCTACCGGTTTCCAGGCATCGTACTCGGTCGTTGGGAAGTGTGTACGATTCAGTCGGAAACAAGTGTTCCGGATCAGATTCAGCAAACACGAATCCGATTCAGAGCCATTCCGAACGTTATCGATATCGACCCCTAAGTGTTAATAACGAAAATCCACTACCATGAACCTTTACAATGCATGTGCCTTTACCACACATGCATTTACAGCTCATTTATTTACCACGCATGCCTTTATGATGCATAATGGTAAGTATATGTAAGTAGTGGGTAAGCATGTACTGAAATTAATATGAAGATGATTGAATTATTTGTAGGTTTTTATGTTATTATTTAAAATAAAAATAGTCAAAATTATAAATAATTATGTTTAGAAATATGCTGTTATTAATTTAAAATACGAATTAAATGTTTTAGGAGCGGGATGTTAGGGATATAGAGGTTATGGATGGGGAAGTGTATTAATAGTCTATTATTAATTTAAAGTACTTATTATGCACGTGTCTCCCCTACAGCTATTGGGTCTTGTTCCATTCGCTATGTATTGTGTATAATGCCTGCTCACAGATTGCCCTGGGGGGATTTGGTAGAGAGAGCCTGGAAGAGTACCCGAAATGCCAGGTTCCAATTAGTGCATTTTTATATCTTACACAGGGCATACCTTACTCCGGAAAAGCTCAATAAGTATTTCCCAACCCAGACAGCGGGTTGCCCGTGCTGCAACATGGAAGGCGCGGATTTCAAACATATGTTTTGGGACTGCCCATTCCTGAACAGCTATTGGGGGGAGATAACGACATTACTGACTGATCTCACTGACAGAGAAGTAGAACCGACCCAGAAACACTGCATCTTACACTGGTTCCCCCACACGTCCAAGAATAAAATCACGAGTAAGTTCCTAGACATGGGTCTACTATTGGCCAAAAGGGATATCACCATGCATTGGAAAGCAAAGCGGGGTCCCAGCATAGGAAGATGGAAAGCAGAATTCCTTAAGTGGGCCGAATGCGAAGGTGTGCTCAGGCTGCAGATAGCCAAAAGAACAGGGAGTGAGAGAGCACTGGAAGCGGTGAGAGCTTGGGAAGTGTTAGTAGTGGCGCTTAAATCCCCCGAGGGCGCTGAGGATGAAGACTTCATAGGAGTTCCCCCGGCAGACATAAGCTAGGCTGCAGGTGGATGAAGGTATCTTGAAGCCTGGAGGCAAATTACCGGAGACAACACTATGTTGCCTAGATGGGATGTGTTCCCCTATAGTGCTACCTCAGTCAATGTCGACACCCAACCTGGGGTGCTGGTTTACTATACATTAACGACATGGATATAAGTGACATGCCTGGGGGGTGGGAAGGGAGGGAAGGGGGGGTAGTTGTGGAATGGGAGGTTACAGTCAGGACCAAAAGTACATATATGTGTAGAACTGCAAGGGTATGCTGAGACAACCGACCATCCTGATCTGCCTAATAATCTGTACTTGTGTCCTAAGATGGCTGATTGTACGTTTGTTAGATGACATGGTTGTGACATAATGACCCCATGTACCTTTTGTCAAACTCAATAAAATCTGTTTACAAAAAAAATACTTATTAAACTTTTTTTACAGGGTTTTTCCCATTAGTTTCAATGGAAGAAAATGTCATTTTTTATTTTCTTCATTTTCAGGTTAACGTACGCAGGTTTGCGTCTTTTCCTACAGTCAGGTGGAGGAGCTGCGCTCAGGTAAGAACAATCTAATTTACTTTTTTAAAACATAGGTTAGCATCTCTATT
This sequence comes from Calotriton arnoldi, assembly GCA_963921515.1. NCBI lineage: Eukaryota > Metazoa > Chordata > Amphibia > Caudata > Salamandridae > Calotriton > Calotriton arnoldi. Next base: position 365,099 of record CAWUFW010006568.1, on the reverse strand, counting down.
GTAAAGAGAGTTGGTGGGATGTAGTTAATTGTAAGCTTTTAAAAAGTATGCTTAATGTTTGTTTCATCAGTTTTACACCCTCATACAGGTTGTTGTCTTATGCACACATCAGGATGGCTGTTTTTGTTTTTACAATATATGTTTAAAAATACCTGAAAAGGTGAATCATTTTTTAAAAACTATTTTATAAAAATATACCAATTATTTTTGCATCACTGTTTTTGATGCATTTCAAGAATTGAGGAAGAAAAAAATCATTCCGGAAAAAGGAAGAAAAGAAGAAATGGATCGCATTTGAATATGTTTGGATGTATGCAAGATGGCCGAAGGGAAGGAGCTATGAGACCGAGCTCTGAGACACCGGGACACCTGGATCACAAATCTGTGAAAATCCTCATGCCCCCCCCCTCGTACACAGGGCCACCACTGAGACAACAAAGTCAATAAGAACTTACCGGACAACCGTAACTCTACAGACCACGAAGACAAGGGGGTGTAAAGATCCGAGTGGTGTGTTCACGGCATGAAACGGCAGTGAACGTCGATCCGCACCTCGCTGCCTCCAGGTCGGTAACTGCAGCCCCGGAGGTGCGACCAGCGATCCACACGTAGGATACGGCGTAGACACGACGAGCGGCCCGCAGTAACGACGATGCACGGGTCCCAATATCCCGGGTGCCTGACCCCTAAATGGAGGCTCCCCTGGCTCCCCTGGCTCTGACAAAATGGCTGCAACGTCCATCATAACAAAGAGGTACGTCCTCTACAATGATGAGATACGGCTCCATCAGCTGAGCGAAGACAACGGAGACACAAGGCGCCACTGTTTGCCGACTGAACAGAATCCTTGGTTTAACGCTACTCCTGGAGATACGAGACATTTTATCCTGGGTGCCTGACCCCAAAATGGCTCCCAGGTTTTCCTGATAATCGGCTGTTTCATCCCTGAAAACGAATTGATACGCTACAAATCAGGTGTGCCCAAACATTGGTGACACCTTTGTTCAATTCTACCTACGCCATGATTTGATCAAAATCGTGCAATCTCAAACTACCCGGTTGCCTGACCCTAAGATGGCGGCTCCCCGAGTTTATTTACCCACGACGAGCTTCCCCGGTTCTCAGGCAAATCGGCTGTTTTGTCCTAAAACAAAGAATTAATACGTCAGAAGGCAGGTGAGCCCTAACCCTAGTGACATCTTTGTTATAAAATCTACTTGTACTATAATATGGATAAAAAACGTGCAGTCTCGAACAACCAGGATGCCTGACCCTAAGATGGCAGCTTCCTGAGTTTGTTTACCCACGAAGAGCTTCCACAAACAAATGCTTGTGGAGTGATACCTGATCACCTCACACCACTATAAGGTGAAAGGACCTACGATCACCATCCCAACCTGAGCTCTACTTTGCGGAAGACTTGAGATCCTGATAACCTGGAAGCATGCCACCTAGGTGTTCTCTCATTAAGTCACAATTGCCTGACCCTAAGATGGTTGATCTTCAAGCCTAATTACCTCCACCGCGAATCCCCTAACAACTGCGGGTGGAGCGGTTACTTGTATATTTTCAAAACTCTCCTACTACGAGCGGTACTGTGATCAGTTCTATCTGTTGAACCCTAACTTGAGGAATACCTGCGGGCATAAAAACTTTGATACCTGTCACTTAGATGGCAGCGGAAGCCCCCCGTGGGACTCGTCAGGTCTCTAATGGAGCAACGGCGCCACAGCACAAAGCCAACACTCAGCTTGACCTCTCCTGAGGACCAATCCCACACTCGACAGGGTAAACGTTCAATACACCCACCCACTGGATTAATACAAAAGCCTAACTATCCTCACTAGCTCGATTACCAAGAGAAGAGCAAGATTCAACCAAGCCCCCCAGCCCAACTCTCTAAGACCGACAGACTGCGGAGTGACCCGAGTGGTAAACCACACTGCCAACGAGGACAAAATGATTACTGACTCATCAACCTCCCTCCACGCCCCCTCAACGAATTACACGAAACCCCACGGCCAAAACTCCTTCTCCATCATCTTTCCCCCAATCTATCACTCAAAGCGAAAAGAAATTTCAAACACAGGCTGATTAGACAGCACCCTGAAACACTATTCGCTGATATTTATCACTGCTCCACCAAAGGCCAGCAGAAAATGGATCTCATTTTCCACACCCTGAGCCCTGCGGATTGGAATACCATTGTGAGAACACACCTCCACATATCCAAAACAACCAGCACCCCTCTCAGCTGCCAACTGACGATATCAACCTCTAACCGTCCAAAACACTGTGGCAACACCTCGGTGACCATTTACAGCTACAGTACTGATCCAAGCCAACAATGACAATCTAGACTCATTTGACGCCCTCTTCCCCACGCTACGCAACGCCTTCACCCAACTCTGACATGCCCACTCAAACAACCCCCTGACCACCAACAGACTTACCCCCATGGAGAATTCACAAACCAACCTCATGACACACCTCACCAACCCCAACTTACATCCCCGTTGCCACCTTCCCCCTCCCCCACCCCTCCCTTGACTCGCACAACACATTCCTCTCATCCAGCACTAATCTGGAGTACGGCTCACCCGAGACTTTCCAACCCCATGCAGAGCTCCACCTCTCCCACTCTCCACAATACTACCCACAACAAGTAGCTAACGTAATCAACCCTCAGTCATTAACTCCCAACCCTCACTTATCACCGACTCTCAAGAAGCTGACGCTTGAACCACGAAGGGTGACACCACGCCACACGTCCTCGACCACCCCCAAGGGCAATTCAGCAAACTCCGACACTGTGAGACACTCTCTCACTAGCAAGCTCTCCCCTTCCCTGGATAGCCCCGCTTGGGACTCCAAAAACCTGAACTCCACCACCCCCTCCTCTTCGATCATGACTCAGAGACTGACGATACTGGAATACAAATTGGAGATCGCAATACTGGGCATCAACAATATCCTATCGTACCTCTCTTCACGTCTCGAGCCTTCTCTACGCCCTCACCTTATTCCCACAATTACCAACACTAAACTCACAAGACCCCCCAAGGCTCAAGGGCACAGCTGGACCACTATCCCCTCCCTGAACAAACATCTAAGACCCAAAAGAACAACTGCAGCAATGTCCATGAGTGAGGCGATAGATCTTGCCAACTCCTACGACGCTTCTTCAACGGTCAACCCCGGTTCCAAAATCAAGGTTATCATGGGACTTGGAAGAGAACGCCCCTCACCCAGAACACCGAGGTCTCCAGCCGTCCTCACTAATGTCCCCATGATTCCCACAACGAAGATACTCAACATCAAGGAGACAACCAAATGCATGCTCATTAATTGTAGATCGGCCAACAAACATGCCACCGAACTGGCAGAAACCATCCTCGCCAACGACATAGACATCTCATTCATTACAGAAACTTGGTTAAATGAGTCCTCCTCCCCAATCATGGACATGCTCGTCCCCCCGGGGTTCTCAATCATCAATAAAGATAGAACGAAACACCGAGGTGGGGGCATTGCTATCATCCACAAGAACAACATTTCCGTAGCGGAATCAGACTCCTTCAAATATAACTCATTTGAACACCTAAGTGCCACCATTAACACGAGCGACAACAAAACACTAGACTGCCATCTCCTCTACCACCCTCCAGGCAATGCCCCTGCATTCGGAGAACACCTTTCAGACCTGATAACCCACTGCTCTCTCCAAGACTCCAACAACATAATACTAGGTAACCTCAACCTACATTGGAACGATGAAAACAACTCTCTGACCCAATCCCTGAACGAACTTCTTCTCAACAACAATCTTACCCAACACTGAACCGAAAGAACCCATAACAGGGATGCAACTCTTGATGCCATCATTGCCCACGAAGACTCAATCACGATAGACCACATCCTTCCTGTCGACTGCTCATATCACCATATCATCCTATTCCACATCAATCAGACATGCCACCGCCTACCCCGTACACAGGAATCCTTCCACTGGGTGAGAAATCTTAGACAAATCCCCACACCGACCTGGAAGAAAGGGTAAGCTCACTCCTTCCCATCACCGCATGCGAACCTTCGACAACCGAACTCACCTCGCACTACAATGCAACAATGACCACCATTCTCGACCAGATTGCCCCCCTGAAACTAAAAAAAAAACAGGACCATTCCTTCAAGATCCTGGTTCAACACAGATCTAAACTTGGAAAGAAGACAACTAAGAGCTGCAGAAAGACTCTGGAGAAACAACCCGTCAATAATCCACCTAGACCTACTCAAATCCGAACGCAGGGAATATAAAAAACACATCAAGAATGAGAAAACCTCTTTCTTCTGTGATGCACTAAACAATGCCAAAAATCGACCCAAAGAACTCTCTAATATCATCAGACAACAAACCTCCAAGCCCCCCTCACCCGCAGTGACGGCCTCCACGGAACTATGCTACAACTTTGCCACCTTCTTCAATGAGAAAATCAACAAGATTGAGCTCTCCTTGGACAGCAACCTCCAAGCACCCAACGTAAGCCTCTCCCCCCTGTAAAGAAGACCTCAACCCACTGAGTCACCCCCCCAACAACTGGAAATCCTTCGCCCCCATCTCGAAGCAGAGATCTCTAAATTGATTACCAGCTCCAAACCCTTGTCACACTTCTCGGACCCTATCCCTGCGCAACTAGCTAAGAAACTCAATCTTACCCTAGCCCCGCTTTGGACCAAGATTATAAATAGTTCCCTAAGAACCGGAGTCATGCCAGACTGTCTCAAAATGGGTCAAGTCACACCACTTCTAAAAAAAAACAGGCTCTGACCCCAATGATCTCAACAACTTCAGGCCTGTATCCAATCTCCCTTTTCTAGCAAAAATCTTGGAAAGATGTGTCCTCTTGCAATTAACACAGCACATCGAAAGCAACAACTTCCTAGATCCTCACCAATCAGGCTTCAGAAAAGGTTGCAGCACTGAGACAGCGATCCTGAATGTCATAGATGACATTCACAATTCACTTGACAATGATCGATGCTGCCTACTCATCCTCCTGGACCTATCGGCAGCCTTCGACACGGTTGACCACAAAATGCTCATTAATGTACTGGGGGAAGGGTCGGAGCAGACTGGGTGGTACTACAGTGGTTCTCCTCCTTCCTGCAGAACCGTACCCAAAGAATAAAAATTAAAAACAGCACGTCAGACCTACTCCCCGTAAACAGGGGGGTTCCGCAAGGATCAGTTCTCTCCCCGGCACTATTCAATATCTACATGGAGCCACTCACCAAGATACTCAATAAAGCCAACATCCCCTTCCACCTATATGCAGACGACACCCAGATCTACCTAGAAACTTCCTCTATTGATGACATACAAAGACTAAACCTCACCCTGAAAGAAATCCAACACTGGCTATCCCTCAACCACCTGAAACTAAACCAGGACAAGACAGAAATACTCATCATATCCAGCAAAGCACAGACCCCCCCAAGTCACAGAATGGCTAAAAACCATTGATGCTCTAAACTGCAGCCTCATCCCAGCAGACTCCGTAAAATCACTGGGAATCACTCTGGACCCTAACTTAGACATGGTCAAACACATCAAAAATACCGTCAAGAGCGCTTTCATCAACCTAAAACTGCTCAACAAAATAAAGCCATTCATCCCTCCCAATGACCTCAAACAAGCCACCCAATCCCTGGTTTTGTCCAGATTGGACTACGGGAACGCAACCCTCACAGGCACAGCAAAATCACACTTAGCCCCCCTCAGAACAACCCTAAATACAGCAGCCAGGATGGTCACTGGAGTAAAAAAATATGAACACATCACTCCTGCTCTCAGAGAGCTAAAATGGATACCAACCGAAATGTGTGCCAGCTTCAGAACAGCCTGTCTCACTCACAAAGCCCTGAATACCGGTAAACCCGCATACCTGGCCGCCAAACTCAACAAAGCCGGTCAGTCAAGGAACCTAAGGAGTACTAGCACTCTACTTCTCATCCCGCCAAAAACTCGCAAACATAAAGCCTCATCACGCGCCTTCTCTGGAAATGCGCCCAAAATTTGGAACTCCATCCCAGTTCATATCAGGACTAACTCTCCTTTCCAAAATTCAAAAGCCAGCTCAAAGACCTTTTCCTCAACCGATTTCTTCCGAATAGATAGCTGACGCTCTACATCGAATCCCGCACACAGCAGTATACAAACACTCTGTTAAGAGGACCGATTCCTCTCTTACCTCTTGTCTCTCTCCGGTGCTCCCCCTCACCGATCTGGATTTGTCACGAATCATGGAGTCTATCGGCTACTCTTTGTGTTTGAACTGTACTCGTCACGTATCTTTACATTCTATTTGCTACTCTTTGGGCCCGATTCACAGAACTAACTTACGTCAAAAACGTAAAGTTAGTACCTTTTGGTATTCACAGAATACACTTACTCATTTGGTATTCACAGAATACACTTACTCATTTTGGTATTCACAGAATACACTTACTCATACTAACTTTATGTCCGCACTCGGGCCGGAGATTCCGGCCGTTTGTGGAGATTCCGGCCCGAGGTGGAGATTCCGGCCGTTTGTGGAGATTCCGGCCGTTTGTGGAGATTCCGCCACCGGCCGGAATCTCCACAACCGGCCGGAATCTCCACAAATGGCCGGAATCTCCACAAACGGCCGGAATCTCCGGCCGGAATCTCCACCTCCGGGCCGGAATCTCCACCTCCGGGCCGGAATCTCCACCTCCGGGCCGGAATCTCCACAAACGGCCGGAATCTCCACCACCGGGCCGGAATCTCCGGCCCGAGTGCGGACATAAAGTTAGTATGAGTAAGTGTATTCTGTGAATACCAAAATGAGTAAGTGTATTCTGTGAATACCAAAATGAGTAAGTGTATTCTGTGAATACTAAAAGGTACTAACTTTACGTTTTTGACGTAAGTTAGTTCTGTGAATCAGGCCCTTTATGTTTGAACTATACTCGTCACGAATCACTATCTTCTACTACGGTTACTTTTTATGTTTGATTGCATCTTTGATACATGTTGTAAAGCGCTCTGATACCCTCGGGTCTGGCTAGCGCTATATAAAACTCTTAAATAAATAAATAAATAATAAAATGTTTGTTTTTTTTTTCAATAAGCTCTCGGTTCTTTAGTATGCTTATTTTTATTTTCGGACATTTTTTCACATGTATTATTGCATTATTATTGAACACCAAAGAAGCAAACATGGACAAAGGAAAGGTTTTTGTTTCTAAAAAAACAATTTTGGGTCTGGATTTGGATTGTTGTTTGCTGTTTACTGGATTACTAATACTTTTTGGGCAGTGGAAATATTGAAAATCACAAAAAGTTGAAAAAAGAAGACATCTGCAGGTAGGATTTATATTTTTTAAATTTAAAAAATTAATTTTAAAAATGCCAATTCATTTAATTCAGTGTGCAAAAACGGGCGAGTAGTCACTGAAGGTTGTTTTTAATTCAAGTAACTCTAAAGCTGTAATTGCAAAAATTGTTGGATTATGGCCAATAGTCTCTAGGACAGTTCTTTACATTTTTGGAAACTCTGGGATTTAGAGTATCTGACAATGATTGTGCCATTCTCATTTCTGGTTCTTTTTTTCAAAATTTCCAAGAAATATTAGAGGTTTGAACCTCCTTCTAAACAGGTTGTGTAACTGTTCCACCAGTCTATTGGAAAACATGGTTTGCCCCCATGACCCATTCTGATTGGATGGCCAATCCATGCATCTTCAAAGTAGTTTCGAAGTGGTGCCAATTTATCTTCATCTTGGTTATAAAAATCTGATTGAATAATTGAGGTGTAGAATTCATCAACACATTCAGGAGATACAAAACAGCACTGTTAGGGCCATATTTAGTTGCGCAACGTAGCAAAGCAAGTCACCTTTCCCCACTGTGTTGCATTACAGAGAACGGGCAGTAATGCACTGTATTTAAAAGAATACAACTCATTCCTGTCCTGGTGCCATTTTGGCTGCCTAGCATCAGTGCAGGCACCCTTGTGTTGCCGCAACCACTAACCTGGCACAAGGCTCAATCCACAGGAGCGAAGAGAGATTCCCCACACTCCCTATGACAGGTTCAAGATAAAGATGTCACTAATACTCTCGTATCCCGAAACTGACCCAAGGAGATGTGGGGATGAGATGCCAAGACGTAACCAAGTCTCAATCCCCCAGCCGGGTCCCAAAGAGTCGGGGTAGAACAGGAAACAGATGAGCGGTAACCTACAGGAAGATAATTACAAACAGTATGAGAAATCTCCCTCCCCGTGTAATGATACTAAAAATACAAAAGTCTGCTCAGTGCCTGCTCAACAGAAACAAAGTGATCCCTTACTGGCTGGACATCTCCGGATGCTTTGTAGGGGATCCAAACTGCATACAAGGCGTGCAGGGTCAATGCTCCTTTACTCGCAGTGACAGCAGGGGTTAAATTCAGGAAGGGACAAATAAAAGAACAGGAGTGGAAGCTCCGAAATCCGTCTCATGAGCGTTTGACAGATTCCTAGGCCGTTAATGCATCAAGCAGGCTCCAGGCATGCAAGGAAACAAAGTATTCCACTAGGCGCGGCGCGTAAAGAAAGAAGGTGAAGGAAGTGAACTCTACGCGCAGCGCGAGTGTTGTCTGCTACAATGTATCCATCGAAGTCGGAATTTGAAAGTAAACGCGGCCGCGTATAAACAAGAAAATGGGAACGCGGCCTAGAGGCAATTGCTCGAGAAGGAAATGGAACAGGGAGAGATTGTGCTGAGATGATTGGCGAAGGTTAGCGGGGAGTCAGAACGCTGCTGTGAGACTGATCACCAGCGAGCGCGGTCGCGCGTCGGGATATCAGCAGTAACGAAACAGGATAATGCAGAGAGCCAGGGGTCTAGTGAAGTCGGTAAACTTGTCGCCGCTTCTTCTGTAGGGAAACACAGGATAGCACCAACGTTGCGAAGAGTCAAAAACGCTAGGTCGGAAGGAGGGGTGCGTGGATTCAGGTCAGGATCCGAAAGCCAAGCAACGGCTTCTTCGATTGACCTGTATTTAAAAGAAGGGAGCGTGTCAAAACTCCACCTCTCTCAACCAGTAAGGGATTCTCTAAAAAGGGCTACTAATTTCTGTAGAACAGGCACTGAGCTTTCCTCAAGGGCTCCAACTAACAGTGCATGACGCTTGGGGTCTAACAGTTCTCCCACCCAAAGGTCTATTCACAGGACGAGGTTTTGAAGGGTATAGGGCATGGAATCTACGGATTAGGACAGGAGCATGTACGTTTTCTGCAGGTTCCCAGGATCTGTCTTCCGGGGCATAACCCACCCAATCTATTAAATACTGTAGTTTGCCCTTGTATCTACTGGAATCCATGATTCGTTTCACTTTGTATTCCATTTCACCACCCACTACGACAGGCGGAGGAGGGTTTTCAGGGTCAAGTGAGGGAACATATGCTTTAAGTAAAGAGGCATGGAACACTGGATGAACACGCATTTCTGAGGGTAACTCTAGTTTTAATGTGACGGGGGAGATAACCTTGGTAATGGTATAGGGCCCTATGTAACGGGGTTGTAGCTTTCGGGGCCCCTCTAGTCTTAGATTCTTGGTGGCTAACCAGACCTTATCACCTACTTCATATGCGGGGGCCGGACGACGATGCTTATCTGCTTGCTTTTTCATGGCTTCTTTGGCCTTCTGTAATTCATGTTTCGCCTTTTCCCAAATGTCTAAGAGGACAGCATGATGACTTTGGACAGCAGGAATATCCACAAGGTGGGAAGGCAGGGGAAGGGCAAGAACCTGGGGTGTTGTGCATGAGCAAAAAAAAAGGAGAGACCCCTGTGGATGAATGGGTAGTGTTATTGTAAACAAATTCTGCTAACGGTAGGGCCTGTACCCAATCAGAAGTGATGGTTGATAGCAAACAGCGTAGATATTGTTCCAGTGTTTGGTTGGTTCTTTCAGTCTGTCCATCGGTTTGCGGATGATAAGCAGTGGACAATCTATGATCTATCCCCAAAGTGGTACACAGACCCTCCCAGAATCGAGAAGCGAATTGCGCCCTCTATCTGTTATTATTACAGAGGGGATGCCATGCAAGCGGATAATTTGCTCAATGAAAACCTGTACCAAGTCTTTGGAAGAAGGGAGCTTTTTAATGGAACAAAATGAGCCATTTTCGTGAACATGTCTACAACTACTAATATGGTAGTGTAGCCTTGCGTTCGGGGGAGGTCTGTAATAAAGTCCATACTGACTGAATGCCAAGGGTTTGAAGGTACAGCAGTAGGTTGCAACAAGCCTGCAGGAGCAATGTGTAAGGACTTCTGTCTCGCACAGACAGGACAGGATGAAACATAGGCCAAAATATCTTTATTCATGCCACCCCACCAGAACCATCGTTGACAAGTCTGTACTGTCTTTTCTCCCCCTGGATGTCCTGCTAACGAGGTATTGTGACACCATCTGATAATCTGGCGTTGTAGGTCTACCAAAGGCACATAAAGTCTATTACCATGATAATACAACGCATCAACAATAGTATTTTGGGGGTCTTTCATCCACTCAAGGGGGGAAATAGCCGAATATGCCGTTGTCAATTGATTCAAAAAGGGGGGCTGTTCATTCCCCCTATCTCCAACTCCTATGATTTTATGGCAGGGTATGACTGGAGGGTATTCATTCAAATGACATTTTTTTTCCGGTCCCAGCCGGGACAATGCATCTGCCTTCCCTTGCTGGGTACCTGGTCGATATGTAATGATGAAATCAAATTCGCTAAAAAATAAGACCCATCTCATCTGTCGGGGTGTTAAAGCTTTTGCTGATTTGAAGAATTGTAGATTCCGGTGGTCTGTGTAAATGGTAATAGTGTGAGGGGACCCCAAGAGGTAACGTCTCCATTCTTGAAATGCAAGTTTTATTGCAAAGAGCTCCCTTTCCCCGATGGTATAATTTTGTTCGGCTGGTAATAGTGTTTTAGAGAAGTAGGCCACTGGGTGTAAACAGCCAGTAACAGGATGGCGTTGGGATAAAACCCCCCCCACTGCATATTGGGAAGCATCCGCTTCCACATAGTAGGGTTGAGTGTTGTCTGCATGCCGGATGATGGGTGTGTGGTGAACTTGTCCTTTAGTTGTGAGAAAGATTGTTCTGCTTCTGGGGACCACACAAATGTGACTCCTTTGCGGAGCAACCGAGTGATGGGAGTTATGAGTTCTGAAAAATGGTCAATAAATCGCCTGTAAAAATTAGCGAAACCTAAAAAGGATTGCACCTCTTTTACACTGCTAGGACTGGGCCAGTTGATCAAGGCTTCGATTTTCTGGGGATCCATATGGATACCCTCAGGTGAAATAACGAATCCTAAAAACTCCACTTTATTGGTATGGAAGGTACTTTTGTCCAGCTTAGCAAACAACTGATTGTCCTTCAGTTTTTGCAATATCGTCTTGACATGCTCAACGTGTTCTTGCTCAGATTTGGAGAAGATCAAGATATCGTCTATATAGACAATCACGAATAGATCAAGGTATTCCCTTAAGATGTCATTGATAAAAAATTGGAACGCCGCAGGGGCATTGCAGAGACCGAATGGCATGACGCAGTATTCGTACAATCCGAATTTAGTTCGAAGGCAGTCTTCCATTCGTCTCCTTCCTTTATTCTTATAAGATGGTAAGCCCCTCTAAGATCCAATTTTGTAAATATGTTGGCCCCCCACACTTGATCTAACAAGACCGAGATAAGAGGAAGAGGGTACTTATTTTTAATAGTGACTTTGTTCAAGGCACGATAATCTAGACACGCGCGTAAACCCCCTTCCCGTTTAGATATGAAGAAGATGGGCGATGACACAGGGGAAGTGGAATGTCTGATGAACCCCTTTTCTACCATTTCGGTAATATACTTTTGTAGATATTCCGTCTCGGGTTCGGTCAGGGCATACACTCGGCTCACAGGCAGTTCTGCCCCAGGGATTAGATCAATACGACAATCATAACTCCTATGAGGAGGCAGAGCGGTAGCTTTGGCTTCATCAAACACTTCTCCATAGTCTTCATAGATATAAGGGACTTGAAGAGCTTCCCTACAGTATCCAAGGCACAACACAACGGTCTTTCCCACTCATTTGCTTCCTCATAACAATGCAACAAACAATGAGGGGATTTCAATGTGACCTTACGTGAATTCCAGTCAATATGAGGGTTGTGAACTTGTAACCAGGGTACTCCCAGTATAGCTCCAAAATTGGGTGTATCTATCAAATCAAATACAAGTGCTTCAGAATGTCCATTGCTACATACCATGGTCAGTGCAGGAGTGTGATAAGTTATTAAACCAGAGGATAGTTCCGAGCCATCCACTGCTCTCACAGGCTCTGGTTTAGCTTTAGGTAAAAAGGGATTCCTAAAGTATGAGCAAGATTAATGTCCAGAAAGTTACCGGTAGCACCGGAATCTAAGAGTATGGACAATGTTTTTCTTCGTTGAGTAGAGACAATTAAGGTGACAGCCAGAGTAAAATGCCGGGCCACAGGAGCAGTGATGCTTGCTAGATTTTGAGAGACCTGAAAGTTCCAACAACTTGAAGAACCGGTCTCCTGTTTCCTCAAGTTCTCTAGTTTTCCGACAGTGGAGTATAATATTGATTTCCCGCTGCTGTCTTGGGGCCAGTCGTAGGTTTTGCGGGACAAACTGTAGCATAATGTCCACCCTTACCACAATATAGACAGAGATTGTTCTTTCGTCGTTTATCTTTTTCCTCAAGTGACAAGGGAGCTCTCATACCACCTATTTGCATAGGTTCACTGGTATCTCTGCTTTCTTTACTTTCTCTCTTATCCCCTTTAACCACTAGAAACCGAGGCAGATTACCACGAGATTTCTCTCCTTTCCTTTCATGTAATCGGTGATCTAATTTCACCACCAGATCTATAAAGGCATGACAGTCTTCAGGGGGATCTACTATTTGGGAAAGGAGATCCTTTAGGTCATCACTTAATCCCCTGTAAAATAAAGAAGTCCTCTTCTCCTCTGGCCATTGTGTCTCTACTACCAATCTATTGAATTCAGTGAGGTATGTAAGAAGGTCTTTGGTTCCTTGTTTTAAGTTCAACAGCTCATTATCGCTGGCCTGAACAAACGTATGTTTCGCAAACAGGCTTCGCATCTTTTCTTTGAACAAGACAAAATCATACAGGAGGGGATCATTGTTTTCAATCAAAGGAACGGCCCATCTAGCCGCATTACCTACTAAATAGGAAATTACAAAAGCCACCTTAGCTGCATCATCAGGAAACGAAGATGTTTAACACAAAAAATGAAGATGGCATTGATTTATAAATATACTATATTTCGCACTATCCCCATGGAATCTCTCAGGTACTGCCAAAGGAACTGGGTTTTGTGTCTGAACCGTTACGTGAACAGGTAAGGGATTTCCTGTGCCGGGGGGAACAGGGCTTACGGTAGAAGGAGGAGCATTAAAACGAGCTGGCTGTATATAGGTGCGTTTGTTTCTGTGCCCGGTCTCAGACACACTAACATCAGGTGTAGGTTGTAGTCGGGTCTGTACCAATTCTGTATGGAGACGCTGATTCTCTACCCGAAGTCTTCCGACCTCGCTTTGTAGATCTATGATAGCTGCCGCAAGTTCTTCTACTGAGGGACTCTGGAGAGAGGCTTCCATAGAGGAACACGCCCCTTCTGTGTTCATCTTCGCTCGGGTGGACTTAATTCGTGGGCTTGGCTTTCTGTTGCCGCGACCACTAACCTGGCACAAGGCTCAATCCACAGGAGCGAAGAGAGATTCCCCACACTCCCTATGACAGGTTCAAGATAAAGATGTCACTAATACTCTCGTATCCCGAAACTGACCCAAGGAGATGTGGGGATGAGATGCCAAGACGTAACCAAGTCTCCATCCCCCAGCCGGGTCCCAAAGAGTCGGGGTAGAACAGGAAACAGATGAGCGGTAACCTACAGGAAGATAATTACAAACAGTAAGAGAAATCTCCCTCCCCGTGTAATGATACTAAAAATACAAAAGTCTGCTCAGTGCCTGCTCCACAGAAACAAAGTGATCCCTTACCGGCTGGACATCTCCGGATGCTTTGTAGGGGATCCAAACTGCATACAAGGCGTGCAGGGTCAATGCTCCTTTACTCGCAGTGACAGCAGGGGTTAAATTCAGGAAGGGACAAATAAAAGAACAGGAGTGGAAGCTCCGAAATCCGTCTCATGAGCGTTTGACAGATTCCTAGGCCGTTAATGCATCAAGCAGGCTCCAGGCATGCAAGGAAACAAAGTATTCCACTAGGCGCGGCGCGTAAAGAAAGAAGGTGAAGGAAGTGAATCCAACGCGCAGCGCGAGTGTTGTCTGCTACAATGTATCCATCGAAGTCGGAATTTGAAAGTAAACGCGGCCGCGTATAAACAAGAAAATGGGAATGCGGCCTAGAGGCAATTGCTCGAGAAGGAAATGGAACAGGGAGAGATTGTGCTGAGATGATTGGCGAAGGTTAGCGGGGAGTCAGAACGCTGCTGTGAGACTGATCACCAGCGAGCGCGGTCGCGCGTCGGGATATCAGCAGTAACGAAACAGGATAATGCAGAGAGCCAGGGGTCTAGTGAAGTCGGTAAACTTGTCGCCGCTTCTTCTATAGGGAAACACAGGATAGCACCAACGTTGCGAAGAGTCAAAACGCTAGGTCGGAAGGAGGGGGCGTGGAATCAGGTCAGGATCCGAAAGCCAAGCAACGGCTTCTTCGATTGACTGTATTTAAAAGAAGGGAGCGTGTCAAAACTCCACCTCTCTCAACCAGTAAGGGATTCTCTAAAAAGGGCTACTAATTTCTGTAGAACAGGCACTGAGCTTTCCTCAAGGGCTCCAACTAACAGTGCATGACGCTTGGGTTCTAACACCTTGCACCATGTTGAAAGGGTGCCTGCATTGCAGACAGGATTGTTTTTGTGTAGAAAGTGACACCTTCCTGTAAAAAACAGTCCTGAGAGGCAGATTCCCCTTTCTATGTGTGCTGCAGAATGCAGCACACATAGAAAGATGAAGTAACAAGGACAAATAAAGATATTTCTATTTGTTCCTCCTCCCCTTGAGAGGCGTATCTTTTTGGCGCATCCCCAGGTTTACAAATTCTTGTAAATTTCGGGATGGGCCAAAATCCATAGAAGTCGCATGGGAACACCCATGCAATGCCCATGGAATGCCTTCCCAGGGCAGAGTAACGCAATGCAGCGATTTGTGCTGTGTTGCGTTACTCCAGATTTTTGGAGCCACTCAGTTACACGCAAAGTGGCTTTGCATGGCTTCAGAAATCTGTCTTAAGGTTTGCGTCGCTCTTGCACTATGTTGCATAGCTCAAGAGCAACACAAATGGCCTAATAAATAGCCACCTTAGTTTCCGGAGTTCATATTGTTGTTTACGGCTTGTCATGTATTCCTCAAATAATGATTTTTTTGAATTTTTCTCCAATATGCTGGTAAAAGTGAAAAAACATCCTTGAATTGGGGTAAATGTTGTTAATAGTGTTTACAATCTGTAATTCAAAGTCAATTATTATTTTAGTAGTGCCTTTTTTTTATTGTTTTAGCTTTTATAAGTCATAAAATTCAGTATATGTTGAGGAATGTTTGGCAGGCAGTAAGCTATAAATTAATGGGAAGGTATTGTTAATATTATTTGCATTAATATATAGATTGGGTGTTGATTTAAAAGTTCCTTCCATCATCCAAATTTTACGATTCTCAAGCGTTACTGTATTTTGCATGATACTGAAGATTACTATGCATTTGAGAGGCTTTTCGTTATCATACAGTACGGAAGGTTCAATATCTAATTAGGTTTGTGGTGTTAGTCTCAGGGGATTACTTACTTGTTTTTTTATTGTATCATTCTTCTCAAATTAGGGATTGTACGCATACTACTCGCACCATGCATAGGGATGTTCTGGGCTACCTCCCTCAAAACTGAGCCACAGTATACATTGGAGATGACAACTAGAGTTTTAATATGCTGCACAGTTTCGCGAAACCTTTACAACGGGACAAAAAAAGCTCAACACACCTCCAGTGACTCTTGGGCTCAGTTAATTTCTCCTGACAATAAAGGTAGCCATTGTACTTTAGCAGTTGGGTTCAAAGGCATGACAGTACATAAGCAGCTTCTCAATTTTCAATTTTATGAAACAAAACATCAAATGTGTTTTGGTAATTTGTTTAGTTATGGATTTTTTATGTTCTTGTGCGATTTCTCCTGCACCTATGGATTTAGAAATTATTATTAGTTTCTGAATACATGTTTGGGGGAAATGTCAATAATTATTTGTGGTTAAATTAAATATAGATTCCTGAAATAAGAAGAGGGATTATTTTGATTTTGTTTTGTCTGAATAGTAATTACTTGTTGTTTGTTGAAGAATTTGTCTGTTCTTTTGGAGATTTATTTCTCACTGTTTGATGATGTTTTGGTTTAGGTTGTTCAAATGTTTCACTGTGAATCTGTTGAGAGACAAAATCTGTTTAAGAATTGTTTATTTTTCTAGATTTTTTTATGCAAAAAAGTTTTCTCCTCTATGTATTTGGTCAATCTGTTACTGTGGATTTTGTTTAAAAATGGTTCTGTTATTAGAGAAATGTTTTTATCTCTGTGCGTTTTTAAAAACATATTAAAAGTTGACTTTAGGTGGATTTTGGCTGTTTTTAATTTGAGTTATCCTTGTTTTAACCAGAAATACGAAAAAAATAGATATGTTTAGTATGTTTAAATATGTATATTATAGATTTACTTTTTATGCTTTCTTTTTTATAATAATTGAATGAGGAAAAATAGTTAATCCGCCTCGATGCACTGTCCAGCACCTTCCCTGAGGTAACACTTAGCGGTGTTAGAATAGTAAATAGGCCCCCCCAGTTACTATCCAATACATTCCCTGAGGTAACACTTGGCAGTTAGCATAGTAGATCTGACCCCCAGTCACTGTCCAAGACATTCCCTTACTAGGTGCTTGGCGGAGTTAGAATAGTACTTTTAACCCCCCGTCACTGTAAAGCAAGTTCCTGACTAGGCACTTGGCGGAGTTAGAATAATAACTTTGGGGGTAATTACGATGCCAGTTGGATGAGCATCCGACCGCCATCATAGTGGGATTGGAACCGGCTGACAAGTAGTCGTGGTCCCACCCACCAGATTAGTATTAAAACATCCCTTTTTCAATTGAGGCTTGAGCTGTGGCCTGGAAAAGGTGCATGGAACACAGTGCATGGATGTGCACAAAGTGCTCTTTAACACTTTAACACTGTGGCTTGTGCTGCAGCCCTTTTCCTGGGCTGCAGCACAAGCCGCAGTGTTAAAGAGCTCTTTCCGACCGCCAGCATGGCGGTTCTATTGTAATTGGGAGGTCTGACCGCCGACTGCTTGCTGGGCGGTCTTCTGACCACCGCGATAGCGGTCGGCTGTCCGACCACCTGATATTGCAATCAGAGCTTATATGCGTGAAATATTGTGTAGTACAGTGCATTTTTTCATGAATGTAATTATGTTTTTTATTTTTGTGAGTACCACAGTACTTTCTAGGTTGTATTGTGGTACTCCATACATTTTTAAAAACAAAAAAAATTACTTATGTTATAGTATTTCTAAAGCACTTGGTTACTCCAAAACGGAGTGTCCCTATGCTACGAAATTAAAAAGTATTTGTGAAATATAGTGTAGTACAGGCTGCAGGTAGTATGGCCTTTAGCACCTTCAGACCTTTGTGTATTTTAAGTGAACAGTCTCTCTTTGGACAACTTTTGCATAGAGTGAGCAGTGTTCTTAGTAGATACCTTTTAATACTCTGTGGTGTATTTCACAGGAGTGTGATACAGAGTAAACTCTTGAAGGAAGTGACCCGTTTAGGGCCACTCGTGTCACTGATGACCACCTCTCAGCCTTCCATACCAAATGAAGAGTTGGTTAGGCAGTAGAGAATGCAAACCAATATCTGTTTATTAATATACACTCAGAGTGGAGCCCAGTCTGCCCAGTCGCTAGGAGTGCTGCAGGGAGGACTGAAATCGACAAGCATAAAGATACATTATGTACATTTCGTAACTGGGCTAAAACACGCCCAGAGTGGAATTTTCCAAGCAGGTGCAGCTAAACAGTGAAATACAGAAAAAAAGATTCAGCGCTCCTATCTTATGCAAAGTTGCATGATCCAAGGTCGTTCCATCTGGGCCTGCCACCAGACATGGGGGAGAGGGCCTCTCTCTAGTGGGAAAGCTATGCGCTGACATGAACAGTGTGCTCATTACTGAAACAAAACCCAAGTGAAGAATCGAAACTCTGAGAGAGGCGTTTCTCAGAATTATACTAGATCAGTTTTCGAAAAGCCTAAAATGGCACCCAAATAAAATATGGCGCAGCGAATGCTAACTTACATAAGGCAATGTGCAAACATGTACATTTCTATTCTAACAGACCCTGCTTTTAGCATGAGCTAAAACATTTTCTAACAGCAACAAGCAGAGCAAACCTCAAACAATAAGAAAACCACAACGATGAACAATTAGGAGCATTCCATGTCATCAACATCAGGAAGTGCAACAGTGAGGAGGGAAGAATTCTCAAAAATGCCCTCATCTATATTCATGATATCCTCAATATCTTTCTGGATCATGATTGTGGCATTTGTGTCATGAATTGATAGTTTCTTTTTGGGCACAATAAGGTAAGACGCAGAACAAGAGTACAACAAAGAACCATACCACTATGGGATAAATGACTTTTTCGAGAACCCAGCCCCAGCTGCCAAAAAGGGACCAACTCCAATTTCCACTTTGCTTTCCTTTGACATTCTCGAGGATGCCAAAGATGTGTTTGGTAATATTCTTCTCCATATTTTTGATCCCAACTAGGCACTGGTCGCCCACTACTGCACATACACCACCACTCTTAGCTAAAATAAAATCAACTGCATATCTGGTCTGTTCTGAATATATTCACATTCGTTCCAGCTGAGTGTTGATGTCACGCAAAGCTGCTACTGTGGTATTAGACAGAATTTGCAGCTTACATCCGAAATATTCTCTAGCTTTCTCACCCCTGGCCATGGAGGTGCCACCTAATGTAAAAATGGAAGAAAGGATATATTCAAAAGTAATCCCGTTACTGTAATTATTGACCTCTATATCGGTCACTCCCTCACTTTTTTAACCCAGCGTACAGTAGGCTTAGCATATTTACAGGGCACACCCAAGGGCAATACCATCCCAAGAGCTACGTCGTCTGTACCATTATGGATGTTGGAATAGGTACCGTTAGACAAGAAGTAAAACCCCGGGTGTGCATAGATCGGCCCCTCATAGTCTACTGCTGCATATATAGAATTCATTCCAAAAGTGTTCTGATCCTTATCGTTCACTAGGGGCATTGTATTTTTATATATCAATATTCCAGAACAGTTGTTATACAAAGAAGTGTCAGTGCTATTCAAAATATGGCAACAAGCAGGATAATAACCAGCCTCCCGGGTAACTATCAATGCCTTATAGTGCCAACCCACCAATGTAACATTCTGTTCTTCCATATAAAAATTATTGCAATATGTATTATCACAACCTGGATAAGCCATTCCCAATGATTTTCTATAATATAGACAAGGTCCTGGATAGCCGAAACCAAAAACTCATTTCACTTCTGTAAATTGCGGTGGGCGAGTATATGTATAATTTACAAGTAACAATGGATATGCAGTCCATAAGCTAGTGACAGATTCAGTGGGGTAACAAGCTGTCCCTTCTCCGAAGAATCTCGTATGTGTTTCTAGAAATACATTACTCGGGGCTGTTCTTTTATTTCTTGTCAGGGAGATAACCTTACCCTTATTGCGCAGAGGCATAGTTTGATCATTTTCCAAGACCCATGACACTCCACACAACATTATCAGCAAAACCAACAGAACAACACACGTTATTTTCCTTTTTCGGGTCCACACCATATCAGGCTGAGGGACAAGAACCATTGGTTACTCTTCCTCTGCAACCTTTCTACCAAAGGGATGCATAGCGTATAATGAAAAGGGGCCAAAATGCAAAAAGATATGCAAGTTCCCAGTGTCCGTCAGAGCCTCACTGGTACAGGCTGCTATTGTCCATCAATAAGTTGGCGCTCTTGAGCACCGGCGGTAGGGCTTGCTCTGTCCTAAGCTCTTTATGTATCCCACGTCGATCCAGATGGTATACCTTCAAGGTATACTTCAGTCTCCCCTAACTAATGTTCAAACAACAAAGATAAAGTAAACAGAAAATTCTCCACTAGTTTCTGTTAATTCCGTTGGTACTGTAACTCAGTACTGGCTACCTTACTCAGTCCATCCATAATCTGTTTTCTCCTTAGACTCAGTATCCATCAGCCGAGGGCGCTAATTGTACCTGGTAGCCCCAGGCACCGTGTGATCAATGAACAGAGGGTCTTGGATAGCTCGTATTTCTGGGGGAACAGCCTCATTTAAAGCATCCACGTTTTTCTTATCCATTTGCGTCCAAGTTAACTGGGCATCGCTGAAAGGAACAAACCTGGGCACCTGCTCGCACTCTGTGTCCCCTATACCGTCTTTGACTCACTGATCATATGGTAACGGCAGAGGAATCCTCCGACAGTGGGTAGCGTGTACCCAGTTCTTTTGACCAGCAACCTTTACAGCCGTTCGTGTCACCAACAAAACCTGCTCAGATCCTTTCCAGCGTGGTTCCAAATTTTTCTTCCTCTGGAAGTTACAAAGTAGGATATAATCACCAGGCTGCATGTCGTGGCCGGGTCCCTCTGGTGTAGAAGGTAGGGACTCCCACACCTGTTGGTGAATAGAACGTACACTTTCTGTTTACTGGCCAATTAAATCAAGCAACACAGGATACTCAATATCAGAATACTTACAGGGACGCGGGACGCCCCAGACATTTACAGGGAACCCAAACACGACCTTGTAAGGAGACAATCCTGTCCTAGAATGAGCTGTTGTTCTTGTTGACAAAAGAGCTAATGGTAAAGCATCTGGCCATTTTAACCCTGTTGTGTCCTGGATTTTTGCCAGTTTCAGTTTGAGAGTACCATTGTACTTTTCAACCAAACCCGCTGACTGTGGATGATTGGCAACATGAAATTTTTGCTTCACATGTAGACCTTCACAAATCAATTGAATCACTTTCACATTAAAATGACTTCCGATGTCACTTGAGATAATTCGGGGCAAGCCGAAACGAGGAAAGAACTCCTTAAGGAGTACCTTCGCAGTCGTAATGGCTGTGTTATCTTTAGTGGGGTAAGCCTCAACCCATTTGCTGAATGCACATACAACCACCAAAACATACTTAAGATTGTTACATCTCTCTAATTCTATATAATCCATTTGTAGGAATTCAAAAGGAAAAGTGGGCGGTGCAAAATTACCAGGTGGTGTGGAGGTACCCTTCCCTGGATTATGCATCATGCAAACCTTACAATACTTTACTAAATGCACAGCTGTCCTGGAAATATTGTCATTCTGCCATACAGGGGCTAACAATTTACAAATGCCATTTGCACTAATAGGAGCTGCACCATTTGCCATAGTAGCCATGGGAAGAACATATGCATCTGGCAACATCCACCTCTGTTTCCCTGATTTATCGATCTAACATCCTTTCTCGTTCAACTGTGCTGTACTCTCCTGCCATATTGCTAATTCTTCCATTGTGGCTTCACTTTGTATCTCCTTTACACTTTCAAGGGTATTTACATACATAACAACTTCGGGAACCCACCTAGCTGGACCTGCTACGAACATGCGTTTCATCTTTGTTCGCACCGTTTCCTTAGCTGTCTGATCTGCAAAAGCATTTCCTCTACCCACATCATCTGTAACCTACCTGTGGGCACTACACTTAATTATGGCCAATTTCCTGGGGAGCGTTAAAGCAGACAAAAGCCTCAATATGAGGTGCCCATGCTGAATCTTAGTGCCATGAGTGGTAAGAAACCCTCTCTCTGCCCAAAGCTGGCCACAATTATGGGCAACCCCAAATGCGTACTGGCTGTCAGTATAAATATTGACAACCAGCCCTTCACTCAGTTCGCAAGCTCGAATAAGGGCAGCAAGCTCAGCAGCTTGGGACGACTGATAAGGGACCCGTGATGTCTCTACCACTGTGCGCAACATAGTAATAACGTAAGCTGCAGTGGTGGTGCCAGCTGGTAATTTAAAAGAAGAGCCATCGACATATAGTTCTCCTTGGGGTCAGATAAGGGAACATCAGTCAGGTCTAAACGTCCCTTTGTCTCTTCTTCCATCCGGAACATACAATCATGTTTGTTGACTGCATCATTCTCAGAAGGGAGGGATAGTAACGTGGCTGGGTTCAGAGTAGCACATCTCTTAATAGTAATATGCTTAGCAAACAATGTCAATTCGTAGCCAGTAAGAGGTGCACTGGTGAAGTGCTGTGTCTTTGTCTTATTCAAAAGTGTATCCACAGCATGGGGTACCATAACTGTGAGGTCAGTATCAAGTACGAGTCCAGCTGATTGTCTGATCGAAGTAGCCACAGCCACGACCGCTCTCAGACAACTCGGGAGGGCCCTTGCGACAGGATCAGGAACAGCAAAACAATAAGCTCATGGCCTTTGCTTATCCCCAAACTTTTGTGTTAAGACAGAAAGCACGCAACCAACCATCTGTGGACATAGAGAACAAACGATTTACTATAGTTAGGTGTGCCAAGCACTGGAGCCGACCAAAGCGTAATTTTCAATTGCTCAAAAAACTGCTAGCATTCAGGCGTCCAAGGCAAAGGCTCATGCACTGCTTTTGTTGTTGACGCAAGCAAAGGTTTGATTAGTAGCGAGTAATTAGGTATCCACTGGCGACAGTAGGAAGTGCAACCTATAAACGAGCGCACCTCTTTTTGAGTTTGTGGAACGGGCATTTTAACAATGGTACTAATATGCTCAGGGGTAAACCTTCTACCCTCCTTCGACAGCAGGTGACCTAAAAAGGTGACCTCCTGTCGACAATACAGAAATTTGGAAAGGGAAACTTTATGCCCATGGTGAGCCAAATGCAGTAACAATTGCACTGTGCTGTCTTTGCAACCTTGTTCCGTATCAGCAGCAATGAGTAGGTCATCGACATACTGAACTAATACATTACCTTGAGGAAGTGATAGTAAATCCAACTGACTTTTTAATGCCTGACTATAAATACTAGGACTCTCTGTATAGCCCTAAGGAGCGCAACAGAATCTAAAGCTTCTACCAGCCAGTGTGAACCCAAACAAATACCTACTGTTGGGATGGATAGGAATACTAACGAAAACATTTTTGAAGTTAATAACAGAAAAGAATTGAGCAGTAGAAGGAATCATTGTCAAAAGCGTAGTAATATCGGGAAATTCCAGGAACTGTGGAACTACTATTTTTATTAACCTCACGCAAATCAATCACAAAACGATAAACATCATCAGTATCTTCAGAAGAGCCTGAGGGTGTCCTTTTAAGAATCGGAAGAATAGGACTATTACAAATGTTGGCAGACTTTTCTTCAACTACTCTCTTTTGTATAAAATCCTGAATAATCTGAAGAAGAGCCCGTTCTCCTGCCTGCGGTATCTTATACTGAGGGATGCGAGGCAAAACAGCATGGTCTTTAACCTGCATAGAAACTGGTGGTATATGCAACAGCCCTACATCCGTGTCACCTGTTGCCCATAAAGTGGGTGGTACTTCAGCAAATTCAACTGGGAGGGGTGCATCCTGAGACAAACACTGTTTAGTACTCACATCCGGACCCATAGTAATATAGACACCCACAGGAGAACAATAGATAGTAGCATGCAACTTCTTCAACAAATCCAGGCCCATCAAAATTTCGCCACAGTTGGATGCCAACAAAAACGGAGATTCCACAGTGAAAGGACCAACAGTCAATGCAAGGGGGCGTGAGATGGGGCTGACAACCGGTACACCTGAAAAACCTACCTAAACATTATTGTGGCCAGACAGGGCTGCCCCGGGGACCATATGTCGAGAAACAGAATTCTTTGTCGTACCTGTATCCACCAAAAATTCCTTAGTCGAGCCTTGCAAACCTGCTGTGACATAAGGACCACACTGATCTATAGGTATCTGAACAGGTCCCTCACCCTGTCCCTGGCTATCCTAGCTATAAGACATACCTGTCACCTCATCCATATCGTAATCATCATGATAATACTGTCCGTCCCTGGGGTC
The DNA here is from genome assembly GCA_963921515.1 of Calotriton arnoldi. Taxonomy (NCBI): domain Eukaryota; kingdom Metazoa; phylum Chordata; class Amphibia; order Caudata; family Salamandridae; genus Calotriton; species Calotriton arnoldi. The sequence continues at coordinate 340,812 of CAWUFW010006568.1, read as the reverse complement.
ATCAAAATAATTATTATCAGAGCGACCCTGTGAAACCACAGCATTCTGAGCTCTATAAGTTCCACGGCCTCTCCCACCGGAGCCTCGCCCTCTAGTAGGCGCAACCTTCTGTAAAAGCACAGGGCACTGGCTACGCCAATGACCTTCCGCCTTACAATACACACACTGATTGTGCCCTAATGGTGTCATGGAATGCTGCCTGCTGGTACGTGGAAGCTGTCTGGAAGGACCACCTCGTCCCCTATTATTACCCCCAAAGGCTTGCTGCAACAACACCTTCGTCTTTAGATCTTTGTTTCTTATCATTCTTATCTTTCTCTTCCTGATCGCGATGTTCATAATATTGGGCCATATTCAAAATAACAGAGGGGGAAGACGTAGACTAAGTACTTTCAGACACTTGCACATGAGTCATTATCTCAGGAAGAAGATTAGTAACAAACCTGTCCACAAACAAACGGACTCTTCCTTCAGTGGACATATCCTGTCAACTGTAATCCAGAAATGTATCTTCAAACCGAGTAAAGAAGTCAGACACACTCTCATCCTTCTTCTGTCGACAAGCCGTCAACCTATTCCAACTAACCTTCTTAGGTGGAATAAGAGTGTGCATGTAAATAATAATACGACCAGGCAAAGCAAGTATCTCTGCTCGAGGCTTATCTCCTGGCTTTCTTTCCTGATCCCATCCTTTAATCACATCTCATGTACCACCCAATTCTGCAACATGGTCTTGAGTATGCACCTGCAGCCAAATGTCAACTGGAACAAGAAGACCAAAAAACATTTCAATATCACCAAGAGTCAGTACAGTAGAAGAAGCAGCCTCTGTTAATTCTTTATAATAAGCTGTGGGATTTCTCCTAGGTTCAGGCAGGTAAGCCTTAAGGGCCAAAACCTCACTCCTTTTCCACGGAGTATAGACCCATTGCTCCTGGGAGCGAGCAGCTACGGCTACTCTAGTGACATTACCAAGCTGATCCGTTAACTCAGGAATTTCTGGATGATATATTGGATGAACCTCACGCATAGGGAACTGAGTGATTGTAGTGGGACTCTTTTCGAACAACCGAACTCAATAGGAAACTATGGTATTAATATTTGCATGTACCTGTCCTGGGGCTAAATCAGCAATATGAACACTATCTTTAATATCAAATAACACTTGTGGAGCCTCAGTTTTAATATGTGTGTGCCAGAGATTGATCAGTGTAGCAGACATATACTGGAGAACATGTTGCTGTAGAAAAGGGTCAAACTCACACACAGCCTGCCAAATATCTTCAGCACTATAAACCGGATTACTAGCCCACTTCATAGCCTGTCAGGCTAACACCTCCTTCTCATCGTCCCCTACTCCAGAACGCACAAACTGACCCATCCGTTCCCTGAATTTCGTCCAATCTCTATCCTCGAAACCACGTACCGGCGTCTCAACATTCAAAGGTATCAGAGGATGAAAAACCAAAGAAGGAGAAACAACAGAAGTAACAGGTACAATCATTGCTGGCGCTTGCACCGGAGGAGAAAGAACAGAAGATACAGGAGTTAAAACAGTAGATGTACTAGGAGTCACAGTTGTCAAAGATGGTGAGGACAAAGAAGGAGCAGGAGGTGCCGTAGCCAAAGCCGTCGAAACAACAGCCATAGATACGGACACAGCGGAAGCAGATGAAACAGGCTGCTGTGGCTGTAAGGGAACAGTGGGATATATTCTCTGCGGGGCGTAAGGAGGCGGAGGTCGAGGGTCTAACAGCTCTTCCACCAAAGTATCATTTTCCTCTTTAGTTAGATAAGATTTATCAATGTGTAATTGAAATCTCCAATCTTCACATTCAACCCCGGCCTCCTGTTTTTCTCTATCATATGCTACAGCTTTCTGCGTCAATGTTTGCATTTTCCCCTTCCGTGAATCTGTGTCCATCTTTAACCGTCTCTGTCTAGCCTCTTTCTGCCAGGTTCGGAGAGAATCAAACATCGACTAGCTACTCCATCTCTTAAACAACTGTTCCTGTAAAAACCCAATCTTTTGTTCATCAAAAGTGCCCATCAATGGCCACTGCAACTCAGCATTGTCCTTCGTATATTTATGCCATAATGTAATAAACATAATAGTGCCAAGGCCATGTTTCACATACATATCAAAATTAGGGCTGCCTTCAGGAGGTGCAGGTTGAGTTTCTTCCAATCGAGCATCTGCAGAACAACAACGGCAAAACAAATTCCAAACTTTGCTAAGGCCAGGCATTTTGAAAAGGAAAACAAGTTTTGTTTTTACCTGGCAAAGTAGTTGCAAGTACTTTTCATCAAAAGAGTCCTTAGACCATACCAAACTCAAACCCAAACGGTACCATATCCACAAAGAACCAAAACAAACTCACCTGATATCAGTAGCACAAACTAACCAGTTCTCCACTGCCGACTCTTCAGACCAAACAGTCAGATCCAAGGGTTTCGCCGTTCAGGACTCCAGTCGGGATGACCACTGGGCGAGGCACTGTCCGGCATGACAGAAGGGGCAGCTGCGAGCAATAGAAACTCTTCGTGCAGGGATCCCTGAACCATCAGTCCAACCCGATGATGTCCTCGACCTTCCCCCCCCGTCTGCGGAAAGGGGATGGATCAATCACCCAAGGAGTCCCTGTTCGGGTGCCAACTGAAGGAATGACCCGTTTAGGGCCACTCGGGTCACTAATGACCAACTCTCAGCCTTCCATACCAAATGAAGAGTCGGTTGGGCAGTAGAGAATACAAACCAATATCTGTTTAGTAATATACACTCAGAGCGGAGCCCAGTCTGCCCACTCGCTAGGAGTGCTGCAGAGAGAACTGAAATCGACAAGCATAAAGATACATTATGTAAATTTTGTAACTGGGCTAAAACACGCCCACAGTGGAATTTTCCAGGCAGGTGCAGCTAAACCGTGAAATACAGAAAAAAAGATTCAGCGCTCCTATCTTATACAAAGTTGCATGATCCAAGGTCGTTCCATCTGGAGCCCGCCACCAGACACGGGGGAGATGGCCTCTATCTAGTGAGAAAGCTATGCGCTGACATGAACAGTGCGCTCATTACTGAAACAAAACCCAAGTGAAGAATCGAAACTCAGAGAGAGGCGTTTCTCCAAATTATACTAGATCAGTTTCGAACAGCCTAAAATGGCGCCCAAATAAAAAATGGCACAGTGAATGCTAACTTACATAGGGCAATGCGCAAACATGTACATTTCTATTCTAACACTCTCTCTTTAGAGTATACACTGTTTACAGAACCCACTTTCCTATTCATATCCAATTCATTTCTCACTGTAGGTTTGGTGACTGTGAAGGGTTTGATACAGCTAAAGGATATCCATAGTAGGGCATTATTTATGTAACAGAACTTCAGTATCGGGAGGAGCTTGGTGTTCTCTGAACAGTTGTATGTGTGCAGTAGTGGTTACCTATCTAAATGTGGTTGATTGTTAATATGAACTAGGCTACCCATGAAGTGTACGCTAAAGAGTCTATGTTGGACATAACACAAGCTTGCTTCACTTAAGGGGGTTAACTGTGTGATGGCATTAAAGATGCTTTATATTTCTCTGAGCTATTTGATACTTACTTTCAAACCTCTATTGCAATACTCCATCATAGGTCAAGCCCCCCCCCATACGCAGCCAACCCCACGCTGCACACAGCCATTGGCAGTACACAGCAGGGGTTGGTGGCAGAACCTGGCCTGCGGCCAGAACCAGCAACCACCCGCCCATATGTTGCCAACTCCATGCCACACATGGCCTTTGGCGTGCGCAGTGTAAGGTTTGCCTTTGGGTCACAGGGACCCCATTCCCCAGAGCTTTTCTTTAAATGGGCGGGTGGCCCGAGGCCCCCCTACCCAAGAAAATTCTGTCCACGGAACCCCATTCCCTGGGGCCAAACAATATTTGTGAAGAGGAGGGCAGCATGTGGCCTCACTCCCTGAGCCAGAAAGGGCCCCAGGAACCCCATCCCCTGGGGTCTTTTATGGGGAGAAGGGCACACGGCTCCTCTCCCAGAGCCAACAGTAGCCCCAGAGATCCCATCTCTTAGTGTATAGCTATGTATGTTAGAGGAGGCCAATAGTGACTCTGGGGACCCCATCCCAGGGGCCAAGATACATATTAAGGGGAGGGGGCATGTGGCCCCACTCCTCAAGCCTTAATGGGCCCAGGGGACCGTATCCCCCAAGTCCAAATACCATTAAAACCAGGAGGGGAAATGGCCCCTTTTCCCCGAGCATACTGTGTCCTAAGGACCCTATCCCCCAGGGCCTCTCTAAATTATAGATGGGTGCCCACCCAGGGCACTCACCAAGCAATACTTATATTAAGGGGAGAGTTGCGCGCAGCCCCCTCTCCCCGATCTTTATTAGGTCCTGGGGACCTCATCCCCCAGGGCCAAATTCAGTTAAAACTGGAGAGGTTTGACAGGTCCCACTCCCTGAGGCTCATTATAGGCCCCAAGGACCCCATCTCTATGGGCTTATGCTATTTAACCTCTTAACTGGATGATCGAGAAAAGCTATAGATTTATGAAAAGTAGACAAAATTCCCAATTCAGCAAAGGGTCATATGTGTAGATCCCTCAAGGTTTTCCCAAAGAACTAACTATTGAAATAAAGAAACCCAAAAAATGAGTAGATAAAAAACGGCCATTTGTGACAACATTTTCATTTGTAACTCTTTGTCACAATGGGCAATTTACAAAAGCAATATACCATGCTGGGTGCGGAGTTATATAAGGTTTGTAGTTTTTCCGGAGAACCCAAGCTACCCAGAGCCAACAATTGAGCTGCAACGCACAATGGTTTTTCATTGTGCATTGAGTACAACCAATCTATATGGTGAAATATTGAAGGAAGGTGGAGTATTATGTGTTGATGCTGGTTAGGCTTCAGCATGCAATACTCTAACAGACCCATAGATGGTCATTGGATTTTGCAATAATAAATCATCAGCTCAGTCCTCATAGTGTGACAAAGAACAGTCCAGCTTTAGTAAAGGAACGTGTTAAGCATTTCAAAGTACCAACATGGACGATAAGAAATTGACATGACTTCCAAGAAATCCAACACCGATTTATAAAACAAACCGTGATCAGATGCATATAACTGGAGTTATGTATTTTAGAAGAAAACATAATTCACAGCAATTCAATACTGTAGAACTTGTGAATTGCAGTCAATGGGAAAAAGTGGTAGTGACAATCGGTCACTTGCAGGTCGAGTTGCATGGATCCAAGGAGGGTTAAGGTGATGCGTGTCCAAGTACCCAGCCACAACAGTCATTTACATTTTCCCTGGTCTGTGGAGCCTGGGTGAAGTCTTGTCTTGGCTGTCCTTGGTGCTGAACGGGAGCAGCGGGAGAGATGCTTTTTACTGCTTACATGGTGCTGCGGGGAGCAAGATGCAAAAACATAACAATGGGGTGGTTGCTGACATTGGTCAAAGGTAAAGTGGAGTTCTCTCTAGGTGCAGCATCGAGTGCAGGGGCCGATTGCCGTATTGGTGACCGACAAGCCTTGGCAGCGGTAAACTTAGTAGAAAGGTACTTTGATATCTGGTGATTCAGGGGACATGGCAGCTGGCTGTAGCTTTGTGGAAAGCAGGACTACAGTTCCCACAATGCACTAGACCATCTAGATGTGGGTGATCCCTCAGAGGGCCGAAAGGCCAGCGATTCTTCAGATCCAGAACATTCTTTTATCTGCAAATTACAAGGGACTAGTGCCACTAGTCCAATGCAGTCTGAGGGTGCTTCAGGCTCTCACAGGGGTACCTCTGTCTGGGGGAACCATGAGTTAGCCTAAGATGAGTCACAATTAGGCAGTTCCAGAAGCGCTGCCACAGGGGCAGATTAGCCCTCTTTTGGTTTGTGCAAGTCCTGTTGGCGCAGACACAGGTCTCTTCTTTGTCCTCTTTGATGCAGGTTGATTCAGAACTGAGGATCTGGTGTCAGGAGTGGCCCTTAAATCCCCGATTTAGGGGTGTTAGTGGTGTGGGTGCAAGTGGCCAATGGGCTACTTGCACCAACGACTAATCCGCCTTTGAGGTAACCACATCCGGGGTGTAGGTCACCTTTTCTACCAAGAACCCACTATTTCTATCGCTTTTCAAACTGGCAGAAGTCTTCCATAGCTGTGCAGACCAGGCAGCCCACCTTAGAGATGTGGTTATCCTTCTGGGGGTGTACACCTCCTGTATACCTATTTTCCCACCTGTCCAAGAGCAAATGTGCCTGGGGCAGGGGGAGGGCTGTTTCCTCCTTTGGGAGGCAGCCCTGATGCATATCAGAGGCGGTGTAGCCTTTGAATCTCACCGCCTTGATGTGCAACTTCACTACTTATCCTGAGAGGGAGGAGGTATGACCTCCTCCTGCTCAGGCTTTTGTTCCAGTCTTCTGGGAGTGTTCACACTGCCTGACAGAAGGGGTACCATAATGGAGCTGCCAAACTTGGTTTTGCCCGGGTGCCAGTACAAGTTATCCTATGGACCGTCTATCACTTTTTGTGTCCTTTAATGGTAAAGGCGACTATAGGGATAGATAAGCTTGCATTTATATGTCCACACCTTTAGTATAATGCACCCTGACTCCTGGGCTTTAGGAGAACTTTCTTAGGGGTGACTGACATATATTTAAAGCAGTGTATTGACTTTGCCACACCCGTTGAGGACAAAGACAAAATGGAGCAGTTTACACTGTTCCTGCAGTCTGAAATGACAGGCCTGCTGCCAGTAGTTTACTTGGGTCACTCAGGGTGGCACAAACAGTGCTGCAAGCCCTGGGGACCCCTTTACCACCCATGTCCTCAGTACCACTGGTATCGTATACTAGGGAGTTATAAGGTGGGTTTAAGTCCTTGTCAATTCGAGATTTCAATTTACACATAACAGATTTAGGGGTAGAGCACTGGCACTGGGGCCTGGGCAGCAGGCCCCAGTGTACTGTCAGAGTCATAAACATCAGCATTGGAGCAAAACATGGGGGGGGTGACCATACAAAAAGGTCACTTTCCTACAAATATGTACAGTGAAAAATGGGTAACAAGGAAACCAATGTATTTCTGAAATGGATACAATAAATTGAATTTAGGGGCAGTGATTATTTGCACATCTCTGCATTTGTGGATACCAGTACTGGCATATGATTTAGAGAGTATTTTTTAAAATGTCTTCTTTTGTACACTCTGGCTTATATTTGAAAGGCACAAATGCAGCAAAATGCAATTGGTAATAAATAATATTCTACTGTTCTATGCTCCAATATGTTTTCCAATAAAAATGGTACCTCACTTGTGTGGGTAGGTCTAGTGCCCGTGAAAGGAAACAGCCCAAAATGCAACATGGAGACATCTCATTTTTCCACTCAAAACTGACCAGTTTTTTCATAGTGGGTAGCTGTGTGTTTTGGGCCCTAGCTCAGGTGGCACATAGGGAAACCTAGCAAACCTGTAAATTTTTTAAAGTTAGGCACCTATGGAAATCCAGAGAGGAGTCACTTGCATAGCTCTCACCAGGTTTTGTTACCCTAAATTCCGTGCAAACCTCAAACTTTGACAAAAAAAACATATTTTCCTCACATTTCTGTGATGAAAACATTTGGAAACTGTGGTGAGCCGCAAATTTCCTTCTACCTACCATTACCTCACTTGTGTGGTTAGGTGTAGTACTGCAAAAGGAAACGGCTCAAAACGCAACATGCATACATCACTTTTTCCACTCAATACTGATCCTTTTTTTGACAGGTGGGTAGCTGTGGATTTTGGGTTTTAGCTCCTAGGGAAACCTAATAAACCTGCACATTTCTGAAAACTAGACAAGGGGAGTCCAAGGTGGTGTGCCTTGTGTGTATCCCACAAGGTCTTCTTACCCACAATGCACTGTAAACCTCAAACTTTGCTTGAAATAACATATTTTCCTCACATTTCTGTGATAGAAACATCTGGAATCCAGAGGAAGCCACAAAATTGCTACCACCTAGCCTTACCCCACTTGCACTAATAAAAATGTTTTGCCACTTGTGTGGTTGGGCCTAGTACCTGGGACAGGAACAGAGCAAATCAAGGTCAATGGGAGCCCTTGTGAAGGGACTCCCACTGACGTCTCATCGAGGCATGTTTGTTCCTGTTTGTCGAGAATTTAAAAATCTCAGGGAGGGCTGCTGCGCCCTATCCCTTTAAAGTTCATTTTGGCCTCGGGGATGGGGTTCTTGGGGCACACAATGGCTCATTGAGGTTTGCCTCGTGCCCCCTCTCCTTTTTTATATCAATCGGCCAAGGGAGATGGTGTCCCTGGAGCTCCCTTTTGCTCTGGAGGGGTCCACGCAGCCCCCTTGCTTTTTTTTTTAAAGTATAGGCCCCAGGGGATGGGGTCCACACGATCTACAAAGACTCGGGAGGAAAGACGTGCGCCCCTTCCCTTTTTTCACACCAACCGTACCTAGGGGATAGGGGCCCCAGGGCCTACAAAGCGTCTGGAAGGGGGTACTTACAAGTGCCTCCCTTTTTTACTAAGGCTTGGCCTTGAGGATGGGGCACCTGGGGCCCAAATTGGCTTGGGGAGGCGGCCCCCACTCATGCCCCTTCCCCATAATATTTTCAATAATTGCAGATGACCATTTTCTTTTTTTGTTTTTGCTGTGATCTTCTCCGTCTGGGTCTCCCCCACAGGGCATAGTGGGGTAGGGTATCACTACCCTGGCCCCTGATAATATTAATCTTTTTATACTTCAGGACAGAAGACATAGGGCCTAATTATCAGTCTGGCGGTCCACGGACCGTCAGACTCACTGTGGCACGTTGATGGCGGGCCAGCAACCACTGCACCGGCGGTCCAACAGCCAAATTATAAGTTGGATGGTCGGACCACCATTGTAATACCGCAATCACCAGGGAACCACAGTTCCTTGGCGGTAGCGCGGCGGTCAGGGCCTGAGTAATATGCTGATGGTGCCGCTGCGACATCGCCAATCTTATTACGAGTTTCAGGACAGTCAGCAGTGTCATGGAGGTCTTTCCTCCATGAAAAGGCTGGCTGACCTGAGACAAAGGGGGCCCTACAGGGTGCCGTGTTGTCCATCTGCACGGTGATGCATGCAGGGGGGCACAACATGTGCCCCCCTGTGTGCATGCACCCCCGTTTCTGCATGGCATTGACTTTACAGTCCATGCTGTGCACTAACAGTTTTTGGCATTCCCATTGGGCTGCCCATTTATAGATGCACCGCTGTGGGAACGCCAAATAGAGCCCACAAGGCATGAGGAAACTATTAATCTAGGACTAGTACTTGCCGCACCGCCAAACTCGTAATCGGGCCCTAGGTCTCCGAGTCCTGTAATGGCTGCCAGCAACTTTTTTTTACTTATGTTGCTGCCAGACAATCAGAGTCTGGCTCCCGTGGGAGCGATTGGCCCAAGGGAGAAAAAGCTCCCTGGGCCAATAAGAAGGCTTTTTTTTATTGGTTTTGCGACAGTCCCTCAAACCTAACCGTCCAGATATGCAAATATTTTTTACGCTTAATTATTTTTTTGTGTTCAAAGTATTCTAGCATATAACATTACGATACAATACAAAGAAAACATTTGAGGTACTCCCCTCTATCATATATCATGCAAAATACATAACCAGTGTTACGTAACTGGCATTTAAGTCAAATATATAAGAACAATAACAAATGTAATGCCATTATGACTGACAGTAGTACAGTCCTAGAAAAACACAACTGATTTGCCTCGTAGCCCATAACATAAAGAGGATAGTGTCCATCTGTTGTTATTTGCATGCAGATAGATTCTCAAATGTGTAATACAAAGCAATGTAAATCAAAAAGCAGTATTGCATAGTGTGTACGATAAACAACATGAGAAGGATCTGGGGTAGAGGAGAGGGGAAAGGGCAGGGTGAGTGGTATATCAGATGCCACAGCATGAATGGGGGTTCTGGTTCAAAGTTCTGGAATAGGATGGATTAGCACTCTATTCGTTCTAGCTCTACGTATCTGTCTAAGGAACGCCACACCTCTCTAGATATTGGGGGGCGTATTGGTATTTGAATTGGAGGCAGTGTGCCCCTCGAAGGTATGATACCCATGCCCACCACGTGTGATGAGAAAGGTGTTTAAATGATTTCTATTCTGAGAGAATGACCTTGACTGCAATGGTCCAAGGAGGACTAGCAAGGCTATGTCATTGGTGTTGAGATTCAGGTTGGACACTGATGCCCAGGGACCCAAAGTAATCATAGGAAAGCTCAGAGTTATGGATGTGTTAAAAGTAACCGCTAACTGTGTATGAATTTGACACCAGAATGGGTTTAGTAGTTGACATTCAAAAACATATGTTGAATTCGGCCCTGCCGGGTATTGCAATTCCAGCATTTGTCACTTTCCCGCAGGTTCAATTTGTGCAGACTAGTCGGGGTCCAATGTAAGAGATTCATAGTAAAGAATTTAGATTGCATAAGAGAAGGGGCAATTTTATTGCAAAGCGCAATTTTACTCCAATTGTCGTCTGTGATGTGATCAAATATACTTGTATCGAAATGGTTGGCCAATTTTATACGTAATAACGAGGTTTGTTTGGGATGTGCAACAGATAGAAATTTGCAAGTTTGGGAGGCAAAATAACCTGCATGTTACCATATCATCAGTTGAGATTATAGAGAAGAATGCTTGGTAAGACTAAGCTTTGAAAGTGTAACATTAATCTTTAAGAACCTGTAAAAGTCTAGGTTAGAGCAGTTATGTGCCCTGGCCAAGGCTGAAAATTGTTTTGGTCGTATAGATCCTTAATTAGTCTAATGACCTTTGAGGCCCACTCTTGTAAATTATGGGCATCTACGTCCACCTTAATTTTGTGATTAAGCCATAATGACGGCCCTCTGGAATTGTGGATATGTTCTGGTAATCTTTTGTCTAGCAGCTTTAGGGCATTCACTGTATCTGAGAGTAGCCAGTGTGATTGAGGAGGTTTACATTTTGATATTGTAATGAACTAAGCAATACCAAAGGGCGAACATATATCAAGTTCTACCTTCAACCAGCGGGGTGTATTGGGAGAATCTGGAGTAACCATGCTGCACATTGAGTAGCCAGGAAAGCTGATTGATAAAGGCTTCAATTTGGTAAGTTACAACTCCCACAGGCGAAACTTGAACGAAGAGTCTTATATGAGATTCTCGCTCTTTTATCACTCCAGAGGAATTTTTGTGTTAATTATCGATTTCATGAAAGAAGGATGTGGAGAGTTTCAGGGGTAGCATGGAGGACACCAAATTCTCTATTGGAGTAATCATCATTTTAAGGGTTTGGCTTCTACCCCACCATGCAATATATTTAGGAGACCAGGCTGACAACGAATCTTTAACTTTGGACATTGTCTGTGATTCATTATATTGTGGTATTTCCTATAGGTCGCTGCAGAACCAACTCAATTCACTCTGAAAGAATTATCAGAGTCCTGTTACTTGCAGCTGCATGCCTCCTTTGCTTCATGCAAACAAATGATTTATATGCTCAGGTTACATTTTTGCAAAGATGTGTATAATTAATCCCGTTTCACTCCTTCCATGGTTTCTATAACTCACCCGCATAGCCAATACCCTGGGCTGGCTGTCCATGGTGGGGTTAGCCATCATACCCGTGCTTCACCACGACTCACCCCACATCTCCTACACACATCCCCAGGTGAGAAGGAGTCTTATGTTGGCTTTGGGCCTCCCCGGAGCTAGAACTGATGCCCCAAGTTATTTGTTAGCTTACGCTACCCATCCTCCTACCCCCCGTTGAGTGGGGTCTCTGATATCAAGACGAGACACCAGAGTAAACATCTGTCCAGGCGCCTGATATCCTCTAAGGCCATCCTATGGCCCTATATAGCTGAATGCCAGAATGCCAATCTACCTTTACAAAAGGTGACCAATGTCGTCATTGAATATTGTATCCTTGAATTCCAAGGGGCTTAATCACCCAGTCAAGAGAACGAAAATTCTTGATTATTGTAAGGAACTAAACAGTGACGTAGTACTCTTCCAAGAAACTAAGATAGGTTTCAAGGATGCACTATCAATGAGGAAATGTTGGGTAGCTGAAGTCTTTTAACCCTAATTTTTAACCTTCATTTAAAAAAAATATACTGAATGGATTTACAACAAATCACATAAAGCACAATCTATGGACCAAGATCTACATTCCTGCCAAATTTGGTGTAATTCCGTTAAGCAGTTTTTGCATAAACACTTCTGACAAAAGTCTATGGAAAATGCATGGGAGTTTTGCATTTTGGGACCCTGCTGTTTTCTCCGCCCCTACTTGGCAGGTCCCCTCAAAAGTTTCCATACACAAACTAGTCAAAAAGTGGCACTTTTATGGAAAGTTGCGTAAAGATTTGTGAAGTTATTACTAACACAAAAAAAAGGAAATATGGAAATACTGACTTAACTATAACTACCAAGTGGCGACCACCACTGGGTAGTACATATATGTATATAAACTTCATACTATACCAATAGAACAGATCAGACATATCATCTGGCAGCATCATAGACACAACACAGCCTAAACCCATGTACCTTCTTAAGCATTGTCACCTTAACAGCTCACCTATATGCTCCCAAAAACCTACATATTAGAACTAGGGGTTATTCAGAGTTTGGCGGATCCGGGACATCTGCCAAAAACAGGTGTCCTTTCCACACACTTTAAATAGGGTCGACAGCACATCCGCAGACTCCTAGGCTAACTGTGGTGCACCCACATGTGTACAACATGGTCTCGCAGCCATGTATTCAGCTATGCATCTAATTGAAACAACATCCTAAAGCAGAGGTATAAACAGCTGAAAAGATTCAATGGAACAGTCCTTTGACAAGCACATCTCTGAACATGAAGCATTACAGAAACTTACTAACTATATGGAACAACTAATTTTCAGTTCATTATTCAAAACGATCCACTTCTGAATAGAGAGTTTTGGTTTACCCAAACACAAAGGCCCTTATTTATGAGAAGTGACGCATCGCTGCTTGAAAACAGTGATGCGTCACTTCTCAGTGCGCCCTCCTTGCGACATGATGGATGCGCCATATTTACAGTATGATGCATCATGTCGCAAGGAATGACAGATACGTCCGTATTACAGACGTATCTGTTGGCGCAAAACTGACGCATTGCTGGAGCTGTGTTGGAAGCGTGACGCAACTCCAGCAATGCAGGGGGAGGGCTATGAATATAGCACTGCGTCACCCTTACACCTGCTATGAGGCAGGAGTAAGGATTTGACGCAATGGCATCCTAGAAGTGGTGCACTGAAATCTTATAGATTTCAATGCGCCACTTCTCCGAGGCCTGTATGCGGGGGAACGCCCACCCTGCATACATTATACCTGACGCAGGTATAATGTAGCGCAGGGGTTTACAAAGTGACGCATATGCCTAGATGCATCACTTTGTAAATAGGGCGCAACATGGCCTACTTTTTATGCCGCCGGTGCGTCCCAAAAAGTGATGCACCAGCGGCACAAGAGTGTCGCAAGGGCTCATAAATGAGCCCCAAAGTCTTCAGACAACTTCGAGTCCAGTCAATAAAAATACGAGAACTCTGCAAGCACCATGGACCTATAAAAATCCTGATAGAATGGCACTACTCCTGTGCTAGTAAAATAAAATTTATTTTCAGTGAAATACTTTTAAAAAGTTTCAAATAACGTTTACATAAAATAGCATGCTAACTTGTTTATCCGTACAATCTGCAATCGTAGGACAGGCGGCGGTTTGAGGGAAAACGTGCATGCTTGCAATGACAGCTTCATCTCTTGTGGAATCTCTGAAAATGGACAATAACTATTGACTACTAAAGCAAATTGTTGTGGCTGAGAGGCCATTTGCGAATTAAAGGAATAATCTCGGAATCACGAACAATGCACAGTAGTAGTAGAGAGCCCAGCTGACTGATTGCATCGTTAACCTTTTTGGACATGTCTATATGTCCGAGGGACCAATTCAGTCAAAATATACTCTAAGGACAACTCATGACTTGTCAATACTGATCACTGTGGGATCATATAAGCTAAGTGTGCACAGTATTTCATTAGCAGATTTATAAAACACAAAATTCAATTCGCATTAGAGTAACAAACTTTTGCCTAGTGTGTCCATTGCATTGTATAGCTCTAAGACATCTCTAATGTGTGTTTGTGTTGACAATTGCTTGAGATGTGATCTGTCAGTTCTTTGTTTTTCAAGCTATTAAAGTTCTTAGTTATGGCTATATAATCAAAAAAGCTTGCAATCAATGATTTCTTTAATTAATGCATATTGCACACACAATTCAAAGTGCCCGAGTAGTTCAGATTCTACAGCAGAGGTGAATTTGTAAGAAAGTGGGATTGAAGTTTGTGGGGTAATTTTGCACAGAAATGGGGTTTTCCATGCATGAGCATCGCCAAAAAACACCAGGGGAAATGTGTGAGGGGGAAAAACTGTAGGATTCTGAGGTTTTCATCATGGAAAACAGGAAAAAAATGGCTTTCCCATGTGGGAAAACCAATCCCAGTAACTACTGCACCCTGCAGTGTCGGATATGCCAGGTGCACCATCAATTTCCCAAATAATAGGCAGAATCTAACTAGGTCCTTAGGGCCTCATTCTGAGTCCTGATGTAAGTTCGATTACTCAAACATGAGTAATGCTACACCTGGCAAACTCAGCATCCCGCAGTGTTGGTATATACCGGGTGCAGTTTGCCACCTCAAATAACGAGCCTACCTGGAATGAGGCACTTAAAAATTCATGTTCCATACTTCTAATTTTGTAACCAAACTGTTTGCAGGTGTGCAAAATAAAGATTTGTCTAACTGTGTATTTGCTCACTGGAAATTAAATCACATTTCAGATTTCGGTTATGCCTGGTAGGAAAGTACTTAGTGGGGTGGAACAGTAACATTCTTCGTTGAGCTCGGATGCATTTCTTTAACACGGTAGCGTCTTACATTTTTCGGCTGCTCCTGTCTCGGTAAACAACATTTATATTTGATCACAACATTAAGTTCAAAACTCTTTCTAACTGTCAAAACGATCCTTTCATATGGCGAGAGTCAGATTAATGTGTTGGTCCTAAGAAGCTGTTACAAATTGGTTAAATGCAAAGAAATTGTTTGGAAAGCATTAGCAGCTGGTGTATACTGAAGCATGTTTGAACCATATTGCAGCGAGTAAAACGAAACAGACCCCATTACGGGATAAAAGAAGGCAAAGGCTTTGGAATCTGCCAGACTTGATGAACTTGCTCCTCTTAAATAAGTCTGCTTACGACGTCTGTGGTTCTCGTTTAAAATTCAATAAAATCACCACAATGAATGAAAATTACATTTGTACAGCAAAGTGAAGTAAGTTTGCATAATGAAGCTTCATTATTAAAATTATTAAAAATTCAATATAATGGATACTCAATATGAAGTTATTTAGGTAATGGTTGGTGACTGGGCACGAGTGAACATTGTTTTATGAACCTTTCACTTCCAGGTTCACAAGGTTGATAATAACTTTGGCCTGTAATTGCTGATTGTGAAATGTGATTGCTGTTTCCATCTTCGTTCATCATTTTTTTTGGAGTCAAGCTAGCCTGGCTGATGAGGGGTGTGATACCCCGAACCAGTACTCGGACGCTTGTTTCCGTTCAGGGAGGACAGGGCCTGGCATTTTGGGCTGGACTATTCCTATGGGGAGCAGGGTCAATCAAGACTGATATGCAAATGGATGGGTCCAAACTGGAATGGCATGGTGAGCAAATAAATGATGGATTTAGGCCCAGATCTCTGTACTGGGAGTGAGTGTTTGACATTGTTCAGCATTCCATCCATCAATTGTTCTTTTTGCATTTGTCACCCCAAATGGGGCGGGATACCCAGATGTGGGTACCACGCACGCCATGCCACTGGACCCTTGGAGCACTGGACCACTGGACTTACCATTTACATAGTCTGCAGACAGTATCTGCTGTTGGCCTTGCTCAATGTGGAGGAAATTCAAGAATAGCAAGCTGCCATGTATGATTGCATTTTTAGCTTGGAATATGAGTTCATTAAGCGTCAATCATGGGAGCGACATGCTAGAGTATCTTGTCCTTGGGTATGGATATCTTACGCATTGATTTGGTCAATGCTTTTTTAAATTCATTGGAGCCTCCCAAATCTCTCTCACTTGTAGATTTTTTTTATAGATTCATCCAAAAATTGTTGGTACACCGTCTTCTCCTTGCAATTCTTATTACTTTCCGTCCTTAATAGGCTACCTACTGTGTCCTTTTTTGTTGGCCAGAGCTGGACTAGGGGTGTTTACTCATAATCTGCCCCAGGGTACAGAAAGGCCACTAGCCAATAGGGGAAACATAGGCCCAAAAATAAGGGGGGGGATTAGCTCATGCAGGTATCCCTGTGTTCCCATCCGAAAATGGGTGCATCAGTCTTTCTGACCCCCCTGAGGGTGGATTGGGGATGTTCATTCATAATCAGCCCTGAAGTACAGAAAGGTTACTAGTCCCCAGGGTAAAAATAGGCCCAAAAAAGGTGTAATGTTGGCTCACCTATGGATTGCACTGTACTCACACTCTATACCAGTTCCAATAGTCTTTCTGTCCTCCTGAGGGTGGATTGGGGATGTGTACCCAAAATCGGCAATGGGGACTGGAAGAGCACTAGTCACTATGGGAAAAATAGTCCCAAAAAAAAGGGGGGTTGGCCAGCTCACCCAGGCAGCGTACTGTGCTCCCACCAAAGAATGGGTGCCTCAGTCTTCCTGCCCCCCCCCTCCCTTGGGGTGGATTGGGGTTTCTATCCAAAATATGCCCCCAGTGGACTAAAATATCACTAGATAACAGAGATTTCACCATGGCACCAAAAAAACAAAAGGATGGGGGCAACCAATTTGGGCATCGAACCAATACGCATAGCCCAGAAGGGGCAATTAAGTCTTTCTGCCACCCTGGAGTAATATAGGAGGTGTATGTCCGATTCGGGAGGTTGCCCTTAATCTGCACCCCCGGGGTTCAAGGTCCACTGGACACAATGGATTTAATGTTTGGGTAATGCAATAGAATGTGGGCTTCCCACCATGGCACAGGGCCATACCCCAACTGCAAGTCAGTCTTTCTGCCCCCCCCTGTGGGGCTGAGATTGGGTATGACCCTAGGTGACCCATGGCCAGGGCAGAAAGTCAGTTGGATTCCAGGAATGTTTTTAATATAAAAATGGGATGGGGTTTGGCCACTTCCCAGGGCTGCACTTTTCAGGCTCTAGTCAGCTGCCACCTCAGAAAAACCCAGATGTTTCTGAAAACTGAACGCATAGGGGAGTCCAGGTGGTCTACTTGGAATGTATCCCCCATTTTTTCTTACCCACAATGCCCTGCAAAAACATTTGCATTTTCCTTAGATTTCTGAATCAATACACTTGCGGAAGCTGAAGGGATCTGCAAACTTTTTAACCACCCAGCATTCCCCCACTTGGCCCGATAAAAATGTCACCTCGCTTGTGTGGCAGGTCCTAGTGTCTACAACAGAAATGAATCAAACCAGGGATAGTGGGAGTCTTCCCATTGTCCCTAGTTTCCTGGTATGGGTGCTAGGCCCACCCACATTAGTGAAGTTCAGTTGCAACGTGATAGCAAATTTGGGGCTGTCCGCAGGTTTCCAAACTTTCTCTCACAGAAATATGAGGAGAATGTGTGTTTTTAGCAAACATTTGAACATTGCAAAGGCTTCTGGGTAAGAAACCCTCATACGATCCACTCAAGTCAAGCCACACTGGACATCCCCAGTTGCTTAGTTTTTAGAAATGTGTAGATTTGAAAGTTTTCCTGCATGTCAATAGAGCTTAGACCCAAACTCCACAGTTACCGAAACTGCAAAAAAGGTACTGTTTTGAGTGAAACAATTTGAGTTGTTCATATTACAGTTTGTACCCTCCCTGTCACACATGCTAGGCCCACCCATATGAGTGAGGTGCCATTTCCCTCACAAACATATTAGGAATATCAATGTTTTAAGCCAAAGTTTGAGCTTTGCTAGGGCTTATGTGTATGAAAACCTCATGAGATTCATGGAAGTCATGCCACCCAGCGTTTTGCTGAATGTCTAGTTTTCAGAAATGCATGGGTTTGGTAGGTTTCCATGCATGCTGGCTGAGCTAGGGCCGAAAATTCACAGCTACCCAAATTTTAAAAAGGGTTGATTTTGAATGAAACATTTTGATCTATCATTGTTGCGTTTTGGCCCCTTTCCTGTCATGGGTGCTAACCCCATTCACGCAAGTGAGATATCACTTTTATCAGGTGACGTGGGGGAATGCTGGATAGCAGGACATTTGTGGTTCCCTATAGGTTCCAGAACTTTCCCTGAAGAAAATGTGTGTTTTTAGTTTGAGGTTTAAAAGGGCTTCTGATTAAGAAAACCTTGTGAGATCCATGGAAGCAATTCCACCAAGACATCCTCAGGTATCCATTTTCAAGAAATGTCTTGGATTGGTAGGTTTCCATAGGCTGAGCTAGGCTGAATATCTACAGCCATAACATTGCAAAAAGGGTTGGGTTTGAGTGTAAAAAGTGATTTGTCCACGTTGTGTTTTATGCCCTTTCTTGTAGAGGGCAGTAGGCCCACCAACACGTGGGGCACCTTTTTTATTGGGATACATGTAGCAACACAGAATAGGAGCACATTTGCTATTACCATTTACAACTGGATTTCTCTGTATTTCTGCCTTCCACCTGTAAGCCAGTGTACAAGAAAGAAAACATTTTGCGAAATGCCCTTTGAATCACAATAGTATGGGTAACCACAAATTCTGGGGTATACAAATAACCACTGTTCCTAAACTCAATATCTTTTGTGCATTCCAGAAATACATAGGTTTCTTTATATTTTTATATATTTTACTATATGAATTGCTGTATTGTTGGTACACAATGGAAAATCAGTATAAGGTACAGCTCATTTGTTGGCTCTGGGCATGCCATGTATTTGGAGAACCTACAAACCCCATATGTTGCTGTAACCAGAAGTGTCAGTTCGTTATAAATATATACTGCTTTTGTAAATTGGCCACTGTGAAAAGAAGTTACAGATGAAAATGTTGCCACAAATGGCGGTTTTTCCTAATCATTTTCATAATTTTTTTATTTCAACAGTTAGGGCCTGATATAGATTTCGGAGGACAGGTTACCCAGTCACAAAGGTGACGGATATCCCGTCAGCCGAAATATAAATCCCATAGGAGATTCATACCGGTTTCCACCAAAAACTGCTTGAAACCACAAAAATTAGGAAAATAGACTGTGCAAGATATTGGATTATTGGTTGAGGGGGTGGAAGCCTACTCAGGCAAGAATTACAATCCTTGTCAGGGTGAACCACAAAAGTCACCAAAATGGCCTGTTCTTAACCCTCCGGTAGCTTGGCACAAAAGCAGTCAGGCTTCACTTGGAAGCAATGTTTAAAATATTTATACAGCACACAAACAGTAATAAAGTGAAAATACAACACATGAAAAATCCAAACCCAATTTAGGAAAATAGAGTACACTTTAATAAAACAAAATGAAACCAGAATGGCAAAAAAATGTTTTTGTGAAAATAGCATTTAAAAGAGCAACGCGCAACCACGGTCAACTGGCTGCGCTAGACTGGGGTAAGCCACAAGTTCAGGCTGATCGTAACGGAGAGCGGGTTGAATACAGGGTCCAGGTTAGCCCATTGGAAAAGTTAACTTTTTACGACGGGCGCAAAGATTTCCGTTCGCATTGAAGGATGCCGCAATGAGGAGGCTGTGTGTCATGGACGGTCATTCCTGTAGTATGAAGAGTAGACTGGGCGTCGTGGACTATCAGAGCTGTAGTGCAAATAGCCATTCGGATGTCGTGGATGGTCGTTGCTGTAGCTAGGTGTTAGGGGTCATCACTGGCTGTCGTTGCTATAGCGTGAAGGGCAGATTTTGCTTTGCCGCTCGCTGCTGACTGTTGCCATGAAGAGCAGGTTTCACCAGAGCTTGCATTGCCAGTGTTCTCAGGAGGCGAATCTTGATGCAAACGGGTCCGTTCATGAACACGAATGGCCCAAACTTAAGTATTTTTATCTTTTCTTTAGAAGGAGGACAATCTAATCCAACCAAGAGTCTAGAACCTATGGAGCACCTCTTGGAGATCAGGAAGTGACTCCAGCCGAGGCCAGCAGGTCTCGGTCAGGTCCAGTTGTAGGTCAAGGCAAGTACTGTTGGGCAATTGCAGGGAGGCATCCAAAGCTTATTGGGTCCCTGTAGCTCACAAAGGAGGTCAGTCAACTGACCCTTGGAGTCACTCTAGTTCGCATGTGATGAAAGCAACTGGTCTAGTCTTCCTTCTCAGATGGCAAGGCAGTCCTTAAAACATCAGGGCAATCCTCTGGCAACTTCTACTGGGTCAGGAGTGTTCTGATGAGTGGCTCTGGAGGTCCAATATTTATTGCTAGTGCAAGATTCTCACACTCAGCACGTCCTCCGGAGAAGTGGGATAGGCAGCTCCACTCTTCGCTGTCAGGCTGACTAATGCGGTCCTGAAATTTAGCAAATAATTGGCAATCGAAGGATTCCTGATTTCGCCAGGCAGCATTGACACGCTGCTCTTCGTTGAACTACCAGTCCGGGTAGGATCCGAAGACGCCAGATTGAGCGTTTCTCCCTCACACTGTCAATAATATAATTATCCCATATACGCGCTCCGATTCACCTCAGCGCTATTCACTGGCGGACGGCATTCACAGTTGGAGCATGTCTACGCTTCCCTTCAAGTTTCAGAATTCACGCCCCTTGCGGCCATCTGCTCATTTTTTTGCTTACAATTGCTATGTCCTGAAGATGATCTCAAACAGCTGAGATCGAAATGCCGTCGACCCCGTACAACAAGAACTCCATACACTTTGTATAATTTATTCATGAGGAGTTCTCCTATGTGTTGTCAATGCGATGTATATATTTTAAAAAGTCACCCTCACTTATCACATCACGCTTGTTGTCACTTTCCTATGTGAGCACTTGAACTATTTTTTGCATATTTTCATAAATTAAAACGCTAACTAGGCTCGCTTGACCCTGGTCGCACTATTTATTGCTCCCTGAGATATTCATTATCTATCTAGCCTTTAACGCACTGTGTCTAAATCTGACGCTGCCTCTTTTTTCTTTGGACCATTTTTTGGCCACGTAAGAACCATTGTTTTTCTGAAACATTACTCCACCCCAGGTTCACTTATTGGGGTTCCCTTGTTTTCCTTATTACAGCCTTTGTGTGAGGGCACTGCTAACAAATGCTAAAGTGCATGTGTTCTCTCCTTCAAACATGGTAAAATTAGACTACAGCTAATTGGCACATTTAATATATCCGTAAGTCCCTAATAAATGGTACTACCTGTGCTCAGGGACTGCAGATTAAATGCTGCTAGTGGGCCTGCAGGACGCATTGATTCACCCACCAAAGCAGCTCTGTAAAAATGTCTTGGGCATGCCACTGCATACTATAGTGCAGTTCTAAGCTGGCATTTTGACCTGGCTAAACAAACCTTTTGCCAGGCCTAAACCTTTTTTTTTATACAAAAGTCAACCCTATGGTGTAGTGCGATGCCTATGGTCCCTAACGGACTCCATAGTCTAGTGATGTAAGTGATTAGATGTGGTTAATGAAATTCTTGACGCAGTAGGTGTCAGTTACCGGTTACACTCTAGAGAATAAAGAAATGTAATACCGAGCTCCGTGTGTGGCGTAATTCATTTCTATGCTACTGGGCTGAAGAGGACGCTACAACCGGTGATGAGTTGGGGGATACGTCAACCCCACAATCCGAAGAGTCGAGAGTGCTCTCCCAGAGACTTTACTGAGGTCCAGCAAACTGCTTCTGGGCGCCATGTGTACCTCAGCCGAAATGAAGAATCGACGGTTGGTGTATGTGGATCCAAAGTGCAACTCCAGTGAGTATGAGAACTTCGAACAAAGCGAAGGCTCCATGGAAATTTTAATTTATCATCAGTCAGATAATTGCTAATACAACCGAGGTAAGAAGTGCAATACCACAACTTAACACAGAGTCGTCCTTCATACAGTATAATAACGATAAGGGCAGTGACAACCAGGTACAGAAAGCACAACAAACAGCAACAGACAGGTGTAAAAGAATGCTGTGAGCAGTAGATGAGCACAAAGAAGTACTAAGAGGCAGAAGTCAACCAGGTGTAAGAAAGCGTTAAGAAACGCCAAGTGCGGCGAGCCTCAGAAACAATAAACAATCATTTACTTACCAAACATCTGGAATAAAGTGATTCATCCGACCTCAGTGCCAGGTGCTGAAAACCAGGCGTAAGCATGGGGTCTGTGCTTGTGAGGCTGTCGAATTCTGCCAAACCAACAAAAGAGGCTGTTAACGGCAGTCAGAATATTGCAATTTTTCAGCTGTTCCATGGCTGACAAAGTGATCACCCGATACGGGGCTGCCGCATTCCTAAATCCACCATCCACTTTCAATATTGCTAAGAAGCAGAATATTGGTGCTGAATGGACTGACTGGATTGACGCTTTTGATAACTTCATTGATGTGCTGGAAGAAGCAGATGAGAAAAAGATCGTCAAATATCTTTAAAAGTTAGCAGGTGATGGAGTGAAGGAAGTGATAAAGAAAATACCAAGAGGCAAAAAAACTTCATACCATCAAATTTCAATCTGATGCAGAGCATTGACTATTGCCCTTATTACGAGTTCGGCGATCCAATGGACCGCCAAACTTGTGGTAACTGGCGGTCTGCCTGCTGCATTAGGACTGTGGTAGTTGGACCGCTACGGGACCACTGCTGTCACCAGGTATCCACAATCCATGGCAATAGCGCAGTGGCCTGAGGCCCCTAATATGCTGGTGGTGTGCTGCAGCACCAGCAAGCACATTAGGACTGTTCTCACTGCCACACTTTTCATGGCGGTGCGACTGCCATGAAAAGTGTGGCGGTGAGGAAACAGTTGCCTCTGCACCATGGGGTACATGCAGGGGGCCACATGTTGTGCCTCCTGTGTGCATGCATCCCCTATTCCTGCTTGGCATGGACTTCACTGTCCATACTCTGCAGGAACTGCCTACGATGCTCCCATTTCGGTGCCAAAGGCACCACAGTGGGACCACCAAAGAACCACCTGCCAGAGTAAAATTAAGTCGTACTCTGGCAGACGGTCTTTAATGACTTTGGCAGTCTCTGAGCGGGGCGGCAGCTTGACGGCCCCACTCCAAGACTACCAAAGTCAAAGTAAGGCCCTATGAAAGGTACATCTTCAATCAGGAGAGACTGATGGCCCTTATTACAAGTTTGGTAGTCCAATGGATTGACAAACCCGTGGTGACGGTCTGCAGACCGCCAGATTGGTGGTACACCCACCGCTTTAGGACGTGGTGGTTGGACCACAACAGGATTGCTGCTGCTGCCAGTGATCCGCGATCCTTGGTTGTGGTGTAGCAGTTTGAGGCCCTTAATATGCTTGCGGTGCCACTGCGGCACCGCCAAGCATATTAGTAGTTTCCTCACGCCACACTTTTCATGGCTGTGCGACCACCATGAAAAATGTGGCAGTGAGGAAACTGTGTTTCTGCACCATGGGTGCATGCAGGATGGCACATGTTGTGCCCCCCTTTGTGCAAGTACCCCCAGTTCCTGCAGGACATGGACTTGACAGTTCATGTCCTGCAGGAACTGCCTGTGATTCTCCTATTGCGGTGCCTAGTGAGACCGCCGACGAACTGCCCGCCAGAGTAAAAATAAGTTGTGCTGTGGTGGACGGTCTTTAATGGCTTTGGCAGCCTTGGAGCTGGGACCACCAAATTCATAATAAGGCCCTGAGAGATGGATGAATTTATTGAAGGAGTCAAAATGCTTATCCAACACTGTAAGTTCAACAAATTCATTGAAGAACTCATTCATCTCAGAGTCATAGATGGTTGTCTGTCTGTATCCTTCAGACACTGAATGCTGATGGAAACACTCTCGAGCGTGTGCTTATAGCGTACAGAGCTGAAGAACATGCTGACAAACAAGCCACTGACATGTTTGCCAGAGGAGCCCATAGTAAATCAGTGTTGAGTATGAAATGCAAGAAAAAGCACAAGGTAGAGGACTGCAAAGTGATGTATCTGAAGAAAAAGACGCTGAGTTTTCAATGTGGATTTTCCTTTACACATAAAGATAAATGTCCCGACATAGGGCAGACGAGTAAGGGCTGTGCATAAAAGAGCCATTTTTGAAACAGTTTGCAAAGCGAGAGAAAAAGTTAGTGCATTGCGTCATGAAGACAAAGTGGCTGCCAGTGCGTCACATCATGAAGACAAAATGGCTGCAAGAAGGCTCCAGAAGCGTTCCAGTTACACCCCCCGAATTACACAGCTACATCAGTTGAGGCAAGAAGAAACTGTACAGGCTGATTGTCATCTAAGTATTGTCAAGAGGTTCTTCGATGTCACTGTCGAGCGACAATGAAGAAGATGGGTGTGCAGTGTCGATGTTGGCCACTGAAGGCTGGGCTCATGTAGGTTTGGATTCCTGCAAGGAAGAGTACAAGTGAAAAATGGATCGACAAGGGAAATCACAAAATTCCTTTGGACACTGTTCCAAAATCAAAGTGCAAGTTAATGGTTGCTATATACCGTTCTTTGTAGACAGTGGTGCGTCAATAAACATCATGTCAGTCGGAAAGAACAATTAACTTTTTTTGGTGCCCTGTCTCACACCATCGAAAACCAAAGTATACACATGGGCACCCTCGACCCCATCACAAAGTCAAACTTCCTTTATGGTGACTATGAAACATAAAAAGATGAAGTTACAAGCCCTGATTCATGTCCTTCAGGGTATTTCATTGAGTGCCTATCTACTCAGCTTCAGTACTGCTGCTGACATGAGACTTATTTCATTGAATTATAGTATAAATGCCCATCACAACATAGCCAATCAGTTTCTCTCATTGTCTTATGGATTATGAAAACTTAAGACAGTGAAAGTGCAGCTCCACATGAATGAGGGCATTCGTCCTGTTGCTCAACAACATTGTTGAATTGCTTTTCATCTACACGAAGGCTGTTGAAAAAGAAATTGAGTCTTTTCAAAACATTATATCATTGAGCACTCTACTGGTCATTTCCATTGGTGTTGCCGATAGTGGTTGTACCTAAAGAGGACAGTAGAGGGTCTGTGCGAATTTGTGAATCAAGCAAACAAGGCAATCAAAAGAGAACAACACCCAGCTTCAAACATTGCTGATGTGATTACCCTGTAGAACGGTGCCAAAGCCTTTTATCGCCTCGATCTGAAGAACGTATATCATCAGCTTGAATTGGAAGAAATTTGCAGGTATATTACTACCTTTTAAACTCATGTTGGTTTGTTCAGATACAAAAGATTGAGTTTCTGAGTGTCTTAAGCTGCGGAACGTTTCCAAGATGTCATTCGTTACATTATACAGCCTGCCACCCATGCTTTCAATTACAGTGATGATATACTAGTATTTGGGGCCATGTGAAAGAGACATGATAGAGCCCTTACACAATTGTACCATCTACTTGTTGATGCAGGTCTAATGTTGATTGCTGAAAACTGTGAATTTCACAAAACAAAACTAAAATTCATTGGCCATATTTTCTCGGAAGGGGAATGACTCCAGATCCAGCCAATGTTCATGCTTTGTCATCTACCTCCCCTCCACAAGATATAACCATGCTGCGTTCTTGTCTTGGTATAGCCACCTACTGTTCTAGGAACATCCTTGACTTTGCCACTGTGAGTGCCCCATTGAGAGAGTTAGTGAAACTGAATATTTCATTTCAGTGGTCACAGGAGTGTGATCAACGTTTCCAGATGGTTAAGCATGCAATTGAAAATGCTACTGAAATGGCTTACTTTGATCTGAAATTGCATTCAGAGATTGTTGTGGAAGCCAGCCCAGTGGGTCTGCCCAACATAGTGGACATGCAAATGCACAAATGCATATTGTAGCTTATGCTAGCAGACTTTTGTCACAGACTGAATGAGCTTACTCGTAACCTTAGAAAGAAAGCCTAGCTGTTGTGTGGGCTTGCGAACACTTTCATGTGTTTCTGCATGTGAAACATTTTACACTTGTTACTGATTGCCAAGCACCACTCACTATTTTTGTCATTCCAAAGGCCAAAATGCCCCCTCACGTTGAGAGGTGGGGACTGCAAATGCAAGAGTATGACTACACCTTTGTGCACCGACTAGGAAAAGACCAAAAACCTTTCGGCTAGCTTTTCAGAGTGCCCATACAGGGTCAGGGTACCCCGTCTAAAGTGACCGAGGCCTAAGTTAACTTCATTGTAAGATCCAGCACTCCTGCAGCTGTGTCCATGGAGAAAATAAGTGCTGCTACCAATGCAGATAGGAATATCTTTATCCTCAAAGACATTATTATGCATCAATCCTGGAGAACACATGCTTGACCACTTGATAACGACAGTGAATATCAGAAAATCAAGAATGTGCGTGATGAATTGTCAGTTACACAAGAAGGGATTATCTTGCGAGGGTCGAGAATTGTCTTTCCTGAAAGTCTGCAACAGCAAGTCATTGAAGTGGCACATAAGGGACATCGTGGAATTGTCGCCACAAAGCGAAGCCTCCAGGACCGTGTTTGGTTCCTTCATCTTGCTGAGCGAGTCGGATTGTCCAAAACACGTCTGGGAGAAAATTGCAGTTGACTTCTAAGAACCTCTTGAAAATGGCCATTACCTAATGGTAATTATAGAAGAGTACTCCTGGTTTCCTCTAGGGGGCACCTTTCGTCAATCACTCATGATCGAGTAATTGAAAGACTAGAAGGTATATTTGAAAACTGGGGAGTTCCATCCATTCTAAAGTCTGAAAATGGCCCACCATTCAATGGTCGGGAATTCAAAGACTTTCTTACTCATTTGAATATCAAGCATCAGAAAAGCACACCTCCAAGGCCACAGGCTAATGGCATTGTTGAACGTTTTATGAGCACTCTTAAGAAGGCAGTCCAGCGTGCTGCACTAGAGGGACTTGAGCTCAAGTCATTTCTTCATTCTACTCTTTGTGCCTACAGTTCTACCCCATATTCAACAACCATTGAAAGCCCAGACACCCTGATGTTTTGGAGAGCTGTGGGCATAAAGCTGCCCCAGTGGCCCACTGAAAGAGCAACTGATGCCAAGAAAGTTAAACTCACTGATTCATCTCACAAGTACCGAATGAAGACTTAAGCAGACAAGCATCGATGTGCTCGGGTCATTATGTTTCAGAAGGGGGATTGTGTCCTTGTTCAGCAGAGGCGAAAACAAAAAAGAAAAATCTGATGCTCCATTTGACCGTGACTTGTAAGGGACACATGGTGACAGCTCACCATCCTGGAAAGTCTTTTATGAGGAATTCTTCATATTTCAAGCACCTGCCTTGGAGTATGTTGGTTCAAGACATCCAGAGTGAGACTCTGTCATCAGAGGGCCAGGAGAGCCCCAGGACTGCCTCAGTGGCTAGCTCACCAATGCCTGCTGCGGCTGTTTCTCCTGTGTCTCCTCTGCCTCACATCACGAGATCTGAAATAGTGATTTGAGTGCGTCAATGACTCATTTAGGAACTATGATGTATATATGTTTTGTTTGTATTTTTTATTTAACAAAGGGGGAGATGTAGTGTCTTGTGTATTCTAGAGCGCAGGACCCCTATGATCCCTAATGGACTCCGTGGTCTAGTGACGTAAGTGAGTGTGGATAATGAAATTCATGACTCAGTATGTGTCAGTTACCAGTTACACTCTAGAGAATAAATACATGTAATACCGAGCTGTGGACAGGATAGCTGGGGAGGAGCTGTGCCCAGCTTCACTTACACTTCAAAGGGCTTTGCCTCTTGCACACAAAAAGGAACACGATTCCTAAGAAGAACTGCCCTGCTGTCAGGGGAGTGCCCTGCTATGTGAAGGACTGCCTGGCTGTTTGAGATGGAAGATCGGACCAGTTTGCCTTCATCCCAGGCTACCCAGAGTGACTCCAAGGGTCAGTTGGCTGACCTCCTCTTTGAGTTACAGTAACATACCAAGCTTTAGAGGCCTCCCTGCAACCTCCCAGCTGACCATCTGCAACTGGACCTGCCTGGACGTGCATGAGCACTGCTGCTCTCCTCTGCTGGAGTTAGTCCCAATCTCAAAGAGGTGCCCCCCAGGTCCTGAACTGTTGGCTGGCATGAGTGGAAGCTCCTCTCAGAAGAAAAATGAAAATCCTGAAGTTTGGACTCCTTGTGACTGCAAACGGGCCCATTTATGCTAAAACTCTGCTGCCCATGTTACCGCCAATGCCAAGCTCTGGTGAGACCTGCTCTTTGCGCCGACAGCAATCAGGTTCAACGACTGGCAACGCAAGACCTGCACTTCATTATACAGCAATGACAGCCCACAACAACTGCCACGCCGAAGATCCAGTGACGACCAGATCTTCAGACCACAGCAATAACCTTCTGCAGCTCTCGACCTGCTCTTTGTGCCAGAAGCCTCCTTCTTACAAGCCTGTAACTGTTTACACTGGACTTGAGAAGGTAACTTTTCAGCGGAACTAATTTGGTCCCTCAATCTGGCCCATGATCCATTGTGGTTGGCCTTAACTTGTGACTTTCCCCTGGTTTTCCACAACCAGATGACTACAAGGGTGCTTTCTGCTTTTATGCGCTATTTCACTTAAAACTTCAAAATTGAATAGCTCTGTTTTATGATTGTATTTTTGTCATTCTGCTATCTTTTTTTAATGGAAATGTACTCTATTTGTGTAACTTGGTTTGGGATTTTTCTTGTGTTGTGTTTTCACTTTATTACTATTTGTGTGCTGCATAACTAATTTACACATTGCCTCTAAGTTAAGCCAGACTGATTTTGTGTCAAGCTACCAGAGGGTTCAGCACAGGGTATTTTATTGACTTGTTGTTCATCCTGGCAAAGATTGTGGTTGTTGCCTGAGTAAGCTTCTACCCGTACTGACAAGCTAGTCCTCTCTGATCCAGAACACAAGCAAACCAAAACCAGTTTTTCCCTGATTGGGGCTCGTCATTTGGGTGTAGCTTGCCATTTAGGGCATTACATCAAACACAAAAAGTGATGGGAGGAATACTTGCAATAAGCCTAAGCACTGGCAATCGCTCAGGGTAGCATTCCAACCCATGGTTCTTTTTCCCCACCATGCAACCTCTGATTAGACTCAGTCATATTCAATGCAGTCATGGCCCAGCTCCGATAGGAACAGCCCAGCCCAAACTGCTAAGCCAGCTCCTCTCTGAACTAGAACACAAGCCACCCATGACAGGTTTCAGTCTGATTGGAGCTCATCAGTTGGGTGTAGCTTGATTTCAGGTGCACAGTGGTTACTTCTCTCACCAGTGATCTTCAACCGGAACATAGGACTCCAGGACATAGTGGTGGCCAACATCTAGCTTCAACATCAATCATCTGAAGAACTGCCTCACCTCTAAAGAAGGCCTTAAGTTATGCCACAACGTATGGAATTTATAATTTTGCCAATGGCCATGAACAACTACTGTTTCCATAACTGATTTCTGAAATTTTTCTAATTGTTTTGACTCTACTACTCACGAGTATTACAAAATCACTGTGCTTTCACATAGTCACCAAACGTTCCTTCAAGATAAAAACTTCATACAAGGTGAAGAGGCCACACACATGATACACCTGCTCTGAAAGTTAAAGCATTTCCAATTAAAGCAGCCTTTAGGTCTGTTATCATGGTGATGGTCATTTTCCATCTCACATGGAGGCAATGCACTGCTATCTCTCACTTCAGGAATCACAGAAATGCAGTAAGGAAAAGATAAATGGCATCCTGAGGTTTTGAAATGCCATCCCCAATGTCTACATCTGCAGAGTTTAAAGCTAGTCTTTTTAATTAGCATCTCATTGCAATGTAATATCAGTGCTCTTCTTCCCATCACCAATTCTCCCCTCATTGTACTTGAAATGTTCTGATTTTCAAATTTGATCACCCATCGTTTGCTATTCTAACCTCTCCTTGTCACAAGGCTACTCCTCCATCAGCAATATCCTCTACTATGCTCTTTTCTTCTTATTGATACCCAGGCCTCTACTTCCCCCTCTGCCTAGAACCCTTCTCCACCGTGGTGAACCTCATAATGCAACCTTTTTACTGGAGGGCACTGTATTGCTTTGTGATGTGTATATCACATATGTATTTCATAAATGCATACTATTTTAGTAACATTTTACTGTATTTTAATTAAAAATATGCTATAACTGGCTGTCAGGAATTAAATAACTAATCCCTTCCATAGACATGTGTGGTATAGCAAAGGTTTTTCTATGATATTTTTTCAACATTTACATTCTTGGAGAACTACAATAAGGGGCTTATTTACAAGCCCCTTGCGCCACTGGTGCGTCATTTTTAATGTGGGGAAAAGTGATGTACCGGCGGTGCAAGGGGCTTGTAAATAAGCCCCTAAGTTTGTGAAGCTAAAAACATGGCTATTAAATGTGAACTTGCAGGAGAAAGGTTTAGCCAGAAATCTCTTAGCAAACAAATTAACTTGTGATAAAATGTTCTAATAGAACTT
The DNA here is from genome assembly GCA_963921515.1 of Calotriton arnoldi. NCBI lineage: Eukaryota > Metazoa > Chordata > Amphibia > Caudata > Salamandridae > Calotriton > Calotriton arnoldi. The sequence goes on along the minus strand of CAWUFW010006568.1, from coordinate 310,149 downwards.
TGTTTGATATACAAAGCGTGGTAGCGTTGCTAGGTATGTCAACATCACCTACATTTTACTCAAATCAAACTTTATCCATCCTTACTCGCTAAATATGTCCTCTATCTTGGTCTTCCAGCTAGCACTAGTTCCATGCTGCATAAGTTGTAGAATATTGCAGTGTGGCTCATCTTTTAGTATTTTAGTACCAAAGACGTAGAATAACCTGCCATTAAAGTTAAGTCACATATCACAGTTTCTTCGGTTTCATAAAGCCTTGAAATCGTTTCAGTTCTTCTAGGTTTCCATAAGTTCTAGAGGGGAAACATCCATTACAACGCAGTCATTACATCGCACTGCGATGTAAAGGCAACTGCCTTTACATCGCATGCCATAACGCATGCCATTACAACGCGTCATTACAACGCATGTCATTACAACGCATGCCATTACAACGCATACCATTACAACGCATGCCATTACAATGCATTATAAGGTAAGTAATGGAGATTTTTAAGTTTTAGGGTGGGTATGGGTTTTGGGGTAGTTGGGAATAGTAATTTTTACCCCTACATTATCCAACACTTTCCCTACTGTTGCACTCACTGGAGTGGGAATAGTAATTTAGACCCCTACACTATCCAACACTTTCCCTACTGTTGCACTCACTGGAGTGGGAATAGTAATTTTTACCCCTACACTTTCCAACACTTACCCTACTGTTGCACTAAAAGTATTATGCGTTGTAATGATATGCGTTGTAATGGTAGTTCTTAAAAATGTGTTGTAGTGGCAGGAGTTGTAAAAACATGCAATGTAATGGTAGTTGCGATGTAAAAACTGCGTTGTAAAAGCATGCATTGTAATTGTTTGCGTTGTAACATCATATATTCGTTCTAGAGACCAGATATACAAATAACTGGCCACAAAATTATCTTCGCAAATTGCAACCAGTATTTTTGCTGCCAATAAAAGAAGCTTACGAAGCAATCTATTAGTACATGGGTTGGTTCATTCCGAATCATAGTGGGTCACAATTCAATGTACTTCATGAATAATATTGCAATAGACCACAAATTGCAATGCACTACGGTTTGAGGCCATCACAGGGATGGTGTCCTAGTGGGGTCTGCAGTCCTTCATGTCTGTGATTGTTTTAAATAAAAAATACATTTTAACAAGAAAATCCAGCCTTATTCCTGAAAGAAAACCAGACTGTTTTTAAAAAGAAAAGCTTTTTGCTTTATTTATTTGTTTGGGAGTTGTCACCATTGCCTATTTCCCAACAAATGTATTTTTAATTCAGAAATGGAAAACAGCCCCAAGGACTCCTTCCCTTTTGTGAATGGGTTACCACCTCCTTTGAAGTCTCAGTAACTTTTCACTGTTTGGTGACTTGATTCTGATTGAAAATTAGTTCAGTATTTGGAAGGGACAGCAACAACAGGCCCTTCCAGACACCAAATTAGTATCCATTTGAAATCCCATTTTAGGAGTCAGGAAAACTTTTCTGACTTTGAAAATGGATTAGTACATCTGGAAATTAGTTCTTAAGGGTGCAAACTTCAGTTCGGAGTGCTTGCAACCATAAAAATGCTTAGTGCATCAGGCCCTAGGTTCCTTGTTCCAGCTAATACATTTTTTCAGAGCCATGAGATCTGCTATACAGTGAACTTAAAGAAATAACAGGAAAGCTGGACACACTACAAAGAGCACTCCAGCCCTGAACTCTTTTTTCCTAATTTAGAATCCATTCATCAAAATATATCATTGACTGTAAACTGCATACGAGATGAGGTAACCTCAACCGTCAAACGCCTAAGGGCCTCATGACAACTAATGCATGGTATTCTGAGGTGCAGGATTACGGGAGTACAAATTATTCCCTGAATCTAGATCCACAGTTTTGTCCTCCATTCTGGCCTGTTCTTCCAGTGCAAATTTTGACTGGGTTTTCGTAGTCAAAAGTGCATAGGGACGAGACCTCAGAATGTTTCCGATTCAGGTGGAAATCTTGTTTCCACCCAAATCGGAATTACAAGCAAACTCAGTATGAGTGTCTCGAAAGGCTAGATCTTACATCAAAGGACCTCATTATAAGTAATGAGAGAAATCCGCACCAGTGACTCCACACCCAGATTTACTAAGGCCACGTGGCACTGTAATTCTGTGTGCAAAATTATCACAGTTTCTGATGTTTTCACTTAAGAATTTAGAATTGTCATGGAAATCAGCGATTGCTCACCAAATCCTGGAGATTTTCCATTTTTCTGACCCTTTTTCCTGTGGATATTTCACCAGGTATTTCTTAGTACATGTAAATTGCGAAATCGAAGCTGTGGTTTTCCTGCTACACTTGTATATATAGGTGTAAAATAGGCCTGGGCGGTAAATTCCGTTCCGCTCGCGGAATTTGCGGGATTTGGGTAATTTCGCGGTCTGCAAAGAACGCGGAATTGCCAAAAATTCCACGATCCACGGCTTCGCGGAATTTTTTGCTTGTTCGCGCTTTCAAAATGCGTGTTCGCGAGATATTTCCCCCGAGCATGCAAACAGCGTTCGCGAACAGGAAAAAAGCATCGCGAACGGGCGGAACAAGCAATTCTGCGTGTTCGCGGAACTCTGCGTGCTCGCGGAGATTTTTTACCGTTTCGCGGAGCTTTGCGTAGCGCGACTATGCAAATTCCGCCCACCCCTAGTGTAAACCCGCACTCCACCCTGCAAACGGAAGTAGAATGGCATTTGTAATGGAGAACAAATGTGCCAAATGCATGTAACGCATTCAAACGTTGGATGTATTTAATTTGAAAGTATAATTATACTATAATAGTACACACTGTGTACGTATTTCTATTCTCTTTGCCTGCAGTACAAGCTTTGTTTTGAGCATGTTGTTGTCATTATTCCCGTGCATTATGTTTACCTTGACCGATATGTGTTCTTTTGTCACAATCTGGTGAGCTCTTTCAAGAGAAGAAGCAAGGGCCTGGCTTTGCCTCGCAGTTGATTCTGAAGAACATGGAGGGGAAAATGTAAAGTTTTAGGAATATCTGAAAATGCAGTCTTTGTTAATACTAAGACCCCTTGATAATCATGTCCACGGGGATAAATCTACCTCTTGACCTTTTCCAGTTCAACCCAATCATCCCTCAAGAAGAAAACCTTTTGCCTTGGGTGATGTTAGCTGTAAAATATATTGGAATATGTGAAAGCAGTACAAGGCTGGATCAGATATGGAGTTAAATGATGGTAGATGTTTGCCTGTGAAGTAGAAGTTTGCTGGTAGAATTACGAGGTAATTACGTTGATGCATAGTCTCATTGGACCCAGGCACAAAAAATATGGATTGATTTCAGAGACATAGATTTGTAATGGCACCCCCGCTATTGGCATTTATACTAGGTTATGGATCAAATTGGATTGTTGTCTTGTCAAGGACTGTACAATTCATAGACAGTAGCGTTTTATTTACTGTAACCATAGCATCATAAAATAGTCTTTTTTAGAAATATTGAGAATGTTCATGCAGCAGTATTGCTTTTATGTCTGCTTAACACGTGTACTTGTGTCTATCCACTAAATATCAACGTAAGGCAATCTTCGTGTGTAGATTCCACAAGCCATCCTCACTTGACATGACATACAAGATAATGTTTACCATGCCCCTGAGTAAATCCTCTGCAGCCAGAATACACAAATATTGAAGCACTCTGTCCCCAGTGAAGGGATTACACATGGGATTCAGCATTCACAGGTACATCACCTTTCATCGAGTATGTGCATTTTACAGACGTTTAGTTATTATTATTATTATTTTTAAATAAAGTTAATTAAAAAGATTATTTTTTTCATTCCCACTATTGATCATGTTGCAGTTGACAGGGATATGTGTCTACCGTGCTCTCTCTTCAGCACTAGAGCTGCAGCTAGTGCAGAATGTGGCAGTCCACTTGCTGAATGGATTCAGGAAAACGGAAATGTGCTGTGAGGTTCACAGATTACCTGTACAGCAACAAATGCACTTTTAAGCTTAGTTTGTAGTCCACTGTGCGTTTTAGTAGTCTGTTTCTCCTTTCTTACCGGGAAAAATAAAACATATTCATCTGTCCCACACATTCCCGTTTTATTCCACAAATCCCCCATATCTTGCTTACAAGACATCGTTTGGTGGTAAAACCTTTCCTGTATTATCATCTTTTTGGACAGATATATCAGTGTCTGCATTTTCTCTGCTTAATCAGTTGTGAGAAAATTCACTAATGTACATTTGGTCATAGATATACATTTACACCCTCTTTATACCTGCAAGGAATTTTCAAAAGGATTCTTCGCAGGCTGTAATAGTTTTACTTCTGTAGATTAATCTTCCACAAGCACAGATAAATCCACGGTAGTCATACCCAAGCAAGGTGGACATACCAAGTCGAAGTCAGCCTTGTGCGTATGGGACATTTCCATAGAAATTGTGGGCATTACCAAGCTCTGATCTGGCTCTTTCCCATCAAGACAATGGTCGGAGATTTACTTCAGCCGGCGGTTGGAGTAACTCCTCTTTAAGAATGGGAAGAGAAACGGATTTCTCTAAGATTTGGTGGTTGTGTAGTGAAAGCTTTTTCTCTCCTTGGGTGAAAATGTTTCCTCACAGAGAAATCAACACTTAAAAGTGAGCATTTGCACTGACATCTCCATTCTTCCTGTGCATTATTCTGTGCGATGTACAATCATGCACAGCAGGAATAGGAGCCCCAGAGATGTCGCATGACAATCCCAGTAGTACACCTGGCAATCTACACCTGGCACAGCTTTCCAGGCGTACTACTGAAAATATATGTGATTTGTGGAAAGTAGCAAATATGCAGCCCTCCACTGGTGTACATTTACAGGTGCAGACGTGCCTTTTTAAAAAAATGAATTGACCTCTTGGTCTTTATGGAGGTCATTGAAAATCAACTGTTTACACAATAGATTTAGTGATTGGTTATTTTTGATGAAAGAGTGTTGGTAACTCCTATGTGCAAGATTACTTCGAGTGCATGTGAGCTCATTGGGGCCCATTCACAAAGGTAAACTTTTGGAAATTGGGTTTCTTGTTGGCAGAGGTACTCACCCTGTCCAAGCAGTACCCCAATCCTAGTCAGGGTAAGTCAGAAACACACTTTAAATTAACCTGTCTTCACCTTCTGGTAGCTTGACACAGAGCAGGCAGACTTAACTTAAGAGGCAGTACGCAGAGTATTTGTGCAACACTTTAAACAGTAACTCAGTGAAAACACCGCAAAAAGACTCCACACCAGTTTGGAAAATTAGTGTATGATTTAATACATAAAGCAAGACAGAAATGACAAAAATCCTCAAGGAGAACTAGAGATATGAATTTTTAAAGTTTAAGGGCCCGATTCCGATGCGGTTAGGAAAGCATTCCCACCTAGGGCCTGATTACGATGCGGTTAGGAAGGCCTCCTAACGGCATTTGCTTCTTCGGAATCGGATCAGGAACGTGTCTTCCTGACTGAGGGGCAGATTACGATGTGGTTAGGAACATAGGCTCCCATTGAAGTCAATGGGAGTCCAACCAAATCGTATCTGGAAGCATCCGGATGCATCTTACTCGGTCGGTCGGACTCTTCCGATCCGATTCGGTCGGAAACCATTTCCAAACCGATTCGATTGGAAGATTTCCTAACCGCATCAGAATCGGACCCTTGGTGTAAAAATAACGCTTAAATGCAATAAGTGCCTATTGGGGTTATCTGCTCACGCTGGACCGAGGCAAAGTCAGGAGATCAAGCCTACCCCGTCGCAACGTGGGCCAGATACAAGAGCCACGCAAGGCAGGCTGAACAAAGTACCTGGATCCTGGTGCTACAGTGAGATACAGGGTGCAGCCCAGCAATGCCTTGGTGTCGATCCCTGCAGTTGAGGTGATGAGTCAATTTTCTCCACGCAACAATGGTGATGCACTGGTTCCAAAGATGAAGTGTTGAAGCCGAGATGTGTTGGTTCTGAAGCCTATGCGCTGGGTTTCTCTATGAAGTAGAAGGGATTCGTTGAGCTTCTCACATTGCAGCAGCTACTATGCAGCAGTTCCAATGCATTGGTTCTGGAGGCGATGCGCTGTTTCTGTTATGTTATGTTATGTTAAGTAACGCGCAACAGCTACTCCGAGGAGTGTCCGGCGCGGATCCAAAAGGAGTCACTGAACTACACCACCATCATTTAAGGGAACAGGTGAGTTTTTAAAAGTTTCTTGAAGGCTAACGGGTCTTGAGTATTGCGTAATGGAAACGGAAGGGCATTCCAAGCCTGGGCAGCCTTAACAGCCAAGGAGCAACCGCCCATCTTGTGGCGGATGAAGCGGGGCACCCTAGCTAGAAGGAGAGCTGAAGAACGCAGTTGTCTCAGTGGGACATAAAAGGAGAACCGCTTCTGTAAAAAGGCGGGCCCGCGACCGTTGAGGGCTCGGTGGGCAATGACCAGGGATTTAAATTTGACCCGGTCCGCCACGGGCAGCCAGTGGAGTACGCGGAGATGTTCACGCATGCTGCTCCTCTTAGCGATTTCCAAGAGCAGCCTGGCGGCCGCATTCTGAAAGACTTGGAGTCTATTCAGAGGGTAACCAGGGATGCCTATGTACAACGCATTAGCGTAGTCCAATCGAGAAAGGATCAAGGCACGGATAACAGTCTCTTTGGCAGGCCTAGGGAGGAGAGGTAAAAAACTCCTTAGTGTTTTGAGAAGGCCGAAACAGCTGCCTGAGAGCATTTTCACCTGAGCAGAAAAGGAGAGGTTATCCTCAAACCACACTCCTAAGTTTTTTGTGACTTTTCCATTAGAGGTTGGTAGAGGGAACCCAGGAGGCCAGATCGTGTCTCTGAAGCCTGGAGGGAATTTACCATAAAGTAGGATCTCTGACTTGTCTTCGTTGCATTTGAGTTGGGCCGCCGCAAGCCACTCAAAAACCGAAGACAAGCAGTGCTGAACAGAGGATACAGAATCCTCATCCTTATCCCAGGTAAAGAAAAGCTGGGTGTCGTCAGCGTAGGCTATCACCCTAGCCCCCAAGTCCTCGGCTAAGTAGACCAGAGGAGTAACGTAGATATTAAAAAGAAGGGGGCTAAGGGAGGACCCCTGTGGGATACCAGTGGTGACCGGCTGCGGAGTTGAAGCGGCCGGTGGCAGCCAGACCTGTTGAGCCCGCCCTTCAAGGAAGGACCTCAGCCAGCCCCAGGCAGCGCCTGAGACACCAATCTCAGTGAGTCGGGCGAGCAGCAGGGAGTGCGGTACCGTGTCGAATGCTGCCGACAGGTCGAGCATTACCAATGCCGCTCTCCCACCGGCATCTAAACAGTCGCGAATGGCTTCGAAAATCTCCACCAGCGCTGTCTCTGTGCTGTAGGAGGAGCGAAACCCAGACTGCGCTGGATGCAGAACATCAGACCCTTCAACAAACTCCATAAGTTGTCTGGTCACCACCTTCTCACAGACTTTGGCTAAACTGGTCAGGAGGGAAATAGGGCGATAGTTCCCTGGGGTCAGGGGATCAAGAGTAGGCTTCTTCAAAAGGGGAAGGATTTTAGCCTGTTTCCAGGCCTCCAGTACCCGAGCCTCACAAAGGGAGGCGTTTATGATTGAATTAACTTCAGGGTTAATAGTCTCCGCGACTGCAGCAAGCAGTCTCGCCGCACAGGGGTCCGCGGGCGAACCTGATTTCAAGCCCTTCAGGATTTTAAGAGAGCTAGACAGATCCACAGAAGAGAAGGCCCGCAGAGCGTGCCTGGAGACAACAGGCAGGGTGGCAGTAGGCACAGCGACAGAAGGAGGTCCAGGGCAGGAGGTGAAGGCCGCCTGAATCGTGCATATTTTATCCATGAAGAAATTGGATAGTGTGTTGCACCAGCCCTCTGTGGCTGGAAGAGAGCACGATTGTGCTGCAGGAGACGTAAAACTCTGAACTATAGAGAAAATCTCCTTGGCGTTGTTATGTGCCTGTTCAATGCGGGCTGCAAAGTACTGCTTCTTAGCCTGTGTTATCGCAGTATAATAGATTTTTTGCCTGCCCCTGAGAGTGTCCTTAGCCAGGGGACAGTACTCGCTGAGGCGTCAAGCACGTTCAAGTTTTTCACACTCCTGCTTAAGCACGGACAGGTCCGGGGTAAACCAGGGTTTAGAAGGCGATTGCCTGGAGAACCTGGACAAAGTCGGTGTGGCAAGCATGTTCATGGAATTGGATAGCCAATTAGAGAAGCCCGCAAGACTCCCATCAAGATCCGGGGTAAGTGCGGGTCTAGAAGCCACCAGAGCCGTGGCAAGTTTGGAAGGTTCAATTTTTTTGAAGGCTGGTTTCCGATAGCAGGGGCCCGAAGGGCAGGCCGAGGCTAGCTCCCAGGAGAAGTAGGTGAGACAGTGGTCTGACTAAGTGACTGGAAGAGGATCTTCAGCCGTGATAGCGTAATTGGAACAGATAGGGTTGAGAATATGACCTCCTTGATGTGTAGGGCTGGTGACCCATTGAGACAGTTGGGCAAGCTGAAGGATGTCACCAAAAGCAAGTGAGTCATTCGAATCGACCTGGTCAAGGTGAATATTCAAATCCGCCGATACCAAATATTGGGGAAATCGAAGGGCCCTGGAGGTCACAGCATCGCCCCATGATTGCAAAAAGGACCTAGCAGGGCCCGGGGGATGGTAGATCAGAGAACCTCCCAACAAAAAATGGGGGGGAAACCTGATGCTGAAATCCAAAGCTTCGCAGTCACCCCAGGCATGAATGTCGCCCCTAATAAAGTACCATTTGTCCCTATACATAATCGCCACTCCACCCTCCCTCCCCACCAGGCGATCTGCCCTGGCGATTTTGAAGCCCTTAGGAGTGTTCAGAGCAACAAACTGGTCAGATGTATTATCCAACCACGTTTCTGTAATAAACAGTAAGTCAACTGGCCTGTCAGAGAGGAGCTCAGACACATCAGAATGATACTTTTTTAAGGAGCGCGCATTAATCAGAGCCGCTAAAATAGACCGCGGTCTAGAGGTCCTAGACAGGGAAGCAGGGGATTGCGAAGATAACAGAGGGTCTAGACGTAGTCTAAAGCCACATACAGCACAGATATTGTCCTGGACAGACCGCACGTCAAACTGAGAGTGAGAGTGACATGCTGGTAGGCGAAGAGCCCATAGCGCCTTACTAGTATAACACACCCTCTCCCGAGTGCCGGCAGACCAACGGGCAGAGTAACTGGCCCTGGCCGCCTCCGGGACGCTGACGGGCGCAGATGGGCTTGCCTTAGGCGTGCCTTTGGCGCACCCGCTGCGCGCGTCCGCGCAGCGTGCATATTTATGGGCCGGCAGCCAGAAAAACTAGAGAGCGCACTGCCTCAAAATGGCATCTCTCAGTGGCTGACCGGCAAAGCAGGAAGTGAGGAAAGCCCCCCTCGTAGTAGATTCAAAGGGATTTGTGCTGTGTTGTGTTCCTGCAAAAGCAGCGATGCATAGATTCTGCTTCACGCAGCAGAGCATGCATCAGTTCCACTGGAGCAAGCACCTGGATCCACTGCCAATGGACCAGACACAGGCCCAGGAGGTGAGACTTTGATATTCCTGAGTCTAACAACAGGAGGCAAGACAGCAAGCCCTTGAAGGTTACTCTGGGTTCAAGCAGGAGTACAGTTCTTCCTCAGCAGGGGTAGAGGGTAGCAGGCAGCAGGGCAGCACAGCAGCTAAGCAGTTCTTCCAGAGCAGCAATCCAGCAAAGAGGCAGTGCTTGTAGCAGCACAGCAGTCCTTGTAGAGTTTCTTTACAGGTCTAAAAGTGTCAGATTTGGAGGGGTCAGAGACCCAGTACTTATACCCAGTTGTGCCTCTGAAGTGGAGGTGACGTCAAAGAGGGGCTCTGAAGTGCACAGAGGTCCTCGCTTCCCAGCCCTGGCTCCAGCCTCACTACAGGGGGGTAATCAATGATTTGTGTGGGGAAAGGACACTGCCCATTCAGGTGTAGGTGTCAGCTGCATCTTCCCATCCTGCCCAGGATGAGCCATCAGGATGCAGATCAGCACTGAGCCACACCTACCCTTCCTTTGAAATGAAATGAAATGAAATGAAATGGAAATTTGTAGAGCGCGAAACAATCACCCAAGGGTGTCAAGGCGCTAGCTCATCAGAGACAGAACTTAAACTAGGAGGTTCGCAGATATGTTAAAGATTAAACAGCCATGTCTTTAGTGATTTCCTAAAAGCTAACAGATGTGTTTCCTGTTTCAATCTTATTGGGAGAGAATTCCATAACTTAGCTGCGCCAAACAGAAAGCTTCTACCCCCCAGGAGCATTTTTTTACCCTGGGAATAATCAGATCATGGGCAGAGGATGAGCGGAGACAACGGACTGGAATGTAAGGTAACAGGTTCCTCTTAAAAACCTGGTCCTATATCCCGTGTGGTCTTAAAAACAATGCATAGAACCTTAAACTCTATACGTCTTTTTATAGGCAGCCAATGTAAATCCTTGAGCACCTTTGACACAGATTTGTGTCTAGGAATGTTCAGCAGCAGCCGAGCCGCAGCATTCTGTACAACCTGCAATTTAGACAGGCATTTATTCCGAAGATTGATAAAAAGCCCGTTACAATAATCAGCTCTTGACAGAACGAGTGCGGAGACTACCAGTTTACGTAGCTCAACTGGAATAAATGGGAGGATCTTTCTCAATTTCATGTATAATTTACCCTTACATTTTTGGGCAACTTTTGGGGGTGGACAGTGAACTCTGCTCCGCCGGCATAGTTCACAAAGTTTTTGCCACTCTGCGCTCTGATTGGAGATCGGAGTTTGGCAAAAACTCCGCCTACCACCTGTAACAGAGTTTACCACCCACAAGTTGATATGCAATGTGAGTGGTGACGCTTCTCCTTGATAGCAACAACTCTGGCGTGGATCTCATCCCGGGTCAAGATACACATCGGCCAATGAGTGTGGCTCGGGCTCATGCTACTCTTAGACATGCATGCTCAGGACTGCTTCAGAGAGTTTCCTGGTAGGCGCAAGGCTGCAGCGGCCCGCATTTAGAGTGCCCTATGGAGCCTGTCAGGCACCCAGGCAATCGCGCATCATGAAAGGATCCATGCCCAAGAGCCTGTTGGGCTCAGACCACTCCAAGGCCGTCTTTCTGGAGTTCACAAAGAGCTCCCCCTCGCCAAAGGGCCGCTACACCTGCATATCTTCCAACTCCCTACTGAGTGGCCCCAGGGGTGCTCAGTCTATGGGGGCCAGGCCTTGGACTACACCTATAGCCCACATGGACACCCGCAGCACCATACCAGCCCTTGCCTGCCCTACCACCACCAGCATGGAGGGAGCTGCGGGCACAGGGGCAGCAGGTGAGTGCCATGTTGTGGGGAGGAGGCCTCATGTAGAAATTAGTTTCTAGGTTTAGGAGCCTCTTACTGGGATAGAGTATGCAATGAAGAAAGGGTCTTACTCCTAAGATTTTAAAGTTAGTCAGTGGTTCTGCTATAGGTCGGGTTAACACCGGGTGTTGTTGTATTCAGTGTGGCTTGGTCGGATTGGAAAAGTTTCTTTGGAGATGGTGGGAAGTATGTTCTTGTGGGTTTTTTAAAATAATGCTATTTAGTCTTTCTATGGAGATCTGGCCATGGCTTCAATCATGGACACGTTACACAAACAGGGCTTGACCACAACCAAACCATGCATCCCTTAAAAAGGAATAACCCTTAAATTGACATGTTGCAGAGAGAGACCAGCGTTGCTGTTGTCCCAAAAATTCCCTAGATGGCAGAAAAGGCTAAAAATTAAAACAAGATTCTTTTGATTTGATAGCACTTGCGTCTAAGCAAGCAATACATTTTAATTCTACCCGTCTGTGAAAGCCCACGGAATCTCACAGAGTTTTTTAGCAACTACACAGAATTCTACTGAGTGAAACTCTGCAAGCTCCACCCAGGCTTAGCAACTTCACCAGTTTTTCCTGTTTATCATTTACAAGTGTAAAGTTACTTAAAAGTGTAGACTTATATGTCTCCACCTGCTGAAACAGGGGTTGGAGCAAAACGTACTAGTGTGAACTTACTGCAGCCAAAATGAAGCTGTAGTAAGTCCAGAACCATGTGTGGGCAACAACAGATACTGCAAAACACTCCCATAGAAAAAAATGTAGGCACACACAAAAAAGGAGAAACACATAGAAAAACTGTTAAATTAAAATAATTTATTTTGACTTTTTAAATATATTTAAAATGAATTTAATAACAAATTGTTTAACTATATTACGAATGAATATTGTTTAGAATAATTGAAAACCTTTTCTCATTTAAAATTATATATAACTTTAATTTGTAAAAGTAACTGAATTTATTCTATAAATAAAGTTCAGGAATTTTTTATTGTAAAATATATAAATGTAAATATTTTACTTTGGGTGGGATATTTTTAAATAAAGAAATAATGATAATTAAATTCTAGATATTTAAATCAATTAAATATTTAATTCAAAATCAAGTTAATAGTGCAGTGACTTTTCTAGTTCTTTATTTAAAGTAAATATATGCCATTAATTTTCATTAAAGTTTAATAGAAACATATTTTATACATGGTTTCAAGCTTAATAAACTTTGTAAAATTTCTGCATACTTTACATAATAAGATATCAGCCTCTCTGCCTTTCAATAATGCACTGCCTCCAGGGCAGATGTCAGTTTGCAGCTGCCCTCGGAGCAGGAAAATATCTATAATGGGGTGCACAGTCCCTGTTTATGCCTGGTACACCTAATTAAAGTGTACTGTGATGCAAACAGGGCCAGTGCACCCATACTGTGGCTGCAGATATGCATCAACCGCAAATCTCACTGTAAAGGATCTAAAATTGTACAAGGTAGTTTCCATTAAAGAGGAAAAGGTGAAAATAATGGATATGACAGCTAGAGAAATCCTATGAGACTATAGGGACGTTATTTCCATTTCAGAAGTTAACTTTAATGACTTTAATGACAAGTCCCAATCAAGGAAACAGGGCTTGAGATGGAATCTGCAAGCATATGTTTGATGGAGATTATTGTAGTAAACTGGAGTTTACTTAAAACATATAGATGTCATTTTTAACTACAGAGTTTAAAATGAATTGTGTAAATATGGTGTGCATTAACAGATATTTACGATAAAACATGTTAGACCTATCAGCCTTAGGGTGGTCTTTAACCATAATTTTTGCCTTCACCCTCCTATTTTTCTAAATTCATTTTTGCTGGCCTTGGGGCTCTGTGCACTTTACCACTGTTAACCAGTACTAAAGTGTTTGTGCTCACCCGCTCCCTAATACATGGTAAAATTGTCTTACACCTGATTAGCATACTTAATTTACTTACAAGTCCCTAGTAAAGTGGAGCACCATATACCCAGAGTCTGTAATTTAAATGCTACTAGAGCCTGAAGCACTTATTGTGCCACCCACTTAACTAGCCCCTAAAAATATGTTCCATGTCTGCCATTTCATCCCGAGTGCAGTTTTAAACTGCCAATTCGAGTTGGCAAAATAACCTACTTTTATTCCATATACGTTACCCCTCAGGTAGGTTCTAGGAAGCCTGTAGAGCAGGGTGCATTGTAAGTAAAAGGTTGGACATGTACTTTCAAGTTTTACATGTGCTGGTAGTGAAAATCTCCTAAATTCATTCTTTACTACTGTGAGGTGTACCTCTTCCATAGGATAACATTGTGCAGCCTTATTACATTTAAATAAGTGCTAACTTTTGATTAGGAGCAGTTAGGTAATTCATCTTTACTGTCTATGAAATTGCAAGTTAAAATCCTCTTTAATGGTAAAGTCGAATTTTAAGTCACAATTTTGAAAATGTCACTTTAGGAAAACTAATACTAACCACAAAAGGGTTTGGCCCTCAATCAGTAAGGCCGGGCCACATACTAGAAAACAACACAAGAAATGCCAGTACTGATACACAATCACTCATACTTACATTCAAAGATCACATAAACTAAATACTATGATCTGAAAAACATGATTTAATATCTTAATTTTGATTTTTGTTTTGTTTAGATGCAAGTCTTTTTGAAATTTTGATTTTGTACATAAGAAACTTTTTGAAATAACTGAACATACACTGAAATCACAACAAATAATAATAGACGTACATATTACATAACGCAATACATTTTCAATACACATATAAATCACATTGTAAAAAATGACATACAGCACATGTATAGCTCAGGTTATGTATAACTTTAAAACCACAATAATGTCAAAATATCTCTGGCTAGTGTCTCGCTCAGTTATGTAGTGGCTGAATAGTTACCCTACTACGCTCACTCTAGTCATTTTATAAAAAGAAAAAATTGGTTTGTGAGCGAAAGTGGTAGCACGTCAACATGAATACCTATTTGGCCAATGGAAAAACTGTCAACGCGTTTCGAACCCAAATGAGTTTCTTGAAGGTTCTCCTCAGGACACAGAACACATGGAGAGCTATAAGTTAAAGGAAAAAGAATACTCAAGTTTAAAACTCAATCTTCATTATCATTTATTCCCGCTCCACTCTTTCCGACTTAACACAACCCACTATCTTTACCTCCGTCTTTAGTGGGTACTTCAGTATCCTTGCTTCTGATAGCCACAGTTCACAGTCAAATAACAATTGCCACCAATGGCACCAATCTAAAAGCAAGACAACATCAGAAAAAGTTTAGTATAGTTAGTGTGTCTAATGAAATTTGGAAGAGGTGTAAGAAAGCCCTATATTCTTATTAGAGTAAATACTTTTGTGGAAAGATTCAATCACTTAACTTGCATCACTTATGTGTTGGAAAATCAGCGATTTAATAAGATCTGAGGATTAAGCACAGGAAATGATCCATTGTAATTGCTGTGCCTGCTTGTTGTTACTTTAGCGTTTCTAAACTATTACTGACTCTACGCATGTTCTGTATTATTTCACGTTAGGACTATTCATATCAAATTTATTTGGCATACACACTACTTTTAGAACACTGATGGTCCATTGTTGCCTCATAACCATGTCCTTGTTTATCGCAAATCTTTTGCTTGGAATCACGCTTATCAATCTTTATGAAAATGTCAACAGCGCAAGGCAGCCAATAAGCACGCCCTTGAGTTTGTTAGTACATGCGTATCAGAATTGCACTGTGCGCATTCTCCTAAAAACTTGCTATTGTATTCAGAAACTTGTTAATAAAATCGCATTTATTGTAACAGTAAGCAATGCGGGGCAGCCCATGAGCGTGTCTTGAATGCGGCGTTCGATACCGCAGCGGCAAGCAGGATAACTTCAGAGCCGTTCGGATGACAGAGGCTTACTTAACAAACTTGCAACGCTCAGCAGCCCATAAGCGTGCCATGAAAGCGGCACTCGCTATCAAGTTTGCAGTGACACGCAGTGTATAATCAGAGCCATTCGTGGAGAGACTTACTTGGCAAACTTGCTGTGGTCCATCATGGCGGGGCATCCATGTTGCCCGGATTACGAGTAATGGCATGTCGTCGTGGAACTGTTTAAATCCCGGTCCAAGTTTTTGACTTCCGGGTCACGTTGTTTTTGAAGAAAAAAACTTTATTTGAAAAAATGAATTTTGACAGAAACGGCTGTTGCTGCCAGTTTTTTCAAAAGCTTATCTTTTTTGAGAGTGCTATGTTATGTTCCATTTCTTATAGCACATAACTGGGGACTGCTGGGAGTGGTGGTGTATTGCAGTATGGCGCATACTTATGCAACTCCGATAATTTTGCCATAATAGTTGTTAGAAAAAAACATATAGTGATGTGGGCTTTTTAGCATTATTTAGTACTGTTGTTGAAAAATTATTACTTGTGCTAACCCCACATGGAGGCAGGTTGGAAGATAACAAGGGCCAGCAAAAGGACTGCTGAGAATTGTAGTTCCATTTAAGGATGGTCTACATAAGGCCCATTTTGACAGTTTTTTGGGAATGACGCATCATACCTGGCAAAGTGCAAAGGCATAGCAGTGGGGTACATCAACATTAATGGAAAAATACTAAATGCCAATCAATCTGTGGACAAAATAATTTGATGCGACAAAGAGCACAAGAAATGTATAGTCTTTATGAATTGTGAGTGTTTTTAAGACCTCTCGTGTTGAAACACTGAGTCCAGTATCTGCTGAGGTACTAATGTAGCCTTATTCCATATGTCAGATCCATCGGATGATTGTTCCCCTTTGGGCAATTGCATGGTTTCACAGTCAAATAACAATTGCCACCAATGGCACCAATCTAAAAGCAAGACAACATCAGAAAAAGTCTAGTATAGTTAGTGTGTCTACTGAAATTTGAAAGACGTGTAAGAAAGGCCTATATTATTATTAGAGAACTTACTTTTGTGGAAAGATTTAATAACTTCACTCGCATCACTTTTGTTTTGGAAAATCAGCGGTTTAATAAGATCTGAGGATGAAACAAAGGAAACGATCCATTGTAATTGCTGTGCCTGCTTGTTGTTGCTTTAGCGTTTCTAAAGTATTACTGACTCTGCGCATGTTCTGCATTATTTCGCGTTAGGACTATTCATATAAAAATTATTTGGTATACACACTCCTTTTAAAACACTGATGGTCAATTGTTGCCTCATAACCATGTCCTTGTTTATCGTGAAGCTTTTGCTTGGAATCACGCTTATCGATCTTTATGAAAATGTCGGTGGCGCAAGGCAACCAATAAGCATGCCCTTGAGTCTGTTAGTACATGCGTATCAGAATTGCACTGTGCACATTCTCCTAAAAACGTGCTATTGTGTTTGGAAACTTGTTAATAAAATCGCATTTATTGTAACAGTAAGCAATGCGGGGCAGCCCATGAGCGTGTCTTGAATGCGGCATTCGATACCGCAGCGATAAGCAGGATAACCTCAGAGTCGTTCGGATGATGACAGAGGCTTACTTAACAATCCTGCAACCCTCAGCACCACATAAGCGTGCCATGAAAGCGGCACTCGCTATCAAGTTTGCAGCGACATGCAGTGTATAATCAGAGCCATTTGTGGAGAGACTTACTTGGCAAACTTGCTGCGGTCCAGCAAGGTGGGGCATCCATGTTGCCCAGATTACAAGTAATGGTATGTCGTCGCGCAACTGTTTAAATCCCGGTCCAAGTTTTTGACTTCCGGGTCACGTTGTTTTTGAAGAGAAAAACTTTATTTGAATAAATGAATTTTGACAGAAACGGCTGTTGCTGCCAGTTTCTTCAATAGCTTATCTTTTTCGAGAGTGCTATGTTATGTTCCATTTCTTATAGCACAGAACCGGCAAAATAATTTGATGCGACAAAGAGCACAAGAAATGTATAGTCTTTATGAATTGTGAGTGTTTTTAAGACCTCTTGTGTTGAAACACTGAGTCCAGTATCTGCTGAGTTACTAATGTAGCCTTATTCCATATGTCAGATCCATCAGATGATTGTTCCCCTTTAGGCAATTGCATGGTTTCGGCTCATGATTGCTGAAACCAGCCCAATACCGCATTCTCTTGGAATGGAAATGTCAAGCAGTCACAAGTTCTGGAGTTCAGAAAGTTTATTAAGACCATTGATTGCAGTGTTGAATTTAACAATTAGGAAAGCCTCCCGCTGGCTCAAGCGATGGTCCAAATCTCCACCTCTATCATTTTGTTCAATGGATGAAATCACTGTCCACTTTAGTTCAGCCTCTGTGTGTTTACTTTCCATCCAATGGTTGACCAGAGGTGTTGTAACAATCTGTTTACGAATTCTAGATTTGTGTTGGGAAATATGTTGTCATATTTCCTGGCTGGTTTTCCCAATGTATAGCTTATTGCATGGGCAGATTATACCGTACACAACATCTTTTGTTTTGCAATTCGTGAATGTATTATGTTTCCAGAGTTTGGACTGGAAAGAAACCAGATTTCCTTCAATTGTCTGGTTGCAACAAACACAGGTTCCACATTTGTGATATCCTTGAATTGGAGGTAAGTTCAAATACTGATGCATATTCATTTTAGGCAATGGCTTAGGGAGGGCTGCACGAACAATTTGATTGCCCATACTCTTCTCCTTTTTAAATGCAAAAAGCGGTTTCTTAAAAGAGTCATCCCAGTTAGTGATCAAGTGCCAATTTTTATTAATGATTTTCTTTAGCTGATTGAGACTTTGTACAAAACGTAGATACACATACCAATTGTTCCAGTTGTGGTTTTATTTTTTGGTTAGTAATTCCTCACGTGAGGTCCACCAGGCTCTTTTCATCGACCTTTTAAGCAGTCGTTTTGGGTAGTCTCGATCTTTCAATTTCTAAATGAAGTTATTGGCATGGAGCTGGTAATCGTTTTTTTCTGTACAGTTTCTTCTAATCCTTAAAAACTGGCCATATGGGAGATTGTCTCTTACACTACGAGGATGATGGCTATCATAGTGTAGGGCCTTGTTCATATCCGTTGGTTTGGTGTGCAGTGTTGTTTTTAGTCCTCCTTCTGATGCATAGACTTCTACATCCAAAAATGTAATGTGGGTCGCATTGTAGTGTGCACTAAATTTAATATCTGGTGTTCTCTCATTGAGCCAGCTATGAAACTGCATAAGCATGTCCTCTGTGCTCGTCCATACAAAGAATATATCGTCAATATATCTTACCCACCTAGAAATGTGGTGCTCAAATGGTTTGTTGTTAAACACAAATCTCTCTTCGAATTTGGCCATATACAAAATGGCAAATTCTGGAGCGAATGGACACCCCATCGTGGTTCCTTTGACTTGATAGTAGAAGTCTTCTCCAAACTTGGAATAATTTCTCTTCAAACAAAGTCCAGCCAGACCCATAATAAATTCAGTTGGAACTTGTTCTGGTTTGGTCCTAGAGCAGAGGAAGGATTCCATTGCCTCTAATCCTTCTCCCTGTGGGATTTGTGTATACAAAGATACAACATCAAATGTTACGAGTCTCTGTGTTGTTTCTGAAAATTCAATCTGCTGTATTTCATTTATGAAATGCATAGTATTCCTCAAATATGAGGGAACCTGTTCCAAAAATGGTTTTAAGGAAAAATCCACGTATTTAGCAATCGGTTCTAGAACTGATTCGCACCCCGAAACTTTCGGGCGACCTGGTAAGTGTTTATCGTCCTCATGTATTTTTGGTAATAAATACAAGATAGGAGTTCGAGGATGTTTTTTATTACGAAGTTAAATTCTTTTGGTCCAATGTAACCTGAGTCCAAACCAAGTTTTACTAATGTGGCTATGTCACCTTGAATTTCTTTAGTTGGGTCACTTCAAAGTCTCATGTATTATTCTGTGTTTTGAACCTGTCTTAGCGCTTCTTTTTGGTATTCTGACAGTGACCAGATAACAATTGCACTGCCTTCGTCCACAGGCTTTATTATTATTGAGGAGTCATTTTGCAAATTCTTTAGAGCGTCTCTTTCTCCTTTAGACATATTGTATTTCACAAAGCTGTTTTTTGTTTCCATGTCGCCAATAGCTGACAGGACTGTGCTCAAATGTGAGAATCTCCTATGGTGTGTTGTTTGGAGGAGGACAGAAATCGGATTTATTTCTTAGTCCTCTCACCTCCGAGCTTGCTGGACAATAATTTTGAGAAAAGAAGGTTTTAAGTTTTAATTTTCGACAGTATTCAATTGTCTCAGCTTTCATCCTGACAAAATCTGTGTTTTTGGTTGGCACAAACGAGAGTCCTTTCTTCAGAACTTTAGTTTTCACTTCTGACAATTGTCTGTTGGATAAATTGAAAATGGGAGAGACCACTATGTTTTGTAATACTGCCGTCTCTTCGTCATTTTCCATGGTTGGTTGATAAATCTTGTTCGTCCTCTGGCCCGCTGCTGGCCCCTTCCTAAAAAAGGTTGTTGTTGCTGTTGTTGATTTCGTCCTTGTCTGTTTTGGTTGCCAGTGGTTTCTCCAGCGTCCGATTCTCCGGTTGAGGAAGAAGAGGTGTCCGAAAAGGAAATAAAATTGCGCCTAGATCTTGCAAAGTAGTCCGGTAGATATTTCCTAGAGTCAGGGCGTGAGTAAAAATCCGGCTGCAGATAAAGATATGCACTTTCCAATTAAAAATTATTTTTGTCTTTCTCAAATTTTGAGCTTTTTTGTTTAATTGTAAAATCCTTGAATTCCAGTATCTCTTTCTCTACTTTGGCCAAGAGTGCCTTTGCATCCGATATTGATTGGTTGTCTTTCACTCCCTGTTCCAATGATGCAATTTCAAGCAGTTGTTGTTGTGATAGCCGTTGTGCAGTTTCTGTTGTCAGTACCATCAAATCTCTGCTACATTTCGTGCCTATACAGCTGTACCCTTTCTTATAAGTTGCTTCCTCAGTAAAGATGACTGTAATATATCACATATTTGTAATCCAGCAGGGATCGTGCCTCCCTCTATATGTTCTAAGAGAAAGTGACCATGTAATTCGGTCTTGATCTGTTTCTTTTAAGCCTAATCAACTTTTCTGATTCATTCTGTTGCTTAGCATTTGTACTCAAAGAGACGAAAAGAGGGCTGGAGTGTTTATCAGTCTTTGGATGTGATCTTCAGTGTATGAAAATGCATCTTGTTCTGTCATCCCTGAAGAGAGTCAATTATATTACTATGGGGACCACACTGTGTCGTCAACCCTGTTCAACAACAAAAATCTATCACCTACTTAATGTGAAAAAAAAGGAGACTACCTCGTGAGTGAACACCCGCTCTCGAATACTAACCACAAAAGGGTTTGGCCCTCAATCAGTAAGGCCGGACCACATACTAGAAAACAACACAAGAAATGCCAGTACTGATACACAATCACTCATACTTACATTCAAAGATCACATAAACTAATTACTATGTTCTGAAAATCATGATTTAATTTCTTAATTTAGATTTTTTGTTTTGTTTAGAGGCAAGTCCTTTAGAAATTTTTGTTTTTGTACATAAACTTTTTGAAATAATTGAACATACACTGAAATCACAACAAATAATAATAGACATATTACATAACGCAATCCATTTTCAATACACATAAAAATCACATTGGAAAAATGTCATACAGCACATGTAAAGCTTCTATATTCTTTTTCCTTTAACTTATAGCTCTCCAAGTGTTCTGTGTCATGAGGAGAACCCTTCAAGAAACTCATTTGGGTTCGAAACGCGTGGACAGTTTTTCCATTGGCCAAATAGGTGTTCATGTTAATGTGCTACCACTTTCACTCACAACCCAATTTTTTTCCTTTTATAAAATGACTAGAGTGAGCGTAGTAGGGTCACTATTCGGCCAAAACCTCTGAAATGATTTAAAAACATAACCGAGCGAGACACTATCCAGAGGTATTTTGACATTATTGTGGTTGCAAAGTTATACAGAACCTGAGCTATACATGTGCTGTATGCCATTTTTTCCAATGTGATTTTGTCTATTCCTCCCAGACAGCCACACAACATAGGGATTAGTTGCACCTGGATGGGCCATCACTGGCAGGATGAAGGGGGGGCGTAGCTGGGCACAGCTCAACTTGAAATTCAATAGGCAGTGCCCTGCCTTTAAGTAAAGCCCTCAGGAAGTCTAGGGTTTTACACCCAGACGAAACACGTGTTGGCTGGGCAATCTCTCAAGAATAAAAGAAGAACAAAATGCAAATGTTGAACGTTTATTGTGTGGCATAAAATGTATACATGTTCTGCAGAAGTATTGTTGGACCCTAATAGACAGAGTACTCACTCTGCTTTAAATCTTTAAGACGTGAGCACAGGTTCGTTCTTTAAGTAAAGGATTTCACACTATCTCATTGTGACTGTGAGCAGGCTGGAACCAGGGCAGGGGAGGCAGGAAATTCCAAACACTTCAAAGGGAATTCTCTAGAAACCTCTCTTAGTTTAAAGAAGGTACCAAGTATAAAAATACAACCCTCAGACCCACTCTTCAGTTACTTTCTAGACCTGCGGAAGGACGCTCAGAGAACTGCCTGTGCTGTGCCCTGCAGTGTACTTTAGAAGACTGTTTTGCTGCATCAGGAATGACTGCTCTGCTGCCTGAAGCTTGCCTTGGACCCTAAGAGGCCTGCCCTGCTGATTGAGCATTGTACCACCTTTTGAACCCATGACTACCCGAGTGACTCCATGGGCTAGTTGGCTGGCCTCCTGATCAGAGTTTCAAGGACAGAAAAGGCTCCAAAGTGAACCCACACTTGGACCGAGCCTGAGAGAGTCTGAAAGTAATCACCAACAGGGCCCAATTCACTTGTTGTATCTGACCCACGCTCTATAGCGTTCAGCCATATTTTCCAATTTTGATCCGTTATCACATGACTAGATGTCATCGGTTAGGGCTTTAATCATTTAGGCACTAGTTTTTACCTTAAACTTTTGAAAATCATAACTACAGATCTACTGATTGGATTTTTGTCAATCTGGTAGTAAATGATTTATTAAAAGTAAGTTACTCTATCCTTCTAAAGTGGTGTGGGGTTTTTCTTGTGTTGTGTTTTTACTTTATTACTGTTTGTGTGCTGTATACATTCTTTCAAATTTCCTTTAGTTTAAGCCTTGCTGCTTTTGGGCCAAGCTACCACTAGGTTAAGCACAGGCTAACTCAATGAATATAAGTGGTTCACCATGACAGAAATTGTGGGTGTTGCTTGAGCATGGTTAATACTAGGCCCAGGTGGAATTCTTAATTCTGCTCATGGAATTGGAGGAATTTGGTGACTCTGCATTGTTCTTTTAATGCAGAGTTCCACCCAAAGTCTGCCAATCACGATGACAACTGGAATAAAGCGAGGCTTCATTAAGCAAGCTGGCGAGCGCAAGTGAGGTTTGGCATCCACTAGCACGATTGCTGGTCGCTTGGAAGCTTTGCGGTGCATTTGTCTAACACAAGAGGTCATGTTGTGAGAGTTGCTCCTCAAGAAGCAGCAAATTCAACTCAGAATAGTTTTTCAAGTAGGCATTCTACACAAATGGACAGTTCAGGTAGTTTTTTTAGAGGAGAATGATTTTTATTTTATTTTACTGTTTTTTTTTAAACGGGAAGGAAGTGCCACAGAGACTTTAACTTCCTGTCCAAAAGGCTCATCCCACTGCTTTGTACACCTCTTGGTCACTTTTCATTTGGATTTTGAGGGGAAAGGATCACTCTCTTTTTTGTCTGCAATCTCTGCTCCATATACCATTGGACTTTAAGGGTTTGTTTGTGAGAAATCAAGTAAGTTAAAGAATTTTCGGATAAGTTTGTTTTTTGATGGCTGAATTAATGGTAGTGTTTTCTTCTTTGATTTATATGCATCTTTTCTTTTCAGGCCAAGTGGCCATTTTTGTATGGCCGGTGTGTGTGTATGTGTGTTTGCCATAGGCCACCATTTTGTCTTTGCTCTAAGCCTACTTTGTTCTCCATGCCACGTGGCAGGGCAGCCAATTTTTCTATCCAGTGTGATTTTTTCATAAGCCTGCTTGTGTTTTTAGTTGTCCATCCCTCTTTGCTTGTTATTGTTTTTTTTTTTAATATATCTTTATTGATCTTTTGTACAGACAAACACCGTAAATAGTGACATGTGCCATATCCCTGTGCATACATTACTAATTGTTCACCCTCCAAATACAATCGGCCATAGCCCTAGTACAGAAGCATCAAGTTCCATCTGTGTTCGGGCATCTCCCCCCCTGTATCTTATATGTGATGCCTTGATCATGAACAATCCCGTGGATCCCTGCTATGGCCCATGCCCCCCAGGCTTCTGCACTATGGATCAGCCAACCTAACTCCCTCCCAACCCTCCTTCCCCAACACAACTCCCGCCCCCCCACCACCCCCCCACCCATGTCTGGTATGACAGCCCTTTTAATGTACCCTGATGAACCGAGTGTCTCTGCTCCTTCTTTACCCCCTCCAAAAGTACTTTGCTACCCTACCTCTCTCATCTCCTCGGTATTGTCTGGCTCCTGTCCAGAGCGTATACTCCCCCCTGCTACGTCTCTATCTGTTCCGTCTGTTCCCCCGGCTACCAGCTCCGCCACCATTGCTCTCCAAGCCTGTACATCATCTTCTAGTTTCTCATCGCGGTTGGTCTGCTGCATTCGAACCACCTCAGCGGTCGCCCATTCCTGCATATCCTGTACCCATTGTGACAAGCTGGGCGGGCGACGACCCATCCATGATATGGCTATCTGCCACTTTGCAAGTACCAGCCCTAAAAGGACTAGCTTCCGACTGAGATTCGCATTTTTAGGTCGAGGCAGCAGTCCCAGCAAAACCACCCGAATCTCTCCTACTATCTCCCATCCTGTTGCACCCCTCAATGACTCCAGAACTGTCGCCCAATACCCCTGGAGCTCATGGCATGACCAAGCCATGTGTATGAACGCAGCCTCCAACTCTCCACACCTAGGGCATTGCCCTGACCGTTCCGGGTAGATCCTACTAAGCAGTTTCGGTGTCAAATACGTTTGATGGACATAGTTAAATTGTATTAATTTAAACCTCATATTGGCACTCGTTTGTTTGACCCCTTCATGGATCTTGACCCAGTCCTTATCCGTGAGCTGATCCCCCGTCAGTGCCTCCCATTTTGCTTGTATTGGTAACCCACCATTCACTTCGTCGTCCCTGATCGCCCTGTATAAATGTGAGATCAACCTGCGGCCTTTAGCCATCATTAGCAAAGTCCGTAGTGTCTGGGAGACCGGGGGTTCATCTGGGAATGTGGGCCAAATGTCCCTGGACACCTGTGCGATTTTTCCATACTGAAGGAATTGACCAGGCCCCAGCTCAAACATCTCCTGCGCCTGTGCGCGTGCGATATATTTTGCATTATCGTACAGGTCGCCCATGGTTTGGCAACCCCCGTCCCGCCACTTCCGCACTGACATTGATGCGGCAATCTGTCAGAAAGGCTGGACCACCCACAGGGGCATGTCCGGCGCATACGGAGCCCTCTTCAGTACTTTCCGGACCACCACTTCCCACATTTCCACCACATGACGCACTATATATGGGCATGCCGGAGGCACCCCTGCCCCCATCATAAGTAATTCGGGCAGCTCTCTTCCTTCGAGAGTCCCCGCCAGCAGGGTCTTTTCCCAGTTGTTGTCCCCATCTAACCAGTGCACTGCGTGTTGGAGTTGTGCGGCAATGTAGTAATATTCCAAACATGGGACCTCTAACCCCCACAGCCTGCCATGTTCGTTGCAGAGTAGTCAGGCTCACTCGTTTGCGTTTGGACCCCATAACAGGACAACTATAAGCTTGTCCAATTCAGTAAAAAGGGAGCGGGGATCCGATAGGAGTGTTGCATCGCGTACAAACACCACGGCAGGACCACCATTTTTGTCAGCGCAATCCTTCCCATAAGAGATAATGGTAACTCCCGCCAGAAGCGTACTGACCCTCTCAAGCCCTCCACTACCCTGCTGATATTAGACGCCAAATATTGATCGGCGGTGTCTGCTAGTCTGACCCCCAAATAATGGGGTGCTGACCGTACCCATGGAAGCCCTACCTCTGGCAGTTCCTCGTCCGGGCATAGGGCCAGTCGTCCCAACGGGACCACCTTGCACTTCCCCTGGTTGATTCGTAAGCCCGACACACTCCCAAACCCCTCCAGGATGCCCAGTAGCACTTGCATTGCTGCGCCCGGGTCCCTGACATACACCAGGATGTCGTCCACATACATGGACACCATGTGATTAGTCTCACCGATCCTGATCCCAAATGGTGCCATCCGTGTCCAGAGATCTACCGCCAGTGGCTCCGTCGCCACCGCGAAGAGTAATGGCGATAGCGGGCACACCTGCCTGGTGCCCCTGTGCAGTTGAAAGCAGTTGAAAGGCCTGAGACACTAGCCGCCCCACTCTTATCCTAGCACACGGCGCCGAGTACAGCAACTGCACCCATTGCAGAAACCTCCCACATATATGTCCACCCTACAGAGTCGAACGCTTGTTCGATGTCAAGAAGTGCAATCGCGCACTCCTCCCGCTGGAGCACTGGCGAATGCCAGACATGAGCCAGACGTCTAAGATTCATAGCCGTGCTACATTTAGGGATGAAACCCGCCTGATCCGAGTGAATGAGGTGCTGCAGGCATGGCTGCAGGCTCGCCGCCATGATCCCGCAATGGATTTTCATGTCAATATTCAGCAGGGATATGGGCCTATATGACCCTGGGAGTTGATCGTCCCTGCCCGCCTTAGGAAGCCTCACCACCACCGCCTCATTCATGGAGGGCGGGAGCGCCCGAGACTGGAAGGCTTCCTTATATACCTCAAGAATGTAGTCAGCCAAGACATGCGCAAATTGCTTATAAAACTCGGCCGGAAGGCCGTCACTACCCGGACTCTTGGCATATTTCAGGGACTTAATCCCCCCCAGTATTTCCTCCTTCGAAAGTGGCTCATCCAGAAGTTGTCCAATCTCATCCTCCAAACAGGGGAGCTGTAGAGTAGCAAGAAATTCCCCCAGCTCCTCCAATGCTGGGGCCCGACGCCTCGCATATACTCTGGCCATATGGTCCACCAGAGTATCTAGAATTCCATGCTGACTGTATACCATGCGTCCATCCCCCGTCCTCATCTGCACTATGGACGAGGCCTGCGTCTCGTTACGGATCTACCTCACCAACAGCGCCCCGGAGCGGTCTCCTTCTGCATGCAGACGCTGCCGGTATGCGGTGTGATGGAACTTCTCCAGGCGACAAAGTGCCGCTAGAAACTCCTCCCGATTCTCCCGCCACTCCGTCCAGCGGTGAGGCTCCGACAGCAACACCGCTTCCAGTTCAGCCAGTCGTCGCTCGGCGCTCTGAATATCCCTCTCGAGTTGCTTCCAAACGCCGTAAGTCGTATTCAGGCAAACCCCCCAGACAACTACCTTCATCGTCTCCAACTCCATGCCCCTCGACGCCGCCGAGCCCCAGTTGGTCCTGAAATAAGACATAAGTTCTTCCTCTAGCTTCCCGACGAAGGGTGGATCCGTAAGCGCCTCCGATTGGAGCCGCCATGTAGGGATTGCCGCTCTGGGTCTGGCCATACTCAACGTCGCCAGCAACGGGGTGTGGTCAAGATATGTCTCGGAAGATACACTACTTCCTCCACTCTGGGCATCAAAGTCTGTGATACCAGAATCTGATCTAGCCTACTATACGTATTGGATTGGGGTATAATATGAGAACACTCGCGACGTCGGGTGCCGGATCCTCCACACATCAAGCAAGCCCATCTCCCTCATCACATCTAATAGAGCCCCATTCATGCCGGGCTTGGTATTTGCTCGAGGAGGCTCGCGGTCCAACGTCCCATCTAGGACACAATTAACATCCCTTAAGAATATCACATCTCCACCCAAGTATGGAGCCGCTGCCTTCATTACTTCATAGAAAAAAGCTGGCGTATCCACGTTAGGAGCATACACATTTATCAAGCATACTTTCTGACCATCCAACCTACCATATAATACTACATACCATCCCTCCGGATCAAGCGTGTGATGTAAGTGTTGGAAAGGGGTCCCAGGAGCCACCCAAATCAGTGCCCCCCATGCAAACCCCAAGAATGAGGTGACATAAAGCTGTCCGCGCCATCTCCGCCTGATATATGGCAGCGTCTCTCCCCACACATGCGTCTCCTGCAACCCCACAATGGCTATTTTATATCTCTTTAAAAATGAGTGTAAGGCCATTCCCCGTATATTCCATGTAATTAGCTTCATCCGGGAGGAAGCCATAAGCCCACACATCTGGCAGCCCGTTTCCTTTCCCATCCCGCCAGGACATCATTGACCTTAGCATTCCGAGTTGAGGCTCAACCCAGACATGGAGCCCTCCCTTGTCCCCAACAACCAGAAACAAGAACTGAAACAGAGCAAACATCCTGATCCCCCCACCCACTGGGCAGTGTGACAAGACAATCCCCCCGCCAACATAGCGAGTGAGCAGTACTATCCCCCGCCCTATACCACCCCCCCATGAGCTTTCCCAAGAAAACATTAGGATTCCTTTCAACACACTCCCCCCAAACCCCAGAGCGCATCCTATAGGGACGCACCCTGACTCTCGTTGATCATCAGAGCCACGAAAGCGGCTGACTCCCGAACCGGGTGCGAGAACTGGGCCTCTAGCTCCCGGAATAGGATCCAGCTGCTGGTGAGGGGCATATCCACTCCCCCGTGGCATGCATATACAATACATCCTCACCCTTAAACTAGAGCGTGCATCCCAGAACAATTGGTATCAGAGCCGTAAGGTACAGACACTTATCTGCTTGTCCATTGTCCCAGTCATCGTCCTCACTCCCCTCCAAATCTTCACTCCACATTTGTGTCCGGAATGACTCCGATGAGGTTAGTTCAGAGTCCGGCGATCCCTCCACCACCTGCAGAGCTCCATCATCGCACACCTGAACCCTCCCAGAGTCCCTCGTGTCCCTTAGTCCCAGTCCTTCAGGCAATCAGCGTCATCCCCATCCCGGTCCAGCGACACTGTGCGCTGTGCCGACTGCGTCTGCATCCTTCTCCGCAGCTCCCGCCCTCCCGAGTTGTCCATCCAATCAGAAGCCTCCTCCGCCGATCCAAAAAACAGAGCCCTGCCCTTGTGTTCCACCAGGAGCTTAGCCGGATATAGAAGGCTATACTTTATTCCTGCTTCTCTCATGCGTCTTTTTACTGCCATAAATGTGCTTCTTTGGTCCTGCACCCTCTGGGTATAGTCGGGGAAAATAGCAATATGATGCCCCTCAAAGTGTAGGTTGGACTTGGTGCGAGTAGCCTGTAGGAGCATGTCCCAGTAATTAAAGAAACGGGCTGTAATAGCCCGCGGCGGCGTCCCTGGTCTCGGCGGAGGGACCAATGCCCTGTGGGCTCTTTCAATGTTAAAAAATGTGGACGGCTTACTGTGAGCCAGGATCTTCGTTATCCAGTCCTCTAAGAATAGCTCAGGTGAGTGCCCCTCCGCCTTCTCAGGAAACCCCATGAACCTCAGGTTATTCCTGCCGGAGCGCCCCTCTTGATCCTCGGCGCACTCATCCAGTCTAATTGCTTTCTTCTGGAGTTCCATGACTGTGGTCCGTAAAGCCTTCACCTCCGATTGTAGTACGTCCACATTCTGCTCCGCAGAGGTGACCCTGTCTGATATTTTACGCAGGTCGCACCGTAGGAGGTTCACGTCGATTGCCATTGCATTGATTCTGGTCACCATCTCGTTTCTTGTCGTCTGTACTGCAGCTAGTATATCTCTCAGAGATGGGTCTCGCACGTCCTCCCCTGGTGCCATTTTATCATCCTCCTCTCTACGCATGTCCTTCTGTTGTAGCCCCTGGGGCAGGGGTTGCGCATCATTCAGAATTTTATTTGTCTGCGCCTTAGCACCCTTATCCTTCCCCATGCTGGCCACCGATAACTCTCCTCCTCCTCTCCAACCAGTGCGGGCGCCCCTCGGCTTCCACTCCCCTGACCTCGTCTGACCTCAGCAATGCGACCCCTCCATCCCCCGGGAACCCCTCCCCGTATTCAGCACCATCTACTGGCACACCGCGGACAATCAGGCCACTCCTCTGTTGCACGATTCCTCCAAGAGGTCACACAGATACCAGGGCCCGCCACAGGCGCCTCACTCCCTCAACCAGTAATGTCCAGCAACAGCAGCATACAGACCCTCAGCCTTCAGATGGAGCAGGCACCCATCGCACGCCACCTCTCATGTACCTGCTCATATGATGTAGGCCACGAGCATGCACTCCCTGTAGTTCGGTCAGCCGCTCCCTTACTATGCCTCGAGGAGTAACACCACTGCTCCGTCTCTGGAGGCCTGGGTACCGCTCATCCACCATGAGCCTGTCCCCGGCATCACTCTCCATGGGGTGCCCCTCACACAGCCCGCTTCAGCCTCCACTGGTCTGCAAGGCTATTATACCTGTGGCATGGCCGCCCGCTGGCAGACACTCAACCCGATGGCATGTGGGGCCTCAGCCCCCTGCGAAGCTCCGGCGGCAAGGGATTTAAGCCCCGCCTCCTCCCGATCGACTCTATGTACGCCCCCGACCTCCGGGACAATTCCAGCTTCCAGATCGTTGCGTGCACAGCCCCCTGCTGCTGATCTGTCCTTCCGGACCCCCGGGGACTGGGCAAGGAGACAACGCACTCCGGGTCCCCGCTGTATTCAACAGCGCGCATCTCACCAACCAAGATGGCGGCTCCGCTTCCAGTCCGCCCTTCGTTCGAAGTGTCTCCCGGCCGTCAGCTCAGTTCCCCTCGGCGTCCAAAACTCACAGTGGGCGCACCAGCCGGTAAGGATTATGGGGCAAGGTCAGTACCTTCACTAGCACCGCAGGATAATGTTGGATTTATGCTGCGGTAGGACGGAGCTCAGCACCGCACGTCCTACTCGGCCATCTTGTTGGCCACGCCCCCCTCTTTCCTTGTTATTGTGAACATGTGGACAGCAGATATTTTATGCAGCCAGTGTGCTTTTGCCTAAGGCTTGCATGTGTTCTTTTGTTGTCCATGCCTTTATCCTTGGTGGCCATGCAACAGGGCGGCCATTATGTGTAGCAAGTGTGCTTTGCTTTTGCCTTAGGCCTACATTTGTTCTTTGTTGTCTATGCATTCACCCTTGGTGGCAATGTAGCAGGGCGGCCATTTTATGTAGCCAGTGTGCTTTGCTTTTGCCATCAGCTTACATGGGTTCTTTGTTGTCAATACCTTCGCCATTAGAGGCCATGTGGCAGGGCAGCTTTTTGTGTAGCCAGATTGCATTGCTGTTGCAACAGGTCTGCATGTGTTCTTTGCTGTCTGTGACTTTCACCTTAGTGGCCATGTGGCAGGGCGGCCATGTTGTGTAGCCAGCATGCTTTGCTTTTGCCATAGGCCTACATGTGTTCTTTGCTATCAATGCCTTCCTGCTTGTTGTTCTGAACATTTTGTGTAGCCTGTGTGTAAATCCTTTTCTTCCACTTTTCAAAGCAATTTTCTAGGGACATTGATAGAAGAGGCTGCTGCGTTTTTGTTTTTTGCTAATTTGTTTCTTTTTTACCTGAAATGAGTTTAATGTGCTTTGTAGTACACTGTTTTTATGCATTTCTTCCATTTTCCCCTGCACCTCCTTACCTCCCGTAGGATTTTTCATAGCCCCGGGGGAGACGCCAGCAATTATTTTTTTCAATTATTAGATTTTTTCCTGCATCCCCTCCCTGCCATAAGCATCTCATAAGCCAAACGCACACACCAGCAATCATTTTGTGAGAATTAGTTAATTTTCCCCTGCACCCTCTGCCTGCCATAGGTCTCACAGGCCACAGGTGCACACCAGCAATCATTGTTTTAAGGATTATTCAATTTTCCGCTGCAACCCTACTTGCCATAGTTGTCTCATATGCATATACCAGCAATAACGTTTTTAAGGATTATTTCATTTTCCCTTGCACCCCCTGTCTGCCATAGGCATCTCATAAGCCTTAGAGGCACATAAAGTAAAAATTACAATCTGTATGTTTTTGAAATCATATGTTAATGCATGCTTTGGGATGGATACACTGTTGTTAATTACTTGTGATGAGCTCACTAAATCATATTGTCTAAAGATTCAAACTGCAAATGCCACATTTCACTGAATTGGTTTTCTTGTTTTGTTTGCGTTTAGGTGCACAACAAGAAACATCACACACAGTAATGCCAGACAAAAGGATGACAATGACAACACCTGAGTCCTCCTCTGCTTCCTCTTGTGCAGTGTTAACTGCCAGAGCTAAGGAAGAATTTGAAGATGGCCTCAAAGAAGGGTGTTCCTGCCAAGAAAGTGGCCAGTGAGGAGAAGAAGAAGAAGGAGAATCCTCAATGACGTGCTGCCCTCCACTTTTTTCAGGAAATGTGGTGTACCTGCTGCATCCTTCTATGAGCAAGAAAAGGCTGGGAGCAGCACTCTCACATCGACTGTGACACCCCAACCTAAGGCTAAGCCCAAGGCCATGTCTCTCAGTGATGCAACCACTGCAGTCATGACGATGAGTAGTGAGTCTGAACTGAATTTGTCTCAGCCGCAAAGGAGACAATCATCTCAGGAAAGTGGACAACAGGAGCCGCAGCCAGAAACAGGTCTGAAGTAGGAGCAGAACAGGAGGTTGAGCTTCCTGCTAAGCAAGATGTTGCTCGTCAACCATTGGCTTCCTGATCTCCAGCAAGAAAAAGAAAGGGTATTGCACCATCTTCTCTAAGCCCCATTCTGATGATTTGGACATGGATTGGACCTCTGCCAAGTCTGAGACCCACCCAAGAGACAATGGAAATGGAAAGTTCCTGAAAGACTTAGAATTATGGAAGAGGCAGGAATGATGATGAGCCAGTGATTGTCAGTATGGAGGATGGCTCAGAGGACACCAAGATGACCTCACCTATTAGCCATACTTAGAGGGATGTGTTTACACCAACACCACTGCCAGCTTCCATACTTATAAGACCCCTGCTGAGACCTGCATCCAGCAGCCCCATAGTGGAAGTACGCCCTACAGAGAGGCAAATGACACAAACACCCACCTTCAGTACTTCAGGCATTCGCAGTGGCACACTATAAAAGCTATCCTCCCTAGTTTGGGACTTCTTTACAATTAGCAAGCAGGAGGATGTTCGACAAGGTAAGCCAGGTTCACACTACTGTACTGGAAGGCAAACTGTGTATCTGAAAAAACATCACACAGTACAGTAGGAGGGGCATCTTAAAAAAATAGATGGTGGTGGTGGTGATGAGAGAGGGGAAGCCGCTCAGTTCACAGTGATGGAAGAAGAAGGTGGTCATGAAGAAAAAGAAGGTGATGGCATTACACAAAGCAGCCCTGTACCCTGTAGTGATCCAGCATCATCTACATCAGCAACCTTTAAATGGCAGAAGACTCGGATGCAGAGACAGCCGCATATAGGTGTTCCTGAAAGATGCACATTGAGTCTACCACCTCCTTGCTCTCTCCGGAAGTTACCTGAGTCAGTGTCACCACAAAAGAAAGCAATCCAAGCTATTATTATGGGCAAATTTAGGCAGGAGGGGCCCACAACCAACAGCATTTGTGTACAACTGAATGCTTGCTAAAATGTTAGCACTGGATATCCGCCTCTTTTTCTTTTGTGGAAGGAGTGAGATTTTTTGAATTTGTGGCAGGCATCTGCCTTAAAAAGAAGGTTCCCAGCCAGACCTATTTTGGCAGAGTTGCTGTTTCAGCACTCCATCATGATGTGCTGCAATTTGTTCACCATGCTATGTAGCAGAGTTCTATTCAAACTATCCACCTGGCCACAGACATTTGGACCGGTTGTCAAGCAACTAATTGCATGTGTATTACTGCACTCTGGATAGCTTTTGTGGGGTTTAGGCAACAGCTATCTGCAGGTCTCAGCACCGGAGAAAGTTGTAAGGGCATTCATTGGCATGCAACAGTAGCGATGTTCTCCATGGGAAAATCCCATGCAGCTGTATACGTCTTGGAAGAGCTTAACAGCAAGGGGTTAGAATGGCTTTGACCCAGAGGTCTCAGAATTGTAATTGCGCCACATGCAATGTCAGTAATATACTCTAGGCCATGGCACATAATAGCTATTTCAAGGTTCTGTGTTTGGTGCATTGCATCAACCCATTGTGCAGGCCTTTCTGAAAAAAGAAGACACAGGGCCTGATTTAGATTTTGGCAGACGCGTTACTCCGTCACAACAGTGACGGATATCCCATCTGCCGAAATATACATCCCATAATATCCTATGGGATTTATATTTCGGCAGACAGGATATCCGTCACTGTTGTGATGGGGTAACCCGTCCATCGAAATCTAAATCAGGCTCATAGTCAGCAACATACTGGCCACCTGCCCAAAAAAGTGCACCCATTTCAGTCATTCTTTAAAAGCCTGGAAGTAGTTATGGATCATTCATCTGTTTCAGCAGTGAGGGCCGATCACTGACTATGTCCTTCAAAGAGGAGGGGATGCAACTGGGAATATCAGGACAATGGAGGCAGACAAATGGAGGCTAGTCAAGTGCATGACACAAATGCTACTTCCTTTTTAGGTTTTCACATGGGAATTCACAAGGAGGACAGTACAATGAGCCAAGCAATCCTGTTGTTGCAGTTCCAGTAGCAAAGTTGGTGCAAAGGTTTGCCGGTGTCACCAAAGAAGCATAACAGTTGATTTGGAGCTTAATATTTTGCTTGGCTCTTAATCCAAGGATTCATAGAGAGATTGTGTCCTCCAAAGAGTGCATATATGCCACAATACTTGATCCATGACACAAAATATACTGGCCACTTTCATTCCTTTTGCAGAAGGGGATGCTTCACTGTACAAGATTTGGAAGGTCGATCAAGCTGGAGACCTGGTAGAAGAACAGCTGGAAGTTACAGGCCCTGTCAGAAGTTCTAGCAGTCAGCCTTCAACCTCCAGAGAGGGCAGTGGTATTGTATCACAGCCAACACCATCATAACCAGCAAAACCAGCAACAGAAGAATCATACCGAACCTCTACAGTGGCTTGGTTTCAAGTGGCAGTGCCTAAGTCAAATGCAGAGGCAAAGGCAATAGAGGTCGCGCAAGTGGCAATACCAATGTCCTTTCAGAGAATGGTCCAAGACTATCTTGATGACCCAAAAGAGGTCTACTTAGATCAAAACCCATTGGTCTATCGGTATGGGAAGATGTGACAATGGCCAGAGCTCAACAGGCTGTCAATAAAGTATCTGGCTTGTCTGACAGCCTGTGTGTCTTCTGAGCATGTGTTCAGTGCAGCTAATACAGTTTCCACAGCCAGAAGGACCAATCTTTCACCTCAAAACATGGAGAGTTTGACCATGATTAAAATGAACAAACACTTCATACCACAAGATTACACTGTTCATGAAACAGTACAGGAGGAGGACGATTGGTCAGACTCAGCTGTGTCAACTGATGAACGTCTGGGAAAACCCCCTGACTTTGAAGATGAAGTCTACTTCCCTGACTAAGTAGCCCACAACAAAACGTGCGAATACATCTTTGAACTGCTTTGAAAAAATATATATATAGAAGAAAATATATATATATATATTTGGTGGCTGACTTATGCTGCCCCTTTTAGTCACATATATGGAGTGGACCAGTTTGCATACAAGAACCCTCCATTTACTTAAAGGACATGAAGACAATGTCTTTCATCCCTATCCTTCTTTTTTTCATTAGCTAACTGGGTTGCCAGTAAAGATCATCATTAATTATACAAGACAGCCCTTGTGTAACACTTCCCTGGGAAAAGAGATACAATGAATAGACAAATGTGCAACATGTTTGGAGCTGGTAGCTATTGCACCAATGAGTGATATAGTGAGAGACTGATGATTTATGTGGTGATTAGGAGGGTGTTGTAACTAATTTTTAAACCTGCTTTGTACTATTTGGGGCCCTGGGTGTGGGGGATGCGATTCTGCTAAAAAGCTTGCCTTACTTTCACATTTCACTATAATTACTTACATAGCCCTTTCGTGTACTTCAGGTTCTTCTGAGGCCAGTCAGTTTAGTTACCAAACTACACAAAATGCTCAAATTCATTTTCTAGTTCACCAACACTACAGGTCTATTTCATTTGTGTCCCATTCAGGGCGGACGTTGGGACAAGACTACGACAATAGCCAGAAGAATGAAGTTAGAAACAATGCCTATCTACTTCAGTGGGAAGCAACATGACTCAAAGACTAAGAGGCCTACTCCTGTGGACTGGAGAGAGGTGCGTTGATTAGGAAAATGGAGATTAGTAGCCACAATTTCAAAATCTAATTAAGTGGTTGTGGTCTGGACAGGACTGTCACTGGACACATGTCACATGATGGGCACACACAGGAAATAGTATTGACATTTGTGGGATTGATCAGACAGGTACATCCAGCTACGTTTCTGGGATTGGTGGTAAGAGATTGTTCTCACTTCTCAGTTAATCATGCTACTGCACCAGCCTATGCTCTGACCTCTTGATCCTCATCCATCATGAAGTTTACCTGTCCTTGACTTCACAATATGCACATCTACTTTGTTGTATTCCACAGCCCTTCTCTTCTTCTGCACGAAAACTCCATAACACTCCTGCTTGGACCAGTTCAGCCCTGCACTCAAGACGGACATTTCAAGAAACAAAATGCAGCTGCATCATCTATTTTGGCATGTTTATATACAGCATCATATTTCTGTTCTTAACAAAAACTATTTTTAAAACTGTGTGGGTCCTCCCTATTTTGTATTTTTCAACCTTAGGTAACATAACAATTAGATAACTTGATAATCCCGGGCTGAAGGACTGTTTGCATTTAGTAACAGAACTGTCTTCTTCCTTCCACCACAGATGTGATGATGATGTGCTGCTCATCGACTTGATAAATGTTGTGTTTGTGTGTGTCTCACTTTTCTCCAACTTCCCCTTCCCATCCATTCATGAAACCCCTAACCCTCTTCCTCCAGGTTGTGTGATCTATTGAATTGTGACAACATAAATGGATCACACACTTGGCAGGGCATATGAGGTTAAAGTGACACCAACTGTTACATGATCTTCTTAACTGAACAATAGCCCACACCAGACCTACTAACCAAAAGGAATAAAAGGAACATCATCATACTTCAGCATTCTTGAACAATGTCTGATCAAGGATAGGTAGTACTATTGTGCACTATAGCCTGGTTCACAAAAGTAAATTTACAGTTCTGGTGTAAGTTTAATCTTGCAGTATAACTCTACTACATGTAACTTTACGAGTCGCAAATAACTAACTTTACGAGTAGTAACTAATAATTAAGTAACTCTTTTAAATAATAGGAGCAACTTACTACTTGCAAATTTGCTACTCCTAAAGTTACTGATGAAAAAGTGACTAGTCATAAATTTACACTGCAAGAGTAACGTTACACCAAAAGCTTAACTTTACCATTGTGAACCATACCATATTTTGGTTACAAAATCTATGCAACATGAAGTCACCTTATCCTGAGTCCTGACTCAAGGTTTTGGTAACTTTTGTTTTAATTTTTTTAAATAAATTAAATACAAGCTCCCCAGATTGCTTGCTAGTTGTTGTTTGTTTGAGTTTTTGTCATGGTGGTCTCAGTTTTGGATTATCCACTAACTCTGTATTTAATTTCAGTCTAGTTGCCTTTGATGGATTATCCTTCTGAATAAGCCTGCAGTTAGAGTTCATCTTGCAAGCATCATTTGGAATAGGTGGGACCTCGTTTTTGCAATGTCTTCCCTGTTATCTCTACCATCAGCAATAATAAGGTCCTTTGGGAAACCCTTCAATGAGTTTTGAAAAGATTGACAGAGGTTTGCACGACTATGAGACATTGGAATAGGTTGGCATTTCTTAATCATCTGAAATCTGCCATGGTTTTCTTCAATAGGGGATTATGATTGCATGTTTCATTTGAACAAGCAAAATCCCACTTAAAGTAGCAATATTAATTTTAAATATGATTTGTGAGGGTTGGTCAG
This sequence comes from Calotriton arnoldi, assembly GCA_963921515.1. Classification (NCBI taxonomy): domain Eukaryota; kingdom Metazoa; phylum Chordata; class Amphibia; order Caudata; family Salamandridae; genus Calotriton; species Calotriton arnoldi. The sequence continues at coordinate 272,709 of CAWUFW010006568.1, read as the reverse complement.
GATTTCATAAGTAGAAAGGAAGGTTTGATTTAATTTATTAGAATTTGTTACTCTTTCCTCTGTCATGGGTGTCATGGATTTAAAGGAGCTGGGTGTTGACTGGAGCAGAGGGAAGACTAATGGCTGGTAGAATGACAGATGCACTGTTAATGATGAGTTTACAAATGTTTATGATCTTAGTTTAAGTAAACTTCTTCACAGTGTTGCTTGGATGTTCACAGTGAGTTTGGGGTATGTTAATTATTTCAATTTGCAATTTCTTGGAAACTGATTAAGATTTGCTTTTTTTGGTCCAGGGCATCATAGATGTGCCTAATTAAGTGTTATACTACCTTATGGTATCACCTCATCTGATCCCTGCATCAGGTCATGTCTGCTTTTGACAATGATGTTTAACAATTTACTTTTCAAGATAAGACATTTACTTTTTATTTCAGTAAATAGTTTTAAACAAAATGTATTTTTATGAATTTACTTTATTTTGTATTCTACGGTCTGAAAATGTATTTTTAATTTTGCATGCTTTTGGAATTTTCCCAGCACATAAGGATAAAGCCCAAAGTGATTGAAAAAGTATGTAATTCAATTGCTATAGTGGAAATGAAGGACTGATACATAGAGAGTATAAATACCTATTTACAGAGATTTCAACTGATTTCTTATTTAGGTCTCCAAGATTCACAGATCTCCTTCATGCTGAGCACATATTGTGTGACCTGTTGGCCACCATGATCATCAGTGTTCCTCCTCACTCCATTTAGCTTCAATTTCAGAATTATATTCATACCAGGGGTCACATGTTTTCTGATCTTTGTACATCTCAGTCTCAGATCTCCTCAAAGTGTTCAGCGTAGTTCCTGCCTGTTTGTCCATCCTCAGTTCTGTTTAAACTGTTACAGCAGCATTGTAACTTTAGCCTTTGAGGTAGGTAATGATGCCCACGTATCCCAAAATGGCACCCTGACTCCTGGACCTTCCGGTCATGTTTTCAGCCTTTGCCACCATCAACCATCAAGGTTGGTTTGACACTTGTGACTAATTAAAAGGGTTTCAATGAGTCAGGTTCTATTGACATGACATCCACATCTACAGCACATCAGGGTCTGTGAATGTGGGGGTCACCTAAATACCCAGGACAGGAAATCGCTTTGGTGCTGGCACCAAAAGGATTTCCTTTTCCTTTGAGATCGGGCTGCTGGAGAAGATCTTGCCCAGCATCCAGAGGCTGTTTTGTAGCAATGAGGATCAGGGTGCATTGCACACTGATGTCATTAGGATAAAACAGCAAGTAGAATGAGCTGATTGGTGCTTTACTTTAGTTGATTTTCACAGGAGAGATGTCATTTTAAAGAGGTGAATTTCCCATTTCTAATGAAATCTCATGATTGTGGATCCCTGCTTGGGAACCACTGCAGGAGGGCAAACCCTGAGCATGGATCCGCCCACTACACCTCAGAGAGGGTTGAGTGACCCCCAGGTATGTGAAAGTGCTGTCCCACAAATTAAAACATGAACTCAACATTTCTACCTACTCTGGGGGCAATTGGAGAGATTACCCCTTCCAGGGAGGCATAACGTCCATTGGACACCAGGAGGAAAGCACTAAAAACAAAGAAGGGGAGTGGGTGCAACCTGTCATGGCATTCGGCTTTGTCCCCATCCAAAAATTACCCCAAAAGTCTTTCTGCTCCGCTCAATGGGTGGATTGCAGAGCTTATTTTTATTTTATTTAATTATAAAGTTTTATATAGTGCGAACCTGACCCTAGAAGGGTATTAGAGCGCTTTACAAATGGTTCAATAAGTAGAAAACAAACCACCAAGAAACACAAACACTGACAATATCCGTTGCACATTGGGAGTAGGACAGTGAGTTAGAAACCAGGACGTAGATGGCGATTGCAACCCCTGTTTGGAGAACTGCGTCAAATCAGTATCCAGAGAAATGAGTCAGTGGGTTCAGGGTAGAGTTTTATTTATTAAAAGCAGTTTGACTTCTTTTTTGAATGATGTGATTGAAGGGAGCAGTCTGATGCCAGGGGGCAGGGAGTTCCAGATTCTAGGGTCCAATCTGGAAAAAGCTTGGTTGTGTTTTCGTTTTCCGAAATTTGTGAGGTTTCAACAGTAAGGTGCTGGTGCTTCTACAAGATTTGCCATTGCCAGACAGTTCCAGTTTATCAGCTAAGTACTTTGGTGTGTTGAAGTGTAGGGCTTTATGATCATGCAAGCACATTACAGCTGTATCCTTGCCTCATAAGGGAGCCAGTTTAGTGCCTTCAGATCTGGAGTGATGTGGTTGTTCCTTTTGGACCCAGTGATTAGCCTAGCAGCAGAGTTAAGGGATGCCCTTAGTGGAACCAGCTTGGATCTCGACAGACCATATAGGGTTGCATTCCCATAGTCTAACCTGGGGTTCGCTAGAGCTTGCACAGCTGAATTACGGTTGTGAAAGAGGAGGAAGGGTTTTATTTTTCTTAGGATGTTCATTTGAAAGTTTGTTCCTCTTGTGGCTGAGCTGATGTGTTCCTGCATGTTGAGATTCTTGTCAAGTGTTATTCCTAGTGATCTTGTGGAATCTATAATGTGTGGAAGGCAGTTGGAGCTGAAATCCCACCAGACACCAGGGAAAAAAGCTAACAATAGAAAGCTAAAAAAAGGAGTGGGGTAGACCCCAATTTCATTGGGCCATGTCCCTCCCCCCTTGATTGGTTTAAGAGCTTTTCTGCCCCTCAGAAGCAGAAAGCCCACTAGTCACCAGAGAAAAAGGCTTCAAAATGAGAAGTTGCAGGAAGGCCTGCCAGGGATAGGGGTGTGCACCCACCTCACAACTGGACTGACAGTATTTTTGCTCCTCCCAGATTTAGGATTTTACCACCACACCGTCTACCAGGGGAGAAGAAAGCCCACTAAACACCAGGGATAAAAGGGTCAAATTAAAAAAAGAGGTGGCTGATGTGACCCACCCTGGTATTTGGCTGCGATCCCACACCTGGATGACCTCAATAGTCTTTCTTCGTGCAGAATGGTCGATTGATCCACAATTTGCCCCCCTAAGAACAGAAAGCCCGCTAGACATTAGAGAAAAAATGCTGCAAAAAAATCGGGGCTTTCTGTCCATTCATCGGGCTGTGCCCCCAATAAAGAATGGGTCAAACAATCTTTCCACCTTCCATGGTGATATATTTTGGAGGTTTACTCCTAATTTGCCCCCTCTGGGCAGAAAACCCACCGGGCACCAGTGAATAAATGGTCAGATATAAGACAATATGAGAGACACAGTGCAAAAGAGTATGAGGCAATTTTAACTGCACTTATCGTTATATTAGGTCATGTGCACTTCTGTGGTGCAAAGGACCTGAGGCTCAATACCCTTAAACCTCCTAGGATACAATATCCCACAAATAGCACAATAACAATATGATCCAGCACTCCAAATTGTAGTAAAACAAGTTATTCAATGTACTGTATGTAATAAATTTGATTCATTCAGCAGGTCTTATTCCAATTTTCTTTATTCAAAAACTCTTCTCCATAATAAAAGCTTCCATAGCCAATGCGTTTTGTCCCATCTGACTTCTTCAGGGCAAAAGCAATATGTGAAATTGTGAAAGATCGAAAAGCCATTTGCGCAGTATGATACGATCCAGGCATACTGCACGAGCGGCTTTTCGATCTTTCACAAATTGTGATGGGCTAACGCCCAATGCCGTACTTTGGTAGATGACCTATAAACAAACTGGAGACCAGTCACTGAAATTACATTAAGTCTCTTTGAGGAGATTTTGACTAGACAAGGCCACACGGATATTAATCCAAGGAGAATGGACTGTACATGATTGATAAATCCATGAAAAGAGGTTTATGTATTACTGATAACATCTATAAAAGGTCACCATATTGCTTTTGCCCTGAAGAAGTCCGATGGGACGAAACGCGTTGGCTACGGTCGCTTTTATTATGGAGAAGAGTTTTTGAATAAAGAAAATTGGAATAAGACCTGCTGAATGAATCAAATATATTACATACAGTACATTGAAAAACTTGTTTAACTACAATTTGGAGTGCTGGATCATATTGTTATTGAGATATAAGACAATATAAAGATGCGCCCCCACCCCACAACTGACCCAATAGTCTTTCTTCCTGGGAGGTGGATTGGGGTATTTTTCCAGAATCTCGTGTCTGGTGGCAAAAAAACAAGAAAATAAAAAAGGGGGGATGGTCCTTATTCCTACACCAAAATGACCCCAACAGTCTTTCTGCCTCCTTCTTGGAATGGGTAAATACAATGTCAATTAATACCATGATATGTGCAGGCCTGACAATGGCAATATGAATAAATGCAATGTCAATGTATGCCATAACCTGTGCCCGCATAACAATGTCAATGCCCAGAAATGCAATGTCAATGTATGCCATAATCTATCCCCACACAACAGTGATGATACCGGCAGTTGCAATGTCAATGTATGCCATAATCTATGCACAAATGATATTGCTGTTACCAGTAAAAGCAATGTAATTTTTTAGGAATGCATAACTATGTCAATATCAGTAAAGACAATATCAATGTACGCTATAACAATTGTATGCACAATGTTGATAATTTCGATAAAACATATACCAGTGACTGCCATATTATTTTTAGGAGTTAGAGATGAACTCGCACCATTGTTTTCGGATTTACCCAAGGTGACCTTCCCGCCAACCCGAGTCAGAGATATATGGTCAGACAGGTCCTGCGACCCACACCCATGCCTATCGAAAAACAGGTCACAGGTGGGGACTCTCTAACCCAAAGACAAACGTGCACCCAGGCAAAACCCTGATCGATTCCACAGATAGATGGTTGCACCACAAACAGGTCTGGGGCAAATGGCCACAATAAAACACAATTGACCAAAGCTAGATACCACATGTAGATAGAAACACTCAGGAAGTAGTGATTGCACAGTCATCATGACGGACATCTGGACACCTACACACTGACCCACACCAGCTCTCCCCAAGGTCGAGAGCCATCTGTGTCCTTATCTGATGCCCAAGCTTGATAATTTATGACTGAGATGCTTTTCAAAAATGCTGAACTTACTTTATTGTACCTCATGAGATGTATATAATAACAGCCAAAACTTTGTTAACAGAGAGAGTTTCCACAGACGCATTCTGTCGAGACTCTCCCGGATGCTAGGTTTCGTCGAACCAACTTTTTCCTGTTTTGCCAAACACCTCTTGTCTTTTAATTTCTTTAACCTAAATTCATATCGGAGCAACATTTGTGTGAGCCAGATAGGAGAGATTGATTTATCGAGCCCAACTGCTGCCGAAGTACAAGGACCCCTGCCCGAACAGATTAATCTCTGTAAACAAGATTGGTCAACACTAGGAGATTATGGACAGAGCGCTGAAACTTTTCAGACACTCATCCCAGTCACAGATCTGGGGTGAATCCATCATCGTTCTTTAGCTCACTTTGCCACCCCAGTTCAGACCCAGCTAGATGCAGATTAGTCTTGACCCTGTGCCTCATGGGAACAGTCCAAACCCAATTGCCAAGCCAGGTTGTTCCTGGACCGGAAACAAGCATCCTGGGACCGGTTTCAGAGTAACACCCCTCATCAGCCAGTCTAGCTTGAATTCAGTGGCAAAGTGAGCAAGGGACCCATGTCTGGGCATACCCTGCCAACTTAGGGCGAACAAAGCAAACACAGGGAGATGATGGATGGAGCGCTGAAAGTTTTTAGACACTCACTCCCAGTCACAGACTGTGTTGAATCCATCATCGTTCTTTAGCTCACTTTGCCACCCCAGTTCAGACCCAGCTATATGCAAATCAGTCTTGACCCTGTGCCTCATGGGAACAGTCCAGACCGAACTGCCAAGCCAGGTCTTTCCTGGACTGGAAACAAGCATCCTTGGACCAGTTTCGGGGTAACACCCCTTATCAGACAGGCTAGGTTGAATCCAGTGGCAAAGTGAGCAAGGGACCCACGTTTGGGCATACCCTGCCAACTTAGGGCAAACAAAGCAATGTTCCACACCACACTGCATTACACAGCCTGGTGAGGAACATGCAGAGGCTACCTGTTCCCGTCTGAGCGCCGAACCATGGCGTACAGACCAATCACAACACTGCATTGCAGAGTTGTGATTGACTCTGGGGAGCCTGTGTACCCGGGTGCTTCCTGCTGCCGGTCGGAAAAGGAAGAACAAAGATGAGGACTGAGGAGAGGTGGCAGCCGGCCATTTCAGGTAAGTCAGTTTTTTTACATTTACTCCACACCCTCCCAACCCGATGCCCCCTCCGCCGCCCCACTACCCCAACCGGTAGCAGCCGCTACTGGTCTCTTTTACATTTTTTTCATTTTATGCATTTATTGATGTTGTGGTGCTGTCATATTTTGCAATGTACTGCATGTCTAAATGTTATGTCATGTTAGTAAGGCTCTGCTTTATGAAAATAACCATTTCTTTCCAGATCAGATTTTAACGTTTCTTACTTTATTGCTACAAAGGCAACTCATACTGCTTTGAACTAACAATTGTAATCTGTTCCAGGTTGTTACTATTTCAGTGCATTTGTCTTTTGTTTAGTGTTAAATGTCCTTTTTAAAGCATTGATTTTTATATTGCGCTCGTAACCAGTAGATTGGTTTCGGTACCACCCCATGTACACTGCTCCCCAAAATTTGAGTAGAATTTATAATTATTTAAAGAATCTCGAGCCAATCCAAATTTGCAAAATTCTTAAAACAAGTTCTCCAATCCATCATAGAGACTCCACTAAGCCACATCCAAGCACGTTTCCACACCCAGGCTAGGAAACTAGAGAAACATTGCAGCGAGTGGCACGATCATTACAAAGCCCATGCATTTACCTGGCCTGAGGGGGGAACATTCGATACCAACATCAAAACTAACATCCAAATCAGATTCAGGGGACTGGAGAAGGCCAGCCATTAGGGCAGTCTTTTTTGGACCCCAGAGACGCAAAGAATGCCAGCAAACTCCCAGGGAAATTATAGGAAGGGAGTAGGGGGAAAGATTTGCTCATCCTTTTTGAGACCTACTCACAGAATGGCCAAGAGGTGGGTCGTTTGTGTTAGAGAACATGACGATGGTGGAGTATTGCATCAGACACGGGAAAATGAACACAGACCTGGATTTCCGTATATGCAGCAATGCCTCGCAAAGGGAGAAAGGAAGCAGGCAGAGAGGAAGAAGGAGACAACAAAAGAAGGGAAGCAGAAGGGGACCTGGTCGCTGCTGAAATCCCTCGTAGCTAAAGGGCAGCATGGGTTGGAACAGCTGTAGCTGTAATGGCACATAAGGCGAGGGTGCCAATGGGGGTACTGCCTCAGAGGTTCAAGAAAGAGACAGCATCAGGGGGCGTGGCCAACAGCAAAGGGAAATGGCCGCATGGTAGCCTAGCTCCGTCGCGCCACTCCCGATAAATCCGGATTGAATTATCTTGCCCCGGCCAAAATCGCTCGCTGTGGCACCCACCTGGCCCTGGTACCATGCCCATTGGCTGTGCAAAGGATTGCCTCCATCGGAGGCGTTCGTGAGAGTGCAAGTGACCTGAGCAGTGCGGCGGCTCCGGCAGACCTGGGCGTGCCCCATCGCTTCCCTGCCGTGCGCACTAACCTGCACCGCGGTTGCGGCGTGGTGTACGGGCCGGCGCCTGGGCTTGAGAGGCTGTGCTGCGATTCGCATGCCGGTGGTATCAACGGTGAGTGTGCCGCGCCCACCGCTGATCCTGCAACAAACAGATTGATTGCCTGTGTGCCCCAAGTTCTGGTGTGCCCCGCGGGATGTCGGCGGCCCGCACGTTTCACCATTGCAATACCTGGGCTTGATCAGGCCGGCCCTGAAGACATTTCGTGCAGCGTCCCACCCTGGGTTTTCCTGGGGGCCACAGGAGCAATATCAGCCCCATGCTTGTGCCTCGCGCAATGCCCACTATTCGCCCTGGGCCTTAATCAAGTGACACTGTGCACCGTGACTGCGGTACACCTGGCGGTGCTGCCGCGTATGAAGTGAACACCGCAGCGGTGAATTGGGCCCAGAGTGTGGTCTCTGAAACCTCTAATGGTCAGTTGGGGCACCTGAGAGACGCGCTACAGCAGCGCAGTGTGGACTTGAACCCGCGCCCATTCGACGGCCCCGGCGTGGGGGTGCAGCCTGGGGGCCCTGCTTGTACAATATTTCGGGCGGTGGGGGCCGCGGCTCCGCCCGAATCCGGCCGGCCACCATTGCCCTTACCAAGGGAATAGCGGCTATATAGCCTCTCTGCAAAGGGGGGAGTTGGAATTCAACATTCACTTCAACCAGGGTTGTCTGGTGTTTAACAGTCGAAGCTCCCCACTGTGCTGCACGTCGACCAACTGCTGTTGTTCCCTCCCAGTTCCCTGGTTTTTCTCCCCCCCCTCTCCTCCACCAGTGTGGGACTCCTTTGATATAGTGCTATTTTTGGGTCTGGGCCCTGCTGGTGAAAACCGACAGGCCGGTGTGGGCTCGTGCTCACGGCAGGCGGCGGTGATTAGCTGGCATGGCTCGTCTCCTTCTCTGATATATCGCACTCACCTGCTACATCATGGCGAGCGGCCGCACTGGTTGAAGCACGCTGCAAGCCAAATTGGACAAATTCGCTTGGCAGAAGGGCCAGGATGAGACACAGTCTAACCCCGAACCCGGTGGGGATCAGCCAGACCCCACGTTGCAGGACATCTTAAATGCTATAACGACGGTGAGTACCTCACTGGAAGCCCGCATTGATACAGTTGCCACGGAGGTTTCCTTGATTAGAGCGGACATGAGGAAAATGTCTTACCGCATCAGTGCCGTCGAAAGCACTACCAAGGAACTGTCGAACGACACGGACCTACTCAAACGACATGTGACCGAACTTCAAACTACACAGGAGGCAATGACCCTACAGCTCGATGATTACGAAGGCCGCATGAGGCGTAATAACATTCGCATCTTAGGGGTGCCGGAACGGCCGAAGGGCAGGCGGCTGACCTCTTTGTCGAGGAATTGATACTCCAAAAGCTCCAGCCAAGGGGTCTCTCCAAATGTTTTTCGATTGAACATGCGCATCGAGTACCCGGGGGTAGGCCCAAACCTGGTGCGCCTCCCCGACCTCTTCTGGCAAGAGTGTTTAACTTTCATGATAGGGACACCATACTCCAGACGGCGAGGGCGAGGGCGGCCCCACCGCTGGCGATAGACAACAGCAAAGTCACCTTCTTCCCAGACTTCACCCTGCGGGTTCAGAAACAGCGTCGTAGTTTCCTGGACGTGAAGCGTGCGATGAGGGACCAAGAAATCAGATACGCTATGCTGTTCCCTGCTAAGCTACGGGTTGAGTCGGAAGGGAAAATATGGTTTTTCACCAGACCCGAGGACTCATGGGACTGGCTCGAAGGCTGGCGAACTGTTGGCAAGCGTCCCCATAAACCCATGGGGGGTAATGGTAATGCCGGCGGACAACACCAGCGGCAGGGGTCCCCTCCAGGTGGTGACTCAATGGCGCAAGGTCCGAATGGATAGAGGTCGGTGGTCTGCAAGTGCGAGAGACTGCTCTTTGGTTCAACTGACTTCTAGGGCGCAACTCTGATAGATGCAGGCTGTTCTAGTATTCACCGCCTTCTGCATGCCCTTCAGTATACTGGAGATCACTCAAGTCCAGCTCTATGTGGTTATTGGTTTCCTATAGCCATGGCTTGCAGCTTTTTGATTATTGCTGAATAATCACTTAATATGTCTGACTTGTTCATTATGGGGGTCGAATGCCGGGGATGCACAAGTTTTCACGAATTGATGCCCCAGGGAGTGGGGTTGGATCACGTTCCCGATACTGTTGAGGGTGGGCGATAGGCACTCTGCAAGTTGGGGGTGGCGGGTGGTTTTGTGCCCGTTAAGCAGGGAGGCAGGGAGGGGGTGGGAGTTGGGTGTTGGGGGAGGGGGATTTGTTTTATTTGTTTTGTTTTTTGTTTTTATACAATGATAATGTTTGTCTTCTATTTCACCGATGGGTCAAGTAGTATTGCGCAGCACTTCACCTTCTCTATGGCAAGGTTCTATTGCATCACCATGGGGAGTACAGGAAGTAAGTAGGGATGTGTCCATTAGCCCGCCTGAAAATTCTATGCATATGCGGTCTGATTTCCTGACGCATTACATGCCCGCAAGCATCCCCTACCCCCACTGCCCAGTCATAAGCATGTCCTTTATCTCACGACTACATTTCTCACCTACCTATACATTCATGGGACCTCACTTAGCTCTTAAACTCCTCCCATGGAACGTTAATGGCTTGGGTGACAAAATCAAGCGAGGCATAGTTCTCCAGTACCTGAAGCGCCAGGCGCCAGATATTGTCCTTCTCCAGGAGACACACTTAATTGGCAACTCGTGCGGGGCATTGAATAGATGGGGATATCGTTTGGTTGCTCACTCAGGGTTTACTTCGGGTTCTCGAAGGGACAGCGTGCTCCTACGCAGGGGATGTCCGTATATGATACACAGGGCTTGGTCGAATGAACAGGGTAGATATGTAGTGGTCTCTGGCACCTGGGAGGGACAGACTCTCAATGTCGTATCCGTATATATCCTCCCTGGGTTACAGCGACCCGCACTGCGGGCCCTTGGAGCACTCCTGCTGGATTTGCCCTTAGGGTTGTTGGTGCTGGGGGGGACTTTAATCTGGCTGTAGATGGTGCCAGGGATCGCCTCCCGCCTCGCAGGGACCCCCCCCCGGGGGATCTCAATTGACAAAGTTCCTGTCCGCTATGGGCTTGGTGGATATTTGGAGACGACTCAACCCGGCCACCGTACAATTTACATTTCACTCTGGGGCTCACAATAGTCAATCGCGCATTGACCACGTGTTCACTCATGGTCAAGATATACATGCTTTCACTGAATCTAGGTGCCTCGCGCGTGGAATCTCTGATCACTCCCCCCGTTCTCACGACGCTCACACTTGGACAACCCAAACGCCGCACCACCCTCACTATAAATCCCTGGGCGCTCAAGGTACCCCACATTAGGGAAACACTACTCAAAGAAGCTGACTGTTATTTTAAGGAAAATGTGGGGTCGGTCACCTCAGCCCATGTGTTGTGGGGGGCGTTCGGTGCCGTTATGAAAGGCAGAGCCCTATCACTGATGGTTGGACATAAAAGGGAACTCACTAAGCGCGTGGAGGAACTTGAGGAGGATATCCTGACCAGGGAAAGAGCCCTGGCATGTACCCCAGATCCAGAGGCGCAGCACTCGCTGGCGATGGTGCGTCTTGACATTCAGCAGCTTCTGACGGAAGCGGCCAAAGCAAGATATAACACCACTCGACATAAGATATATGAGCATGGTGAACGGACGGGTAAACTTCTGGCCTGGTTGGAGACAAAAGAGCAATTATTCAAGTGGGTTCACTCAGTACGTGAGGCCGCTGCAGACATAATCACTGATCCCCAGCAGATCGCCAAAACGTTTGCTTCTTATTTCTCATTGGTATATACGTCCTCCGAGACGTCCCAGTCATCCATGGCTGCGGACCTCCTGTCGACTATTAAAGTCGCCTGTCTGTCCCCGCAAGACAGAGACTCCCTAGAGAGCGACATTACAGAGGCTGAAATTCAGAAAGCAATTCAAGATGTACGTTCAGGTAAAGCCATGGGACCCAACGGGCTCCCAATTGAATTATTCAAGCCAATGGCTTCCAAACTCTCTCCCCAATTACTGCAAATGTATACCGAGAGCTTTGACGTCGGGGTCCTGCCGGCTGAAGTTAGGACTGCCTCCATTGTGGTCATTCACAAACAGGGCAAACCACCAGATGACTGTAGAGCCTATCGTCCCTTATCCCTCCTTACGGTTGAGGCGGAAATTCTAGCAAAACTATTGGCCAACAGACTCATCCCCTGTATTACCGGGCTTGTACACCCGGATCAATCCCGGTTTATGCCAGGGAGGAACACAGCCTTGAACTTAAGGCAACTGCACGGGGTCCTGGGCAGACGTGACACGATTAGGGAAGATGCAGCTCTGCTATCGTTGGACGCATCTATGGTGTTTGATACCATCGAGTGGGACTTTCTTTTTGCAGTACTGATGAGGATGGGATTTGGACCTAATTTTATCAAGTGGATCCAACTGCTCTACGCCCAACCGACCGCACATGTGACAGTTACCAATCACGTCTCTAGGCAATTCCCATTGAAGAGGGGCACTAGACAGGGGTGCCCTCTGTCGCCCCTGCTCTTTGCCCTGGTGCTGGAGCCATTGGCCGTCTGGGTCAGGGGAGACCCGGAGATCAGGGGTCCGAGGTGGACAGAGGACCACGAAGACTGTATCTCACTATATGCGGATGACATACTCCTGTACTTGGCCTCACCCTCGCGGTCCCTCCGCCGGGTCCTCCATATATTTCATATCTTTGGTGCCCACTCGGGGGATGCTATTAATTGGACTAAGTCCCAACTCTATGTACGGTGGGGTGCACCACCACACAACCCTAGGGGCTATGACATACCAGTGGCGTCACAGGGCTTCAAGTACCTTGGCATATACATTACACCAGATCCGACTCTATTCTATGAGTCAAACCTGTTAATACCCTTGACTCGACTTCGATCCGACGCTAAACATTGGCGATCCCTCCCCCTTACTCTCCTGGGACAGGCAGCACTTTTCAAGATGCTAGCACTGCCACAATACCTCTATACATTGCAGAACGCCCCTACTGTGATTCCTGACACTTATTTTGCCAGTATTGAAAGCGTGGTGCGAGGGCTGCTGTGGGATGGTCGGGCCCCACGCATAGCCATGAAAAAACTGACGATGGGATGGTATGATGGGGGTATTGCACTACCCGACATGCGGTTTTACTATCAGGCGTCCCAATTGGTTGCAATCAACAAATGGGTACATGGGGAATACGATGACCCAAATTTCCGTACAGACCGATGGCTCCTGGGATGGGGGGATACAATATGGCACTTTACACAAACCCCCGCAAGCTTAACCTCACGGGACCCACTGCACGCACAGTGGAGGTCTGGCATGGTGTAAATAGGAAATGGGGCTGGCATAATAAGGTCACAAAAGCCACACCACTCTGGGAACCAGACATGCTGGGTCAACTCAGCCAATGCCCTGGGTTTGACAGATGGGACATGATAGGCATCTCGACAGTGGGGGACATATGGCTGGGGGGAAAACTGGCCACTTTTGCAGACCTGCAGGCTAAATACCAATTAGCGCAAACCGAGACATTCAGGTACTTACAGATAAGCCACGCAGTCACAGCTGCATTACCCAAGGATACCCCTCTACCCGAGTCCTCTCCGCTGGAGGTTAGATTGATACTTGACCCTATGCCTAAAAAAGCTATATCCCTTACATATAAAAAGCTGCTAAATAATCACCCAGACCTCATGCTGCACCTGCGGCAGCACTGGGAGGCAGACCTGGGGGACCCAGATGAGGAAGATTGGCGTGATGCCTTGGCTTCTCCCAGAGAAGTGGCTATTCCAATGAGATTGCGCCTGGTCCAATTGAAGATCCTCCATCGGGTATATTTAGACGCAAGGACTTTGGTTAAATTGGGTAGGAGGATGGACCCCTTGTGCCTCCGGCAATGCCATCAACCGGGAACCTTCCTTCATACCCTTTGGGACTGCTCAGTAGTGCAACAATACTGGAGCGGGGTTACAAAGCAGATGGAGAGAGCGGGTGGTAAGACTAAAGGCCTCCCCCCAATTGTGTCTCCTAAATGTATGGGATGCCACTGATTTAACACAAACAGAGAAAACGTGGGCTTCACTGGGGTGGGCTATTGTAAAACGAAATATTGCGCAAAAATGGGGGGTGGGGACGGCTCGACCTTATGTGATTGGGCGGTTGACATGGACAGGGCGATGATCGCTGAGAAGGGTGTATTCAAACATAGGGGTTGCCCTAAGAAATGGGAACTCAAGTGGGGGAAATGGAATAGATACAGAGGCAATATCTGTTTATCTCCTACAGTTGAATTGCAGCGTGAACGACACACATTATTGGACATGCCTGGTATCGATACTATGCCTTTACCCGAAGCTGAATAAGGATATTGATCGATTAATAAGTTCCAAATGGCGGGTTTATCTGTTTTGCACATGTGATCTCTTATGTATTGGCTGCAGGGTGGACATGCTGGGCACTATAATTATGATCACACAGCAGAAAGTGTACTGTGTTTTTCTAATGCCATCTGCACTGCAGTGTGTAAATGTGTACTGTGGACCCTACCGTTGCTTTATCATTGCCCTATGTTTTTCTTTCTTTTCATTAATAAAAAACTGTTTAATTAAAAAAAAAAAAAGAGACAGCATGCAGTCATAAATATTCGAGGAAGTAGTACAGACAAACCCCCAAGCCAGGACCAGACTGCCCTCTCCCCCATCCTCACGACCCCAAGTGAACTGCTGGCCCCACATTTATCAGATGGAAGGGACACTCTCGCTCTCACGTGTCCCTTGCTATCCGTAATGCAGTGATCTGACAAAGAGCCCACTGTGATGATTCTGGTAAATAACATGCCCCACAATTTCCTGATTGACACCGGGGAAACAAAGTCCTGTCTAAAAGAAGGGATCGTGCCCCTGTCCAGAGACACACAGGGATTCTCGGGTGCTGTCGTAAGGGTCCCCTTCACAAAACCCTTAGGGGGAGATTTACAAAATCTCCACGCACTGCAGCAGAGCCTCCCGCGAGGCTGCGCTGCATTGCACTACAGGGAGGGAGCAGGAGAGCGCCTTATTTTCAAAGATATGGCTCTCTCCTCCCCTTTCCCTTGTGCTGATGCCAGCTGCCGTGCACCATGCACACACCTTAGTGCCGTAGTGCTAGGGTGTGTGCATGAGTGTCGCATAGGTTTTGTACAGGAAGGGTACCCTTCCTGTACAAAATACTATGCTAGACACGATGCAAAGCTTTTCCCACTTTGCATACGTGCTGCAGAGTGCAGCACGTATGCAAAGTCAGAAATGGAAGGAGAAATGAAAGCATTTCACCTTCCTTGCTCCTAGTTGAAATGGGCGCAGTTGTTTTACGCTAAACCCAATCAACTGTTTTTAGTAAATTGAGTTTAGCATGAGAAACCTTGGGTGGTTACATTGGAATGCCCATGCACCACCCTTGGTACGCCCCCATGGCGCAAAGTAATGCGAAGAAGCGCAATGCGCTGCTTTGCATTACTTTTACAATATTTCCAGCGCTAACCAAGTTTAGCACTGGAAAGTTAATTAGGAAAAAAAGATTTTGCGCTGTTTTGCGTCACTTTAGTGATGCAAACACGGCGCAAAATCTTAGTAAATCTCCCCCTTAGAGTTAGAAGTAGAATGGAGAAGGGGGAAGGTGCTGCTGCTGTACCCCAGTCATCTTCTAACCTCCTGGGTATAGACTTGATTGCCAAATTAAACATGACCATCCACCTCTCAAAGGGCGGGACAATGACGTTCTCTACGCCAGGAGTCACCCCGACCAGACTCATGTCCCTGGTATGCCCACAGGGCCCGCAAGAGCAACAACACCCACCGATTAACCGGCCTTTACTAGTGACGTTCTCACCTTCGTGGCTAACACCCATGAGTTGCTGGGACGAAAGCTGCAATTGCCATGTGTGTTCGTATTCCGCCAGGAGGGCCACTATGATGCAGAACCCTAACAGGAAGACCTGTTCTGCTTGGAGGTCGTCAAGCTATGGCCCAAGTATGGGGTACTACTGGCAACAGACCAGGCAGGCCACAGTGGGCATGCGTCATCTTCACTATGACTGGCACCAGCGTACGGGGGATAACTGATGACCACCTATTTGATGAACACCCAGGGGCCACAGAAATCATCTTTGCTAACAGCATACTTCTTAGGGTAGAAGTACGGTGTGAGGCCCTGTTGTGCCTGGCAGTGCTCACTACGTGGCAGGACTTGGCCATGTACCAAGACAATTGTGGGTCAAGGGGCCCTATGATGTAGGGCTCATCAACACCGTGGACCCAGTGTGAATACCATTGAGAGAAAGGGACCTCCTGCCACCCATGCACCAGTATCTGCTCTCAAAAGTGGCAGATGAAGGTAATCGCCCACGATCCAGTAGACCAGGGGGTCCTTCACTGAGGAGTCTCCGCATGCAATATCCTGAATTTCCCGGTTAAGAAGAACCAGGGAGGAACTTGGCACTTGTTTCAGGACCTGCGCCCCCTCAATGACATTGTGGTCCAGTGGTGGCTAGCATGTACCGAGGGTGGTGGTGCGGGTGGCAAAAACAATAATAAAAAATAAAACACACTTACCTTGATACATGACGTCCTCCTCCACTGGTCTTCTCTCTTCCAGGCAGGCTCCAACTCGTAACCCAGCCAACTCCCCTAACCAATCCTGGCGTTGCTCTCACCAGCATGAGTGTAGCACCAAGATTGGAGGAAGCGGCCTTACTCAGCGCTCTTAAGAGAACGAGAGGCCTCCCTTTCTCTAACCCAGCTGTCTTACACAGCTGAGTTAGAGAAGTATAAAATGCGCCTATCTGGCTGGCCATCACAAGATGGCCAACCGAACGGACATGCACATTTTAAACTGAAGTACACAGCTCTCTGCTGCCACTAAGCAGCAATAGCCCGCTCTGTCCTTAAACTCAGTTCGGGACGGGTTGGTTCCTGAAAAATAAAATAGAAATAATCTAACTTTATTACCATTTTATTTTTCAGCTCTGGCTGGGGGCTTTTCTTTGTGGGGTGACACTCCTCCGCTCAAAAGGAGGAGCCGCCCCTGTTGTGGTCCAAGAATTCCCAGTTTTACCAGACCCCTTTGTCATACTGACTAGCATACCAGCAGATGCCCACTACTTCTCCATGATAGATATAAAGAAAGCATCCGACTACACACGGGCAGCTACTATTTTACGGCATTCATCTTCCACATGGTCCAGCTGCTATTCCAGAGACTACCACAAGGATACTGCGAATACCACAGTATTTCCAACAGAATACTGAGAAAGGATTGCACCAACTTTCAGTTGAGCAGCAGCCTCACACAGTATGCTGATAATATCTTGGTCTGCAGTACGTACAAGGATCTATGCTGCCAAGCAATGATAGCCCTCCTAACAGCACTTGTCACAAGAGGATACACAGTAGAGAAAGGGAAAGTGCAATATGTGCAACAGAGATTAGCTATCTAGGTCAGTTCATCTCAGAAACTGGCTGTCGGATCACGCTGTCAGGACTGTGATCTCTTAGATCCCAACCAGCACAGGAGCAGAAAGACGCCTAGCTCCCAATGCCCCTTTTGGAATGTTCCTGCTAGGTCTTAAGTTCCCCTTCACAGGTAAGTACCAAGGGGGGAAAGGGGATGGGGATAAGAAGAGACTGCCAATGTCGATATTCTGCCTTTTCTGGTTTTCGTTTTCTTCTTTCTCCTTTCGGTAGCTGCAACAATTACAGTTCTCTCAATACTTTCTAATGTTAGATTTTACAACATTTCAAATATATATATATATATATATATATTAACCAGAATAATCTTTGGCCTTTGCTTCTCTTCTATAGTCTTCTTCTGATGAATAAATACTATGATGTAGTGACGCCTTGAAACGTGAGAGATAAGCGCCAACGTGATTATACTTATGTTTTCCAGGAAGAGCTTGAAACTGAAGCCCCTCAACAAGAAACTCTTCACCCAGGAGAACTCAGGTAAGTGCAAGGATTAACCTTCTATTTTAATTTATGCATAGCAAGGTCAACACGAGTGGAAGGTTCTTGAAGGACTCTATTGTTTAATCTATAGGAACAGAAGTTCGTTTATTGTGACACTGCAACTTGAAACTATTGTTATACTTCTCGTTAGTTAACTAGGGAATAGTTGGGGATCTATTCAGCTTGGGACCAAGATATTTATCATCATCTACTGTGGAGAGATAACGCGACGTGTGAAGACTACGCGTTCGCGAGTTCCACACCTCTGAGAAAACCTTGCTCTGAATTGGGAACTCTGTTCCGCGCTAAGCATGCGATAAATCAACTATGGAAATTTTATACGGCATGCACCGAGGAACAACGGTGACTTTTCAGGCATGCGCTGAGTAACAATGGTGAATTGTCAGGCATGCACCGAGTAAATACTGTAAATTTTATTGGGCATGCGCAAGTTCACTAACCTTAATAATGAACGGGAAAGAGGAACAGGAAACCGGCGAAGCTAAATGACGCCCGTCGCTTCTACCATCTCTATTCTGAACACGACGGAAGAAGGCAAGTGAGCTCCTTACTCTGGATATTCACTGGTGAAGTGCGCAGTGGAACGTTAGCGCGCGCTTCACCAAACGGGAGAATTCCATAAAGGCTGGAACGCTAATCAGTGAGCGAGTTGACGGCCCTCTTGGAATTCCAACGCCGCCAACTCGTACTCCAGCTGGGTACATTGCAAGACGTAGGACTCAGCTTACAACGTCTTGAAGTCAAAATGCAGGCTACAAAGGGCTCGCGAGGAGGAAACCTCCTGTGAACCCTGACACATGCTTGAGTGGGCAAATTCCATCCAGACCCTGCCACCCCCCAGAATGAAAATAGTTATGCAAAAGTTTTCAGGCTGTGTAACTATGTTCAACAATGGGTCTTCAATTATAGCACACTCATTGCTTCCTTGCTCGGAGCAATGAGGAAGACAAAGACAGGCAGTCAGGAGTGGGTATGTACATCCAAGATGAAGGAAAACTTTGACAAACTAAAAACGGAAATATTGCACTCCCCCGTGTTAGGTACGCCAAATATAGGAAAGAGTTCTTCCTATTCAGCCACAGGTGAGCCATGACAGCTGTTCTAACACAAAGGTACTCCCTGCTGCCATACAAAAAGGAAAGAGCACGCTAACCATGCAACGGGTGCCGGGGCATAAACATATGCTCTCTAAACGATCCCTAAAAATAGTCAGGTGCCATCTGGTAAATCCTGCCACTTCCCTAGTGCACAAGGTCAGGGAGTGTGATGAGACCCATGACTGTATGACTCACACCCCAGATGAGATCTGCCAGGCTGAGGGAGATCCTATCTCCGAAAACGAGGTACTGTTCATTAACGGTTCCTCCACAATAGAACAAGAGACGGGGTGAGGTATACGGGGGCAACTGTGGTGATGGCCCTCAGACACAAACCTTCAGATGGCCTATGGGGCACAGCACAACTGACTCTCCTCCCCCACCTCTTAGCACAGGCTGCAGAGCTAACAGCATTGATTGAAGCACTTACCCAGAGCTCAGGAAGAACATTGAACATCTATGCTGACTCTGCGTAATACACCACCAAGGTGCACTTAAGCATAGGAAGGTGGAGAAGACGAGGATTCCTAAAATCAGATAGCAACCCCATTGTGCACTGAGACCTCCTGGAGCTGCTAATAGATGAGCTAACTTTACCTAAGCGCGTAGCTGTGGTGAAGTGTGCCACCCATACCGGATGCAAAGACTTAGTGTCCCGGGGAAAAGCGTTAGCAGACCAGATGGCAAAGAGAGCAGAGTATGGGAGGGTTCGCAAGACTCACATGCTGCCCTTGCAGCAGAATAAGGAGATCAGACTATCACACGACAAACCAAACATGGAGACAGCAAGTTTGTATCTAAGGGAACTGCAGAAAATGACTCCTATGGAAGAAAGGGAATTGTGGCTGGCCAGGGTCTACACACAGACAGCACACAACTTCATATATTGACACACAACTCTGGAAAACCTGTGATGCCCCAAAGCCTAATCAACATAGCCTTAGCTCAACTGCATCTACCTATGCACATGACCAAAGATAATATGGTAGCAGAGCTCCACAGTAAGTGGTTCATCCTCTACATTGTGAAGATAATAACCATGTGCTTCAATGAATGCACTGTCATCTCCTAAACCCATGCTGAAGGTCCTCTGTGAGCCATAGCACTATTCAAAGCCCTACATATCCATTTCATTGACAATATAGACCAATGTGCGAGTTATCAATACCTGATAGTTGTGGTCTGTCATTACTCCAGGTGGATTGAAGCCGGCCCTTACGTAGAGTGTGACGCCAAGGCAGTGGCCACGTTTCTCGTCAGCTAGGTGTTACCCTGGTGGGGAGCACCTGACGTCATCCAATCGCATAATGGCAGCCACTTTGTCAACCCATTGTTTGAACTCATCTGCCCCCTCCTAGGTATCACTTATGAATTTGTCTCAGTGTATCACCGTCAAAGCAATGGCATTGTGTTGAGAGAATCCACGGCCTTCTCAAGAACAAAATTAGTAAAATCAGTGCCAGTCTCAATAAAAAGTGGCTCCACTGCCTCCCCCTAGCCCTCTTTGCATTAAGGAGCACACCCAGCAGCAATTATCACCTCACACCTCACCAATTGTGACAGGCAGACTAATGGGGACACCCATCCCAATGATTAGGACAAAATCAAGCACAGAAGCAAGCTCCCAGGTACTGCGGGATGAACTGCACATTTACCTCATCAAGCTAACTTAGACTACTCAGTTTTTGACCAAACAGGTCCACCACCGAAGCGATTGGGGGTCAGACACCAACCAACCCTACCAAACACCTGAGACAGGGCAATAAGTCTACATCCACAACTTTGTACGGAAGTGGAAGCAGGCCAAGTTGAAAGGGCCCTACTGAGTAATATTTTTAACTCGAACTGCCATCAAGGTGGAAGGAAGGAAAGCTTGGGTCCACGTCCCTGATTTGTGACCCTAAGATGCATCTCCCCGACTAACTACCATATAGTTAGTGGGAGAGGTGTGGTACAGCATCTCCCCGACTAACTACCATATAGTTAGTGGGAGAGGTGTGGTACAGCGGCCAGGGCGTCTGACTCCGGAGCACGTGGCTCATGGTACGATTCTGGCGCCGGTGGCAGCTCAGCCCAGCACCATGTGACTCTGGGAAATAGCTCGCTTAATTTTCTCGATGGCCCCCAGTGCCTTGAGCTCTTAGGGGTGATTAGTTTGCGCTTTACAAATGCCGGGTTATAATTATGACATCTACGTAGCTGGGAGAGGGAGAACCCAAAATACAAAGTGCATTAAACCAGTTTAGCACTCACTATTCCCTGAAATTCTAGCACCTCAGTAAACAGTTTAAAACTCGCCCTCCTCCTAAAACCTTAGCACTTCCTTTTCAGGACTTCGTGATGAAATAATTGCTCTCGGTGAAACCATTGAGTGCATCAGTTAAATATAAACACAGGTAGTTTCCAGACAGCCGCCTAACCTACAAACTGCAGCTCTTATCCTACAGGTCTGTGGCTGGGCTGAAAGTGCACCAAAACTGCCGCAGGCCGCCATTCCTTTGATCAAAGCTTTTAAAAAGACTCTCTTTCACAAGGCCAATCTCTCAATTAATACAGGATACATTGACTTGTGCAACAACCCCTTGAAAGACGTAGGACCCAATTCACAAAGGTACACTGAGGCGAAAGTCTAACTTTACGACTTTCAAAGGGCATTTACGAGTAGTAAAGTTAGACTGTCTCAGTTTTGGTTTCAGTAAAACTTCAGACCAAAACTTAAGTTTAACTGAGACAAAAGTCTAACTTTACTACTTGTAAATGCTCTTTGTGAATGCCAAAAGTCGTAAAGTTAGACTTTAATCTCAGTTTACCTTTGTGAATCCGGTCCATTGTTTGCACTGCACAAGACACTACTGGGCACCCAGACGACAGACACCTTACACGAAGGTGACCCTACAGCCTTCAAATGCTTTCTAAGTTATGAATTTTTGTATTTCTGTCAACTCTCTATTTAGCCGGGGTGTTCTTGAACCCCTCTGGAGCTATTAGTATGCCTAATCTTGTAAATTTTGCTTCTAGATTCTTGTAACGCATGCGCAGAGACCTCTCTCACCTTACATACTCTTACGCTGAATGAAACACTAGTATTCCTCACGCACTACACAGCGCACTCCTACAAAACACCTGGTATCAACACATGACCGTCACAGACACACAAACTATGAACAAGTCATGTTATATATGTTCATTGATGTAGGCGAAGACAGACTTTACATATCCCAGGAGATAGCCCTTGAAAGAGCAAAATGCTCATCCTGCTGTACCTATGTGAGATGAGGGCGAAGATCCAACCCCATAGAGATGAATCCCGTTGGGCACTAGTAAACATCACCCGGCACGAGACCAACCCAACTGCAGTATATCTCTTCACCAAGCCTAGTGACATCCAATCCGAGGTAGACAGGATGCATATAAGGGGCACCATAGGGCAGGACACTTTTTGGCCCCGGGGACTTCGTAGAAAAGAGGTTCCTGGAGGTAGCAGGAGCACCGCACCAGTGCTCAAATAAGTCCACTCCCACCTCTGTCTGCAGTCCCAGGGTGACCCATAACATCTTTGGAGCCATTCTTTAATGACAAGTGGACCCTGGACATGGAATTCCAGCACAGCCTCTCATCGCGGGGCGAAATGAGTCCCAGGGGAGAGGGTCCAACACTAGCAGAGACACCCCGTGCCATGAAATTTGGGATACCAAGATTAATAGGTACGCATGGTTGGAGAGGAAGGGGCAACCCTTAATTGTATGGAAACTTACACTGTACTCATTATGTTTCAGAGGCAAAGGAACCATACCATTGGGCAAAAATGAGAGCGGCGGCCTGATACTGTACATACTGGACCTGCAATGGGGCACCTCCAGGTTGATGGATTTCCACTGGCAAGGTGGCGACTTTGCCTACACCCAGCTTCTTCCTGAATGGCGGGGCCTCTGCACCCTCGTGACCAACACACCACAACCCTGGTCATCGCTGGAGAAGATCTGTCTGAGTTGTCTCAACATCCATAACAGAAGAAAACAATTCTGTTGGTATTAGACTCGGAGGAGAAGAACTGCTGATTATTTTGGCTGGGCTCAATACAAGGACCTTCCAGAAGAATTTAGACTGTTCACAGACACTCTAGTAAATGTCAGAGGGTCAATTCCCTTCTTCACCATGCAAACAAAAGCAAACGCCCGCTGGCTGCAAATAACCAGGTGGGAGCTCCTGAAGATTATTAATGATACTGAGCTTGGCCTAAACGCTATCAAGGAAGAACTGAGAGCCATCAGCCTTATAGTAATGCAAACATCAGTACGTGTTGGACTTGATGACCACTATGTTTGTCAAGATTGGTGCTTCCTGTAATACTTTTTTCCCCAGAAATGACATGGATAATGGGACATTAGCTCATGCCATCTGAGACCTGCATTATCTGCAAGCCGACATCAAGAAGCAGGGAGGTGCCTGGAGCAGGACTGGTTGCATAGTATCTTTTTGTGGATCTGCTATGGTTGTCCAAACTATTCATGTCACTGATGCCGGTTTTCATTATTATACTTCTGTTATGTGGTTTCCTACAAGTGGGGGTTTCCTGCTTTAAATATGCAGTCCTCAAATTACGACTTACAGACACACACACAGTTTTGATTAATATAACTGTCATGACATATGAGGAGGATAGAGTAGTTGAAGAATCAACTAGAGGGGGGAATGTTGGAATGGGTAAATATGATGTCAGTGAATACCATGATATGTGCAGCCAGACAATGGCAATACCAATAAATGTGATGTCAATGTATGCCATAACCTGTGCCGCATAATAATGTCAATGCCCTTAAATGCAATGTCATTGTATGCCATAATCTATGCCTGCACAACAGCGGCGATACCAGCAGTAGCAATATCAATGTATGCCATAATCTATGCATGAATGACAATGCTGTTACCAATAAAAGCAATGTCGATGTAAGCCATGGTTTAGGAATGCATAACTATGTCAATATCAGTAAAGACAATATCGATGCACGCAATGACAACTGTACACACAATGTTGAGAATTTCAATAAAAATGATACCAGTGACTGCCATATTATATTTAGGAGTTCCAGTGAACTAGCATCATTACTGTCAGATTTACCCAAGGTGATCTCCCCATCCACTCTGGGTGGTCAGAGATACGTGGTCAGGCAGGTCCTGCGACACTCACCCATGCCTATCGATTAACAGATCACTGGTGGGGTCTCTCTTAAACTAAAGACAAATGCGTGCCCAGAGAAAACCCTGATCGATCCCACAGATAAATAGTTGCACCACATACAGTTCTGAGGCAAATGGCCCCAATAAAAAATGTTTTGCCAACGGCTCACGTTCCCAAAAAATACCACAAAGCTAGATACCACATGTAGATAGAAACACACTCAGTGATCACACGCTCCTCATGCCGGACATCCGGACACATACACTTTGGCTCACGCAGGGTCTCCCCAAGGTTGAGAGCCTTCTGATTCCTTGCCTGATGCCCACATTTGTTAATTTATGACTGATATGCTTTTCAGGAATACAGAAATTATTTTATTCTACCTCAGACACTTTCTGTCGAGACTCTCATGGCTGATGCATTTAATTAAACTAACTTGTTCCCGTTTTGCCGAACACTTCTTGTCTTTTCCTTTTTTGAAGGTAAATTCATATCCAAGCAACATCATCGAGGGGTAGATTGCAGAGCTTACTCTTAATCTTCCCCCAAAGGAGCAGAAAGCCCACAAGACAAAATTGTCTTCCCATTGTTCCTGGTTTGATCTGTTCCTGTCGTGGGCAGTAGGCCCACCTGCACATGTTGGCTATTGCTTTTATTGACAGAAGTGCAGGAACACTGAGTGGTAGAAATTTGGGGTAACCTCACAGATTCCCAACATTCCTATGCAGAAATGTGGGAAAATATGTGACTTTAGTCCAAGTTTGAGGATATTGGAGCATTGTGAGTACGAAAACATAGAGTTACTGACAACAAGTCACACCACCCTGGACTCCCTTGATTGTCTAGTTTTCAGAAATGTCTGGGTTTGGTAGGTTTCCCTGGTTGGCTGCTGGCCCCACGCCCAAGTATGTCAGCCACTTACTTCTCCAAAGTGGGTCAATTTTGATGGAGAATTTTGGATGCCTCAACATGCTGTTTTCCGACGCTTCCTTTTGATAGGCAATGTTTTAGTGCATTCTGGTTGAGAAAACATTATGCTATCCACACAAGCCACACCCACCAGGGGAAGTGTGGAAATTGTGGGTAGTGGGAATTTTATGAACCCCTGCAAATTCTGCAACCTTTTTCAAGGTTTGCAAGGCATCCTGGGGAAGAAAATATAGTGGGACCCCTGCAACTCACATCACTTGGACTCCCTCTAGTGTCAGGTTTTTAGAAGCATGTGTGGGATGGTAGGTTTCCCTGGGAGGCAAACAAGCCTGGGCCCACATTTTGCAACATCGCATTTTGAGGCCTTTCCTCAGGTGGGCACTAGGTCCAACAACACAGCTTTGTTACGATTTTTAGCTCAGAGAAGTGCGGAAATGCTGCATTGTGGGAAAGAAAAGATAATGGTCAATACACTTTGGATTACCATGTGTGTCTAGTTTTCATAAATGTCTGGGTTCAGGAGTTTTCTCTGGGTAGCGGCTGAACCCGAGGCCACATTCAGCAGATACCCACAACTAAAAAGGTTTTTTCATCCCAAAAATTTTATATCTCTGCATCATGTTTTTATCCCTTATCTGTTATGGCCTAGAAGGTATTAAAAATACTTTTTGATACTTGCCTAATATAGGTTAGTCTCGTACCTAAACAAAAGACACCAGCTTGTCCAAACGAGCACTGCAAAGAACTTGTATTTTCAAAGAAGTGTTATTTTAGAGTTAGAAACATTTTCATAAAATGAGCTAGATGGGAAGCAAACAATAATGCAACTGCTTATTGTTCAGATGTATTCACTAAGTGAATGAATAAGACTCCATTTTTAAATGTCAAAAGTGCATGCATGTAAATACAGCATAATTACTGACATTTGTTTTTGCATTGTTGCCATTATCTTTGGCGTTCATTATTTTATAACCTTTTCAATGTCATTTTAGAAAGGAAAGTTTAAAGTGTTTCAGCTTTGAAGTGAAAGGAGCGAAAGTACAGAGATGACTTTGACAGTAATGGAAGGCAAAATGCTTTATTGCTTCTCAATACCAATTGAAAAAAATCAATCTTTATGTCTATATGTTATGTTAGGTTTGCTTATAAAGCGCACGTATCACCCCGGATGGGGTCTCTTGGTGCTATTGCAGTTCCAAAGGTTCTAAAGGCCCAGAGTGAAAGAATGTCAGAAACTAGAAAAGCCAGTCCTTAAGAGATTTTTTGAACTGTTTAAAGTCCACTTGCATGTAAATGCAATGGAAGCACATTCCAGAGCTAGAGAGCTAATTGTGAAAATGAATGCCCACCATACCTTGTGGTGCGAATACGCCGAGGAAGTAAAAGGAATTTCCCACTGGATCTAAGACTCCAATTGGGGGCATACCTCTGCAGTTTACCCTGCAAATAAGGTGGTCCCCTTCCAAATAGGGCTTTATGGACCAAACAGAGGAGTTTAAACACAGCCCGCTTTTTTATTGGCAGTCACTAAAGGGTTCTGAGAATGGCTTCTGAGGCTGAGCTAGATGGAAGATGACTGATGAGCTGTGCCACGGTATTTTGAACCACCTGGAGTATGGAAGACAGTTCCTCATTCATGGTGACCCATAGAACATTCCCATAGTCCCGGCGGCTGAACATAAGGGCCTGGACAAGGGATTTCCTTATCTGCAACGGTAGCCACTGGAAAACTTTCCGAAGGAGGTGCATGACTCCAAAGCAGGAGCCTGCGATAGCATTCAAATGTTCCCTCATGGAAAGGTTTTCATCTCCCAAGATTACCAGGATTCTTACTGTCGCCCTTGCAGTGGGAGCTGGGTCCCAACTCTGAGGCCACCAGCTCTCCGACCGCATGGAAAGGACTTTTCCAAACAGCAAAATCTCTGTTTTGATTGTGTTTAGTTGGAGACAGTTGGACTGCATCCAAGAGGCGATTTTATCCATACAGTCATGGAATATTTCTTTGGTAGAGTCCAGATTAGATCCAATTGTGATGACAAACTGAGTGTCATCTGCATGAGAGATGACCTCGAAACCAAATGATTTTATCACTTGCACCAGTGGAGCCACATAGATATTGAAAAGCATGTGGCTCAAAGAGAACCCCTGTGGCCCTTCCCTGTCCAAGGCTATGCTTTAAGAGCAAAAGGACTCCAGCCGTACCGCATGGGTGTGCTCACTCAGGAAATTCCTCAGCCATACCAGGGCCTTCCCACCGACACCTATCTCCTCCAGTCTTTGAATTGAGACTGAGTGGGAGATGGTATTGAATGCTGCAGAGAGATATAATAACACTATCATCACAGAGTGTTCGCCATCTAAGGAAAGTCTTATGTTGTCTAAGACTTCCTTCAGTGCTGTTTCTATGCTAAAAGAAAAACCAGACTGGGAGGGATCAAGCAGGGAATGACTTTCCAGCAAAGCTGTTAATTGGGAATTTACCAGAGTATCCATAACTTTCAAAAGGAAAGGAAGTAGTGAGGTGGGTCTGTAATTTGCTAATACTTTAGGATCTACTGTGGATTTTTTTAGAATAGGTTTGACCTTTGCTGATTTCCACTTGAGGGGGAATGTTTCCAAGCTCAGGGAAAGATTAAATAGATGAGCAAGAGACAAAAGGAGTGCTGGTGCCAAAGTTGCCATAATATAGGGTGGTGCTGGGGCCTCTGGTTATCCCAACTTTATTCTATTTTTCAGTATTTTGACTTGGTCTGGGGTCACCTTATTAAAATCCTCCAAAAAAACAGGGCAAGATGTTTCAATGGGGGTGGGGACAGCCCTGGTTACCCGTGTAGTCTCTTTTGCAAAGGTACTGTAGATTCTGACAATTTTATCCGCAAAGTAGTTGGCAAGCTCATTGGTGAGGGCCTGGGGGGCCACAACAGATTCAGCGCAGGCTGCAGGATTGGTGAATATATGTATATCTATATCCATATATGATGTAGTAATGGATGTGCAAAGGTGAAATGTGGAGCAGTATATTCAATGCGAATTAATGAATTGTCAGTGTATTACATTGTATAGCAGCTTTTATGTAGCACTTCACCTTAATTCACTATGCCTGTTAAGGCTTGAACCAAAGAAAAGCTCTTTACTTTTTCAGATGGCTGCTTCTGGGTTCTTTACAACGTAAGGTACATTTATTCTTATTTTTGTGTTTTATAGAGCGCAAACTTGACCCGTAAGGGTATCAGAGCGCTTTACAGGATTAACAAGTTGTATACAAAAGACTTTTACATGAGGATCAGCGAGTTACAGGTTACATAGTTACATCAGTTACATCAAAGAGTCACGGAGGGAGGAGGGGGGGAGGGAAGGTAACACAACGGGGAAACGAGGAAAAACAATGTCAGATGACCGGCTGGGTAGGTAACGGCCGAGGGGGTGAAACCCGGGCCAGATTCCTCTATAGCTGCATATGAGAGCTCCACCGGGCATCGGCCAAGGTTGCTCGTGCACTGAGGTAAGTACAAACAGTTTTGGTATCCTCCCAGAGTTACAGGTTACATAGTTGCATCAATTAAATCAATGGATCATTGAGGGAGGGGGAGGGAAGGAAACACAATGGGGAAATGAGGAAAAAATGTCAGATGACCGGCTGGGTAGGTGATGGCTGAGGGGGTGAAACCAGGGCCATACTCCTCTATAGCTGCATATGACAGCTCCATTGGGCATCGGCCAAGGTTGCTTGTGCACCGAGGTAAGTACAAACAGTTTTGGTATCCACCCCGGGGGCATCGTCCAAGATCCATGGAGAGTTCCATCAATGTTCAACCGGGCATGGGCCATGTTGATCCGGCTCTGAGGTGTGTACAATGTTCAAGGTTTCAGACCGGGGGGCGTCATCATAGATCGAATTGGCAGCACCCATCGCGGAGTAACGGGGAGCTAAGACTTACTGTAGGGTTGATATGCACTCAATATCATTGCTACCAGGGGACAGGCCAGGACAGCCACCTTAAGGTCAGGTGTATAGAATGTGTAGGCCCGGGGTTATAAGGCACTCAGCAGTTGCCCCACGCAATTCACTCAGTGTGAGTGAGGCTGTAGTAGGAATAGGTGTAGGGAACCGTCCCATTGCTATACTTTTGCGCTGTAAAGACCCTGATGTGAGCAACAAAAACTCGCTCTGGGCGCCATTTTGGGGACAGGCACAGCCTTTGCCTGGCCCGCCTTCGTGCGACTCTGCCACGATTTCTGGCCATTTTGGGGTCAGGTGGGGCAGGAATGGATCCTCCCCCATCCATCTGGTGCCTCAAGTGACCCCCGACCCCCCCGAACAAAGAGGCTTACTCAAGGACTGCCATGATAGGAGTCTCTAACGAACATCTAAGCTTATTCGCATGTGGAGCAGACGCATAAGCACAAGTTCTGGTCACGCTTGAGATTCAATACTCGGCACCTCCAACAGAAATAGCCAATCTTCGATGTCCTTGCATGGCCGCCATACCAAGGTCAGGCACTGAACAACTATAGGACATCAGAAAGTTGTGAGTGCCCCCCGCTTCAGAATGCTCCATACAGTTGCTCACACTGCAGTCACAACAAGCGAACTCGCTCTTTTCTTGCATAAAACAGCAAACTCGAAGCCGACAGGATAGTTCTCACAGCACATACATCGCCACCATTTTAGGGTCAGGCCGTATTAAATAAAGGATCGCCACGAACCTCAGATCACGCTTGTAATGCTATAACTACCTCATCCGAGGGTGTAGGTATTCGCACTCCCATGGAACCGATGTAAGGCAATCCGTGTCTTAGATGGGCCATTACTGACCTCCAAACATAAGACACTCGCGATCCGCCATTTTGCGCCGTCAGCTCCCAGACACGGCACAGTTATCGGTGGTGATTGCTCCGGCATCCGCAGGTTAAATGTAGCAGCGGTGGCATCCACAGGAGCAGCGCTCCAACAGGAGCCAAAGCCTGGTTCTCCGGTGTGCCATTGATTCCGTTGACCCTGGAAATCGGGTATACTGTCTCCGTAAACGACGGAGTGACGGGATCAGGCAGCCATCGGTGATAGGCTCCACCTATATGCGCTATGATTTGCAAAATTATGTTTTAATCATGCAAACACCAGAGACTATATATATGACCGACTTTGCATCACTCATGCACCACACAATGTGGTGCAAGAGGGACGCAAACCTTAAGTCAGTGTTTTTAATCTATGTAAAGCCACTTTGCGTGGCTCTGAATAGCTAAAAAAATCTGGGGTAATGCAGAGCAAATCTCTGTATTGCATTACTCTGCTCTGGGAAGGCATTCCATGGGCGTTGCGTTGGTGTTACCGCACAACTCCCATGTTTTTGACACATTTCCAGGAATATGTAAACCTGGGAAGGCACCAAAAAGATACGCCTCCCCAGGACAGGCGTAACGAGGAGAAATATTTGTATTTCTCCTTGTTACTTCCTCTTTCTATGTGTTTTGCATTCTGGAGCACACATAGAAAGAGGAATATGCCCCTCAGGAAGGTTTTTGTGCAGAAAGGTGTCCCTTCCCGCACAAAAACTATCCTGCATGGAACGCAAGCACCCATGTACCATGGTGCAAGTGTGCCTGTGTTGGTGCGAGGCAGCCAATTGTGCACCAGTGCAGGGGGAAAGGTCAGGACTGCACTGTATGCATTAAATATGGTGCATTCCTGCCCTTTCCCAGTGAGCAGTGCAGTGCAGGATTGTGACTTGTTGCACTGCACTGCTCAACTATTTCATAAATATGTCCCCAGACTTGTGTAATGCCAAATGCAATTTAGAATTATGCTACAGGACAAAAGCTAAGAAGCTGTATACTTTGTTACTTTTGCACTTGATGCATACCCTAGAGTACAATTTCCTTCACGCAGATGTATGCCCAAACTGTAACTAGTATAAAGTGTGCAATTTAAATAATCATTACACATTGTAAAAGTTGCAAAGTCATTCAGTTTCGGCCTCTGTGCAAAAGTGTATTGTTAGATGAGGCACATGGTAGTCAACCACACATAATAGTGTCACTATTCCTGTTAGGACAACAAGGTGATGGATGGAATGCTTGAATTAATCTCAGCCACGGACAATCGCTTAGGGCCGCATCCCAATCCATTGTGTTTTTGCCAACCAAGCCCACCCAGTTTCTACCCAGCCATATGCTAATCAGCCTTGACCCTCATCTCAATGAGAAAAGTCCAGCCCGAACTGCCAGGCCAGGTTCTCCCTGGACCGGAAACAAGCATCCTGGGACCAGTATCAGGCTATCACCCCTCATCAGCCAGGCTAGCTTGAATCCAGTGGGACAGTGAGATTGATTTGCACATGGCTGGGTCCAAACTGGCATGGCATGGTGATAAAAAAAAACAATGGATTTAGGCCCAGTTCTCTGTACTGAGGGTGAATGTTTGACATTGTTCAGCATTCCGCCCATCAATTGTTCTTTTTGCATTTGTCACCCTAAGTGGGACGAGTATCCCTAGACGTGGGTCCCGTGCTTTTCATGCCACTGGATTCAAGCTATCTTGGCTGATGAGGGGTGACTGATGAGGGGTGATACCCCTCAGCTGGTCCCAGGATGCTTGTTTCCAGTCCAGGAAGGACATGACTTGGGAGTTCGGGATGGACTATTCCCATAGAAAGCAGGGTCAAGACTGATTTGCATATGACTGGGTCCAAACTGGAATGGAATGGTGAGCAAAAAAGCGATGGATTTAGTCCCAGATCTCAGTACTGGATGTGAATGTTTGACATTATTCAGCATTCCATCCATCAATTGTTCTTTTTGCATTTGTCACCTTGAGTGGGACGGGTATGACTAGACGTGGGTTCCATGCTTGTCATGCCATTGAATTCAAACTATCCTGGCTGATGAGGGGTGATACCCCCCAACTGGTACCAGGATGCTTGTTTCCAGTCCAGGAAGGACCTGGCCTGGCAATTCGGGCTGGACTATTCCCATAGAAAGCAGGGTCAAGACTGATTTGCATATGGCTGGGTCCAAACTGGAATGGCATGGTGAGCACAATAAAGGATGGATTTAGGCCCATATCTCTGTACTGGGGGTGATTGTTTGACATTGTTTAGCATTCCGTCCGTCAATTGTTCTTTTTGTTCTATTACTGTTAGGCACAGTAAATGTTTCAGTAATTTAGACCTGAGCTTAACCCATTGTAGCTGTGATTCTGAGCAGACAGGCTTAGGTTAAGAAAATGTGTAAACCATTTAGAAATACAAAAACTATTAAAAAGTCAAAAACACAACACAATAAAAATCACTCAGGAAAAATCAGACTACAATTTATAAAAATAGAGAATATTTTATTGAACAAAATGACTAAAATCTAATAAGGAGGACTGGAGATATGCTTTTTTTTAAAGTTTTAAATAAAAATACTGCAAAAAGTGCAAGTGCCTACCATGGACAACTGGTCACACTAGACAAGGACAAGGGCAAGGTTTAAGGCCAAACACGGAGTTTGGTTCAGATACAGAGACCAGGTTATTTCCAGTCATAAGTTTTACCTTCTGACTTGGTCTCTGGAATGGAAGTCATAAATCCTCAATGGGTCAAGGCAGCAGGCTGTTGTTGAGATGGGTTCCACGAGGCCGGAAAGCCATTAGACAACCTTCTGGTTGACTTTTGTATGAAAGCTTTGAGCAGGAGAATTTAAAAAATCATGGCTGAGGATGGACCCTCACCGGCAAGATACTTTTGGCACCTTTGCCCTTCAGTACCTTCGGACTCAGTCACTGTTTTGAAGCTTAGATTCCTCATGTGGGGCAAAGATGCTAGCTGTAGTCAACAGGGCTCCATGAGGCTGGATATCATCATGCTGTAATGGATTTACTGCTGTAGAAAAGGTCAGAGCAAGAATCTTTGGCCCAGTGGAAACACACCTTTGCTGGATTAACCAGGAAGGTTTGTTCTGGTTGTCTATTGGTTCTCCAGGCAAAAATATTTGAAAAAGTCCCAGCTTTTAGGGTTAGGCAGTATCTATGACGTTCATCCAAGTGCCCCAGGGCCTTAGGAACATTACTTAGGGGTCAGGACTCACTCCAGTAGAAGCCACCAGCATGGTCCAGGGTGGGTCCAGTTGTTACTGGTCAGCTAGACGCTTTAGGAAAGTGGGCTTCTTGCAGCCTTTGGGTCACTGAAGTTTAACAGGAGTTCAGCCTACTGACCCTTGGAGTCCGCTTCTGTGTCAAAGTTGGAGCAGGTACAGCCCTTAGGGTTCTCCTCACAGGTCACAACAGCAGGTGCAGTCCTTGTTCTGTCTTCCCAGGTCCAGCAGTGTTTTGAATAGGGTACTGGAGGGTGCCACATTTATGCCCAGTGCTATTCTGTGGGCAGGAGAAACTCCTGGCGACTCCCTTACCAATGGGGTAAATGTTCCCAGGGGTGACCCTACCCAATTTTGCAGCACTTTCTGGGTGTTGGAAACTATTCTACAGTGCTCCTCTCTACCTAACACCTACATGACAAATCCTTTCTCCATATGCGCAGCTTCCTCTACCCACTCAGATGTGTGGCTATGATAATTGGTAAATCCTCCTTTGTGGTTGCTCAGATCTGTTTCTGGGTGCAGGTCTTTTTCCATTGGGAGTGGAGCCTGACTGGCTAGCAGTGCAATAGATGAGGGAGGCCCATGTGTGAGCTACATCTGCTAGTGACAGGGTATGCTTCCTTTGAAGTTAATTAAGTTCCGTGGCATAGCCCAGATGGCCATCCTGTCAGGGGAAGGAGAGCCACTCTCCCTTTTTCTCAGTTATGTGAGCCACTTCACAACTATTCAAGGAGCAATTCAGGTCCTTAGGTGGCAGTACACACTGGCAGAAAGGTACATTTGGCTCAGGAAGAAACATGGCAACTTTCTATAAGTGCCATTTTCAATATAGCAATAAAACAATCTGACTTGACCATCAAGTTGGATTTTAAATTGCTATTAAAATGAACTCTTGAATCATTGTTCTAGCCACTCCTAAACTGAAGTTTAGTATTATAAGGTGTTATAATGTAATCTAGTGCTTTCCTAATGGAGACTAAGGGGCTGATTCCGATCTCGGTCGGAGGCGTACCCAACACCATTCGGTCGGGAAAAAAGCCATGCGAAAGCCTGTTTCCCGACCGATCCGTACAGCACACCGAACGAGTAAGTACGATGCGCACAACAGCAAAGAATCCGGCCGAGCCGAACTCACCCAAACCAGGTCCTGTTCCCCGACCGAGGCGAATCCGGAAACGCTGAATCGAGTCGCACGGAAGGGAAAATGCAGCTCCGTCCGGCCGAACGAGTACGATGCGCTTCCGTACGCGCCGAACCCGTCGCTACGCACGGCACGTCAAAGCATCCGGGAGAGGCGCACATAAGCTCCGATTCGCGCCACAACACGATCCACGGCTCCGAGATGAACACGGCAGCGACGAGGACGAGGCGAAGCGACGAGGACGAGGCGAAGCGACGAGGACGACGCGAAGCAACGAGAAGGACGAACGACACGAACCAACCATGAATCCCTTCGTCCCGATCATACCAATATTCTACATTTACTACCGGAACAGGCACGGACGCGTACGGCGCAGAAGGTAAGCCAGACACCAACCACAAAACACATACAACACGTACACGACACATCACACACACACAGGGATGCAGAATATACTTACACCAGCAACAGCAGCACCATAGGGGCGTGATGCCCATCACCAATGCCACATATGCGCACCACCACCCCTACCCAGGGGGGGCAGGATGCCTACCACTACTACCACCCTTAGCCAGGGGGAGCTGGATGCCTACCACAACTACCACACTTAGCCAGGGGGCTGGATGCCTACCACTACTACCACCCTCACCCAGGGGGCTGGATGCCTACCACTACTACCACCCTTAGCCAGGGGGCAGGATGCCTACCACCACTACCACCCTCACTCAGGGGGCAGGATGCCTACCACTACTACCACCCTCACCCAGGGGGCTGGATGCCTACCACTACTACCACCCTTAGCCAGGGGGGCTGGATGCCTACCACTACTACCACCCTCACCCAGGGGGCTGGATGCCTACCACTACTACCACCCTTAGCCAGGGGGCTGGATGCCTACCACTACTACCACCCTCACCCAGGGGGCTGGATGCCTACCACTACTACCAACCTCACCCAGGGGGGCTGGATGCCTACCACTACTACCACCCTTAGCCAGGGGGGCAGGATGCCTACCACCACTACCACCCTCACCCAGGGGGGCAGGATGCCTACCACTACTACCACCCTCACCCAGGGGGCTGGATGCCTACAACTACTACCACCCTTAGCCAGGGAGGCTGGATGCCTACCACTACTACCACCCTTAGCCAGGGGGGCTGGATGCCTACCACCCTCACCCAGGGGGGCTGGATGCCTACCACTACTACCACCCTCACCCAGGGGGCTGGATGCCTACCACTACTACCACCCTCACCCAGGGGGCAGGATGCCTACCACTACTACCACCCTTACCCAGGGGGGCAGGATGCCTACCACTACTACCACCCTCACCCAGGGGGCAGGATGCCTACCACTACTACCACCCTTACCCAGGGGGCAGGATGCCTACCACTACTACCACCCTCACCCAGGGGGCTGGATGCCTACCACTACTACCACCCTCACCCAGGGGGGCTGGATGCCTACCACTACTACCACCCTTACCCAGGGGGCAGGATGCCTACCACTACTACCACCCTCACCGAGGGGGCTGGATGCCTACCACTACTACCACCCTTAGCCAGGGGGCAGGATGCCTACCACTACTACCACCCTTACCCAGGGGGCAGGATGCCTACCACTACTACCACCCTCACCCAGGGGGGCTGGATGCCTACCACTACTACCACCCTCACCCAGGGGGGCTGGATGCCTACCACTACTACCACCCTTACCCAGGGGGCAGGATGCCTACCACTACTACCACCCTCACCCAGGGGGGCTGGATGCCTACCACTACTACCACCCTTACCCAGGGGGCAGGATGCCTACCACTACTACCACCCTTAGCCAAGGGGGCAGGATGCCTACCACTACTACCACCCTCACCCAGGGGGCTGGATGCCTACCACCACCCTTAGCCAGGGGGCAGGATGCCTACCACCACTACCACCCTCACCCAGGGGGGCAGGATGCCTACCACCACTACCACCCTCACCCAGGGGGGCAGGATGCCTACCACTACTACCACCCTCACCCAGGGGGCTGGATGCCTACCACCACCCTTAGCCAGGGGGCAGGATGCCTACCACCACTACCACCCTCACCCAGGGGGGCTGGATGCCTACCACTACTACCACCCTCACCCAGGGGGCTGGATGCCTACCACTACTACCACCCTCACCCAGGGGGCAGGATGCCTCACCACCACCCTTAGCCAGGGGGGCAGGATGCCTACCACCACTACCACCCTCACCCAGGGGGATGGATGCCTACCACCACTACCACCCTCACCCAGGGGGCTGGATGCCTACCACTACTACCACCCTCACCCAGGGGGGCTGGATGCTCTACCACCACCCTTAGCCAGGGGGCAGGATGCCTACCACCACTACCACCCTCACCCAGGGGGGCTGGATGCCTACCACCACTACCACCCTCACCTAGGGGGGGCTGCATGCCTACCACTACTACCACCCTCACCCAGGGGGGGGCTGGATGCCTACCACTACTACCACCCCCACTCATAGGATGGACAATGCATGACACAACCAGCACACCACAACCTAGGGAATGCAAGAAGAAGACATCCCCCCAACACCATGACAAGCGTGTGTAGACTGTGTCAAATGCCTACAACACCGAACATGACTTTGAACATACAATGTGACCCCCTAGCACATGTGCCACACATATATGTGTGTATCACCCACAATGCAAGCAGGCCATGACCATTGTGGCAATGGGGTCCAAACCCCCATCATCACAGTGACCAAAATGTAAGTGTGGGGTCCATAGCTGAAGCACACTTTGAACAATGTGGCAATGGGGTCCAAACCCCCATCATCACAGTGACCAAAATGTAAGTGTGGGGTCCATAGCTGAAGCACACTTTGAACAATGTGGCAATGGGGTCCAAACCCCCATCATCACAGTGACCAAAAGGTAAGTGTGGGGTCCATAGCTGAAGCACATTTTGAACATTGTGGCAATGGGGTCCAAACCCCCATCATCACAGTGACCAAAAGGTAAGTGTGGGGTCCATAGCTGAAGCACATTTTGAACATTGTGGCAATGGGGTCCAAACCCCCATCATCACAGTGACCAAAAGGTAAGTGTGGGGTCCATAGCTGAAGCACATTTTGAACATTGTGGCAATGGGGTCCAAAGCCCCATCAACACAGTGACCAACATGTAAGTGTGGGGTCCATAGCTGAAGCACATTTCGAACATTGTGGCAATGGGGTCCAAACCCCCATCATCACAGTGACCAAAAGGTAAGTGTTGACAAAGAAAGAGGTGCAACTGCCAAACTGCATGGATGATTCCTGGTCACAGAACAACAAACACATCAGTGGCAAAGTAGTGTATGTGTCCCATTGCAACATAAATTGGGGGAGCCAAATCCTGCAGTGCAAATAAGACATAACTTTGGCCATGTGCAGACAAACAACACCCATGGGGGCTGACACCGTCAACAATCATCAATGACACAATGACAGAAGTGACCATCAGAATGCAGACCCACATATTTGCACCAATGGGCACACACATGCAGATACCCTGTGGAGACTGCAGATGTGAGGTGAACAGATACCATACCATGGCAGCAATGGGACACACAAACCATGATCATTGTGCTGACCGATGACCTAGGAGTCCCAGGGACAGCAGGGGAAACCCACCAAACTACATACAGCCAATGGCACACCCAAGATATGCCAATGCAGTAGTGCAGATGCACAAACACAAACAGGCAGACCCACACTGCACATCATACACAACAGGTGAGGGGGTGCCAGTGTCCCCAGGCAACCACACAACACATGAGGAGACCTGAATACCAATCATACAGATGTGCATACAGTGCCACACAAAGGTAACTCATGGATCCAAATTCCCTATGTGGGCAAGCAGGCATTGTCCGATGAGAGGGAGCACAAATCACACATGTCACACAGGCACGTAGGGACAGCAACTGACAAAGCAAGACACAGACACACCACAGCACCACCCCCAGGGCCCCCACAATGTGGTGACCCTGGGCTGCATTACAATCCCACTGTGATGACAAAGCTAAATGTGGTTCACACTGTGAACCACAGTCATGTGTACTGAGCAACTAACTACCATCACACCTACACAAGCACAAATCAAACAGCATGGCCAGTAAGCCAAGGCCAACATGGAGGCAGGGGCCTAGCCGGGCAACAACTCTCATCTGCACACACTCAACACCACACCCCTCGCCCTCCAACAATGTGCAGCAGTGAAGCACACATGCACTGGTGACATTGCACATGCACCCATGACTATTCCAGGGTGGTGGGTGGGAACCAAGGTGCAGAAACACATCACACATGGACACTCAACAAGACTCCTGAATGTCTGACACACTGCACACTACGCCGTACATGGACATGACGGCAATACCACACCAACCAATGGGATCACAGCCACAGTCACACACCAATGAAGAAGCCAAGGTCACCCACAAAGAACACACATAGACAACAACCAACATTGCAGCCCGGACCCTGAGGAGTGCCAGCAGTCACACACACAACGTGTCACAATCACTGAAAGATAACACAAACTGGAAATCACATGACAGGGGCAAACAACAAGTGCCAAGGGGAAACCTGACTGTGACCCATCTGCGTCTGCACACAAACTCAGCCCTGACAGCAAGCACACCTATGGGTGACACCCTGATGACCAGTAATGTGCCATGCACCCACATCACAGAGAACCCAGGGAGAAGACTTTGGGGGAACATAGCTCAACTCAGCTAGCATCACAAACAGGTACAACACTAGGGATCACAGCATGCACAGCTAAACGGAAGTGAACACACAGACATGCACATACAACACACACCTTGGGCGCAGGCAATGTCACAGGAGTACACACTGCCATGAGGGGACTCCACTCCTGTGTGAGGAAAGCTGTGCCATATGTTGCCTCAGTAGGGCCCCACCATGTCAGCTGAGCACTTGGTCACACAATCAACAATTAGCACCAAATGAGGGCTCCCGTCACATCAGCCTGGTCATGGAAGTGCCAACGGAATCATCAGCACAGATCCAACACACTTGTATAGCAATGTTGCACTGACAACACAGATGAGTCCTTCCCCATTGATGCCCAAACCTGCATGTCCAGTGGAGATGGCCACACGGTCAGGGAAGTAGACGAATTGAACAATGGCAGGCACAACAGATGTGCAGGGGTGGAAGCCACAGATGTGAAATTGCCAATCTAAGTAGGAAATCCCATTGCCAAATACTGAACACATGACACCCTCAGATGCTGCTATGGATGACATGGATACACCACAGGATAGGACACATTCCCCTGGACCACATGGGTTCCTGCACAGTAACACTTCATTATCATGAGACCAAATATCACCATCACTGCAGCAAGGGCATGGTTAGCATCATCAACATCATGTACATCAGAAGCAAAAGCACTAGAGAACAGAAAGTTGCTTTATTCAGCATATGTGGCATTAAAAGTAGAAGTCCGGTAGAACATAAACAAAGGCCAATGGCCAGTCCATCAACAAAGTCACAAGTGGGTGACAGTGGCAGATGCCACCCTACACATGCCTGCACAAAACCAGGGACAATCCACTAGGAGGGGCAACCGGGGGTAGGCCAGGCACCGCAGGGACAGGATCAGGGCTCACCAGGAGGAAGCAGGGAAGGGGTGGTGGGTGCTGGAGAGCCAATGACAACTGCAGTGGAGGTGTCTGACATGGTGTGTGCTGGCACAACTGGGGGCATGGCTCAGATGTTGTGGGTGCCGGCACGACTGCAGTGGACCCTGCAGATGGAGTGGACAGGTCCGCCACTGCAGTGCCCAAGTCAGACAGGGTGGTAGTGGACTCCACTGCAGTGCCTACCACCAGGGGAGGAGAATGGGGAACAGGCAAGGTGGGCTGGACAGAGGGGAGGACACCCTCACCACATCAGTGGCACAGACAAGCGCAGCGGGGGTGTGGTTCCGGGAGAGCAAGTGGCAGGGGGAGAAGGCCGGAGCCTCTTGGGGATGGTATATCTGTGGGTGGGGAACCTGGGGCAGGGTGTGGTGGGGGCACCTGTGGAGTGGGGGCCTGAGGGATGGAGGAAGGAGACCTGGTGCTTGAGCTGCAGGGCGGCGGCGGGGTCTTGCTCTTAGCACTCCGGGGGACTTGCGGGTGAGGGCCTCAGTCTGTCTGCGCCTGGGGAGGGTGTCCGGGGGCGAGGGGCACTCTGCTCCGTGTGGGGGGCTTCCTCTTCCCCCTGGATGCTGGGGCAGCTGGATCGGAGGGGAAGAGGCCGAGGTCACTGAGGAAGAGGCGCTGGGTCTTTGGGGTTGCAGGTGAGGCAAGGGAGGGTGCTTTGGAGGGAGAGGCAACTGAGGACTGCGCAGTGCCCGTGGATGCGTGTGTGTGTACCAGGCCCCATCCCCTGTGAGTCTGGTTTCAGTCCCCTGACTGTGCGTGCGTGTGCGTTTAGTTTGTGGCGTGTGTGTCTGTGTGCTGGACGTGTGTGTGGTGGTGTGTGCCTGTGCCGGTGTGTGTGTGCTTGGGACGGGTAAGGTGCTGGGGAGTGTGGATGGAGCTGAGGCAGGAGGGGTGAGGGACTGTCTGAGGAGGGACACTGCTGCCGTCAGGGAGGAGTCCATGGACCTGTTGCCCCTCTGTAGGTCAGACATGCCCGATGAGATGCCCTCCATGAATGACACCAGCTGAGTCAACAGTGCGGTGTGCGCATGGAGGACACTCAGCATGGCTGTCTGCCCTACATGGAGCTGGCGAAGGAGGTACACAGACTCCTCACTTAGGGCAGCAGGGGACACAGGGGCAGGGGGTGCGGTGCCTGGCCCAAAGGAGACACGCTCCCGAACATGGGAGCCTCCATGGACCTGGGGAATGGGAGCCGATGGGAGGGCGGTGGTGGTGCTGGTGGTGGCGGGGACAGCAACACTAGCTGGGGTGTGGTGGCTGCTGACACCCGCCTCCACAAGGGAGTCATCCACCGAGTTGCTCTGGTCCTCAGCTGAGGTGGATGGTGCTGAGGACTCCTCGGTGTGGCTCCCCTCACCCTCCTTGCCACTGGGTCCCTCCGACCACTCCTCGGCTGCTGACCCAGTCTGGCTCTCTGGCTCCTCCTGGTCCGTGGAGCTGTCCCCTTCCGTGGCCGTGGATGTATCTGCAAACAATGGGGAAACAGACAGACATCAGTTACCTGCACCAAACGCACACACCACTGTGAGCACAGCACATTACAGAGCAAGCCCTGGCATCATTAGTTGTACATTGCTAAAAGTGCCCTAACTGAACAGGAGAAGCCAATTGTCAGTCTGATGCCAAGCATGGCACTCACATCCCACATGGCCTTGCACCCATCTGTCTGGTGTCTGTTGGATTGCAACACCCCAGTGTGGACACATGCACCAAGTACACAGTAGTTGGACAGTGCAGAGGACACGGTGTGGCATGTGGACATGCACACATCACAGCTCTTGCCACTGAGTCAGTACAGGTTTCCGGATGAAAGGGGTGCCCAGAGTCAAATAGGAAATGCATGTGATGCATACCAGCGACAGACACCATGATGCACCCATGTCCTGATAGCCATCGCCACAATGGTGTGCATGTAGCACATGTCACTCCCCTGCAGGACCACCAATAAGTTGACACATGCCATGGCAGAGGCATGACTGCTAAGTCATACATCACTGTCTCAGTGATGTATGACTTGGCAGCCAGACAACAACACTATGCACTGTGTCACAATAGTAGGTCATGGGGAATGCAAGTCCTGGAGCTGCACAAGTGCACATGTACATCCCCCACACAACACATCATCTTAACCCTCATCTGTCCAGGTCATACCTATTGGACATATGGGAGACCTGTGACACTACCCTCTGAACCTGAGCCCCTCACAATTTGCTGTGAATGGGGAACAGCTGCCTGAACTTCACATTCGCATACCCCAGTCTGCACGCGCAGCTGATCAAACACCTATGTGACACAC
This sequence comes from Calotriton arnoldi, assembly GCA_963921515.1. Taxonomy (NCBI): domain Eukaryota; kingdom Metazoa; phylum Chordata; class Amphibia; order Caudata; family Salamandridae; genus Calotriton; species Calotriton arnoldi. The sequence goes on along the minus strand of CAWUFW010006568.1, from coordinate 230,513 downwards.
AAGTATCGTCTCCTATGGTCACATCTCCAGGGGCATGCTGAGCCCCTACCAAGAAACACCCCAGCAGTCCTGGCAACTAATCCACAGCACACTGACACAGAGGCAGACACCTGAGGGGTCAAATCACTGTGCACAATGTGTCAGCTGATACACGGGAGTGGGAGTACAGAGTGCATTGCATGGCCTGGAGTAGTCATGACTGTCCTGCTCCACATGAATGAGGGATGTGCCCTGGACAGTGGATAGCTGGCTATGTATGTGTGACACACATAATCTGCACACTCCTGGGGCCCAAACATTGTTCCCACCCGCTGCATGGGTGTGTGCCACATACCCCAGGCACATGTGGTGGCTCAGCTCAGCAAGTGGACCGCATATCAAAGCAACACGCAGATCACATGTCCAAACACAGGCGTTGTGTGAACAATGGACCCACCCATGATGCCCACAACAGAGTTAGGGAAACAGATGCTGTCCCCCACCTTTAGTGAAGCAAACTGCAAGGACACAGTCCCAAGTGACACAATTCCCTGAATGTAAGGGCCACACCTGGGTATCAGATGAGCAGTGGGCAGTGCACAATAGAGGGACATGGCTCCTGGACAACATGACTGCTGCACTGTGGCAGTTGAACCAGGCCAGAGGAGGGCACAAAGCATGTAATACAGAGTTCACAGTGCAGTCTTTGACTCACCCCCTCCTTGCTGCTGTCTGGCCTTCAGCTGCCCATCCAGGTCTGGAAACACCACCGCCAGGATCTGGAGCATGTGGGGGTCAGGGTCCGTGTTCCGCCCCTCCTGCGAGGAGGCGACAGCTTCAGCTGGACCCGTGCAATCCTCCGGGTCCAGCCCCGAAGGTCCTGCCACCTCTTCTGGCAGTTGCGGATCCGGCGCTTGTAGACCCTCACGGACCGGACGGCCCGGACGATGTCCTTCCAGATCTCCTGCTTCCGATGGGCATTAACCTGTCAGGATGACAAAGTGAAAAGGCCATTACCACACATGCAACATATCCGTGTATGACACAGTTGTATATACATGTCTCAATCACAGGGGCACATGATGTACACAGGCAGTGCAAAGCTGCCCATGGACAGTTTGCCAGACGTCACTACATGGTATCATTGCATGGGAAGTAAAACCATGTTCAAATGCACTGTCACTGCACCATACCTGTCCAGTGCAAGTCACTACACACTATGGGGGGTGACAACTACTCAGTGAGCCTGCTAGCCAGTGGCGTGCAGACTTTCAGCCTTTCTAGTCACACAAAATGCACATTCAGAAAGGCAGTGCACAGAACACTCACCTGCTCCCCTGGTGTCCCATACAGCTTGCTGTACTGTGGAAGTAGGCTGTCCAGCAGGGCCTGGTTCTCTTCAAGGCTGAAGGCTGGGGCTCTCTCCACAGTACGTGCCATTGCAGAGTCCAGAGGGGCAGAGACAGCAGCAGTGCAGTGGCAGATGTCATCCTGGAGCATGTAGTGCAGGCAAGTGAGCTCTCAGGGGAACAGCCAGCAATATATATGTGCTGGAGAGGCAGATACTGTCCCTTGTGTCCAAAGTGATAGGTCCAAGTCGTTTGCATCTTCTGAATCTGGCCAATCCATGGAATAGCAGCACCAAAACACGCCCACAGCATCCTTCAAATCTTCAACTTCATGACATACATGATTTTGCAACATTGTTGTGGGTGACCAACTGATTTTCCAGCAACGGACTCGTTTGAAATTCGAAAACGCGTCCGTTGCCAGGCAAGCCCATTGTCAATGGGTGCGCACCGATCGGTCCATTGCGGTACAACGCATACAGGGGTACAACGCATACCCGCACACATTGAATGCAATGTGCCGGCCGGAGGCACCGATCGGTCCATTGCAGTTCAACGCGCACAGGGGTACAACGCGTACCCGCACACATTGAATGCAATGGGCCGGCCGGAGGCACCGATCGGTCCATTGCAGTACAACGCGCACAGGGGTACAACGCGTACCCGCACACATTGAATGCAATGGGCCGGCCGGAGGCACCGATCGGTCCATTGCAGTACAACGCGCACAGGGGTACAACGCGTACCCGCACACATTGAATGCAATGGGCCGGCCGGAGGCACCGATCGGTCCATTGCAGTTCAACGCGTACAGGGGTACAACGCGTACAGGGGTACAACGCGTACCCGCACACATTGAATGCAATGGGCCGGCCGGAGGCACCGATCGGTCCATTGCAGTACAACGCGCACAGGGGTACAATGCGTACCCGCACACATTGAATGCAATGGGCCGGCCGGAGGCACCGATCGGTCCATTGCAGTTCAACGCGTACAGGGGTACAACGCGTACAGGGGTACAACGCGTACCCGCACACATTGAATGCAATGGGCCGGCCGGAGGCACCGATCGGTCCATTGCAGTACAACGCGCACAGGGGTACAACGTGTACCCGCACACATTGAATGCAATGGGCCGGCCGGAGGCACCGATCGGTCCATTGCAGTACAACGCGCACAGGGGTACAATGTGTACCCGCACACATTGAATGCAATGGGCCGGCCGGAGGCACCGATCGGTCCATTGCAGTTCAACGCGTACAGGGGTACAAAGCGTACAGGGGTACAACGCATACCCGCACACATTGAATGCAATGGGCTGGCCGGGGGCACCCATCGGTCCATTGCAGTACAACGCATCACTGTACATGTGACTGGCATATGTCAGCATGCCTGTCTCAGATGGACATATGCCAGCCACAGATAGCTCCCAGGGAGTGAGGGGCACACCTACATCACGACAGCCTGTCCAAACTTTATCATAAGGCATGTAAGGCTGCATTTCCTATTGTGTGTATGTTGGTGTACATGTTGTCCTGTGGGTGTCACCTGTGGGCAGCCACCCCCAGGCTGTGCACGTGTTCATGGGGACAGGATCCTGGGTGTTACGTGTACATGACCACTGTGATGTGCAACTGTTCATATCTGTGCATGTGCCATGGTCACATTTCACGGTGGTGTATGTGTATGTCATGTCACATACCCCGTGAGTCCCATGTGGGATGGTATGTTTGAGCCAGGGTGTCCAAGTGGCACAATAGTGATGGTCCTCCACAGTCTTTATGCATGTAGTGTTTACAATGTCTCTGATTTCATGTGCACAATGGGAGACAGTCTCCACATCCACGTTGTGTGTGCATGGACTTTGATGTTGTGCGTGTGTGTGTCACAGACGTCCATGTCTGTCCTGCCGTGGCAAGTGGGGCCACTACCTGTGGGGGTCATGGTTGTTTTGCGGTGGTGTATACATGATACTCCATGTAATGCCAGTGTCCATGTGGCATTACAGGGTCCCTGGGAATGTACCTGTCGTTGAGCTGTGGTGCCTGGGGCACATCTGTCCTCACATGTTACTGTGGGGGTTATTGTGACACGGCAGCAGGAGATGGGAACTGTGACACGGCCTCATGATATCCAATGGGCCAACCTGGGACTAATTGATGCCACCTGTTGGACCGTGTTGACAGATGTTGGCCATGTATGTACCATACATGTCCTTCTGGAACTGCACACTTCATGTAGTTGTGCCTCATAATGATGTATGTTGGGATCTTGAGTGTGTCCAATGCCGCATATGTGGGGTGACTGACAATCTTGCTTACTTCTCCTCTGCACTGCAGGGCTCCTGCTGTCCATCGACCATTCCCAGACCTGGCAACGATGGTGGAACGGGACAGCATCCGACGGTACCGCTTCACCAGGCAGCTGATTGAGGATTTGGCAGTGCAGTTGTCCCCACATTTGCAGCCTGGCCGGCCGTATCCTACAGCGCTGACCCCCAAGGTGAAGGTGATGGCAGCCCTACACTTCTTTGCCACCGGTACCTTCCAACATACTGTGGCGACTGCTGGTGGGATGTCACAGACCATGTTGAGCCGTGTGCTCCGCGATGTTTTGGGGGCAATGTTGCTCTTCCTGAACCGGTACATCTATTTCCCTAGACTGCGCCGACTCACTGACGTGAAGAGTGACTTTTATGCCCTGGGGAGGATGCCGCATGTCATTGGCTCCATTGATGGGACACATGTGGCTTTGGTACCACCACAGGCCCAGGAGCAGGCCTACAGGAACCGCAAGCACTACCACTCGGTCAATGCACTGGTGGTGTGTCTTGCAGACATGACTATCACACACGTGTGTGCCCGTTTCCCTGGTTCAGCACACGATGCCTTTGTGAAGAGGAGTAGTCGCATCCCCAGGATGATGGCACAGATGCAGAACCAGCGTGCTTGGCTTGTCGGTGTGTACTGACATTGTGCCATTGTGTGTGATCTGATCTGTAGTATTCTGCCCACTTTTCCAAGTCAGCTAATGTGCACTTGTCTGTCCGTAGGTGACTCTGGATACCCCAACATGCCGTGGTTGCTGACACCCCTCAGGAACCCTGTGACACCAGCCCAGATGCGCTACAATGAGGCACATGGTCGGACCAGGAGAGTGATTGAGCGGACATTTGGTCTCCTGAAGAGCCGCTTCCGCTGCCTGGACAAGACCGGAGGGTCCCTCCCATATGCCCCTGTGAAAGTGTGCAAGATTATCATCGTCTGCTGCATGCTCCACAACCTGGCAGTGCGGAAGGAGTTGCCTCTCATCCAGGATGACAATGACCAACATCCGCCACCTGTGGAGGATCCTGGCCTGGACCACGATGCCAGTGACGATGATGATGATGATGATGATGGTGATGTCCGCACACAGCTCATCACCAACTTCTTTAGCTGAATGTGAGTATCCTGAGGTGTCATGTCAATGATGTGAGTTGGCATGATGTGTGGGTGGTGCTCTGGTGCTGTTGGAGTGTGTCCATGGGCTACTTGACTGGATGTGTGTTGCGATGTGTGCTAACAGGTGGGCTGTACTCCCCAACAGTGTTGACATGCTAACTTGGTTCTGGGTGGGTATCTTGTAACATGTATTGTGCATGAGTTTTGCTGTTCTGTCCTGTACTCCATTGCTTTTGACTGTTTGTCATTTCTGTCCTTCACTGGGTACTTTCAGATTCGTTTGGTCAACTGTGTCCACCGACGACGTGATTGCACATCCAGGCTGGTAGCTGTTGTGTCCCTACAGGTGATGTGCGCCACACCCATGGACTTCCTTCCGTCTACAGTTGTTGACTGTGTGCCCGCTGCCAGGTGGGATTACCTTGCATCTGTAGTGGTTACGACATGTTGCAACTGTGTAATAAACCTGTGCTTCACTTTGTGATGTGCGTTGTCTGTGGTCACACATTTGACTGCCATTTGCTTACTGCACCTGTGGGCTACTTGACTACAACTGGGAATGGGTGTGGTGTCTGTGCATTGCACCGTCTTCCCTGGCAACATCAGTGTAGGCAATGAGTCAGATGGCCTAGGTGTGTATGTGTTGTGTAGCCTTGGTGGTGTGTCTCCCTCATGTGTGTCATGTTGCCTGTACTCACATGCCTGTGTTGTCCTTGCTGTTGCAGTTCGCATACACAGTGTAATTTTGCAGTTCATCATCCCCATAACAGCACCCACGTTGGAATCACGACAGAGGCAAGTATGGTGTATTAGTGTGTTTATTGTGATACATTTGTGTTAATAGTGCATAGGATGGGTAGTGCTGTACATAAATCTTGCAATCCGAAGTTCCTAGGTGAATTGAAAGTCCTGGTAGACAGGATCCCCAGTATCGGGGCCACAGTTGTCTGACACATTGGTCCAACTTGTACTCCCCATGCAATGTGTGGAAGTAGTGTTGCCGTCAACAGGGTGAACAGTCTGTGCACAAAGGCGAACATCCAGAACAGGTTCAGGCTTCCTGGGAGTTGCGCTTGGCCATCGGCCTCTCACTTTTCCCTCCTCGGACGACCCCTCTTCTTGGGGGGCCCCTCAAGTACAGGCTGCTGCGGTGCAGGGGACTCTCCGCCAGAGTCCTCCTCCCTCCCTGTGGCAGTTGCAGTTTGTTCGGCACCAGATGTTGTTGGCACACAGGGAGGTGTGGACTGGTTGCTGTTCATCTGGCGGAGGCATTGTAAAACGTCCCTGTGCACCGCCGTCATCTCATGCAGTGCATCCCACTTGGACTCCACGCCGGACATGTGTGAGTCCACGCGGGACATGTGTGACTCCACGTGGGACATGTGGGAGTCCAAGCGGGCATGATGGGCAGCCTGCTGCTGTTTCATGTCTCTGAGGAGCCCCACTACCTGGCTGAGCTCTCCGGTGCTGGACTGGTACGCATCAGCTATGCGTACCAGTTGTGGGTCATCATGCACACCAGCAACGTCTGCAAGCAGCGACCTCTGTCTCCCACCCCTCCCACCACCCCTGCTGACATGTGCAGTGTGTGCAGTGGCACGCACAGATAACCCTGGTCCACCTTGGGGGTTGGTGGTGGTGGTGGTGTCCATGGCCCCAGGTTGGTCCAGGGTCCCTGTGCTGGTGTTGCTCCTTGTTCTGTCCATGTCGGCAGGGATGGTATTCGTGGTGACAGTCGTTGGAGGGGTGGGTGCAGGGGTGCAGCTGGTGGTCCTGCTGGTGCTGCAGCTGGTGGTCCTGCTGGTGCTGCATGTTGACTTGCACCGGATGTGCCAGGTTGGTCTTCATCGTCCGAGGAGGACAGAGGCTGTACGACGCCAGTGAGCTCCGCATCCTCTTGAGCCTGGGACTGGGACTCCTCAGCGTCTGCTGCTGTGTCCCCATCATCACCTGTTTTTGGGAGACACAAACAATGTATGTTATGTTTTTGCAGGCATCAATGGTTGACACACATGACAGTTGTGACTGTGCCTCTGGGTGCGGGCCTGTACATTGCATTGTCCTAAGTCGTCACAGTCAGGGGTTGATATTGGTGTGGCACATTGTCCTGCATTATTTGGGCATTTCTATGTATTTTCTGGGGTGTGAACATGGTCTGCATTGGTTGTGTTTGGTTGACAGCCGGCCCTCCTTCCCACCCACCCAGCCAGTCAGTTATCCCACCATGGAACGTGCTTGCGTTGCAGGAGTGTAAGTTGTCTCTCAGGATGTCACTCAGTGGTGTCCTGCTGTTTGTTGGTGCACATTTGCCAGCAGGGCCTTGTGCTCCCCACAGCAGTAGCCAGTGTCAGACATCTTGTGAGTCCTTCTCCACTCCCTGTGATGTGAGCATGGTTCAGGGTGGTGTTGATGGGACAGTTGTGGGGGTGAGCTATGTCTGTGACTACGACTCCCATCATGCTATTGCCTCCACCCCACTTCCCAGCATTCCCATACTTACTTGCTTTTGTGGGGAGTTCAGTGTGTGTGGGTGTGAGAGCAATGGCAAGATGGCTGACAGTGGTGTCCTGCTGTTGGTTGGTGTGCAGTACCCAGCATGCCCTTGTGCTCCCCACGACACAGCAACAGTGTCAGACATCTTTGATGGGCCTTTCCACTCTCTGTGGGATGTGCATGCATGAGTGTGAGCTTGCTGGGCCATGTGGTGGGGGATGTAGAGCTGTGACTACGACTCCCATCATGCTATTGCCTCCTCCCCCTTCCCAGCATGCCCATGCTTCCTTCCTTTTGACTCTGCTTCCCTGTGGGGTGGGCTGGCTGTGCTGACAGGATGGCTGGGAGTGTTGTCCTGGCAGTTGTTTGGCTAGAGGTCCCAAGAGTGGCCCTGTGCTTCACACAACATAACCCAGGGTGGTGGTTCTTTGTGGGATCTTGTGTTAGGATGGGGGGCATTGCATTCTACCAGGTGGGTTCTGTGGAGTTTGTGTTGGGGTGTGTGTGAGGGGAGGTGCTTGTGACTATGGACAGTGCTGCAAGTCCTCCTTCCCACCCAGCTAGCCAGATATCTCACCATGGAACGTGCTTGCATTGCAGGGAGTGTAAGTTGTTTCTCAGGATGTCAGTCAGTGGTGTCCTGCTGTTTGTTGGTGCACAGTTGCCAGCAGGGCCTTGTGCTCCCCACAGCAGTAGCCAGTGTCAGCCATCTTGTGAGTCCTTCTCCACTTCCTGTGATGTGAGCATGGTTCAGGGTGGTGTTGATGGGACAGTTGTGGGGGTGACCAATATCAGTGACTACGACTCCCATCATGCTATTGCCTCCACCCCCTTCCCAGCATGCCCATGCTTCCTTCCTTTTGACTCTGCTTCCCTGTGGGGTGGGCTGGCTGTGCTGACAGGATGGCTGGGAGTGTTGTCCTGGCAGTTGTTTGGCTAAAAGTCCCAAGAGTGTCCCTGTGCTTCACACAACATAACCCAGGGTGGTGGTTCTTTGTGGGATCTTGTGTTAGGATGGGGGGCATTGCATTCTACCAGGTGGGTTCTGTGGAGTTTGTGTTGGGGTGTGTGTGAGGGGAGGTGCTTGTGACTATGGTCAGTGCTGCAAGTCCCCCTTCCCACCCAGCTAGCCAGATATCCCACCATGGAACGTGCTTGCATTGCAGGGAGTGTAAGTTGTCTCTCAGGATGTCAGTCAGTGGTGTCCTGCTGTTTGTTGGTGCACAGTTGGCAGCAGGGCCTTGTGCTCCCCACAGCAGTAGCCAGTGTCAGACATCTTGTGAGTCCTTCTCCACTTCCTGTGATGTGAGCATGGTTCAGGGTGGTGTTGATGGGACAGTTGTGGGGGTGAGCTATGTCTGTGACTACGACTCCCATCATGCTATTGCCTCCACCCCACTTCCTTCCCAGCATTCCCATACTTACTTGCTTTTGTGGGGAGTTCAGTGTGTGTGGGTGTGAGAGCAATGGCAAGATGGCTGACAGTGGTGTCCTGCTGTTGGTTGGTGTGCAGTACCCAGCATGCCCTTGTGCTCCCCACGACACAGCAACAGTGTCAGACATCTTTGATGGGCCTTTCCACTCTCTGTGGGATGTGCATGCGTGAGTGTGAGCTTGCTGGGCCATGTGGTGGGGGATGTAGAGCTGTGACTACGACTCCCATCATGCTATTGCCTCCTCCCCCCTTCCCAGCATGCCCATGCTTCCTTCCTTTTGACTCTGCTTCCCTGTGGGGTGGGCTGGCTGTGGTGACAGGATGGCTGGGATTGTTGTCCTGGCAGTTGTTTGGCTAGAGGTCCCAAGAGTGGCCCTGTGCTTCACACAACATAACCCAGGGTGGTGGTTCTTTGTGGGATCTTGTGTTAGGATGGGGGCATTGCATTCTACCAGGTGGGTTCTGTGGAGTTTGTGTTGGGGTGTGTGTGAGGGGAGGTGCTTGTGACTATGGACAGTGCTGCAAGTCCTCCTTCCCACCCAGCTAGCCAGATATCCCATCATGGAACGTGCTTGCATTGCAGGGAGTGTAAGTTGTTTCTCAGGATGTCAGTCAGTGGTGTCCTGCTGTTTGTTGGTGCACAGTTGCCAGCAGGGCCTTGTGCTCCCCACAGCAGTAGCCAGTGTCAGCCATCTTGTGAGTCCTTCTCCACTTCCTGTGATGTGAGCATGGTTCAGGGTGGTGTTGATGGGACAGTTGTGGGGGTGACCAATATCAGTGACTACGACTCCCATCATGCTATTGCCTCCACCCCCTTCCCAGCATGCCCATGCTTCCTTCCTTTTGACTCTGCTTCCCTGTGGGGTGGGCTGGCTGTGCTGACAGGATGGCTGGGAGTGTTGTCCTGGCAGTTGTTTGGCTAAAAGTCCCAAGAGTGTCCCTGTGCTTCACACAACATAACCCAGGGTGGTGGTTCTTTGTGGGATCTTGTGTTAGGATGGGGGCATTGCATTCTACCAGGTGGGTTCTGTGGAGTTTGTGTTGGGGTGTGTGTGAGGGGAGGTGCTTGTGACTATGGTCAGTGCTGCAAGTCCCCCTTCCCACCCAGCTAGCCAGATATCCCACCATGGAACGTGCTTGCATTGCAGGGAGTGTAAGTTGTCTCTCAGGATGTCAGTCAGTGGTGTCCTGCTGTTTGTTGGTGCACAGTTGGCAGCAGGGCCTTGTGCTCCCCACAGCAGTAGCCAGTGTCAGACATCTTGTGAGTCCTTCTCCACTCCCTGTGATGTGAGCATGGTTCAGGGTGGTGTTGATGGGACAGTTGTGGGGGGGCAATATGTGTGACTGCGACTCCCATGATGCTATTGGCTACACTGACTTGGCCAGCATACACAGGATTCCTTCCTTTGAGTGGTCTTCACTGTGTGTTGGTGTTGTTGTGGTGGCTACATGTGTGGATGTGTTTGTTAGTTCTATTTGTGCCACTGCCTAGCTGTAGTTGTAGTTGTGTTTGTACATGTGTTGGTACAGTTGGATGTGACTTTTTTGATGGCATGGGTTGTGTTTATCTGACTGACATACACATTTTGGGATGATTCTGTTGTGGTTGCTGTGTAATTGCTATGAGTGCATGATTTGACTCTCCCCTTGACAGTGATGTGTGTGTTTTGTGGCAGTATATTGTGTACATTTGTTGTGTACTCACCAGGCTCTGGGATGTCCTCTAGTCCATATACGCTCACTGGCGGAAGGATGGCCCGCACCTTCTCCTCCCAGGGCCTGAGGTATATTGGCTTGGCAGGAGGGCCACTGCCGGTGTATTGGCTGTTGATGTAGTCTTTCTTCAGCAGGTCCCGTACCCTCCTGCGCACGTCATACCACCTGTTCTGGATGTCGCTCTTTGTGCGCCGACATGGTGATTGTGCGTTCACCCTGTTGATGATCCTCTCCCACATCTTGGTTTTCTGGGAGATGGGGGTCTGTTGGACCAGTTTGCCAAACAGCTGTGGCTCTACCCTGAGGATCTCGTCTACCATGACTTCCAATTCACTATCTAGGAACTTGGGATTCTTCTTGGGGGGCATGGTGATGGGTGGTGATGGTGAGTGATGTGTGTGTTGGTGTGCAGGTGAGGGTGTGTGAGTGTGTGTTTTGCTGGGTGTATGTGAGGTAGGTATTTGTTGGTGTGCTGATGGTGTGTGGCTTGTGTGAGGGATGAGCTGTGGGTGTGTGGTTGCTTTCTCTTGGTTGCTGGCATTGGAATGGCATTTGCAAAGGCTCATGGTTGTGATTTGTGTCCTTTATATAGGTGGAGTTGTGGGTGTGTCTTTGTTCTCTGTCCCCACCCCCCCCCAGTATTTATTGGCTTGGTAATTGCTTGTTTGGCCTTTTTTGGGGTGATTTTTCCTTTGTGCTGTTTGTGTATGTTGGAAACGTTCTTGTGACCGAGTCGGACCCTGCATTTGTCTCGTACGGTGTTCTCCGTTTCGTTCGCGCTGTGTTTGTGCAGTTGTCTATGCTGCGTACGCGTCGGTCGCGGTGTTTTGTGTTGCTTCGGCTCGGTTTTGTATGCGTGTCGGTCGTACGGCTTGGCCTCCGTCCGACTCGCTCGTGGTTTTCGCGCCTTGCATCGTACTTTGCGGTTTGGAGTTCGCGTGTACGTTTCGGTCGGATTTGTTCCGGGTGCGTGTCGGTCGGATTCGCGTGTTTTTCCGGCCGGATTGCTGTTTTCCGTGCGGCTCGGTCGGTCGACTTGGTTTCGGTACGTGTCGGTCGGATTTTTCACGCCTTGCATCGTACTTGGCGTGTCGGGCGCCACGGGTACGTGTCGGTCGGTATTATTTCCGGATCCGAGTCGGTCGGTGCTTTTTCCGGCCCGAATCGGAATCGACCCCAAAGCCTTGCCACAGGTTTTTTCACTGCTAGAAGCTCTCTTTGGATATAACCTTTTTGAGAGGTCTAAATGAAAGCAGACTGATTTTTAATATTGATCATTTTGATTAAGTTGTTTAAGAAATGTTCTTTGCTTTTACATTGGGTGGTAGAACATATGAATTGTTGCTATTTGCATTTTAAAATGATTAACCGATCAATTAAATATTTCTTCCTTGTCAGGGCATGTAAAACATAAAATATACATGTCCTTCTTTTTAAATGCCATACACCCCCTATGTACACTTAGGGCCTACCTTAGGTGTGACTTACAAGTATTAAAAAGGAAGGTTTAGGCCTGGTAAAAGGTTTATTTTGCCAGGGTAAATTGGCAGTTTTAAAATTGCACATCCAGACTGCAGGAGTAGGCTTGGTGACATACTTTTCATTGTCATTTTAGTGTTGGAACAATTGTGCTGCAGTTCACTAGTGCCTTTTAACTTACAGTCCTTGTGTACACTTTTTTACCACATACTAGGGATTGATAGGTAAGATAATTATGCTAATCCGGAGTGTAGCCAATTTCAACAATTTTAAAGGTCAGAGCACATGCACTGGTGCCTGGAGTCTTAGGAGCCCATTAGAATGTCGGGCAAATCGCCACCGCCCGCATCACGGTGGCGATCCGCCCGACATTCTCTCTAGCCCGCATGCCAATTCCCCCCGCCATATCACTATGGCGGGGGGGGACCCCGGCGGACGGAGAGACCGGGCGGAAAAGTTTTTAATATGGTGGTGGAGTCTGTTAGACACCGCCATCCATATCAGGATGCATGCGGGGATTTGCTTTCGACGGAAAGGCATGCAGTATTTTACATTGGGGGCCCGTAGCGGGCCCCCAGGGATTTGGGGGGGTGGGGGGTGCACATGGGGGGTACCTATGGTACCCCCCTGCATTTGTATGCACAACATGGCAGGCACCGCGCAGTGCCTGCCACGTTGTGCATGCAAATGCACAACATGCATTTTTGGCATTGCGGCAGGCGGTGCTGAAAGCACCGCCCCCGCAATGTTGTAAATGCAGGATGCGCCCGCCAGTGTGCTGGGCGCATCCTAATTACCCCCACGGGACCGCCGCACGTATGGCGGGCGGTCCCTTTGTACGTCGGGATGGCGGGCGGACTTTGTCCGCCCGCCATCCTAATGATGCCCTTAGTGTAAAGACTTAAAAGAAATAGCAGTATTAGTCCAGCAAAGAAATGGTGGTGACCATACAAAAAGACGCATTTTCATACACACTCCTTTAATTTTCTACATTACACCGGGTTTCAATTTATGTATGTTCTTCATGCACAATTCTGAAACTCTACTTTTCATGCCTTTAATAAGTATAGGCCTGTGTTCGCTACCACAGGTGTACTTTTCAGTTTCTGCCCCGTAATTCCCACTTTCATACATTTTAAAGGGAATTATGCTATGCAAAATTAAGGTACGCTTGCTGAGGTTTATGTGGCAAAAACCTTGTATGTGCACAAGATAATATATGTTTTTGTTTGACACTATGGGGCCAATTATGATGTCGGTCGTAAAGCCTCCAACCTTAAGTCGGAGGCTTTACGACCTACATCATTGGTTTCAATTCCGACCGGCTGATTACGATACAGCCTGTTGGAATTGAAACCGGACGGTCATTCTGGCTTGCTTCCGATGGGCTCAAGGAGCCCGTCGGCCAGTCAGAACCGGCCCATAATCCAAATGCACGGTTTCCAGCAGGGTTTTCATGCCAGCCTTTCCAATGTGGAAACCCTGTCAAAAAGTGTGTTTGGGGGCCCCTAGCAGGCCCCCTTTCCCTTGTGCCCTCCAGTTGGGGGCCGAGGGGGCACTCATGGTGCCCCCCTGTTAATCCCTGCACCTTGTGGCAGGCACCTTGAGGTGCCTGCCACAAGATTAACTCAACTTCACTTTTGCCTATGGGAGCATGTACTACGGCCGGTTTGCGGCCGTAACACATGCTACCATAGTGAAATGTGGGAATGTGACCGCACCATGTGTGGTCGCATCATAATCAGGCATTCGGTCCCGTTTCCGCCACAGTGTCAGTCGGAGGAAACTCTGACCAACATCATAATAGGCCTCTATGTGTTACTTTACCTCTTACAAGTTCTCAATCAAAACCTTTGTACATCTGGGTTAAAATTTCTATTTGAAGGGGGGGAGGAGAAAAGGAGCACAGGAGTCAAAGTACCATTTTTTTCCAGTGTTAAATAGAACTTGTGTGCACAAAGTAGTGACCTGAGGGTTTAAACAGTGCAGAAAAGGAGGGGGATCCACCTGAAGGCTGGATGCAGCAGCTAAAATTGAACCAGATTTGTGACCCTAGCCAGCTCCTGTAAAATAAGTTACATTTGCTTGATGTCATTTTCCAGCAACTGGACTCTTTCATGAGTGCCTGCGCTTTGCGTGATTTGCATTGACAGAAGTAATCTGCAGGAGCAAGGGGAGATTCTTATTTTCAATATCCAGCTGAGTCTAACACAAATGCTTCAATTAAAGGGCCATCAGCACTCCTTTTTTCAACAGACGCTAGGAACGAACTAGCTGAAGCCTAAAATGTTGATCCAATGCCATCTGGGGAAACAAGGACACTCTTGAATGTGTGAATGCTTAAGAGACAAACAATGATTTGGATGAAGTTTTAATATTTTTTCAACCAATGTGTGTAATAGATGTACATGCATTGTAAGAATGCCAGATGTGTCTGTATGAGTAATTACACTATTAACCATTTATATCGCACTGAGTTTTCTTTATTTGATTTCATTTATAACACCTTTCATCCCAATGTAGGATGTGAGAGCACTTTACATCACTCAGATATACCAAAGCAGTGAATCATACAAGTCTTTAAGTCATGTATAGAAAATTGCACATAAGGCAATGAGTGTTTCAAGGTTTAGTGCTCACATATTGTCCATGCTGATAGCCATTACATATTGAGAGCACTGTTTAGAGGAGCACAAAGTCAGGATTTAAACAAATGAGGTCCAGAGAATGCAGTTGTTAAGTCTGTCTATACTAATAAGTCGTTATCACTAAACAAAGAAACACTTTTAACAACCTTAAAAAAATGAACGCAAAAAAACAATGAGGTTCTTGCAGCATGCATGCAGCTCCGTGACGCCTGTTCATAAGTCACTTTGCTATATTATGAGGAATGCAACTTAAGACCTACGGGAACAGAAGCATCTCTGCATAAAATGTATAACCCTCTGAGCTATTTGCATAGAATACAAATCAGCGGCCTGAGTGTAACACGTTGTGCTTTGAAGTAACCAAATTAACTCTCCATCTGATTTTATGAAGAGTCAAACCCAGGAGCGGCCCATGCATGTAAGAGTGGTGGGGCAGTGGGGCTGGGTTGGGGAGGGATTTGACAGATGACCACGAGGGAATGCTAAATAAATAATAAATTTTCCATCTGCGTCGTCTGTCGAAATCCCCCCCAACTGGCCCACCACTCTTACCTGCACCCCGTGGCTGGTCAAACCTATGACTAGGCTGCATACAGATCTAACCAGCAAGTGCATTAACCATCAGAGTCATCTTACCATTAATATACAGTAGAAACTGCTAAGTAAGCAAAGATCTTTGTAGCTGGTCCCTTAACCCCATAATATATTTTACAATGCAGCTTGTTTGTGACCCGAACAGACTCATTGTCACATCATTTGCCTTTGTTACCAATTTTATTGGCTAAGAGTTTTTGAAAAATAAGGGACAGATTTCTCAATATTTGATGCAGTATGACAACTTCCTGCTCTGCATTGCATCAAATAGAGAGGGCAAGAATGTACCATATTTGGTTCACTTATACAACATCGACTCCTAAAACCTCTAACTACAGAAATATCGCAGAAAAAATATCCTATACAAAAATATCGACACCCTATACTTAAAAAATAAATTACACAAACATCACTAAAAATATATTGTTTAACCCCTTCGGTGCGCGGCCGATTTTTGCCCTGTGCGGGCGTTTCATTGAGTGGGCGGGTTCATGACGAGCTCAGCTCGTCATGCGCACACGAGCACTGCGCAGCATGACGAGCTGAGCTCGTCATGAGCATAGAAGGGGTTAAAAAATATCGATGACAAAAATTGTCAACAACAAAAATATAGCACACAAAAATATTGATTACATTGGAATAAAATGAAACACACTAAAAACATTGATATTAACAATATCGACAACACATATATCGATAAAATACATATAAACTATATAAAAATAACATTTAAACATAAAAAATAAATATACTATTTGAAATTATATAATTAAGTTACATCTACCGAATATTTAAAATGAACTATAAAAATAATTTAGAAAAATAAATAACATTAATTAAAACAAATACAATAATAATACAAACACAAATAAATAAATAAATTAAGAATACAACATTAAATAAATATCAAACCAACAGAAAATAAACTAACATTAATAAATACCATATATAAATAAATTAGATTACACTTATTCACATATAAATGTAAATAACAATAATAAAGAAAATAAATAGAAGCATTACATAAACATTGTAAATATTAAACTAATTAAAAAATAACTGCTAAAAAATTCAAAAAATCTATCTCGACCAATAAATTTAAACTAAAGGAACACAAACCAATAGAAAACGCTAACTAATTAAATAAACACTATAAAAACAATGAATTCATCAACACCAATTTTACCGTACATCGGCCAAACATATATCGATAAAATACATATAAACTATATAAAAAATAACATTTAAACATAAAAATAAATATACTATTTGAAATTATATAATTAAGTTACATCTACCGAATATTTAAAATGAACTATAAAAATAATTTAGAAAAATAAATAACATTAATTAAAACAAATACAATAATAATACAAACACAAATAAATAAATAAATTAAGAATACAACATTAAATAAATATCAAACCAACAGAAAATAAACTAACATTAATAAATACCATATATAAATAAATTAGATTACACTTATTCACATATAAATGTAAATAACAATAATAAAGAAAATAAATAGAAGCATTACATAAACATTGTAAATATTAAACTAATTAAAAAATAACTGCTAAAAATTCAAAAATCTATCTCGACCAATAAATTTAAACTAAAGGAACACAAACCAATAGAAAACGCTAACTAATTAAATAAACACTATAAAAACAATGAATTCATCAACACCAATTTTACCGTACATCGACCAAACAAGGAGGAAGAGCGATACTTTGCGAGAGAGAGAACACCGAAGGAAAAAGAACTACACATACAACTATATCGAAAATCCATCAATACAGGTAAGAACAAAACTTTATAGCAAAATATAAATAAATCGCCTTTTTAATTTAATTAAATAAAACTATGACATGTTTTTCTTTAAATATCACAGATTAAACTTAATTAAAAATCCACCTAGAAAATACAGGACAAAGATTTTCGTACACAACGAAATTTAAATCAACATCATTAAAAATATATAGCAAAGTAAGTATATAACTTAACCAAAAAGAAAGTAAATTACTTAGAATTTATAAATGTAATAAAAATACAAAACATGGCTAACAAATACTTTTCTTTTTACAGCTTCCACAAAATTCAACAAAACAACAACATCAACAAAAGACAATTCATCAACAAAAAATAGTAAGTATATAATTTTTATTGCAAATATTAAAAAATAAAGACTATTGGGCACATGCATCAAGCTTATTGCCAGTCGCAAACAAGCCAATTTGCAGATTAGCCCCACTTGCGACCTGTAAAAATACTTTTAGGCTACATCAAGTCAAAACGCAATAGCAAAATACTAGCAAATTGCAAATGCTTTCCAATTCATTCCCATGGCCCTCTAGGCCCATAGAAATGAATGAGAAAAGATTCTACTATCTATTACAGATTGTGTATAAATGGCAATTTATTTAGCGATTCCTACATGCATTAAAAATAACAACTCTTAAATAGCGATTCTTTGAAAAGCGCTATTAAGCATTCACAATTCTTTAGCTTCATACATGTGGTCGTAAATTATGAAAGTAATCAAATTAACTAAAAATATAACCTTTTCTCTTTTATTTCACAGATTACACTTCACTACAACTACACCAAAAACCGTGAAAACAAAAACTACGAAGGACAGTACAAAATCAACATTAAAGAAAAAGATCAAACTAAGGGGCCAATTACGATGGCGGAAGGATCGTCACCGCCAGCCCGGCGGTGGCGATCCTTCCGTCAATTGACAGCTATTTTTCCACCGATGAATTATGATGGGAATTGCTTTCGGACCGCAGCAGTCGCAAAGACCGTCCGCCACGGAACCGCCACAGGCAATCGTTACAATTGCCTGGCGGAGCGGTCAGCATGCTTAAAATGGCAGCGGAGCCTAGCAGGCTCCGTCCGCCGAATTATGATGCTGGCGGAAGCCAGCCTTTCCGCGGCGGGTAAACCGCCATTGAAAGGCTGGCAGGGATTGGTTTTGGGGGCCCGTTGTGGGCCCCCCTTGTGTTGGGGGAGGAGTTTGTGCACTGGGGGGTACCCATGGTACAACATTTCACTGCACCAAGTGGCAGGCACTGTGTGGTGCCTGCCACGTAGTGCAGTGAAATGCACAACATGCATTTTCAACATTGCGGCAGGTGCTGCTGTCAGCAGCAACCACCGCAATGTTAAAATACAAGATGCGTCCGCCACAGTGGCGGTCGCATCATAATTTGGTGTGCGGAACCGCCGCATGTATTGCGGACGGTCCCGGTTACCACCACGATGTCGGACGGACTCCAGTCCGTCCGCCATCGTAATCGGCCCCATAGTAAGTATATAAATTAACTAACAAATAGAACAAACTAATAAACGCTAAATAAAAAAAAAAAGCAATTTTAACTAAGAAATATTTTTATTTTCACAGCTTCTACAAACTCCACTAACAAACAACATCAACGAAATAAACTTCACCAACTGCAATTAGTAAGTATTAATTGTTTTGCTACTAAATACAAAACAATACAATAAAATAAAAAATATATGTAATATTTTAACTTTAACATTTTACTTTTATACCAACAGAAAATATAACAGTGAATAAACAACGACCATCAAAACATATCCATCAAGAAAAGTAAAGCAAAACTAATGTAAGTATATTTTCAATTATATTGATTATACTAACATGTTTATTGTTCAAAATTGCATAATTATTAAACATATATATATATCTTCCCAGATAGACAAAAAAATGGCAGAAGGAGCAAAAGTCATAAGTTCGCAAAAGGGGAAACTACTTCTTTGCTACATGGGCTACCCTTATACACAGGAAAAAGTAATTGAAAACAAAACACATTGGAATTGTAGCAAATATGACTCTAATGCTTGCTATGGGAGAGCCACTACAGTAGAAACCAATGTAGTCAGTATTAGAGAACACAACCATCCCCCCCATGTAACTGAAATTGAAGTCAGAGATGCCCTAGAAACACTAAGAAAAGCAAGCACAAGTTCCCAACAAACAAGTACCCAAATACTTAAAAATGTTTTGACTGGAGTTCCTGGACATGTCATAGGACAACTACCGTCCATCCCCACTTTAAAAAGACTAATAGCCAGAACTAAAAGAGCTACAGCTCAAACACCACCTATCCCCCAAACTTTTGGAGAAATGCAAAAATTTCCTGAATACACTACCACCCACAAGGATGAAAAATTCCTTCTTTATGATAATGAAAGTCAAGAAAAAAGAACTATCATCTTTGCTACAAACACAAATTTACAAAAACTAAGAACTGCGAAACGTGGATGATGGATAGCACAGTCAAAGTTTGCCCCAAGCTGTTCTACCAGCTATATACCATCCACGGCGAATATGAAGATACAAATATTCCCTTCATATATGCATTACTCCCTAATAAACAAAAACACCACTTATATAGAGCTCCTAACAATAGTAAAACAATTCACTGACAATTACTTTCCACAAAGAATAATCATTGACTTTGAGCAAGCAATGAATGTCAATTTTAAAATTATACCCACACACTGCACTACAAGGTTGCTACTACCACTTCAATCAGAGTATCTGGAGACACCTACAAAAATCTACTCTGAGTATAGATTATGCCACCAATAGCAACTTTGCCTACCAAATAAAAAAGTTAATAGCCCTGGCCTATGTCCCAACAACTGAAGTAGCCAATCATTATAACCTACTTATAGAAAGTCCTTTCTATCAAGCAAATGAAAGTAAATCAACTCCCTTCCTAAACTATTTCGAAGACACCTGGGTGGGAAGGTTACATAGGTCAGGGCACCGTAGACAACCAAAATTCCGATCCCCTTGTGGAACGTCTACGCTAGTACTGTAGCTCAAAAAGTCAAAACCAACAACGCAGTGGAAGGATGGCATAATGCCTTCCAAACCACAATAGGAAAGGGACATCCAACACTACATAAACTAATTGAATCAATTAAAAAGGAACAGAGCTATCAAGAACTCAGACTAGAACAATCCCTAACTAGAATCAGCCCTAAACTAAGTAAACAAACTTAAACAATATACGAGCACCTACAACATAAAACTAAATTTTATCCAAACACCCAAGGTCTAGAATACCTAGACATGATTGCGAAATGAACACTGTAAACCAAACAAAATACTAAACATCATAAGAATCTTAATACTATAAAACATGTAAACAAAATATATCTCCTTTTTTAAAATTAATAAATATAATTATGTCATATACAATTTACAATGGAGCACAAAATTATATGACATATTATAATCATTAAAATAAAAAAACAATTTAAAAAGATACATTTCTCACTCATAATAATAATAAAAAAGTACAGTTATGTAGCAGTAGAATATCCTCGAAAACGATAAAATACATAGCAGACAAATTAGATCCGAATCCATTGGATAACAAAGCCCCCAAAAAATGCAAAAATACATCTGTATAAAAAGATCCAACGCCGCAAACCTCTTAATTCCGAAACCCTCAAAAACCCCAAAAATAGTTTAGAAAAAAACGCTCCAACAAACCGGGAAAAAAAGGAGATGTAAAGTAACTTGTTATCAAAAAACAAAATACATTTTCCTTTTTAAAAAAAAAAAAAAAAGCATCAGCAGCTCCATCCGTTCACCAAAGAGAAAACCTGTAAATAAAAAAGAAAAGAACAGCCGCCCACAAAAAGAAATACAAACCCACAAGCATTAATATCAACATTCAATACAAAATGATACATTTATTAAACGCTTAACTAAAACTTCATAACATTCTAATTATATCGAACACTACGTCAAACACATAAAACACTAAACTACGAAAACAACACCTAACTACACCAAAAACGTTCAAATAACTCCCTAACAAATCTATTTACACTACTACTACTTTGCCCCTACCCTAAAACTACCTTAAAAGTATATAAAGTTAGAGGTAACGGGGCCGCCCGCCTGTCATGCGGCGGTCCCGCACCCCTAATTATGATGCGACCGCCACCGCGGCGGTCGCATCTGGCAATTTAACATTGCGGCGGGTGCTGCTGACTGCAGCACCCGCCGCAATGTCAAATGGCCATGTTGGGCATTTCCATGCACAACGTGGCAGGCACCACGTGGTGCCTGCCACCTTGTGCATGGAAATGGAGGGGGGTAGCATGGGTACCCCCCAGTGCACAACTGCCCCCCCCCACAGAGGGGGCCCGCAACGGGCCCCCAAAGCCAGTCTTTGCCTGTCTTTTTGGGCAGGATATCCGCCGCAAAAGGACAAGCAGAAGGGCTCATCCTAATCACTATGGCGGTGCCTGCACGGCATCGCCGCAATGATGCCCTGGTTCCGGGTTCCGCAAGGCGGGCAGAAAAGGACCGCCTTGCGGGACCATGGCGGACGGACTTTCCGTCCACTGCAGTACCAATGTGATTCCCACCGCCATCCTAATTTGGCGGTGGGTGAATCACATTGTGATGGCGGGAGGATCACCACCGCCGGCCCGGCGGTGGCGATCCTCCCGCCATCATAATGAGCCCCTAACTTCCCATAGACAACAATGGAGAAATATTTTAAAAAATGTAACAATTTATATGTATAAATTTATTTATTGCAATGTTTTTTCCAATGTTTAAAAAATATTTTTAAAAACGTAAAATATACATTAACTATTATATTATCCAAAAAACAAAAATATAATATTTAATGTATATTAAAATATATATGTTTGTTTCATACACTGTAAATGTACAACAAATAGAAAAATGTGATAAAAAATATATATGGTACAAAATATTGTTAACATTTTTGTAAATTATTTAATAATTTAAATATTATTGTATTGAAATTAATATTCAATATACTAAATAATAAAATATATAAAATATAACCTTGTCAAATACATATTATACAATTTTTCAAAAATCATAAAAGTATATAAAATGTATTAGAAAAATATAAACAAAAATGTATACAAATGTTTTCTTTTTTGTACTAAAAAATAGCAAACAATACAAATGAAACTTTCTACAATTAAAGAACAAAATATTTTTTACTTTAGTATTACATGACAATACTACCAAGAAATGTGCCATTTTTCAAAACTGTAAAAAAGAAGGGGTCGATTCCGATCTCGGCCGGTAGGGCACCGAATCGGATTCGGCTTAACCGGATCCGATTCGGAGCCCTCTTTCCCGACCAATTCGTACGTGCGTCCGGCCAAGCGAGTACGATGCGAGCGCACGCGAAATCGCCGACCGACTCGTACGCAGGTCCGAACCGCTCCGACCGACTCGCACAGACATGACTCGCACCGCGCAATGGAGACGTTCCCCGGCCGGGCAAGTACGATGCGCGCCACGAGCAGTCCGACCGACTCGCGCCGTCCGGCTCGAAAGAGCAGTCGGAGCCGGACTTTGGGGGTCCGTGTCGGACCCCCCTGTACGCGTAGCCGCGCGAGTCGCACACAGGGGGGACCCATGGGTCCCCCCTACCTGTGCATGTATGCCGCGAGTCGCATCGAGGCGTACCCACTGTAGGGGGCGCCCTTGTTCACCTCGCACCTATTGAGTCAACGGGAGCCCGCGTACGCGTTGTACGTCCGGCTCCCATTGACTTCAATGGGAGTCCGACCGACTCGAGTCCGATTGCATGCGTGCGCATCGTACTCGTTCGGTCGGACTGCCAGAGTCCGATTTGGTCGGAAATCTCTCCGGGTCCGGCTCGGTCGGAGTGATTTCCGGCCTGAATCGGAATCGGCCCCATAATGTCTACGTAAAAATATATGATTTATTTAAGATTTATACATGAAAAATTAATGTTACAAATATATTATACATTATAATAAAATCTGAATGTAATTATGAATAAAAAACCAAATGTGTTTGCATAGAAAAATGTTACCAATAAAAACTAACATGCATCTATTTACTTATTTCAATATATATCTAAACTGTACACAAAATTATACATAATAAATAATAAATAATTACTATTGCTAACTTCAAAATAAACTAAACTCTGAAAATAGCTGGATAATACCCCCAGAAAAATTACTAGCCCAACTACAAAAATAACTATACTCAGCAAAAGTGCTGGATAATAAACCATAATAATTTACTATTTCAACTCCAAACCCAACTAAACTCAGGGAAAGTGCTGGATAGTAAACCATAATAATTCACTATTCTAACTCTAAATCCAACTAAACTCAGGGAAAGTGCTGGATAATAAATCAAAATTATTTACTATTCCAACTCTAAACACAACTAAACACAGCGAAAATGCTGGATAGTAAACAATAATAATTTACTATTCTAACTCCAAATCCAACTAAACTAAGGGAAAGAGCTGGGTAATAAATCATAATACTTTATTATTCCAACTCCAAACACAACTAAACACAGGGAAAATGCTGGAGGGTAAACCATAATAATGTACTATTCCAACTCCAAATCCAACTAAACTCAGGGAAAGTGCTGGATATTAAATCATAATAATGTATTATTCCAACTCCAAACACAACTAAAACAGGGAAAATGCTGGATAGGTAACCATGATAATTTACTATTCCAACTCCAAATCCAACTAAACTCAGTAAAAGCGCTGGATAATAAATCAAAATAATTTACTATTCCAACTCCAAACATAAATAAACACAGAGAAAATGCGGGACGGTAAACCATAATAATTTACTATTCCAACTCCAAATCCAACTAAACTCAGGGAAAGTGCTGGATAATAAATCATAATACTTTATTATTCCAACTCCAAACACAACTAAACACAGGGAAAATGCTGGATAGTAAGCCATAATAATTTACTATTCCAACTCCAAATCCAACTAAACTCTGGCAAAGTGCTGGATAATAAATCAAAATAATTTACTATTCCAACTTCAAACACAACTAAACACAAAAAAAATGCTGGATAGTAAACCATAATAATTTACTATTCCAACTCCAAATCCAACTAAACTCAGGGAAAGTGCTGGATAATAAATCAAAATAATGTACTATTCCAACTCCAAATCCTACTAAACTCAGGAAAAATGTTGTATAGTAAACCATAATAATTTACTATTCCAACTCCAAATCCAAGTAAACTCAGGAAAAATGCTGGATAATAAATCAAAATAATTTACTATTCCAACTCCAAATTCTACTAAACTCAGGGAAAGTGCTGAATAACAAACCCCCTCTATTTTCATATTTCTAACTCCGAAAAATTGATTATTTACAAAAAAATAATTAGATTGAACAAAAAATAATTATACTAATTTTAAATTATAAAACATTTTTTTTACTAATTAAAAATTATTAGCAAAAATGTTAAATGTTATAAAATTACTATTTAATTAATTACAATTTAAAAAAAAAAAAACTTTATGAGAATAATTTTTTACATTTTTTTATAAATTAAAATGTGAAAAACCAGTTGTCACAACAAAATTAAATAATTAACACTACAGTATAAATTACAAATAAACATAAATATTTTATAATCCAATAATAAACCCCTTTTAATGTCATTTTACAATAAAATTATTAGGAAACTAAGGGGCCCATTACGATACCCGGCGTAAAAAAATCCGCCAGGCATGGAAGCGGCAAAAATCCGCCCGCACACACCGTCTGAACACCGACCACGCCATTACGATTACACAAACCGAAAACCGCCATCGGCGGAAAAACACACAAAATACCGCCCGCCAACGTCCGAGTCGGAGTCAAACCGCCCGCCACGGACGGAAACACGCACGACAACACAAAACCGCCCGCCCTCACGGCCGACACACCGCACGTGAAATTACGATCGCACCGCCATGAGCGCGGAAAAACCACAAATATACCGCCCGCCAGCGCAAAGTACGCCGATGAGAATCGACACGGCAGAAGCCATGGCGCCCACGTACCTGCACAGAAACCATCCGCTCACAAAACCAATAGCACACAACATGGCCAACAAGTCCACACAGCAAGGCACGCACAAATACACAAGCACAGTACACATCCCGAAAACACCCCCCCGGACAAACAAAAAATACAAAGGCCAGAACCCCAGACACAACACACCTGAAAACAACAGACCATGAGGACACACCCACATAGGTGAGTACAAAAGCAGCACTCCCACAGACCACAACCCCTTGCTACATTGCAAACCAGAGAGGAGAGGAGAGGACACAGTGACACAGCAAGGACAGCAGCACACCACAGAAACGCACACATCACTACCACCACCACCACCACCACCACCACCACCAAACACCGGCACCACAAACTCCCTGCACATTACACAACACACACCGCACCAGCACCACAAACACCATGGCACCACAAAGAATGCCCAAGTACACGCCCATTGAGCTGACGGTCATGGTCGACGAGATCATCAAGGTGTACCCACAAATCTATGGGAACATGGTCCAGCACACACCACTAGCCACCAGAAACAGAATGTGGAACCGGATCGTAGACCAGGTCAATGCAGTCGGGACCCTGCCCAGGAACAGAGGTGAAATAAACAAACGTTGGAATGACGTAAAGAGCCTGGTCAAGAAGAAGGAGGGCAAAAACAGAGAGCTGGCTGCCGTCACTGGCGGAGGGAATCCCGCGCTCTTTAAGACCTTCAAAGCGTGGGAGGAGAAGGTGCGAGTCATAATACATCCGGAGATCCTCGCCGGATTAGCAGGGGGAGTGGAGGCTGGTAAGTACAAACTAATGTATACCAGCACACCGCTATGTACTCACATGCACTACCACCATGCCACAGCTCCCAGGGACAAACACCCCCATGTCCAGCACACAATACACAACACATCACACACACATGCAACAGACACCACCACACACAGCCCAAACCGAACAACTGTAACATACGTGGGGACATGTGTACACTCAGCCAGCCACGTAACCACCAACAGGTCCCCAAATATGCCAGAAGCGCCACAACGAGCACCCACCACACCCATGTGTCTGCCACAGCTGCACTAACCGACAAGTAACAGGTAAGTGGCAGGAACACAAAGTGCAGTGGGTGGGAGGGTGGACAGCCCAAGTACAACACACACCAGGCCCCAGTCCCACAGCACAGC
Source organism: Calotriton arnoldi (assembly GCA_963921515.1). Classification (NCBI taxonomy): domain Eukaryota; kingdom Metazoa; phylum Chordata; class Amphibia; order Caudata; family Salamandridae; genus Calotriton; species Calotriton arnoldi. The sequence goes on along the minus strand of CAWUFW010006568.1, from coordinate 204,295 downwards.
AAGGAGGAGCATCCCCCACACCCCACAGCCACGTGTCAGCCACCGCAGTGCACAACGACAGCCGAAAGGCAGACATCACGGTCCACAGCAATCGGTGTCAGTGGGTGTCCAGCCACCCCCACGACCCACAACACCCCCCCACCCCCACAGACCTGCAACATGGAGCACCCCCGCTTAGAGCCATGTGGCATCCAGTACAGTGCACGCACGAACAACTTGCAGGTGGGAAACTGGACAGGGCTGGATTACTGGAGGCATGAGGACCATAACACGACCAACACATGGGACATGTCACGTAGCAGACGAACACGCAGCACCGCCCACCGTCACGAACAAGTGAACAATGTGCACACGGATATGAACAACAGACTCACACCCCACATGACCCATCACATACATAGCAACACCCAAGGAGCCACGTCTGCATGCACAAGCCACACTGAATATAGTACCACACGGCAGCCACTGTGCAACTCATCACACACAACCGAAACACCATTGAAGTCCTGTCCATGTAGCCCCTACTGCCTGTCAACCACACACCCCACAACTACGCCTATGTAAGACAAACAACACTAGACGCAACAGAGCGGAACAACATAAATGCACACGAACACCACTGAACCCATCAAACACACAGACACACCATGCACATACAACATACCATCCATCCCATCCGTCAGCCCCAGTCTCATGAAAGGCATGTCATCCGCACAGCTGCCACACATACAGCAGTCACGCTAAGATACATGCCCATGACCAACCATGTGCCAGAAGTCAATGAAGCGCACGACACACTGTGAGCAACAACACACAACATGGGCCACACCCCCCGAGCACTGCAGTGATGCACATGGCACAGGGCAGCACGCACACCAAGGAGATGGGACAACTGCAATACGTTTGCTGGCACACAACCATCACTCACTCATAACGATGCGTCCAATGCCATGTCCAGTAATCACAACAGACAGCAAATATGCAGGCCATGTCAAGCATGCACACACCTCAAACCATGCACTGTCATGCTGCCACAACACATGTCACGTTCGGCACCCATGGCTCACAGCATGTACCCCAAAAGCATATCCCCTCCCAAATGCGAATCTGGGGCATGGCCCCCATGTTGCCATATGCGTTCCTAAGCGTTCCATTTGAACCCCAAAAGCATATTCCCTCCCAAATGCGAATCTGGGGCATGGCCCCCATGTTGCCATATGCGTTCCTAAGCGTTCCATTTGAACCCTAAAAGCATATTCCCTCCCAAATGCGAATCTGGGGCATGGCCCCCATGTTGCCATATGCGTTCCTAAGCCGTTCCATTTGAACCCCAAAAGCATATTCCCTCCCAAATGCGAATCTGGGGCATGGCCCCCATGTTGCCATATGCGTTCCTAAGCGTTCCATTTGAACCCCAAAAGCATATCCCCTCCCAAATGCGAATCTGGGGCATGGCCCCCATGTTGCCATATGCGTTCCTAAGCGTTCCATTTGAACCCCAAAAGCATATTCCCTCCCAAATGCGAATCTGGGGCATGGCCCCCATGTTGCCATATGCGTTCCTAAGCGTTCCATTTGAACCCCAAAAGCATATTCCCTCCCAAATGCGAATCTGGGGCATGGCCCCCATGTTCCCATATGCGTTCCTAAGCGTTCCATTTGAACCCCAAAAGCATATCCCTTCCCAAATGCGAATCTGGGGCATGGCCCCCATGTTGCCATATGCGTTCCTAAGCGTTCCATTTGAACCCCAAAAGCAAAGTACAAACCAGACCCAGGATGGGCCAGGAGCCCGCATACACCAGAGTCACAATAAGTAGGGGCACAGCAACACACCCATCGGCATGGCCAATCCGTCCCATGCCACATGTGCACAGCACACAGTCCCATTGCCAAGCACACACAACTACAAATGCTACAGCCACACACACGCCTCCGGGAAACCCATGTACGAGATTGCACGAACTGTTAATGTCAGACGACAAATACATACTTCGCCAGGTGCAACACAATAACAAATCTCATTCTCTCCACAGGTGACGAACTGCTGGATGCTGGGGATGGAGCCAGCAGCCAGCACAGCCAGCCTACAAGCCCCCAACGAGGACACACGGATCTGGAGGATCTGTCCTCCTCTTCGGACACGGACCACCAAGCAGGCCCATCTGGTGTGGCAGGGCCCAGCCGCTCCCCAGGACCCCTCCTACCCACCAACCCATCATCCAGGGCTGCTGAACATTCCCAGCCCCCTGCTGCCACTGTCGTTGCGGCCACACCCACGGTCATTGTGGCCACTACCACTGCCGCAACCGCCACCATCGCCGCACCGACCACCACCGCCGCCACCACCACCACGTCTTCGCTGGCACCAGCCCCAGCGCAGGTGGTGGCCCGGCCGACTGGATCCACCCTGGGAGCCACAGCGAGGACTGTGGTGAGCAATGTGGCTAGTGGGCAGGCCGGTGGCAGCAGGACTGGTAGGAGGAGCAGGGTCAGGGAAACGCCAGCCTCCCCTGGGAGCCATGCCCTGCCTCAAATGGCCAGAGTCCTTGGGGCCTATGAAGAGGCCCAAGGACAATGGGTCCGGTCTGCTTCAGACACGCGTGAGGTGCTGGGGGTGCTGAGGTCCATGGACGCCCGTATGGGCCAACTCGTGGACCTCATGGGCCAGCTGGTGGTGGCGGTGAGGTCACTGCCAGGGACAGCAGCTCCCCTCCGCCACCACCTGCCGGGGCGCAGGGTGGAGCAGCAGTGTCCAGTTCCCCTGCATCCACAGCCAGTGAGCACACCTCAACCACCAGCATGTCGCAAGCAGGCACCCCCTCGCAAACGTGGAAGGGGCCGTCCGAAGTGGAAACAGATCTCCCGGGAGGACTTCGCACGCTCCAAACGCAAGTGAGGCAGCCAGCCAGCCTCCGCCAGCCTTCCTTGACCAGCCACTGCATTGACTTGGACTACGATCCCACTCCACACAGCCATCTGGATGGCATGTGTGTGTTGGACTATGGACATAGAACCAGTGGGTACACCCTGAGCATCACGCAGCCATGACCGACAGCTCATTGTCACTGCACGCACCACTTTTGTCATCACCTTACACACAATCACATGTCACAGTTTGTAATAAATGCACCTTTTTCACTAACTGCTGTTTGTGCCCTGTGTTTTATTTGTACGGAATACAACGGCCACCTTGGGCGGAAAGGCACCTGATGCGTGGCATGGCAATTGAATCCGGAGGGCCTGTAGGGACCTAGGGGTGGGAGACAGAACAGGAGCACATTCAATGAGTGTGTCACACACCCATCACACAGTACATGTCAACAACTACAAGCAATGTACACACATCGCACAGAGCAATAGGGCACAATGCCACAGCCACCAACAGTGGCATACTACCCTGGCCATGGAGCGTTGACACACAGCACGCAGTGAACAAACGGCCACCCTGACACAGCACACACACACCTGCACAGATACAGCCACATCAGCCGTCGTACATGGACACTCACCGTCAAGTGAAGTAGCGGGCGATGAGCTGCTGCCGCACATTACCAGCTTCCTCCTCTCCGCTGTCCTCCTCACTCGAGCTGTCCTGGTCTGCGGGCTGGGGCCCTGGTTGATCTCCGTCATCCACGATGAGGGGGATCTGCTTCCGAATGGCCAGATTGTGCAGCATGCAGCACGCCACCACTATCCGGCACACCTTCTGTGGGGAGTACGCCAGCGCACCCTCGGTGCGGTCCAGGCACCTGAACCTGGACTTGAGGAGGCCAAAGGTACGCTCGACCACACGTCTGGTCCTCCCATGTGCCTCATTGTAGCGATCGTCTGCTGGGGTGCGAGGATTCCTCAATGGACTGAGCAGCCATGCCCCATTCGGGTACGCAGAGACACCTGGGTGTGAGGGACACAGAGAACCGTTGCAATTCCAACTGGACAGGGGACAGCATCGCACAACCAGCACGCTACACCACTCCACATACTCACCGACAATACAGGCACGATCCTGTTGCATATTGGACATCAGTCGTGGCAAGATGCTGTTGCGCATTATGTGTGCGTCATGGGCCGAGCCTGGGAACTTTGCACACACGTGGGTGATCACCATGTCCGCAAGGCACACCACTTGCACATTCAGGGAGTGCGTGTGCTTCCTGTTGCGGTACAGGTGCTCAGTGGCCTGTGGTGGAACAAGGCCGACTTGTGTGCAGTCAATGGCTCCAACGACGTGTGGGATTCTGCCAAGGGCATAGAATGCACCCTTCACTGCCGCCAATTCACGAGCCCTGGGGAAGCGGATGTACCTGTTTCGGTACAGCATCATGGCTGCCAGTACATCCCTCAGCACCTTGCTGAACATGGGCTGGGACATCCCTCCTCCAATGCCCACTGTGTGCTGGAATGACCCAGTGGCGAAGAAATGCATGGCGGCCATCACCTTAGCCGTGGGGGTGACAGCAGTCGGATACACCCTGCGGGGACGGAGATGGGGTTCTAACATGGCACACAGTCGATGCAGGGTTGGCCTGTCCAGCCGAAACTTCCTAATAACCTCTGTATCGTCCATGTCCGCCAGCAATTGGTATGGGCGGTCAATGTTCGGTCTCCGCCTAGGGACAATGGCAGAGGACACATGTCAAAGCAACACGACACATAGCAATTTCGCATACACATCACTGACATGACTGAGCAAGCACATGAGCCACAGCCCAGCTGTCAAGCTGGGACGGCACGGCCACAATACACTTACACAGGTCTCCCAACAATGGCAATGGCTAGTGATACAAACCACTGCCATGTGCATGCACATGGGGATCTAGGCCCCAATGACTTGCGGGGCGTGCTGATGGGGACTGACTGCATATCCGTCAATCGGCAACGCCACGGCAACATGAATGTCTGCTGAGCATGGAACTGCTTCCGCGGCTGGATGAGTATGGCACACGACGACGACGATGTGGGCACAGGCTGAGCGGCCAAAACAAGTGGGACCTGTGGCACGAGGGGATATGAGACAGTAGTAGGTGTCAGCACTGCACCCTATGTACAGCACTGTACGGATCACACCTCCCGAAACATTGACAGGTGTCCACATTGACAGCCCCATGCCAAGACGGCTGTGTGCTTGCAGTCACACGTCACAGGTGAGAGGTTACATTGCACGTGCCAGGTGGCAGACGTACATAGTGGGAGCTGGCATGTGTGTACATGTGTCTCCTGTTCAGGATCCACCAGATGGGCGCTGACTCTGTACTGACCATTGGACACAGCATGTTCCGTGGAAGGCTTGTGTGTGTGGGATGGTGGCACTGGATGTGCCTCCGTTGGGTGGGGGCCATGCACAGGGCGGGTACGTCGATGATTGCGCATTGTTGGTCACGGTGGGTGCACCAACTAGGATGTGTTGCCCTGTGTTCAATTCCTATGTCCGCATGATGATGGACTGTAGATGTGGGCAGACTACACATTGGTCGATGTGCTGTCTATATGCATGTGCCTTCACACCAGGCACAGCTGCCCCTGCACATGTGACCCCTGCTGGACTCGCTGCTGGGTCTGTGGAGCTGATGCACCTTCTGCGCGTGGGGCGGACAGCTCTCCTCACTTCCCTCATTGCGCATGTCATGACTTTGCCGCAGGTGACATGGATCATGGAGGGCCCACATGTACGCGTGGGTAGGCTACACATGATTGTACACTGGTCGCCACCCCCAGTCAGTGTTTCGAATGGGAAGGTTGTCGTGCTGGTGGTATGTTCGATGTGGCGGATGGGCGGGCCTAGGTGCGGGCTTACATTCCGGACATGGGGGTAGTTGGATTGGTGACTAGTTGCAGTACACACGGGACACGTCTCTTCCTTTCCACATCTGGGTCATCCCTTGTACTAACTGACAGTGATACAGTCATCTTCGCCCCAGCCCTCATGTCCTCCCTCGCTCCCCCAATATGCATGCTCACCTGCGAGGCTAGCGCTTGCACAGGCAGCCCCAAGCTCGCACCAGAGAGGGCAAGGAGTGTATGTGTGGGTCCAGTTGCACGAGTGGGCTGTCTCAAGGTATGATGTGTTGCGGGACGCCGTCCACCTGCGTGGTGCCCCAAATGGAGACCCGGCCTGCATGGACTATGCATCACAGTCTTCGCCTTCCGGATCCGCCACCTGCGACACCCAGTGGCTGTGGCTGCCCTTGCGGCCATGCCGCGTCCGTCTGTGACTGATGGCCCACACATTCACTCTTTGGCCTCTCTGGGGAGGGCTCGGGGGTGGTGGCGCACGCGCTTGCACTTAGTCGCAATGGCATGTGGCGTGGTTGGTATGATGGGCAATGGATGGGATGGTGCGAGCCACCTCCCGTGACGTCAGTGCTGCTCGTGCTGTGGTGCGTCCCCCTACACTTCCATTTGACTTGTGCCATGCTAGACGTTGAGGTTCTATTGCCTGCGTGATATGACCAGGAGGAGCGCGAGGAGACCTCTCACACACCATGCTCCACTGCCATCCCGTGCCCTGTATCGCCTGTGCGGATTGACTATGTTGGGGTTACACCTGGTCGACTGGGGCTGTGTGTGCCTTGTCAAGGGGCATGGCGGGCGCACAACAGGATCCAGCTTGTCCACAGAGGGTGGGCTGAGGTGCGCCTGGTACCGCTTTGTACGTGTGCCCGGCTGCTGTGCACACACGTGTTCACTCCCCCCGACAGGTGTCCTCTCACAATGCCCAGGGAAGCGGTGGTGTACTGTTCATGACCCCTCCCAACACGGCGTGCTCCAACTTGGCATGTGCGCATCTACCCGTCGCACCCACCCACCTGAGCACTGCGTCCATACGACTTCACACGACACATGTGTGTCTTCCACAGTTGTGCTACTCATTTGCGTTGACATCCAATACCAGTGGACTACATGGTCATGTCACGACTGCCGTGTACTTCACATACTCTCATCCTCTCTCATTCGTACTTGTGAAATGAGTCAGCGGAGACAGTTTTGGTTTCAAACATTATATTGAGTCTTCTGTCCTCTGTGATGCAGTATAGTGGACACTACTGGCAGCGGAATACATGTTGAGGATATACTGAGCATGATTGCAAATGGGATAGGGTGTGGGGTTACATGTGATTGGCTGTTGCATGTGGGATGTGGGCTTCAGAGTGACATCTGCTTGGCCAAGGCTGTGCTAATGTACATTTACGTATTGCTGCGGAGCTGCGGACTTTGACACAGACGGTATACATGTAGCCTACCAGACCGCTTGGCACCATGGGCACAGTCCATCTCAGTTCCATGTGACAGGTTTGCTGCGGTTGTTCCTCATGCACGCGTGCATGTGAGATGACATCAGGGCATGTCCTTGCGTGCATGCAGCGGCGTGCCACTTGTTGTTGCACTGTGGTGGTTACTGGACATGTCACAGTCACTGGGGTCGTGTTGTTGTTGTATGCACTTGTCGTCCATGCAAAGGTCCTGGTATGGGATTCCCGGGGCGGGGGTGGGAGGGGTGCAGCACCCACACACTCCAGGCGACCTATTCATGTCCACTGAGCGGTGTGTGTGTCCATGTGCGCTGGATCCATGTCGTGTCCTGGTTGTTCGTGCAGTTCCGTCCATGTGGGTGCGATACACAGAGCCCATGCCACTGCCTCCCACGATGCATGCGGTGTTCCTGGATGTGATGGGGAACAGTGTGCATGTCCCGGTCATATCCGATGTCATGGCGATGTCGTTGATGGTGTGGTTACAGTTGCCGGTCGTTTGGTATGGCTGTTGTGGTGGTGACTGGCCAGTCCGTGCGGAAGCTAAGCATGGGTGCGGGGTTGGACATCATAGGTCACTCGGGGAACCTGCGTTGTGGTCCGACGAATTTACAGGTTGTCAGGTATGCGATGCCGTCCAGCAGGGCTTCCATGTCATTGGTGGTGTACATGTTTGCCAGCCAATGTAGCGGATGGTGGCTGTCAAGGTGTTGTTCGTAAGTTGACCCTTGGAGGACCATGATGGGGCATGCTGGGTGACATTCGATGTAGCTGTTCTCAATGATCCGTCGTGTGGAGGCACAGTGGTCCCATTTCAGTGCGGGTGCGATGTTGGCCACATACGCCATGCCCCCATAGGCAGAGCAGGCCCTGTCGTGTGCGTCCAGAGGGAGGAGTAGTGGTAGCAGGTCCGCCTTCAGACATGCCGGGTTGGAGAGGCATATCTCCACGGGATGCTGGTAGGGACACCTCCGACAGTAGAAGACGGGCATGACGCAGCTGAACAATGTGATGCGGTAAGTCAGTCGGTAACTTACGTTCAGCAGGGACAGGAGATCGCATCCCAATGTATGGAACAGGTTGGTTTTGTACAGCTTGAGCTGTTCGGCGTAGTTGGGTAGGTGTGTTGCGGTTGCCATTTCGCAGCAGTGCGTTGTGGTGGCGTGCTCCGGCTGTGTGTGCAGTCTGCAATGTGCACGCTCCGAGGTTGCTGTGAGCTCTGTGTAGTCGTAGGGAGACAGGACTTGTGTTCTGTTGGCTTGTTTGGAGGACACGGGCCCTCTTCCCACATGCTTCTCAGACAGTTCAAGGTCAGTGATGTGTGACTCCTTCCAATTAACTTGCATGTGGCCGACATGGGGGAGTGTTTTCTTCTTTCTTCCCCGTCCGTTGTGTGCTTCTGTGATATGCGCTATCTGCCCTGTGGTCGGTCTCCTCGGCATGCCTGTGTTGGTCTATTCTTGGACAATGGCTGTATTCACCGGCTTCTGTCGTAGGGCTGTGGTTTCGGAGTTGGAATGGAAGGTCATTCAGTGCTGTCTGCTCTCCCTTGTGTGGGCGGCAGGCTGCCTTTCCGCTCTGCGTTGGGCCTTGTGTGTGAATGTTATTCTTGGGCCACCTGTTGTCGGTCCCCGGGCTCTTTGGTGTTCCGTTTTATATGTCTTGTTCATATGTGCAGGGTGGTATGGGTGTTTCAGTGTGGTACTGGCGTTCCTCTTCCCGAAGGGGCCCTGCTTCTCCTAGTTGGTGTTGCCGCCGCTGTGTGCTACGCCATGTTTGTTACACTGGGGTGTGTCCTGCTGTTGCGTGTCTTCACTGACATGTGTGCGTCGGTTGTGTGGCGTTGGGTGTTGTCCGTGAATTGGGCGTTGGGGACATGTCTGTGGCAGGCCTGTCACGTGTCATGTGCGTTCGGGGTGGGGCTGATGTGTGTGCTGCTTGGTTGTGTCCCTGTGTCTGTGTGCGACGCATGCATGGCGCTGCGGTTGGCCTCTGCGTTGTGCGCATGTGTGGCGGCGTCATCGGCGCTTTGGGGCCGTGACGGGGTGGTTGGTTCCTAGTCCCAGGTGGTGTGTACACATGTGTTACGCGATGTTACGATTTGGCCTGTGTGTCATATGTGGATGCAATGGTGGATGTGTAGTGTACACGCGCTGGTGGGGGTTGTCCGCTTTTTCCGCCCTTGCACTGTGTGCGCTGTTTGCGTGCACTTGTTGTGTGTGTGCCTACCTGCGTCTCCGCGGTACGTTGCGTCCTTGGTGGTGCATCAGCAGGAGCATGGGAGGGCCTGCAGTGCTGGATTCATGCTCGGGGAGCCGCTTCTTCGTTGTCCGTGCTCGGCATCCGTGTTACCGCTTCGGTTTGTCGTACGGTATCTCTTGGCCGTGGAAGCCGTTTGTTTGCGGCATCGTAATTTATGCGCCGGGCGGGACGTGTTTCGTCGGACGGTGTGTGTCAGTTGTGCTGCGCCGCTACGTGAACGGGCGCACTTTGATGGCGGACGGTGTTGCTGGCTTGCCGGCGGTGTTTGGCCTACTTTTCGCATCGTAATTGGGCGGGCGTGTGGACTGCTGCGTGCCGGCGGTAACTGGTGGTTTTTGCATCCGCCAGCACGGCGGTGGTGCTTCCTCCCGCCATCGTAATGGGCCCCTAAATTGTAGTTCTATTTCAAAAATTTAAATAACTAACTATTAATACTATTTTTAAATAAATTGTTCATTTTAAAAAAATTAATGACATTTTTTCACACAATTTACATAAAAGATTTCACACCCCACTAAATTCCGCATTTTTAAAAAAAATTGAAATATATTAATTTTTAATAACAATTATGTCTTAATTTATTAATTTGATTTCTTTTTTTAACATTCTTAAATTACTCCCCACCCTTATCCCCTATAAACCCAATATCCCACTCTTAAATATAATAAAAATGTAAACAATTTTTAATTTTCCCCACAACATTTTTAAATTACTCCCCACCCTTATCCCCTATAAACCTAACATCCCACTCCTAAATTTTTAAAAAAATGTTACAAATATTATAATTTTTTCTACAAATTTTTTAAATTACTACCCACCCTTATCCCCTATAAACCCAACACCCCGCTCCTAAAATGTAAACAAATTTAAATATATTGTAATTTTTTCTACAAAATTTTTAAATTACTACCCACCCTTATCCCCTATAAACCCAACATCCCGCTCCTAAAAATTATTTTAAAAACAATCAAAACAATTATTTTACCATAAATGTTTTTAAAACATTATAAAGGGGCCCATTACGATGTCGGGCGGAAGCACTACCGCCGTGCTGGCGGATGCAAAAACCACCAGTTACCGCCTGCACGCAGCAGTCCACACGCCCGCCCGCCCGATTACGATGCGAAAAGTCAGCCAAACACCGCCGGCAAGCCAGCGACACCGTCCGCCATCAAAGTGCGCCCGTACACGTAGCGGCGCAGCCCAATTGACACACACCGTCCGACGAAACACGTACCGCCCGGCGTACAAATTACGATGCCGCACACAAACTGAACCCACGGCTAAGAGACACCGTACGTCAAACCGAAGCGGTAACACGAACGCCGAGCACGGACACCGAAGAAGCGGCTCCCCCGAGCATGAATCCAGCACTGCAGGCCCTCCCTATGCTCTATCTGATGCACCACCAAGGACGCAACGTACCGCGAAGACGCAGGTAGGCACACACACAACAAGTGCACGCAAACAGCGCACACAGTGCAAGGGCGGAAAAAGCGGACAACCCCCCACCCCCGCTTGTACACGACACATCCACCATTGCATCCACATATGACACACAGGCCAAATTGTAACATCTCGTAACACATGTGTACACACCACCTGGGACTAGGAACCAACCACCCCGTCACGGCCCCAAAGCGGCGATGACGCTGCCACACATGCGCACAATGCAGAGGCCAACCGCAGCGCCATGCATGCGTCGCACACAGACACAGGGACACAACCAAGCAGCACACACACCAGCCCCACCCCGAACGCACATGACACGTGACAGGCCTGCCACAGACATGTCCCCAACGCCCAATTCACGGACAACACCCAACGTCACACAACCGACGCACACATGTCAGTGAAGTCATGCAACAGCAGGACACACCCCAGTGCAACAAACATGGCGAAGCACACAGCGGCGGCAACACCAACTAGGAGAAGCAGGGCCCCATCGGTAAGAGGAACGCCAGTACCACACTGAAACACCCATACCACCCTGCACATATGAACAAGACATACAAAACGGAACACCAAAGAGCCCGGGGACCGACAACAGGTGGCCCAAGAATAACACTCACACACAAGGCCCAACGCAGAGCGGAAAGGCAGCCTGCCGCCCACACAAGGGAGAGCAGACAGCACTGAATGACCTTCCATTCCAACTCCGAAACCACAGCCCTACGAAAGAAGCCGGTGAATACAGCCATTGTCCAATAAAAGACCAACACAGGCATGCAGAGGAGACCGACCACAGGGCAGATAGCGCATATCACAGAAGAACACAACGGACGGGAAAGAATAAAGAAAACACTCCCCCATGTCGGCCCCATGCAAGTTAATTGGAAGGAGTCACACATCACTGACCTTGAACTGTCTGAGAAGCATGTGGGATGAGGGCCCGTGTCCTCCGCACAAGCCAACAGAACACAAGTCCTGTCTCCCTACGACTACACAGAGCTCACAGCAACCTCGGAGCGTGCACATTGCAGACTGCACACACAGCCGGAGCACGCCACCACAACGCACCGCTGCAAAATGGCAACCGCAACACACCTACCCAACTACGCCGGACAGGTCAAGCTGTACAAAACCAACCTGATACATATATTGGGATGCAAACTCCTGTCCCTGCTGAACGTCAGTTACCGACTGACTTACCGCATCACATTGTTCAGCTGCGTCATACCCGTCTTCTACTGTCGGAGGTGTCCCTACCAGCATCCCGTGGAGATGTGTCTCTCCAACCCGGCATGTCTAAAGGCGGACCTGCTAGCACTATTCCTCCCTCTGGACGCACACGACAGGGCCTGCTCTGCCTATGGGGGCATGGCGTATGTGGCCAACATCGCACCCGCACTGAAATGGGACCACTGTGCCTCCACACGACGGATCATCGAGCACAGCTACATCGAATGTCACCCAGCATGCCCCATCATGGTCCTCCAAGGGACAACTTACGAACAACACCTTGACAGCCACCATCCGCTACATTGGCTGGCAAACATTAACACCACCAATGACATGGAAGCCCTGCTGGACGGCATCGCATACCTGACAACCTGTAAATTCGTCGGACCCCAACGCAGGTTCCCCGATTGACCTATGATGTCCAACCCCGCACCCATGCTTAGCTTCCGCACGGACTGGCCAGTCACCACCACAACAGCCATACCAAACGACCGGCAACAATTACCACACCATCAACGACATCGCCATGACATCGGATATGACCGGGACATGCACACTGTTCCCCATCACATCCAGGAACACCGCATGCATCGTGGGAGGCAGTGGCATGGGGTCTGTGTATCGCACCCACATGGACGGAACTGCACGAACAACCAGGACACGACATGGATCCAGCGCCCATGGACACACACACCGCTCAGTGGACATGAATAGGTCGCATGGAGTCTGTGGGTGCTGCACCCCTCCCACCCCCGCCCCGGGAATCCCATACCAGGACCTTTGCACGGACGACAAGTGCAAACAACAACAACACGACCCCAGTGACTGTGACATGTCCAGTAACCACCACATTGCAACAACAAGTGGCACGCCGCTGCATGCACGCAAGCACATGCCCTGATGTCATCTCACATGCACGCGTGCATGAGGAACAACCGCAGCAAACCTGTCACATGGAACTGAGATGGACTGTGCCCATGATGCCAAGCGGTCTGGTAGGCTACTTGTATACCGTCTGTGTCAAAGTCCGCAGCTCCGCAGCTATACGTAAATGTACATTAGCACAGCCTTGGCCAAGCAGATGTAACTCTGAAGCCCACATCCCACATGCAACAGCCAATCACATGTAACCCCACACCCTATCCCATTTGTAATCATGCTCAGTATATCCTCAACATGTATTCCGCTGCCAGTAGTGTCCACTATACTGCATCACAGAGGACAGAAGACTCAATATAATGTTTGAAACCAAAACTGTCTCCGCTGACTCATTTCACAAGTACGAATGAGAGAGGATGAGAGTATGTGAAGTACACGGCAGTCGTGACATGACCATGTAGTCCACTGGTATTGGATGTCAACGCAAATGAGTAGCACTACTGTGAAAGACACACATGTGTCGTGTGAAGTCGTATGGACGCAGTGCTCAGGTGGGTGGGTGCGACGGGTAGATGCGCACATGCCAAGTTGGAGCACGCCGTGTTGGGAGGGGTCATGAACAGTACACCACCGCTTCCCTGGGCATTGTGAGAGGACACCTGTCGGGGGGGGAAGTGAACACGTGTGTGCACAGCAGCCGGGCACACGAACAATGCGGAACCAGGCGCACACATCAGCCCACCCTCCGTGGACTAGCTGGATCCTGTTGTGCGCCCGCCATGCCCCTTGACAAGGCACACACAGCCCCAGTCGACCAGGTGTAACCCCAACATAGTCAATCCGCACAGGCGATACAGGGCACGGGATGGCAGTGGAGCATGGTGTGTGAGAGGTCTCCTCGCGCTCCTCCTGGTCATATCACGCAGGCAATAGAACCTCAACGTGTAGCATGGCACAAGTCAAATGGAAGTGTAGGGGGACGCACCTCAGCACGAGCAGCACTGACGTCACGGGAGGTGGCTCGCACCATCCCATCCATTGCCCATTATACCAACCACGCCACATGCCATTGCGACTAAGTGCAAGCGCGTGCGCCACCCCCCGAGCCCTCCCCAGAGAGGCCAAAGAGTGAATGTGTGGGCCATCAGTCACAGACGGACGCGGCCTGGACGCAAGGGCAGCCACTGCCACTGGGTGTCGCAGGTGGCGGATCCGGAAGGCGAAGACTGTGATGCATAGTCCATGCAGGCCGGGTCTCCATTTGGGGCACCACACAGGTGGACGGCGTCCCGACACACATCATACCCTGAGACAGCCCACTCGTGCAACTGGACCCACACATACACTCCTTGCCCTCTCTGGTGCGAGCTTGGGGCTGCCTGTGCAAGCGCTAGCCTCGCAGGTGCACATGCATATTGGGGGAGCGAGGGGAGGACATGAGGGCTGGGGCGAAGATGACTGTATCACTGTCAGTGAGTACAAGGGATGACCCAGATGTGGAAAGGAAGAGACGTGTCCCGTGTGTACTGCAACTAGTCGCCAATCCAACTACCCCCCATGTCCGGAATGTAAGCCCGCACCTAGGCCCGCCCATCCGCCACATCGAATATACCACCAGCACAACAACCTTCCCATTCGAAACACTGACTGGGGGTGGCGACCAGTGAACAAACATGTGTAGCCTACCCACGCGTACATGTGGGCCCACCATTATCCATGTCACCTGCGGCAAAGTCATGACATGCGCAATGAGGGAAGTGAGGTGAGCTGTCCGCCCCACGCACAGAAGGTGCATCAGCTCCACAGACCCAGCAGCGAGTCCAGCAGGGGTCACATGTGCAGGGGCAGCTGTGCCCGGTGTGAAGGCACATGCACATGGACAGCACATCGACCAATGTGTAGTCTGCCCACATCTACAGTCCATCATCATGCGGACATAGGAATTGTACACAGGGCAACACATCTTAGTGGGTGCACCCACCGTGACCAACAATGCGCAATCATCGACGTACCCGCCCTGTGCATGGCCCCCCACCCAACGGAGGCACATCCAGTGCCTCCATCCCACACACACAAGCCTTCCACGGAACATGCTGTGTCCAATGGTCAGTACAGAGTCAGCGCCCATCTGGTGGATCCTGAACAGGAGACACATGCACACACATGATAGCTCCCACTATGTACGTCTGCCACCTGCCACGTGCAATGTAACCTCTCACCTGTGACGTGTGACTGCAAGCACACAGCCGTCTTGGCATGGGGCTGTCAATGTGGACACCTGTCAATGTTTCGGGAGGTGTGATCCGTACAGTGCTGTACATAGGGTGCAGTGCTGACACCTACTACTGTCTCATATCCCCTCGTGCCACAGGTCCCACTTGTTTTGGCCGCTCAGCCTGTGCCCACATCGTCGTCGTCGTGTGCCATACTCATCCAGCCTCGGAAGCAGTGCCATGCTCAGCAGACATTCATGTTGCCGTGGCGTTGCCGCTTGACGAATATGCAGTCAGTCCCCATCAGCACGCCCCGCAAGTCATTGGGGCCTAGATCCCCATGTGCATGACCATGGCAGTGGTTTGCATCACTAGCCATTGCCATTGGTGGGAGACCTGTGTAAGTGTATTGTGGCCGTGCCGTCCCTGCTTGACAGCTGGGCTGTGACTCATGTGCTTGCTCAGTCATGTCAGTGATGTGAATGCAAAATTGCTATGTGTTGTGTTGCTCTGACATGTGTCCACTGCCATCTTCCCTAGGCGGAGACCGAACATTGACCGCCCATACCAATTGCTGGCGGACATGGAGGATACTGAGGTCATAAGGAAGTTTTGGCTGGACAGGCCAACCCTGCATCGACTGTGTGCCATGTTGGAACCCCATCTCCGTCCCCGCAGGGTGTATCCGACAGCATTCACCCCCACGGCTAAGGTGATGGCCGCCATGCATTTCTTCGCCACTGGGTCATTCCAGCACACAGTGGGCAGTGGAGGAGGGATGTCCCAGCCCATGTTCAGCAAGGTGCTGAGGGATGTACTGGCAGCCATGATGCTGTACCGAAACAGGTACATCAGATTCCCCAGGGCTCGTGAATTGGCGGCAGTGAAGGGTGCATTCTATGCCCTTGGCAGGATCCCACACGTCGTTGGTGCCATTGATTGCACACATGTTGGCCTTGTTCCACCACAGGCCACTGAGCACCTGTACCGCAACAGGAAGCACACGCACTCCCTGAATGTGCAAGTGGTGTGCCTTGCGGACATGGTGTTAACCCACGTGTGTGCAAAGTTCCCAGGCTCGGCCCATGACGCACATGTAATGCGCAACAGCATCTTGCCACGACTGATGTCCAATCTGCAACAGGATCGTGGCTGTATTGTCGGTGAGTATGTGGAGTGGTGTAGCGTGCTGGTTGTGCGATGCTGTCCCCTGTCCAGTTGGAATAGCAACGGTTCTCTGTGTCCCTCACACCCAGGTGACTCTGCGTACCCGAATGGGGCATGGCTGCTCAGTCCATTGAGGAATCCTCGCACCCCAGCAGACGATCGCTACAATGAGGCACATGGGAGGACCAGACGTGTGGTCGAGCGTACCTTTGGCCTCCTCAAGTCCAGGTTCAGGTGCCTGGACCGCACCGGGGTGCGCTGGTGTACTCCCCACAGAAGGTGTGCCAGATAGTGGTGGCGTGCTGCATGCTGCACAATCTGGCCATTCGGAAGCAGATCCCCCTCATTGTGGATGACGGAGATCAACCAGGGCCCCAGCCCGCAGACCAGGACAGCTCGAGTGAGGAGGACAGCAGAGAGGAGGAAGCTGGGAATGTGCGCCAGCAGCTCATCGCCCGCTACTTCACTTAACGGTGAGTGTCCATGTACGACGGCTGATGTGTCTGTATTTGTGCAGGTGTGTGTGTGCTGTGTCAGGGTGGTCTTTTGTTCACTGCGTGCTGTGTGTCAACGCTCCATGCCCAGGTTAGTATGCCACTGATGGTGGCTGTGGCATTATGCCCTATTGCTCTGTGCGATGTGCGTACATTGCTTGTAGTTGTTGACATGTACCTTGTGATGGGTGTGTGACACACTCATTGAATGTGCTCCTGTTCTGTCTCCCACCCCTAGGTCCCTACAGGCCCTCCGGTTCCATTGCCATGCCACGCATCAGGTGCCGTTCCGCTCAAGGTGGCCGTTGTATTCCGTACAATTAAAACACAGGGCACAGACAGCAGTTTGTGGAAGAGGTGCATTTATTTCAAACTGTGACATGTGATTGTGTGTAAGGTGATGACAAAAGTGGTGCGTGCAGTGACAATGAGCTGTCGGTCATGGCTGCGTGATGCTCAGGGTGTACCCACTGGTTCTATGTCCATAGTCCAACACACACATGCCATCCAGATGGCTGTGTGGAGTGGGATCGTAGTCCAAGTCAATGCAGTGGGTGGTCAAGGAAGGCTGGCTGGCTGCCTCACTTGCGTCTGGAGCGTGCGAAGTCCTCCCGGGAGATCTGTTTCCACTTCGGACGGCCCCTTCCACGTTTGCGAGGGGGGGTGCCTGCTTGCGACCTGCTGGTGGTTGAGGTGTGCTCACTGGCTGTGGACGCAGGGGAACTGGACACTGCTGCTCGACCCTGCGCCCCGGCAGGTGGTGGCGGAGGGGGAGTTGCTGTCCCTGGCTGTGACCTCACCGCCACCACCAGCTGGCCCATGAGGTCCACGAGTTGGCCCATACGGGCGTCCATGGACCTCAGCACCCCCAGCACCTCACGCGTGTCTGTAGCTGACCTGGCCCATTGTCCTTGGGCCTCTTCATAGGCCCCAAGGACTCTGGCCATTTGAGGCAGGGCATGGCTCCCAGGGAGGCTGGTGTTTCCCTGACCCTGCTCCTCCTACCAGTCCTGCTGCCACCGGCCTGCCCACTAGCCACATTGCTCACCACGGTCCTCACCCTGGCTCCCAGGGTGGATCCAGTCGTCCGGGCCACCACCTGCACTGGGGCTGGGGCCAGCGAAGACGTGGTGGCGGTTGCGGCAGTGGTAGTGGCCGCAATGACTGTGGGTGTGGCCGCAATGACCGTGGGTGTGGCCGCAATGCCCGTGGGTGTGGCCGCAATGACCGTGGGTGTGGCCGCAACGACAGTGGCAGCAGGGGGCTGGGAATGTTCAGCAGCCCTGGATGATGGGTTGGTGGGTAGGAGGGGTCCTGGGGAGCGGCTGGGCCCTGCCACACTAGATGGGCCTGCTTGGTGGTCCGTGTCCGAAGAGGAGGACAGATCCTCCACATCCGTGTGTCCTCGTTGGGGGCTTGTAGGCTGGCTGTGCTGGCTGCTGTCTCCATCCCCAGCATCCAGCAGTTCGTCACCTGTGGAGAGAATGAGATTTGTTATTGTGTTGCACCTGGCGAAGTCTGTATTGGTTGTCTGACATTCTCCGTTCGTGCACTCTCGTGCACGTGTGTCCCGGAGGCGGGTGTGTGGCTGTACAATCTGTTGTTGTGTGTGCTTGGCAATGGGACTGTGTGCTGTGCACATGTGGCATGGGACGGATTGGCTATGCCGATGGGTGTGTTGCTGTGCTCCTACTTATTGTGACTCTGGTGTATGCGGGCTCCAGGCCCATCCTGGGTCTGGTTTGTACTTTGCTTTTGGGGTGCATATGGAACGCTTAGGAACGCATTTGGCAACATGGGGGTCATGCCCCAGGAACGCATTTGGGATGGAATATGCTTTTGGGCTACATGCTGTGAGCCATGGGTGCCGAACGTGACATGTGTTGTGGCAGCATGACAGTGCATGGTCTGAGGTGTGTGCATGCCTGACATACCCTGCATATTTGCTGTCTGTTGTGATTACTGGACATGGCATTGGACGCATCGTTATGAGTGTGTGATGGTTGTGTGCCACCCGACGTATTGCAGTTGTCCCATCTCCTTGGTGTGCGTGCTGCCCTGTGCCATGTGCATCACTGCAGTGCTCGGGGGGTGTGGCCCATGTTGTGTGTTGTTGCTCACAGTGTGGCGTGCGCTTCATTGACTTCTGGCACATGGTTGGTCATGGGCATGTATCTTAGCGTGACTGCTGTATGTGTGGCAGCTGTGCGGATGACATGCCTTTCATGAGACTGGGGCTGACGGATGGGATGGATGGTATGTTGTATGTGCATGGTGTGTCTGTGTGTTTGATGGGTTCAGTGGTGTTCGTGTGCATTTATGTTGTTCCGCTCTGTTGCGTCTAGTGTTGTTTGTCTTACATAGGCGTAGTTGTGGGGTGTGTGGTTGACAGGCAGTAGGGGCTACATGGACAGGACTTCAATGGTGTTTCGGTTGTGTGTGATGGGTTGCACAGTGGCTGCCGTGTGGTACTATATTCAGTGTGGCTTGTGCATGCAGACGTGGCTCCTTGGGTGTTGCTGTGTCTGTGATGGGTCATGTGGGGTGTGAGTCTGTGGTTCATGTCCGTGTGCACATTGTTCACTTGTTTGTGACAGTGGGCGGTGCTGCGTGTTCGTCTGCTACGTAACATGTCCCATGTGTTGGTCGTGTTACGGTCCTCATGCCTCCACTAATCCAGCCCTGTCCAGTTTCCCACCTGCAGGTTGTTCGTGCATGCACTGTACTGGATGCCACATGGTTCTAAGCGGGGGGTGCTCCATGTTGCAGGTCTGTGGGGGTGGGGGCGGTGTTGTGAGTCGTGGTGATGGCTGGACACCCACTGACACCGATTGTTGTGGACCGTGATGTCTACCTTTCGGCTGTCGGTGTGCACTGCGGTGGCTGACACGTGGGTGTGGGGTGTGGGGGATGCTCCTCCTTGCTGTGCTGTGGGACTAGGGGCCTGGTGTGTGTTGTACTTGAGCTGTCCACCCTCCCACCCACTGCACTTTGTGTTCCTGCCACTTACCTGTTACTTGTCGGTTAGTGCAGCTATGGCGGACACATGGGTGTGGTGGGTGCTCGTTGTGGCGCTTCTGGCATACTTGGGGACCTGTTGGTGGTTCCGTGGCTGGCTGAGTGTACACATACCCCCACGTATCTTACAGTTGTTAGGTTTGGGCTGTGTGTGGTGGTGTCTGTTGCATGTGTGTGTGATGTGTTGTGTATTGTGTGCTGGACATGGGGGTGTTTGTCCCTGGGAGCTGTGGAATGGTGGTAGTGCATGTGAGTACATAGCGGTGTGCTGGTATACATTAGTTTGTACTTACCAGCCTCCACTCCCCCTGCTAATCCGGCGAGGATCTCCGGATGTATAATGACTCGCACCTTCTCCTCCCACGCTTTGAAGGTCTTGAAGAGCGCGGGATTCCCTCCGCCAGTGACGGCAGCCAGCTCTCTGTTCTTGCTCTCCTTCTTCTTGACCAGGCTCTTGACGTCATTCCACCGTTTGTTGATTTCAACTCTGTTCCTGGGCAGGGTCCCAACTGCATTGACCTGGTCTACGATCCGGTTCCACATTCTCTTTCTGGTGGCTAGTGGTGTGTGCTGGACCAGGTTCCCATAGATTTGTGGGTGCACCTTGATAATCTCGTCGACCATGACCGTCAGCTCAATGGGCGTGAACTTGGGCATTCTTTGTGGTGCCATGGTGTTTGTGGTGCTGGTGCGGTGTGTGTTGTGTAATGTGCAGGGGGTTTGTGGTGCCGGTGTTTGGTGGTGGTGGTGGTGGTGGTGGTGGTTGTGATGTGTGCGTTTCTGTGGTGTGCTGCTGTCCTTGCTGTGTCACTGTGTCCTCTCCTCTCCTCTCTAGTTTGCAATGTTGCAAGGGGTTGTGGTCTGTGGGAGTGCTGCTTTTGTACTTACCTATGTGGGTGTGTCCTCATGGTCTGTTGTTTTCAGGTGTGTTGTGTCTGGTGTTCTGGCCTTTGTATTTTTTGTTTGTCCAGGGGGGGTGTTTTCGGGATGTGTACTGTGCTTGTGTATTTGTGCGTGCCTTGCTGTGTGGACTTGTTGGCCATGTTGTGTGCGATTGTTTTTGTCAGCGGATGGTTTCTGTGCAGGGACGTGGGCGCCATGGCTTCTGCCGTGTCAATTCTCATCGGCGTTGTTTGCGCTGGCGGGCGGTATATTTGTGGTTTACCCGCGCTCATGGCGGTGCGATCATAATTTCACGTGCGGTGTGTCGGCCGTGAGGGCGGGCGGTTTTGTGTTGTCGTGCGTGTTTCCGTCCGTGGCGGGCGGTTTGACTCCGACTCGGACGAGGGCGGGCGGTATCTTGTGTGGTTTTTCGCCGATGGCGGTTTTCGGTTTGTGTAATCGTAATGGCGTGGTCGGTGTTCAGACGGTGTGTGCGGGCGGATTTTTGCCGCTTTCATGCCTGGCGGATTTTTTTACGCCGGGTATCGTAATGGGCCTTAAAATTACTAATATCAAATTAAAAAAAAAAAAATAACAGAAAAAAAAAAATCAATATTATTTACATCTATATTTTTGCCATCAATATTTACAAATTCGATATTTCTAGATTACACGAAAATCGATATTTTTTACAACGAGAAAACTTACCTCGATATTTTGCACCATCGATATACTTGACTCGATATTCTTGCAATTCAATATTTTTGCATCAATATTCTGTCTCTGCACCCCATATTTAGTAGCATATTGCGCATTCCTGCTCTCTCACTGCGATGCTGCACCATATACTGCCTAGCACCAGTGTGGGCACCCTTGTGCCATGGTAGAAAGGTGTCTGTGTTTCAGGCAGGATTGTTTTTATGCACAAAGGTACACCTTGCTGCACAAAAACTATTCTTAGGGCTTTTTCATCTTTGTAAATGTGCTACAGAATGCAGCACACCTAGAAAGGGAAAACAATGGGGAGAAATAAAGATATTACTTCTAGTTGTGCCTCCATCAGGAAGGCCTACAATTTTGACGCTTTCCGGGTTTACTTCTTGCCAATTTATAGAAATTAATACTGTGAGAAGTTGGCCTGGCATATGCTGTCCACTAATTATAGTGGGCACCTTGCACCAGTCCAAATCGACTCTTATGGTAGGTAGGTTAAAGACAACCTTATTGAAAGCTATCCTAGTGGTAGCTGTGGAGAGCAGCCTTCAGGCTAAGTCTTGAAGGAATGTAAAGCAGCTTGTTTTACCAGTCTATAATCTCTTGAGTGACCAAATGAAAGAGCACCACACCAGGTATATATTCAAAATATATGTATTTATTACTAAACACACCCCTCTAGTCTCTTTATGAGGCTAGAGTTCGAAGTACATAGGTTATAAGATCTTAAATCACAGTAATAGCACAAATACACGTTTGGGCCCTAGGGGCGTACCAAACCATATACCAATAAAGTGGTATGCGAACCACGACTGAACTAGACACTAGGCCTAGAGCCTCTAGAAGTGCTTGGACCACAAGGAACCACCCAAGGTAGTGACACAGGGGACCCACGGGAGACGCGTGCAGTGTAAATACACAACCGCGATACGCCGTTAACTTCTATGGAGAAAGTCGGGATCGGAAAAATAGAGGAAAGGGACACTTGAAAGAGGACTAGGACAAAACCCTTTGAGATCTAGGACTTTGAAGAGTCTCTACCCACGGGAGCACCGGAGTACTCGTGTTACCTCACCCAGGGAAGCCGGGTGCATAGGTGCCTTTCGGGGTCGGGTTTCGTCGTCGGTTCTTATGGCGATCTGCTGCAAAGTGCTGCTGGCGACCAGGAGAAAAGTGTCCGGGTGGATCCAAGAGTGGATCGGAGTTCTGAAGAACCTGAAAGCAGAGGGGACAGAGTCTGGGTCACTAGCCAGTGACCAGGGAGGTGATGGACGGATGCCCACCGATGTCGAGTGCTTCAGGTGCGTTGACGGTCGTCTCGTTTCTGCAGCCACGAGGTCCAGGAGGCGTTTGTCGGCAACCAGGAGCAGGATTCGGGCTGGTACACGATGTCTGTCGAGTGCTGCGGTGTCGGCGACCAGATTGGACCCAACAAGCCTTGGCAACGGCAAGTCTCGATGTAGCTGAAGATCGTCGATGGTGCAGACCAGCAAGGTCTGGGGAACTCACCCAGCAAGGGTAAGTGAGGGCAGGCCTGGAACAACCAGACTGCCAAGTAAAGAAAAGATTGGCCTTCGGTAAGGGCTACTAGCCAACGGGCTAGCGACCGCGAAGGAGCCTCGTGACGCCGCACGTGGAGCTGGCTTACAGGACACTCGTGGAGTGGGGGCCAGTGATCTTCGGTGCAGGTGGTGCTGGAGGCTAGGGCTACTCGGAGCCCAAAGCACGACTTCTTGGGAGACCCAGAAGATGGTGCACTTGCAAGTGTGCTCGGTGTCCAGGGGTCACGGTCTCACGTTACCCACGATAGCCACGGGCCTCAGCTTTGCTGGGGACTCAGGGTAGCCTCGGGGAAGTCTGAGAATCCACCTCTGGTGATGCGATGACTTCGGCGTCCGACGGGAGCTTCAGTGATGCGAACCGGACAGATGCTTCTTTGGTGCCTGCCAAGCAGGGGAGTCACTCCTTGACCCCAAGGGAGATTCTTCAGTCCTCTAATCGTGAGTAGAGCGTCGAAGGTCCAGGATTCTGTTTCAGAGTTTCGTCCAGGTATAATCTAAAGTCCTAAGGACTGGGTTCCTACCTTTATTCCAAAAATAGGGGATGGACTACTCTGTGGCCCCACCTATGGGTGGGTCAGGGCAGAGGGGTGGCTACACCCCTTTCCCTTTGTCCAGTTCGCGCCAAAGCAGGGGCTGCAAGCCCCTGATCCGGTTTGAACTGGGGTATGCACAGGGACACCAAATGTGCCCCCAGTGCAGGACTTCAAAGCACCCGAAAGTGCTCCCGCCCAGCCCCAATACACTTTGTCCTGTCTGGGGAGGTGGTCACACCGCCCTGGGACAGGAAACCTATTGTCCAGGCCTCCCCTGCCGGAGTTTCGTCCAGCAGCAGGAGGCCAGACTCGTGTCTGTGGCAGTAGCATCCATTTTGTGATGCCAGGCTCTGGAAAGAAGTTACCGGACTTGTCAGAGTTAACATGCCTTTCCCTCTAGAAGGGTGGAATGCTACCCCCGCCGCCAGAATTGGTGGGGGGGTAGTATTCCAAGATGTTTGACACCAAACACGACATGTTTCGGTGCAGCCAGTCCATAGTTAGCATTTTACCGCGAGGATATAATGCGTTTAAGAGTATATGGTCAGGCTGCACTACAAACAGCATCAGAGATGGTCTCCGAACGCTGTAGAGGGGCCCTGCTCATGCAGGGGCACCCTCTCACATAGAAACCATGCACTCTGCCTTTAAGATTGATAAGGCCTGCCTTAGGAGTGACTTATAGGTTTATATGTGTGTATGCATTTAGTGATATAGGTAACCTATACCACAGCAAGGGGTGCATGCACCACCTTACCCAGGCTGCAGTAGCAGACCTGTGGTGTCAGTTTGGATGGCCTACCAGGGGTGGCATAATATATGCTGCAGCCCCTGGCAGGCCTCTGAGGTACCTATGCCCTTGGTACATAGTATACCATATACTAGGGACTTACAAGGGCACTCCAGATCCCAATCAGAGATGTGCCTAAGGCACATGGATACCCTTTTAAAGAGGAAACAGCTAGGCTGGGGTTCTGAATAGCAGGGCCCCAGCCAGACTAATGTCGAAAACCAGTGAAGTATCAGCAAAAAGTGGGGGTACCCCTGTGAAGCAGATCCTACTCTCCTACACAACCCCCCCCAAACGTAGGGACATTAAACTAACCTTGCCCAGTTAAGTCTTCATGTTCTAAGTGGAAATACCTAGAGAGTCCATCTGCATTCGCATGGTTACTCCCAGGCCTATGTTCCACTGTAAAGTCCATCCCCTGTAGGGAAATGGACCACCTAAGCAGTTTGGGGTTTTCACCCTTCATTTGTTTTAGCCATAAGAGGGGCTTATGGTCTGTCTGAACCAGGAAGTGTGTACCAAACAAGTATGGCCTCAACTTCTTCAGAGCCCAGACCACAGCAAAGGCCTCCCTCTCTATGGCTGACCAACGTTTCTCTCTAGGGGTCAGCCTTCTGCTAATAAAAGCTACTGGCTGATCCTGACCTTCTTCATTCAATTGTGACAGTACAGCCCCTACCCCCAATTCAGATGCATCAGTTTGAACAATGAACTTCTTGGAGTAATCAGGACTCTGCAGAATTGGAGCAGTGCACATGGCCTGCTTGAGGTCATCAAATGCCTTTTGACAGCTAACTGTCCACTGAACCTTTTTGGGCATTTTTTTAGAAGTTAAGTCATTCAAGGGTGTCACTATTGATCCATACCCCTTGACAAATCTCCTATAGTACCCAGTCAGGCCTAAGAAGGCTCTCACCTGAGTCTGGGTAGTGGGAGCAGTCCAGTCCATGATGGTCTGGATCTTGCTCTGCAAAGGTTGAACCTGGCCTCCACCCACAAGGTGGCCCAGGTACACAACCTGACTCTGCCCTATCTGGCACTTAGTGGCCTTGATAGTCAGGCCTGCCTTTTGCAGGGCCTGTAAAACATTCCTGAGGTGGACCAGGTGATCCTCCCAGGTGGAGCTAAAGACAGCAATATCATCTAGATAAGCTGCACTATAGGCCTCCAGTCCTGTGAGAACTGTGTTCACCAACCTCTGGAAAGTGGCAGGTGCATTTTTCAGACCAAAGGGCATCACCACAAATTGATAATGCCCACTAGGGGTTGAAAATGCTGTTTTGGGCTTTGCAGCATCAGCTAGTCTGATCTGCCAGTAGCCAGCTGTTAGGTCAAATGTGCTGAGATATTTGGCAGAGGCCAAAGTATCTATGAGCTCATCTGCCCTGGGTATTGGATGGGCATCAGTCCTAGTGACTGCATTGAGGCCCCTGTAGTCTACACAAAACCTCATCTCTCTTTTCCCACCACTGGTGTGAGGTTTAGGTACTAGGACTACTGGACTAGCCCAAGGGCTATCTGAGGGCTCAATCACTCCCAATTCCAACATCTTCTGGACTTCAGTCCTGATACAGTCCCTGACATGGTCAGGTTGCCTATAAATCTTGTTTTTAATAGGCAGACTGTCCCCAGTGTCCACTTCATGAGTGCACCAGGTGGTCTGACTGGGTGTCAGAGAAAACATATGTCTAAACTGATTGAGGACTTGCCTGCAATCAGTTTGTTGCTGGGTAGTGAGGCTGCCTGCCAAGGCTACACCATCTACTGACCCATCGTCAGGGTTCTGTGAGAGCAGGTCAGGGAGTGGGTCACTCTCTTCCTCCTGCCCTTCATCAGTAGCCATGAGCAAGCCCATGTCTGCCCTGTCCACATATGGCTTAAGTCTGTTGACATGGAGAACCCTGTGGGGACTCCTGGGTGTTCCCAGGTCTACTAAGTAAGTGACCTCACCCTTCTGCTCAACAATAGTGTGGGGTCCACTCCATTTGTCTTGGAGAGCTGCTGGGGCCACTGGCTCCAACACCCACACCTTCTGTCCTGGCTGGTAAACAGTTAGGACAGCCTTTTGGTCATGCCAGGCCTTTTGAAGTTCCTGGCTAGCCTCAAGGTTTTTGGTTGCCTTTTTCATGTACTCAGCCATCCTGGAGCGGAGACCAAGTACATAGTCCACTATATCTTGCTTTGGGGGCTTGAGAGGTAACTCCCATCCTTCCTTCACCAAGCACAGTGGACCCCTCACAGGGTGGCCAAACAGAAGTTCAAAAGGGCTGTAACCAACCCCCTTCTGAGGCACCTCCCTATATGCGAATAAAAGGCAGGGCAAGAGTATGTCCCATCTACGCCTAAGCTTTTCTGGGAGCCCTTTAATCATGCCCTTCAAGGTTTTGTTGAATCTCTCAACTAAACCATTGCATTGTGGGTGATAGGGTGTGGTGAACTTATAAGTAACCCCACACTCCTTCCACATTGCCTTTAAGTACCCAGACATGAAGTTTGCACCCCTGTCTGATACCACCTCCTTAGGAAAGCCCACTCTTGAGAAAATTCCCAGGAGGGCCCTTGCCACCACAGGTGCTGTAGTGGTCCTAAGGGGTATAGCCTCTGGATACCTGGTGGCATGATCCACTACCACCAGTATAAATCTGTGCCCAGATGCTGTTTGGGGATCCATGGGACCAACAATGTCAATCCCTACCCTCTCAAAGGGCACCCCCACCACAGGTAGTGGTATCAGGGGGCCTTTGTAGTGCCACCTGCTTTGCCACTGGCTTGGCAGGTTACACAGGAGCGACAAAACTCCTTACTGTCTTCAGACATGTGGGGCCAGTGAAAGTGAGGGACAATTCTGTCCCAAGTCTTGTTCTGGCCCAGGTGTCCTGCTAAGGGAATATCATGGGCTAGGGTCAATAGGAAGCCCCTGAACTTCAAAGGTATTACCAACCTCCTGGTAGCACCAGGCTTGGGGTCTCTACTCTCTGAGTACAGGAGTCCATCATCCCAATACACTGTATGGGGACCACTAGCTTTCCCAGCAGCCTCAGCAGCAGCTTGCTGTCTGAGGGGTTCAAGGGAGGGGCAGCTCTGCTGCTCCTGGCTCAGATCTGCCCTAGAAGGTCCCCCTGTCCCCAAGAACTCAACCTGGTCAGGCTCAAGTTCCTCTGGGACAGTTCCTTCTTCAGGGCTGAGATCATCCCCCTCAAGGGACTGATCTTCTTCCTGAGCCAAGGGGGAAGGCACTGCCTTAACCCTACTACTCCTCCTCTTGGAAGGCACTTGGTCCATTCTTTCAGAATCCAAGGCCTGTTCAGTTTTAGACAGTTTAGCTTGTGACCTGGTCACAGCAAACACATCTGCAGGGATCCCCAGCATTTCTGCATGGGTCCTGAGCTCCACTTCTGCCCAAGCAGAAGTCTCTAAGTCATTGCCAAGCAAGCATTCGACTGGTAGGTTTGCACTTACCACAACCTTCTTAAGGCCAGTTACCCCTCCCCAGGAGAAGTTAACAACTGCCAGAGTATGGTCTGTTCTGACATTGCTAGCATTGGTCACTTGGTACATTTCACCAAGTATAACTTGCCCAGGTAGCACAAGGTCTTGTGTCACCATGGTGACACTTGCCCCTGTGTCCCTAAATGCCAAAGCCTCTCGTCCATTGATTAAAGGCTGTTGTCTGTACTTGCCCAGATTACTGGGACTCACAGTGGAGGTCACATCCATGCCTCCATCACAGACTAACACAGCCTGAGTCAGCTCCCTGACTAAGTCAGAGCCCAACTCAGTTCCCAGGGTGAACCCTACTAAACCCTTTGCT
Organism: Calotriton arnoldi; assembly: GCA_963921515.1. Classification (NCBI taxonomy): domain Eukaryota; kingdom Metazoa; phylum Chordata; class Amphibia; order Caudata; family Salamandridae; genus Calotriton; species Calotriton arnoldi. Next base: position 176,035 of record CAWUFW010006568.1, on the reverse strand, counting down.
GGAGCACTTCCACCAACTGTACTAGGGGGAACAGGTGCCTTAGGGGCATTGGTGGATGCTGGACTGGAGTCTTTGGACTTGGTGCAATCACTGGTCCAGTGGGTCTTTTGCTTACAGACCTTGCACCATGGTTTTCTTTGGCCTTTACCCTTGGTAGACTGGGAATCCCCACCAGAAGAAGATTTTTGGGGGCCTGATGAAGACTTTTGGTCTTTACCCTTCTCCCCACCCTTGTCAGAGTTCTTAGCATCTTGCTTCTTGGTTTCCCCACCTTGGTTCTGTACCTTCTGCTTCACCCTGGTTCTGACCCATTTGTCTGCCTTCTTTCCCAATTCTTGGGGAGAGGTCAGATCAGAGTCAACCAGGTACTGATGCAACAGCTGGTTTTGACAGTTATTAAGAATCTGCTCCCTCATTATCAGATTATACAATCCTGAGAAGTCACACACCTTACTGCCCATCAACCAGCCTTCCAGAGCCTTGGCAGAACAATCCACATAGTCTACCCAGTCTTGAGTCTGTGCCTTTTGGGTGTCTCTGAACTTCAACCTGTACTGTTCAGTGGTTAGGCCAAACCCATCAATAAGAGCACTCTTCAAGACCTTGTAATTGTCAGCATCCTCCTCTCTAACAGTGAGGAGCTTGTCTCTACCTTTGTCAGCAAAGGAGAGCCACAAGATTGCTGCCCACTGCTCCTGAGGGACCTTCTGTACCTTACAGGCCCTCTCTAAAGCAGTTATCCATTTGTGGATATCATCCCCACTCTGGTAGGGAGGGACAATCTTGCTCAGGTTCCTATGGTCATAGGACCTTTCCCTATCTCTAGGGATATGGCTGCCACCATGGGACTCTAGTCCCAACTTTCTTCTCTCTTTAAGGAGATCTAGGGACTCTCTATCTAAAGCCAATTGCTTCTTCCTGATCTCCAGTTGAGTTTCCTCATACTGGACCAGTCTCTTTCTTCTCTCATGAGAGGATTCCCTCCTGTGAGAAGAAACAGAGCTCCCTATTGAGGTGCCAGAGTGGTTAGACTCCTGAGAAGGAGACCTAGACTTTCTGAGCACACTCATAATCCTTCCTGGGGGACAAAGGTGTGGTTCTCCAGATCCTCATCCTCATCTTCCCCAGAAGGGATTGGGTTTTCCAGGTCAGGGTCATTGTCACCCTCCTGGTCAGTTTCAGAGGGGGACTGGGGGTAGTAGTACCCCTGGTCCCTTCCTCATCTGCTGGCCCACCCTCTGCTCCTACCCCTTCAGTCTCTGAAGACTTACTAAGATCATAAGCCACCAACAACTCCTGGAGGTGTTGGGTGGTGGGACTTTGGCCTGTCCTTAATTTCCTCACGTTACACAAAGCTCTCAGTTCCAAGAATGGGAGTGTGTCATACTTGGAGGGGGAAGCTCAATGGCTTCCTGCAGGGCATCTTTGGATCCTGCTTTTAAAGACATTACTAGTGTGGTGTGGTGTATGCACTACCTACTCTAGTGTGGCCTACTAAACTCTCTTGAGTTGTAGAAAGGGTTGTGCTATCCCTTAACACACAACTCTAAGTTCAGTAGAACTTACTGATATTCTAAGCTTAAATTATATGTACCTTAGGTACCTTTAGTGGTTTTCAGTTGATCAATTCAATTGAGATTATCTGGTAAAACAATAGCAAGCTGGAATCCCACACGCTGCACACCAATGTGAGAAGTTGGCCTGGCATATGCTGTCCACTAATTATAGTGGGCACCTTGCACCAGTCCAAATCGACTCTTATGGTAGGTAGGTTAAAGACAACCTTATTGAAAGCTATCCTAGTGGTAGCTGTGGAGAGCAGCCTTCAGGCTAAGTCTTGAAGGAATGTAAAGCAGCTTGTTTTACCAGTCTATAATCTCTTGAGTGACCAAATGAAAGAGCACCACACCAGGTATATATTCAAAATATATGTATTTATTACTAAACACACCCCTCTAGTCTCTTTATGAGGCTAGAGTTCGAAGTACATAGGTTATAAGATCTTAAATCACAGTAATAGCACAAATACACGTTTGGGCCCTAGGGGCGTACCAAACCATATACCAATAAAGTGGTATGCGAACCACGACTGAACTAGACACTAGGCCTAGAGCCTCTAGAAGTGCTTGGACCACAAGGAACCACCCAAGGTAGTGACACAGGGGACCCACGGGAGACGCGTGCAGTGTAAATACACAACCGCGATACGCCGTTAACTTCTATGGAGAAAGTCGGGATCGGAAAATAGAGGAAAGGGACACTTGAAAGAGGACTAGGACAAAACCCTTTGAGATCTAGGACTTTGAAGAGTCTCTACCCACGGGAGCACCGGAGTACTCGTGTTACCTCACCCAGGGAAGCCGGGTGCATAGGTGCCTTTCGGGGTCGGGTTTCGTCGTCGGTTCTTATGGCGATCTGCTGCAAAGTGCTGCTGGCGACCAGGAGAAAAGTGTCCGGGTGGATCCAAGAGTGGATCGGAGTTCTGAAGAACCTGAAAGCAGAGGGGACAGAGTCTGGGTCACTAGCCAGTGACCAGGGAGGTGATGGACGGATGCCCACCGATGTCGAGTGCTTCAGGTGCGTTGACGGTCGTCTCGTTTCTGCAGCCACGAGGTCCAGGAGGCGTTTGTCGGCGAACAGGAGCAGGATTCGGGCTGGTACACAATGTCTGTCGAGTGCTGCGGTGTCGGCGACCAGATTGGACCCAACAAGCCTTGGCAACGGCAAGTCTCGATGTAGCTGAAGATCGTCGATGGTGCAGACCAGCAAGGTCTGGGGAACTCACCCAGCAAGGGTAAGTGAGGGCAGGCCTGGAGCAACCAGACTGCCAAGTAAAGAAAAGATTGGCCTTCGGTAAGGGCTACTAGCCAACGGGCTAGCGACCGCGAAGGAGCCTCGTGACGCCGCACGTGGAGCTGGCTTACAGGACACTCGTGGAGTGGGGGCCAGTGATCTTCGGTGCAGGTGGTGCTGGAGGCTAGGGCTACTCGGAGCCCAAAGCACGACTTCTTGGGAGACCCAGAAGATGGTGCACTTGCAAGTGTGCTCGGTGTCCAGGGGTCACGGTCTCACGTTACCCACGATAGCCACGGGCCTCAGCTTTGCTGGGGACTCAGGGTAGCCTCTGGGAAGTCTGAGAATCCACCTCTGGTGATGCGATGACTTCGGCGTCCGACGGGAGCTTCAGTGATGCGAACCGGACAGATGCTTCTTTGGTGCCTGCCAAGCAGGGGAGTCACTCCTTGACCCCAAGGGAGATTCTTCAGTCCTCTAATCGTGAGTAGAGCGTCGAAGGTCCAGGATTCTGTTTCAGAGTTTCGTCCAGGTATAATCTAAAGTCCTAAGGACTGGGTTCCTACCTTTATTCCAAAAATAGGGGATGGACTACTCTGTGGCCCCACCTATGGGTGGGTCAGGGCAGAGGGGTGGCTACACCCCTTTCCCTTTGTCCAGTTCGCGCTAAAGCAGGGGCTGCAAGCCCCTGATCCGGTTTGAACTGGGGTATGCACAGGGACACCAAATGTGCCCCCAGTGCAGGACTTCAAAGCACCCGAAAGTGCTCCCGCCCAGCCCCAATACACTTTGTCCTGTCTGGGGAGGTGGTCACACCTCCCTGGGACAGGAAACCTATTGTCCAGGCCTCCCCTGCCGGAGTTTCGTCCAGCAGCAGGAGGCCAGACTCGTGTCTGTGGCAGTAGCATCCATTTTGTGATGCCAGGCTCTGGAAAGAAGTTACCGGACTCGTCAGAGTTAACATGCCTTTCCCTCTAGAAGGGTGGAATGCTACCCCCGCCGCCAGAATTGGCGGGGGGTAGTATTCCAAGATGTTTGACACCAAACACGACATGTTTCGGTGCAGCCAGTCCATAGTTAGCATTTTACCGCGAGGATATAATGCGTTTAAGAGTATATGGTCAGGCTGCACTACAAACAGCATCAGAGATGGTCTCCGAACGCTGCAGAGGGGCCCTGCTCATGCAGGGGCACCCTCTCACATAGAAACCATGCACTCTGCCTTTAAGATTGATAAGGCCTGCCTTAGGAGTGACTTATAGGTTTATATGTGTGTATGCATTTAGTGATATAGGTAACCTATACCACAGCAAGGGGTGCATGCACCACCTTACCCAGGCTGCAGTAGCAGACCTGTGGTGTCAGTTTGGATGGCCTACCAGGGGTGGCATAATATATGCTGCAGCCCCTGGCAGGCCTCTGAGGTACCTATGCCCTTGGTACATAGTATACCATATACTAGGGACTTACAAGGGCACTCCAGATCCCAATCAGAGATGTGCCTAAGGCACATGGATACCCTTTTAAAGAGGAAACAGCTAGGCTGGGGTTCTGAATAGCAGGGCCCCAGCCAGACTAATGTCGAAAACCAGTGAAGTATCAGCAAAAAGTGGGGGTACCCCTGTGAAGCAGATCCTACTCTCCTACAAATACTATGGACAATCCACAATTAGGTAGATTGTCTGTAGAACAAAGTTGAGGATTTAGGGAGGAAAAGCTGGTATCATGCATCTTGCATAATGCAATGCGTACATTTGTGGGTATTCGCAAGCATTTCAATGTTGATTCCTGCCCTGAAAATGTATGTAAATTGTATCCTATATATGGCTGTGGTAAGTACTTTTTTGGGTGATAAAGGGATAGGTAGCTCTTCCTCAATATCATGGCAGCAAAATGAAAATATTTCTTTACAGGTAAATATATTTTGCCTGCAGAGTAAGAAAGAGGAACATTTTAATGCAAACGTATTAATTCACCAAACTTTATCCTTCCTTTTGTTCCCAGAAGTAAAATGAAAAGGTGGATAAGAACAAATGGAGATGTGACATTTGTGTAGTTTGCCTTCTGTGAAACCTCAAAAAGTTAAATTTGAGGAAACATATAAGGGAAAACACAATACGCAGGTATCTGAATAAATTATTTTCCATTCTTTTTATTGAGTCATTTTGGTGATTAAGAATGCTTAAACCTAATGTGACAGACATTTATCAATGTAAGTTGGAATTTTACTAACGCATACCCATATTCAATGGGCCAGCATCATTGATGTCATTTAGAGGTTGGCATACTTGGCTGAGACCCCTGGCTTTCCCCTTGCAATCCCTGGCAACCTCTTTGTGACCTCCTGGCATCAGAGATGTCAGAATCTGTACCAAGAACACAGTGGTGGCTCCACATTCCTTCTTTTCTGCCCATTTTCCACTATACTAATCGAGAGCAATATACCATTATTCACTATTAGTGTAGAAAAAAATGGAACACACTTATTTTGAGCTGAACCTTTGGTGGCAGCTGTGGTGAGTAAAAAAGGTTTTAAACGTATGTTGTGTGCATACTTGCCGGTGAGTGTGTGTTTGAGTGAGAGACAGCGGGTATATCTAGGAGCAGTCTGTATGTGTAAGCATGTGTGTACGAGAGAAATTTAGAGACAGGTGGTGAGAGAGATTGTGTGAGATTGAGATCCATATTTATTATTCTTTGACACAAGCCAACCCTGCACTACAGTTTCTAGGCTGCCTTCCGTCAAAATGAGAAAGAAAAATTGTGCCATATCTACGAAGATATTGTGAGAAATTGAGTTGCTGGTTTTTTGTGCGGATTACACACAAGCAAGCCCCAAATTAACTTGTGCTCAACCCTCTGGCAGTTTGGCATAGAGCAGTCAGGCTTAACATTTAGGCAATGTGTATAGTATTTATGCAGCACTTCAAACAGTTATAAAGTAAAAACAGAACACAAGAGAATTCTCACACCAATTTAGGAAAATAGAGCGAAATGTAATAAATAAATCAAGACCACAATGACAAAAATCTAATAAGAACTGGAGATATGCCATTTTAAATATTTAAGTGAAAATAGCACCACAAAGTCCAAAGCACCACTAAAAGCTCTCTGGTTGTTTAAGACTGAGAGAAAGTCACAAGTTCAGGCCGACTACTATGGAGCACGGGTCTGATACAGAGACCAGGTTAGTTCCGCTGAAAAGTTGCATTCTCAGACCAGCACAAAGAGTCCTGTTTGCAGTGGAAGGGGAAGCAAGGAGCAGGGAAGCATCTCTGACGGTCATCGACATATCCCAAAGAGCAGGACTGGCGTTGCAGATGGTCTTCAGTGTAGTGTGAAAATCCTGCTGTTGTCATAAATGGTCAAGCCGGAGATTTGCGGTGGCACTTCCCACGAGCATTCAATGTTGTAGTACAAAGGGTCAGGTTGACTGAACTTTTCATTGGCGGACTGTACGAGCAACAAGATTTTGGCATCACTGGCCAGTTTGCGGTCACAAAGAGCCCAAAAACTTTGATTCAGCTCCACTGAGGTCACATCAAGGTTCCAGGGTACCACTTGGGAGCCAGGGGCATACTCCAGTTGGATCTTGGTGCTGGTTCAGGTGAGTTGTGAGCCTGTAATGTCCCTGTGGCTCCGAACAGGAAGCCATCAGACTAGCCCTTGGAGACTTTCTGGGATTCTTGGGTTCAGGTGCTGTTCCAATCCCTCTGACTCAAGCAGGAGGGCAGCAGGACAGCAGGGCATCAATCCAGCAAGGCAGCAGTACAGTAAAGCCGTAGTCCGGTAGGGTTGCAGTCCAGTAGAGTGGTAGTCATTTCAACTGCTCAGCTATCCTTCTTCCTGGCAAAGACTCCACAGGTCCAGACGTGTAGTGAAGAGTTGGTGTTTTTAGGTTCAATATTTATATCAGGTGTCTCCTTTGAAGTGGGCGAAGCTTCTAGAGGTTTCCCTTTGAAGTGCAAAGGTTTCCTGACTCCCCTGTCATGGCTCCAGACTTACTACAGGGGGTATGCAGCCCTTTGCATGGAGGCAGGACACAGCCTATTCAGGTGTCAGTAGTGCTGTTCCCAGCTCCGAACTCCCATCCTGCCAGTGATGGCCCATCCAGGCACACCTAAACACTCTAATGTGTGTGAATGTCTAGGAGGAATACACACAGCCCAACTGTCAGCTACACCAGCATGTGACCTCGAGACAGGCTATAGTCACTAAATACATAAAATAGGAAAATGGCAACTTTCAAAAAGCAGCTTTTTCAAAATTGCGATTTAAAAGCTGACTGCCATAAGAGAAGATTTTTTGTTTCAATTCCAAAGACACCAAACATGAACTGGATACCTGTTTCCATTTAGAATTATATAGTTTTTAATTTTATTAAATGTACTAGGGTAACTCCAACGTTATCCTAGAGAAGAGGTAGGCCTTGCACTAGTGAAAACCGAATTTAAAAGTATTTCACTACCATGACATGTAAAACTCGAAAGTACATGTCTAACTTTTTAACTACACTGCACCCTGCCCTCTGGACCATCCAGGATCTACTGTAGGGGTGATGCATATGTATTAAAAAGGAAGTTTTGGGTCTGACAAAAGATTTCTTTTGCCAGGTCAAATTATCAGTTTAAAACTGCACTCACGGGCTGTAATGGCAGATCAGAGACAAGTTTAAAGGGCTACTTAAGTGGATGGTGCAATCAGGGCTGCAGGCCCACTAGTAGCATTTGAAGTATGGGCCCTTGACACAGGCAGTGCTACTTTACTAGGGACTTATAAGTAAATTAAATATCCCAATTGGGTGTAAGCCAAATAGACCAGGTTTTAAAAAGAGAGCACAAGCACTTTAGCACTGGTTAGCAGTGGTAAAGTGTGCAGAGCCCAAATGCCAGCAAAAACAATGTCAACCAAACAGGAGGGTTGAAGGCAACAAGTTAGGGGGAAACCCATATCAAGGATGGCAAGTCTAACAGATATGGTGCTTTCTTTTCTCTGGCACACTTTTGATAGTCATGTTCCAATGTACACATCCTTGTGCCATAGTGCAAAAGTGTGTATATTCTCTGAAGCATGAGGGGTGTACTGGAAGGAGTCCATAACAGTGCAATAATTATTTTGTAATGATTTTCCTGCTTTGAACGTGTGCTGCTCAATAGAGCACATATTCAAAGTTGGAATGAAGAGGAGAAATGAAAACATTTCTTCTTGTTACTCCTGCCTCTTGGAGGCATACAATTTTAGCACAAATTATTGTCTACCACTGTTTGTAGATAGCTTAAAAAATGCATGGGTGGAACACCCATGCACCACTGATGGAATGTCCTCTTGTTGCAAAATAATGCAAAGCAGCACATAGCACAACTTTGCATCACTTTGGGATACTTTCAAATGTAAATCTTGCTTTGCTTTGGATAGTAAATCCCATCGTAACACTTTGGGCATCATTACGATGGCGGGTGCACAAAGTTCGGCCGCCACCGCAACGGCAAACGGGACCGCCCGCAAGAGGAGCGGCGGTCCCGCCATGTCTATTAGGATGCCACTGCCACGGTGGCGGTGGCATCCCGCATCATATACATTGTGGCGGGTGGTGCTGTGAACAGCACCCGCCGCAATGTGAATGAAGCATGTTGCGCATTGGCATGCACAACGTGACAGGCACCGCGCGGTGCCAATGTAGGGGGGTACCATAGGTACCCCCCAAGTGCACCCCCACCTCCCTCTCCCCCGGGGGCCCGCAACAGACCCGCATTGCAAAAGACCGTATGCCTTTCCATGGCGGCGTTGCCGCCATGGAAAGGCACATCTCCGCATGCATCATAATATGGATGGCGGTGTCTTGCAGACACCGCCACCATGTTATGCCCTTTTTCCGCCCGGTCGACGAGTCGACCGGCGGAAAAGCGGCAGACAGTCTTTCCATCCGCCGGGGTCCCCCGCCATCGTAATATGGCAGGGGGGAAATGGAATGCGGGCGGTGTAAAATAGCGGGCGGATCGCCACCACCATATGGGCGGTGGCGATCCGCCCGCTATCATAATGACCCCCTTAGTGTAGTGTTTATCAAAAACCGAGTGCAAACCATTAGTAGACCTGGGCCAAATTGTCAGTAAGTATATGTGAGTAAGAATGAGTGGGATTAAAAGTGCATGCAAGTGAGTGAGTGAGAATGAATAAGACTGAGGGCCCGATTCTGATGCGGGTTGGAAAAGCTTCCCGACCGAGGGCCTGATTCTGATGCGTTTAGGAAGGCCTCCTAACGGCATTTGCTCCTTCCAAATCGGATCGGGAACGTGTCTTCCCGACCGAGGGCCCAATTCTGATGCGGTTAGGAACAAATGTTCCCATTGAAGTCAATGGGAGTTCAACCAAATCGTATCTGGAAGCATCCAGATGCATCCTACTCCGCCGGTCGGACTTTCCCGATCCGAGTGGGTCGGACACCATTTCCCAACCGATTTGGTCAGGAAGCTTTTCCAACCCGCATCAGAATCGGCCCCTGAGTGTAAGGGGGTGTAGGAGAGTATGAGTGAGAATAAATGAGTGAGAGTCAGAATGCAAAATAATAAAAATCCCCAAACCGAATTGAATAAACAAATTGACACCAAATGAAAAAAATCCAGTAATGGGAAATATGAAGTTTTAATTTTTGAAATAGAAATAAGACCAAGAAAAGTAAAGCACCAATGATAGTCAATGGTCATGGTAGACCAGGACCAAGGTACAATTACAGGCCAACCCTGATGGAGGCCGGGTCAGATACACGAGGTGGATTGATCCTGGTGAAAGTCTGGAAGTAAGAAAGTTTGAAAAAGAGCCAGGTCAGGTGGCTAAATGGACTAACGCATCCACTTTAGGGGCATATGTTCTACCTCGTGGTCACAGGTTCAAATCCTGGTGGGTCGACTCAGCCTTTCATCCTTCTAAGGCCGATGAAATGAGTAACATTGAGTTAAGTAACAATAAACACCTGTTATTCAGCGCCAAGATACCCTTGGGTGAATGTGCGCTTTACAAATACACATGTTATGTTATATTATGTCCCACTGGTCTGGAGGAAAAGCTTTCAAAAATGACCTAAATGCATTCTGGTGCCCAAACAACCACAGGAGTACACGTCTAAAGACCCCCAGGGCCTCAGAGGTAGCACTTAGAGACTCACAGGTTGTCAGACAGAGGCAAACACCAAGGCCAAGTCCATGTCAAGTTACGACTGGTCAGATGGTTACTTACAGGAAAAGGCCTCTTGCAGCTTTTTGTCTCCATGTAGCCACACTGGAGATCAGCCAACTGAACTTTGGAGTCCACGTATTTGTCCTGGAGCAGGTCCAGTCCTTCAGGAATCATCTTTGGTCACAGACAGAAGGCCTAATCCTCTTCTGATTTACAGGTCCAGAAAGTGGTCTGTCCAGGTACCGTGGGGTGCCATATTTATTCCTGGTACCAGCTAAGGGGCGGGGGTGACTCCTGGCGACTAACCAATGGGGTGCAATTTAGGGCCAACCCAACCACTTTTTCAGTAGTTCCTGTTCTCCTTACTGCAGGCACAAAATGTCATTTTGTCAGGGCCCTTGCAAAATGGTGAAAGTCTGAGGCCACACTCAACTTAGACTCAGAGTCCTGAGGGTGTGAGATTGTAATAGGGAAATCACCAGTGTCCTCCCACAGCTAACAATAAATACCAGTCTAAAGCAGACACTGTACATGCGCCAAACCCACAGACAGATATTTTCTTGTGTGCTCCTAGTGTTACATGTGGCTCAACTGGCCTGACAAGCAGAATCTGATAGTGTGGTGGCACAGGATTCCCAGGCCCTCACTCTGAGTATTCTGTGGCAGTCAGAGGAGTCCCTTTTGACCATTCAGGTCAGCCTACTGTTCACTCCTGGGAGGCATGTTACACCTCATTCACACCTATTCACATACAGGCTGGCAGAAGCTGGAGAGAAAATATAAATCAGACTCCAGGAACCTCAGGTAGGGGCTATGTGACTTCTTAAAAGCTGTGTTAATGTTTCCTTAATATCTATTACAAATCTGACTACTCAATTGAATCGCTATTTTAATAACTATTAAAAATAATGGCTTAGCTATATTCTAGCTAGTCCCCTTCCCTAGTTAGCAATATTAACATATTACTCTGCACTCTGGTTTCTACATTGGATAGCTAGACCTGCAACAGTGATAACATCTTTTTGAGCCGTGGCTCTCTGGGGACATGGTAATATTGATTTTCTACATAACCCACTTTTACATATCATACGCCCTACCTTGTCTGCTACAAGGTCTACATAGGGGTGACTTACTAATATTTAAAAGGTCCTGAAGCCATGTTTTGTTTTATCATGCTATTGAATAGAACAACAGTTGCTGCAGTGTTAAGGTGACAGTTAACGTTTCATCTCATCAGTGTATTTTAGAATCATATACAATGGGGCCGATTCCGATCTCGGCCGGTAGGGCTCCGAATCGGAATTGGCCCCTAAGGCTTTAAAGAAAAATTAAAAATGCCAATCAGAGCCAGCATCTCCATGTTTTAAGGGTCGGAGCACATACACTGGCTAATGGATAGTAGTGCCTCAGTGTGGACAGTGTAAAAGCCAGAAATAAATTAGGATACAGAAAAAGTTGAAAAATCAAGTAGTAAGTCATTTTTAGGCATGGGAATTGGTAATCTATAGGTGTAGTAAGGAGGTTTTAGGGTGCAGGGATGGGTTGCTTATGGGGTAGTAAAGAGTGTTTAGGGCTCAGGGATAGGTAGTGTATATGGTAGGAAGAGGTTTTAAGAACTCAGGGATGGGCTGTGCATATGGGTAGTAGGAGGTTTTACGGCTATAGGATCTGTACAATATAGAGGTAGTAAGATTTTTTTAGGGACGGGTGATAGGTGTTTAGCAGTAGTAAGGGGCTTACAGGGGCCATGGATGGCTAGTTTAAAATATTAAATCTAATTATATTAAATTAAATTTAAAAAAAGGCAGTACTAAATCAAAATAGAACCAAAAGTATAATTACTGAAAGATAACATTAATTTTAAATTAAAAAATTAGATAAAATACTGCATATCACTTTAGCCATGTGTAGTGTGAGATTTGGCAGCCAACCATCCTCGACTACCCACCCCACATTTCTGTTAATGTTGTTGCCAGCTGATTAAAGTGTTTGGTCCAAAAAAGCCCCATGAGCAAATCAGAAGGTTGGAATTTTTGGGTTTCAGCCCAACTTTCAACATATGTACAAAATTTTAACCTTAATTTATTCAAAACTGCTGAACTCAGATTACACCAAATTACAACAAGCATTGGCATAGCCAATAAGTCTCGCCTTTGGGACCTTATGTGTTTAGCCAGAACTTTTGGCTATGTTGTAGAGCATTGTGGCTGCTGTGCATCATGTTGAAAAGTTATAACAAAAAGTGTTAATAATTTTTGTTACCTTTATACAAACCAAGACGACATTATATACAACTGAACAACCTGATTAAAAAAAAGATTTTAACATAAAAAATGTCTTCTAGTTTTTTTGTACTTGCACTGCTGGCAACTTCTTCCTGTCTCTTGTCATGCTTGTTTGTTATAATTTTTTTTGTTATGGGGGAGCGGGACATAAATAATGGGGGAGTGGAGGTTGTAAAACAGTAATTTAATTAGAACACGAGCAGCGTACGGACACTAGGGGAGAATCAACAGATGCCAGATTCCAAAGGCAGACTGACGTGATGCTTAGGTGATGCGCTGATGCAAAATGGTGGTGGTGAGTGATGTTTGGTGCTCTGGTGGTGCCACTATATGGTGTGGATTGGAGGTACGTTGTGGATTGTGGAGTAGTGGAGTTGAAATATGTAGTTTGGTGTGTAATTATGTGGTGTGTATTGGAAATGTGTGGAGTTGAATTGTGTGGCCTGGAACTGTGGTGTTGAGTGAAATTATGCTTAGTGAAATTGTGTCATGGTGTGGAGTGCATTTATGTTGATTGGTGGTATGTGGCATAGAGTGCATTTATGGGGAGTGTATTTATGTTGCATTGAGTAGAGTGCAATTATGTGGCGGGTAATTATGTGGCACTGAGTGGTATTATGTGGAGTGTATTTATGTTGCATTGAGTAGAGTGTAATTATGTTGCGTGTAATTATGTGGCACTGAGTGGTATTATGTGGAGTGTATTTATGTTGCGTTGAGTAGAGTGTAAATATGTTGCGTGTAATTATGTGGTACTGAGTGGTATGTGGAGTGTATTTATGCTGCATTGAGTAGAGTGTAATTATGTGGCATGTAACTATGTCGTACTGAGTGGTATTTTGTGGAGTGTGTTTATGTTGCATTGAGTAGAGTGTAATGATGTGGCGTGTAATTATGTGGCACAGTGGTATTATGTGGACTGTATTTATGTTGCATTGAATAGAGTGTAATTATGTGACATGTAATTATGTGGTATTGAGTGGTATTATGTTGAGTGTATTTATGTTGCATTGAGTAGAGTGTAAATACGTGGCGTGTAATTATGTGGCACTGAGTGGTATTATATGGAGTGTATTTATGTTGCATTGAGTAGAGTGTAATTATGTGGCGTGTAACTATGTCACACTGAGTGGTATTATGTGGAGTGTATTTATGTTGCATTGAGTAGAGTGTAATTATGTGGCGTGTAATTATGTGGCACAGTGTTATTATGTGGAGTGTATTTATGTTGCATTGAATAGAGTGTAATTATGTGACGTGTAATTATGTGGTACTGAGTGGCATTATGTGGAGTGTATTTTTGTTGCATTGAGTAGAGTAATTATGTGGTGTGTAATTATGTGGCACTGAGTGGTATTATGTGGAGTGTATTTATGTTGCATTGAATAGAGTGTAATTGTGACGTGTGATTATGTGGTACTGAGTGGTATTATGTGGGGTGTATTTATGTTGCATTGAGTAGAGTGTAATTACATGGTGTGTAATTATGTGGTACTGAGTGGTATTATGTGGAGTGTATTTATATTGCATTGAGTAGAGTGTAATTATGTGGCATGTTATTATGTGGCACTGAGTGGTATTATGTGGAGTGTATTTATGTTGCATTGAGTAGAGTGTAATTATGTGGCACTGAGTGGTATTATGTGGAGTGTATGTTGCATTCAGTAGAGTGTAATATATGGCGTGTAATTATGTGGCACTGAGTGGTATTTTTGGGAGTGTATGTTGCATTGAGTGCAGTATAATTATGTAGCATATAATTATGTGGCACTGAGTGGTATTATGTGGAGTGTATTTATGTTGCATTGAGTAGAGTGTAATTATGTGGCGTGTATTTATGTGGCACGGAGTGGTATTATGTGGAATGTATTTATGTTGCATTTAGTAGAGTGTAATTATGTGGCGTGTAATTATGTGGCACTGATTGGTATTATGTGGAGTGCATGTTGCATTGAGTGCAGTGTAATTATGTGGCATATAATTATGTGGCACTGAGTGGTATTATGTGGAGTGTATTTATGTTGCATTGAGTAGAGTGCACGCGGGCAGCTACCACTGGCATCACACGAGAAAGTTATCTCTGGTACCACGGGGTTCAGCAACCACTGGCACCACGGGGGGACAGCAACCACTGGCACCACACGGTGACAGAACCACTGGCATAACACAAGAAGGTGAGAACTGGAACCACACAGGAGAGAACCACTGGCACCACACGGGGACAGAACCACTGGCAGCACACGGGGACGGAACCACAGGCAGCACACGGGGACAGCAGCCATGTGCACCACGCTGAGATATAGCTACCACTGGCATCATGTCAAGGCGGGAACTGGCACCTCACGGGACGGCAATAAACATCACCACACACAAGGCTGGAACCACACGGCAAAAGCTATCGATGACAGGGCACAGGGAAAGCCTCTACAAGTAGGTACCACACAGGGAAAGCCAGTCCTGGCCTCACAATGTGAAAATGAGAAGTGGCAGCACACGGGGAAAGCAAGAAATGGCAACACACGACATTTGTGTGTTATGCCCATTCCGAGGTGCAGACCTCTGAACTATGTGCCAACCGTGCACACCGAAGTGACAGACCTCAGCATGGGTGGTAATTAAGCAATGCGCAATTTGACCCCGAGATTTGCCCGGATTCACCTCCTATTTGGCAGCTTAAATACCTAAACCACCACAAACATCAAAGTATGAGGCGCGTTTATCAGTTAAATAAATATGGAAATGTACAGTTTTACAACTTCATTTATAAACAAAACACAACATAAATATGGATAAATACGCATAAAATGGCCAAAAAATAAATATGGATAAACACATTCGGAAATGTTAAGAAAATAAATATCATAGTTGAAGGCGCACCGGGTGACTCCAAGTTGGAGGCTTAAGAGAAAAGGAATCGCTTCTGTTTACCAAAGATAAATGGTGATGTGCTGACAAGACATGAGCTGTTTGGATGCTTCAGTTTTCCAACCTGAAAACAACGTCATGGAAATTATGTTCCCTCGCACTCTGCGGAACATTTTAGAAAACATATCCGCATTCAGCCTTAGATCCATAACAGGCTGCCTTTTTGCAAACTGGACTGGCCTTCGAATACTTTGTTAAAATATGCGCCCAGTGAGTCAGCCTTTCTGCTCTAAATGTGAAAGCCTCGGGGTTCACTGCAGCCAGTCGTTTCTCGCACATTGAGATTGGAAACCATTTTTTAGCTCAACACACACATACGCACGCACACGCGCACAATGGTGCAAACACGCGCGCACAGACACATACAGAGAAACACACTTGCACGCATTTAGACACACACACATGCACACAATAGCACACTCACACGTAAACGCAGGCACGTGCGAGCACACACACCAGGAAGCCCCACCACACTCAATCTCGCAGAGTATGGGTGGAAAGGGTCACAGCCACTTGTTAAAAGGGGACATCACTTTAGCCCCCCTCGACCTCAGAGCCATGTTTCCTATGGGCTCTGAGTCCTTGAAAGTCGGAAATCGATCAGAGCCTGTAGTCTTCACTTGGATAAAAATCAAAAACGTTGTGACTGCAGACAGGGAGAAACCACTGGGATGGGGAGCACGTTCTCCCGTGTCAAGCAAGGAGCGTGTCCGGTTTACATAAGCTCCAGTTTCATTACACATAGTCACTTTCATTTTTTGGGAGGAACACGGGTACGGGGAAATTAAGTGATTTGCCCAGAATCACAGGATGTTGAGCTGCAGCTGAGACTCAGACCTTGTTGATGTATGACCCCAGTGCACTGAGTGTCGGAGGGGCTGGGGCGGAAAGCACTGGGCACGACAGGTCTCCCTGCCCTTCTATCGCAGTGCCTGGGGACAGAATGGGGGGCCTCCACACTCGCCGTGAGTGCGGTCGTGGTAGTTGTTGGGGTTACCGGGCCAGTGTGGGAAAGGTGGAGGAAGCATCGCTGCCCCAGCCCCTCCTGCATCCACCCAGGCATCCACCCAGGCCGGCCATGAGGGCACATATGTTGGTTTTGAAAAATGACCGCAGGGGCTCTCTTTTTACACAGACATACGGAGTCCACTGTGTACGCATGTACACAAGAGTGATTTCAGTACTAAAACGCACTAGAACACATAACACAAGCTGCTCACTTGTAGGAGAAAACTTTGCCTATCACCAATTGACCCATAGTTTTCAAACTCTGTACAATAAGCGCTACAGCCGCCGGCTAGCGCTTTATGAAACACATTTACTCTTGAAGGGCTACAGCCGCCGGCTAGCGCCCTTTGAAGCACATTCACACTTGTCAAAATGGTCGACGTTTGCTCGCCTGATGAGTAGGCCCGAGCACCTCGGCACTTCTGAAACATTGAACAAACAAACGTGTATGTGTGATTAAGGAGCGTGTGGGCGCGACTCTGGGGCCTGGCAGCTTGTGCCCCGATTAGTTGGCTTTTTCAAGAACAACAAGCGCGCGCCTCGCGCGGCAGCAGGGGGGAGGGGGCCTGCGCGATTCCTTTGCGGGAGCGTGCAGCAGGGCGCGATGATTGTGACCATATGGCACCACCATATGGTGCTGCGTGCTCCCGCAAGGGAATCGCCAGACGTGCACGCGTTGCCATTGCAAGCATTGCAACGCGTGCACGTTTTTGCCCCCAAAGCTGTGCCGATAGCTAAAGGTCTCTCCTATGCAGCGCATGCGCGCTGCGTAGGCGAGACCTAAAAAGCATACTTTCTAGGTAAAGATCTATCAAATTTGATGTGATTACAATCGGCTGTTTTGGCTGAAACATTATCTAAAATTGCATGGGTAAATAATAAAATAAAAAAATAAAAGAGGCGAAATAGCCTCTCATTTCAGATTCACTGCTCTTGCCGGGTTGTACCCTATATTTATTTGCACTATATAGCCTTGTGTTGCCTCTAGAAGGAGCACGGGTGCCCCAAAATATTTTTTTACTGTAGTGGGGGGCTGCAGAAGCACAGTACCCCCATGAACTATTTAAAAAAAAGTTGCAGTAAGGCTCCTGGATCATTAAATACATGACTCCAGGAGATCTTAGAATATTTCTTAAAGCACTTCAAGCTGGAGCTGTTTGCTTTTCCGCTGGAGTGCAGAGACACCTTGTGGTTGATCTTATGACTGCGCTTTGTGTCCTGGAGAGTGCTAAAGAAAGACACAACGGGCCTCATTTATGAGAAGTGTTGCATCGCTGCGACAAAGCAGCGATGCAACACTCTCAGTGCCCCTCCTTGCGACACCAAGGAGGCACCGTATTTACAGTATGGCGCATCATGTCGCAAGGAGTTTCAGATAAGTCAGTATTATTGACGTATCTGTATGGGCAAAATTGGCCCATTGTTGGGGTGTGTCTGAAAACAGATGCAGCTCCAGCAATGTATCCTTTCACATGGGGCAAGCCCCATGTGAAAGGGCCTGTGTCATCCTTACGCCTGCCATGAGGCAGGCGTAAGGTTTTGATGCAATGGCGTTCTAGAAGTGGCGCACTGAAATCTTATAGATCTCAATGCGCCACTTCTACAAGGCTTTGACGTGGGGGAACGCCCACCCTGCATACATTATACCTGACGCAGGTATAATGTAGCGCAGGGGTTTACGAAGTGAAGCATCTGCCTAGATGTGTCACTTCGTAAATATGGCGCAACTGGGCTCATTATTTACGCCGCCGCAGCGTCACAAAAAGTGAAGCAACGGCAACATAAATGTGACGCAAGGGCTCATAAATAAGGCCCAACATGTTTATGGTTGTTTTGAATAAACATGCTTTATTTAAAATAGTTTTGTGTCAGTACATGTTATTCATTACAGTGTATGGACATGGAAATATTTTTTATTATAATTATATTATTGATAAATTATTGTGATTTAGTGACAAAGCCAATAGGTTTACTTTATATATCTTGATGCGCAGATCCCCTAATGAAGTCGATAGGACTGCCTTTCCTGGCATTCTGGCCCATGCGCAAAACCAGTAGGTCTGCCTTACGTAAATTACACTCTTTATTTTGTTACTTATCTATTAACAAATACTACACTGAAAAACCAAAGGTTATGGTGATGTTATAGGTAGGTTATGGTGATAATATTTTACATAACAATAAAAAAAGAACTCAGAACTTCACTGAAAAAAACAAAGGTTAAAGTGACGCTATAGTTAGGTAAATGTTAAACAAAAAAAACACTGAAATTCACCGGTTACAGTTAACTGAAGTTACTATAACGCACATCCACACCATGTACTGCTTATTATCTCTGATATTATATCACTCATGAAATGTTCTGTGACTTCATTGCTAACATCAATGCAACATCTGAAATGACATAATTGATGACAACAGTGTGCATGGTGAGGGCATAAGTTAAATTCCTTCAGTTGACTATATCTGGTGAATTTCAGTGTTTTTTTACTTTAAAATGTAATGTTTCAACTGACATTTTCACCTAACTAAGGGGCTCATTATGATGGCGTAACGATCGCCACCGCCGAGCCGGCGGTGGCGACGTTACGCCATCGTAACATGAAATACCCCCCACCATATTACGATGGCGGTGGGTATCGCGGCGGACAGAAAGTCTGTTGGCCGCTTTTCCGCTTGCAGGCAATCATTACGATTGCCTGCTGGGCGGAGCAGGGGCTCTAATATGGTGGCGGTGCCTAGCAGGCACCGCCAGCCATGTTAGGATATCGATAGTTAAAGGCCTTTCCATGGCGGCGATGCCGCCATGGAAAGGCTGGCGGGATTGGCTTTGGGGGACAGTTGCGGGCCCCCGGGGGTGGGGAGGTGGGGGTGCACTTGGGGGTACCATAGGTACCCCCCTACATGTCGCTGCACCAAGTGGCAGGCACCGTGTGGTGCCTGCTATGTGGTGCAGTGACATGCCAGGCATGCGATTTTGACATTGCGGCGCGTGCTGCTGTAAGCAGCACCTGCCGCAATGTTAAAATGCGGAATGCGACTGCCAGGGTGGCGGTCGCATCCTAATTCACGGTGCGGGACCACCGCATGTCTGGCGGCCGGTCCCAACCCCGCGGGGATGGCGGGCGGACTCAGGTCCGCCCGCCATCCTAATGAGCCCCTATGTCACTTTGCTTTCTTGTCAAAGAAAACAATAGCCGGTTTACAGACGCAGCACTAGTGGCCTCTCTTATGCACTCCCTGGCCTTAAAAACATTAGACCTTTACCTAAAATGCCCCACTCTTATTTTCCTTCAGGTATATGAGACTCAGTAGTTGGTCCTTTGCCCATAGAATGTTGACAGCACATCCATACTTCTTTTCCTCTTCCTGATCCTTATGCCATTTCAAATCGTGATATGTCACATTCTCATTCATGCAGCCAAACATAGATGAAGCCCAGTGTTATTGCTCAAGAGGCTGAAATGATGCTGGAAAAGGTCAGTAGGCACTTAAAATCCTGACAATTATTGTGGTTGATGGATCTGCGTTGGACGCTGTTAAGAATATCATAGATCAAAGCACTAAGCGGCAGATTTCAAATATGATGTGTGGCAGCAGTCTGCATCTGAGGAGCACTGGTCAATAAGTAAGTGAAAGGCTGTTCAAATAAAGAATATTTGAAAATACATTTGTGAGTTTGTAAGGCTAGTGATTGTTTATAGCTAAAAGAAGCGGATGGCGATGTGCATTAGTGAGTTTCTCTAAAACACTGCTGGCATAACATTGGATTTCCAGCAAATATGTTCTATTTACAATAATAATTGGTTTTATACCGTTCTCTAGGGAACAATATTCCAAACATGTTTATGTATGCCCTGTCGAGTTGCTGAAAATTGAAGTTTTCTCTTTTTAACCATTTCTAATGTGAAACAATGATGAAAGACCTTTTGGGACTTTGTTTCTGAATAGATCAACCTGCCATGGCACCGGTATATGATGACTAATATATATTCAACAGCGGTATGGCAGCAGCTTTCTTATCAAATTACACGTATGCTTATTTGCTGATCACCACACGGGCAGCCAGTACTTCTCAATGATGCACATCATATATAAGGCAAACAACAGGTTTCAAGCTATTCCAGGGAGAGGGACAACATTGTCAATGGGATGAATTTGAATAACCATGGCCCAGGAGCATGTGCACAGGAAATTTGCAATTCTATAAGGTTCTATGGGGTTTTAATGTGTTATTGGAGGACTAAGGATATTTCACTCGTCTTATATAAAATAATTGTTCTATGTAGCAAGGTACAACTCGCAATAGCAGGCAGGAGCTCATTTTAATTCTAATTCGTGTATTTTTTATTCTCATAACTTTTACTTTCTGTTAAGACAGCAAGAAGATAATGATTATTTTCATACCACTTTATTCTGCACTTGTGCATATTTCTGATATTCTAAGCATTGTACAAAAAAATTATTTTTTGTTTGATAAAATGCTATTTTATTAGGAATATACATTACAATTTATAAAATAAACATAAATACAATATAAGACAAGAAATCTAATAACATGAAATGCTATTATAGAGTACTGTAAAAATGCAGACCTGTACTATGTGGATCAAAAGACGAAAATATGAAAATATAAAACAAGGACCTGAAAAGGACAAGGAAATAGAGAATGGATGTCGTTCAAAAATACAGATCTAGGAGAAATTGAAAATATCAAAATAGCTATGAAACTGAAAATGAAGGCCCAGATCTACAAAGACTTTCTGTGAAATTTGTGTTACTTTTTTAATACAAACCTGGCACAATTGAACAAAAAGTAATGCAAAGCTATGCAATGCTCTGCGTTTTCTTACTCCTCATCAAGGGGGCATTCCATGGGGAGTACATGAGTGTTCCCGTTCAACCACCCATGGGTTTTGATGCAAATCCGTATCTACAAGGAACTGTTGACTATTTGCGCCAAAATCCTGTGCCTCCCTGAGGCAGGCGTTAGAAGGAGAAATATTTTCATTTGTCCTTGTTTTTCCATCTTTGCATGTGAGCTGTATTCCACAGCACACATACAAAGAGTGATATGCCTTAAAGCATGTTTTTTGTCAGAAAGAGAATTCTTCCTTCCCAACAACAATGCTTACCACAATGCAGACACCTTTGCACTACGGTGCAAGGGTGTCTGCTTTGGTTCATGGCAGTTTAAATTGTGCTAGCACAGGAAGATAGCAGAACAGTGCCACATCTTAGTAGGTGTGTGTCTTTTCTGCTTTCTCCAGTTCACACAACGCAGCACGACAACTTTACTTGCTGCCCTGTGTTGTGTGATTTCTTTGTAAATCTCAGACCAAATTCTTTCTTAATTCTGATTTGAGTTCACAGAAATTAACATCTTCATAGAGGCTTAGCAACTCCATCATTTGCAATTGTACAAGAATCAGAAGACAAAGGGGGGTATTCTCAAGAACGTGTGATAATTATCGCAAAATTAGCTTAACGCAACTTTGCACATCGCAGTCTATCGCGGGAAAATAACACAGTGTTAACGTTGTATTCTCAACCCGGTGGCACCATGCGATAGTCTCACGATAATGCGTCAAATGACCGCGTTAAAATTAATGCAACGCCGAAAAAATGCGAAACACGGGCGCAAAATGTTGCGATGTGGCCAACCGCGATAACAAAATCAGCGATAACCAGCGGCAGGCCTTCAATTCCCACACGTCATGCGGGAAAATGCACTATAATAGCACCGAAAAACACAAACAAAATAATTACAACTGCGTAGCACCATGGAGGAAGCCGGAGCAAGTACAGAGGATGACCAGAACCCCACAAGCCCCCAGGAGGACCAGCCTGGGACCTCGGGGTCACGGAAGGGCAAGGAGAAGAAGACGAGGAAGACGAGGTTCAGTCCGCAGGAAAACAGGATCATCATCACGGAGGTGACAGAACACCACCAACAACTGTTCGTCACCTCCAACGTGTCATTGGCAAATAAAAATGCAATATGGCAGTCCATCCTGGACATGGTGAATGCAGTCGGAGTGAGGAGGAGGACAATTGGAGAGGTCAAGAGGCGCTGGAATGATGCGAAGCGCAAAACCAAGAAGAAACTCGCTGACAACCATCAGGCAGCAATGCAGACTGGAAGTGGCAGTCCAGCGGAACATGAGATGGAGGAAATGGTGGCCACAGTCATCAGTGGGGAGATGGTGGCAGGAGTTGGGAGTCCGGACACTGCTCGACATGACCTGACACAACAGCACCAGGGTGAGTACCGAACGGGGACTGGAGAGACGGGGGGAGATGGGCACAATGGCACACATGCACAATTAAGTAGAGCACACTGCACACCCACAATGACTCTGAATCATGTCCCTGATCCCCTTAGCACACTGCAGCACACATACAAACAGCAAGTAGGCCCCCGTCCACTATGGGCACAAAGGGGTCCCTCCCCACACAGCACCAATCCCACAACCAACCCATGCACATGTGTCAAAACCAGCAAAGCTGCGTGTCTGTGAGCCACCATGACAATGCAAGTGACACTGCATGATGAATAGCATGGCTGCAGTCCAATTATCATGACATGGTGCACGCCACGACACTAGGGTGGCTGAGTGTGGAACACATCCGGAAAGGAGCAGGTCACACTCTGACACATCCACGTGCACAAACAACCCCTGACGTCAACAACACATCTGCGGATAAACCATGCCCAAGAGTCCAAAATTAAGAACTTGAGCCTAAATTAGCCAAGTCTGCAACATCTCAGCACTGTAGAAGCACAGAAGTCAAAGGCACACCGCCTCAAAGGGATAAGGGGCAGCAAAATCACAGCTGCAGGGGCGACTCTCCCACAATGCAGCACACACACATAGCAATAACAGCACATCATCATTGACGACAATGTGGTACAAAGTGTAAAACTTTCACTACAGAACAGAGGACACAACTGGTTCCGCTTGTGCGTAGAAAGTGGCCAATCACATCTGGCATAGCAGGAAACTGTGAGATGAAAATGTATGTGTACAACCTCACATCCGTGATGTAGTTCAAATGTCCACTGCAAATAGTCAGCTCCTCCCAAACAGTCACAATGTACATTGTCATGCAGTCTGTATGTAAACTAGAACAATGCGTCAACATACATGTCAACACAATGTTAAAATGCATCTCCCCTTCACATTGCAGAGGGACAATCAACACCTCCTGCAGAGCAGACCAGACAACTCATCAGTGATGATGAAGAGGACTTCCACACATTCGACACCGACGCCCTACAACAGCTCATGGACATCTTAGGCAACCCATCTCCAGGAGCAGGGCAGCCCAGCTGCATCGACGAGACCCCACCCCCTGCACAGACCACACAGCAGGAAGCACCCACCACCACGGTTGGCTCCCAGCACCTCACCGAAGCACACATTGCATTCCAAGGCCAGGTGTTAGACTGCCAGAAGGAGGTGGCTGAACAGGTGCGGGTGGGTTTCGACTTCATGGCAGCCGAACTCGATTACATATGTGGGTGTCTAATTCCCATCTGGGACCACTTACACTCCCCAACGGACACCCACACTGTGACAGAGACACACGCATTTGCACATTTCCAGTACTGAACCACGCCCAGAGCCCCGGGATAATCATTCACACCCCTACACTGTACTTGCATACGCCAGCCCAGTCCACTCCTCTTATGCATAAAGGGGGGACGACAAAGCTACATGTCCAAGGTCTTCCCCACTGCCTGAGGTGACATGGATGCGTCCTCTGTCCACAGCACAATGTAATGTGGTAGGGCCCTGGCCCATCATGCATACATAATGACCACACGGACACACTTAGATAGATAGTGGAACTGGCTACGGACAAGTGCGCCTGGCCCCTTTTTATTACCAGGGTCACATGTCCAGTGACGCCTGTGCTGGATGGGTGTGGGGTGAGTGTAAGCCAGCCCTCAGGGAGTGGTTGGTGCTGGCAACAACTAGAACAGTGATCATCGGATCACTCACACAGATTCAATCATAAAGGGTCCATGAGTTGTGGTGCACTGAGTTAGTGGCACCTGAAGAGCTGAGCAGGGTATCAAGCTGATGATGGCATCCAAGACAGGTGTGAGCAACTTAGATAGGCTGGCTGTGAGACTCCTCCGACTCTGGCAGTTGTTGGTTGGAGGTGGTCCTGGCGGTGGTGGCGTGTGCAGCCAGCGGTGATGCATCGTCTGGGCAGGTCAGGACTTGATTTGATGTGTGAGCCCTGGTGGACCGCAGTTGAGGCCGGAGGCAGCGGTCAGCGCAGGGCCACAGACACATGGCGTTGATGACCCCCAGGCCATCGACTCAGAGGCTATCCAATATTCAATCAGACAGGGTCCATGACATGAGCTGCACAGAGTTAGTGGCCCCGGATGCACTCCGGCCAGCACAGGCACACCGCCACGGGACGATGACTTGTGGTGCACTGAGGTAGGGCCACGAGAGCTGAGCGGGTCCTCGTCGATGTCTAAGGGGAATGTCGCAGAGTGTTTCGGGGGACAGTGGAAGGTGTTCTTCCAGGGCATGATGCAGAGGGCAGAACCAAGCAGAAACAGGCAATATGGAGGAGATGAATGCTACAGACTCATTTATAGCACCAAGTCAGTATCAGCTACATGATGATGAAGACAACCCCCAGGCCATGGACTCAGACGCCACCAAAGTTCAACCAGAGAGTGTCCATGAATTTCGGGGCACAGAGTTAGTGGCACCAGAGCTGAAAGGGGATGCAGTCTGCGATGAGGCCTGTACAATGGTATAAACTCTGCCATAAATAAATCAAGACTCAGTTCCAAATGTGTGACCTACTTGACCGCAGTGTAGGCTGGAGGCAGCGGTCAGCAGGGGCCCACAGCCACGTGTCGTTGGCTTGCGATGCACAGAGTTGGTGGCACCAGATCGAAGGGAGTACAGTGATATAAATGCTGCCATTAACATATGAACTCGGCCATCATGAAATCAAGACTCAGTTCCAAATGTGTGACCTACTGGACCGCAGTGTAGGCCGGAGGCAGCGGTGGAGTACGTCAACGAGAAAGGAGTGCTGGGGGCCTGTGTCGCGGAGGCCGTGATGGTCTGAGGAGGCTGCCAAGGTCACGGGCCTAGGGCTTGGTGCTTGCACTGGCATGTGGTGGGCCCTCTTTGACACACGCCTGGTTGCACAGGGGCGGCCAAGAGGGGTCTGGGGACCAGCGGCCTGGGGTGCAGCAGGCACACAGGATCGCAGGCACCGCCGCACATGGCGTCAGCCTCGTGGCGGGCTGAGAGGCACCACCCTGGCAGACACGTTGGCCATTCCGGAAGAGAACCACGCCCAGAGCAACGGGCTTTTTATTCACACAGCTACGCTGGCCTGGCGTACGCCGGGCCAGCCCACTCCGCTCACGCTTACAGGGGGGACGTAACAAGCTACATTTCAGTGATCTTCCCCACTGCCTGGGGTGACATGGTTGCGTCCACTGTTCACTACACTCCAAACACCAGCAGTATATGTCGACATGGACATGTCTGTGGTCTGCAAACTGCAGTCTGGCCAGCACATCCACGCCACACTTGGCATTGTGTACATTTTCATTCATGGGTCACTTGCCTCCTTCGCACATGCCTGGTTCCCACCTCTCCCCACATCCTGCTATTGTGTGGCTGAGGTGCCATGCCGTTGATGGCTTGTGTACATGGCTAGCCCAGGTTACCACAGTAAGTTGTGCTGTCGTGTCTGGTAGGTGGGCATGTTGTTTGGCATGTTGTATGTGAGTTTGTAACGTGGGCATTCCCAGAGTCGTGAGTTGCATGACTGTGAAGTTGAGGTGTGTGGTGTGTTCATTTGGTACTTACCAACAAGCAATGCATTCCCATAGGTGCCAGCCTCAAAGCGCTGATTGATGATGGACTGTTGGAAGATGAAGGAATCATGCACACTGCCTGGGTAGTTGGCGACGACATTGGTGAAGAGTCCCAGGTGGTCCACTGTTGCCTGCACATTGATGGAATGCGTTTGCTTCCTGTTGCGGTAATTGTGTACAGTGGCGGCAGGGGGCACGAGGAGTACATGTGAGCATTCGATTGCCCCCAACACGTGCGGGAAGCCAGCTATGGCGTAGAAGCCTTGCTTGGTCTCCAGCTGTTCCTGCGCAGTGTGTGGGAAGTAAAGGTGCTGGGGTACCAAGCTGATGATGGCATCCAAGACAAGTGTGAGGAACTTGGATAGGGCTGGCTGTGAGACTCCTCCGACTCTGGCAGTTGTTGGTTGGAAGGTACCAGAGGCCAACAGGTGCAGCACAGCCAGCAGCTTTGTCTGTGGAGGGATGTTGGTTGTCCGCTGTGTTGGTACCATCAGCCTGTGGGCAATGATGGTCAGGATGCGGAGGATGGTTGTCCTTTTGAGCCAGTAGTGGGTAATGACATCCTCTGGTGTTAAGTCTGTGAGGCTGGTGCGTTTTCTGAAGGGCCGCTGTCTTTGTCTGCGATGCCTCTGTGGTAGTCCGGGGGGGCGGGGGGTCCGGGGGGTGGCAGGCCTGGGTGTGGTGGCGGTGGGTGTTGTGGCCTGTTTTGGGATCTTATTGCCGATCTGGCCGGTCGTTGAGAATATTGCGAGGTGGTGTTATCGCAGCTTTTTGCACAGGAACGCCTACTCTGCATCTCATTAGTGTTAGTTGCCGGTGTCATCCGTGGCGATGTTTTTTGCGGCTGCTATCGCAGGAAAACTGGCGATATCGGCTGTTAGCACCAGCTTGTGAATAGGGCGATAAATCTATCGCCACTTTGGCTGCGGTAAAGTGCTGCTAACTCGGCGATAGGTCCTTGAGAATATGCCCCAAAGATGTTACTAGTAAATATTCTGTCAAGTTGAACCACAATTTGCTATTTTATAAGAACATCTGGATTGATGCAGAATTACTAATGTTAATTTTATGCTCATGACATATTAAATTTCCCTATGCTTTATAGATACGTTTGGAATAATCTTTCTAATTCAGTGAGATTTGTCATAACCCAGTTGCAATAAATATATCTAATAACTTACCTTTCTTTGGGAAAGATATAAAATCGTCAGCTATACTTCCAAGATAAATATTTTTGCAACAATAGGGGAGCATTAATTGGGAAAATAATACCAATCTTTTCTCAGACAAGTTTCCAAAATTGCTGAACCAAACTACATTAAAAACATTTATTTATAAATACGAAGATAGCATGAACATGACCAACAAAAAGAGGGCATTGGAGTGTTACATTTATTAATAGATAATCGAGTAAAAAGTATTGATTATAAAAAAATACAGAGTTTGAGTGATATTGACAGCACGTGAGATTGACATAATCTTTGTCCAGTTTTTTTTTTCTATTAAAGGTGAAAGAGATTTATTTAGGTTCTCCCATTCGGTCTCTATTTTGGATTAATATCAATCCCTGAAGCATCATTTAATTATGGCAACATTTCTGATGCTGTAGGGGAAAAACTAAAATTACATGCATTAAAAACACTCTGCAAAGGGCTAACAGGCATCGACATAGGTACCCTTTGCAAAAATGTAAAAGTAGCTTCCTTGAATTTGTTACATTGTTTTAAACAATGTCTTGGCAAATGTTACTCATGTTATAGTTGAGCAAAAGGCAGCCAATCACCATTATTAAAGAGTTGATTGAATGAAGTTTGATACAATCAATACATATTTTTAAAAATAGGTAAAGCTAATGAATTAGGGCTATTTGAAATAGAAATAAAAACAGAAAAGCAAAAAGGTGCAGTGAAGGATCTCACAAACTCAATCCAGATCGGAGATTCATACAAAAGTGGCATCTGTAACTAAAACCAAAACTGTATAAGGTAAAAAGTATCATGATAAGAAGAAAAATTAGGGAATGTAACCCCTCATCTTTCTTTGTGTTTTAGGAGTATTCAATTTACCAGTCTTGAAAGCCTGGAATGCTGGTTGGTTTGGCAAGATTCCAGCTCATGACCCTCAGAATATCGCTTAGGTTACTTACTAGCCTAACCTCCCTAAGCCATCTTGCTAAATGTGGTTTATGTTCACTAGATGATTAACATTAACTTCACACTTACAGATCAGGTACATGCTAGATCTTGCAAATACAAACTGATGGCAGATATTGTTCTCAAATAGAAGTTTTCACAACAAGCTTGACGTTTGAATTGTCATGTTCCAGAAATTGATTTTGCAGGCAAGAACAAGTATAACACAAATGATATAAATAAATAACTGTCTTCAGTGACCATAGTTAAATGCAATTCATTTAGGTGCAAGCACGATAAACAACAAAATAAATATACATTTCGTTTAATCTTATGATGGATCTGTATCCACAAATGGGAACAAAAATGTTTGTATTAGTCCCAAAATGGAAAAGATGATAGATTGTATTGGTGGCATGATCCAATTTATGTTAAGATTATCCAGATTCAGGTGTACTTTTGCCATTCAATGATAATATGCTGTCCTCCATAGAAGTCTTCACTCTTGACATCAAAACAACTTGCCTCACAACCCCAGCAGAAAGAATCAAGTACTTAAATATCTCTCACACTTAGGTCGTGAAACTATTGTGCTCCGACCAGGGGACTTCAGTCTATAGACTGCTACTCCATAGCCCCGGTGCATGATCCATCATAAATGACCTTGAATCAACAGAACGATATTAAATAAACTAACTTCTATCCTAAAGTTTGCTCCACCCTCTCTTTTTTCAAATACAACAGGTCTATTCATAAACTGGATTTTGTACTACATGTAGTAGTGCTACAATAGTACTACTAAGGTATTACAAAATGCTTTTCATATACCAGTGTGCGAATGACTATGACTCTGACTCTCTTATCTTGTATGTGCCTAGATTTCCTGGCTGTGGATATCTCAGCATATGTAAGCAAACTTAAATTAGTGCCAGGGGGGTTGCACTACACCGCTTGAGGTTTCATTAGTCTGGAAAAGAGCCTTTTTCTTTCCTACAACTTATTTGTCTTTAACACATAAGAAATATTTTAGTAGTAAATGTGGGAAGGACAGAGGGGAGTGGATGAAAAATGAGGAATAGTTACTACAAAAGGGAAGGTGTTAAGGGAGAAGTAAGCAGGGGTATAAGTATGGTTAGGGAGGGGTTTAGGAAGAGACATACACTAACCCACAGAAGAGTAAGCCCATTGCTGTTCGCAAACTGCCCTTCTATAGCCACTTCTGCCAAAAATGACCCACAGTGTAGTAAATATGCTCTAATTCACTGGGTGTGTAAGTCTAGCCCACACATGTCCAACCACTGGTACTGCAATGCCCTCCAATAGAAAATAATTGAAGTTGGAATTTTAAAATAAAACCCATGGGAATTAATATTAATTGAAATTAAATCATGTAAACTATTTAAAAATATAAATACGTTTAATGTTGAAAAATTATCAATATGATTGATTATTTGTTTAGGTATTTTAATAACCTGTTTTTCATTTAATGCAATATTTACTTTTTATGCATTCTATCCAGCACTTTTAATCATTTTAAATACATAAAAAATATATTTTCTTAATTTAACCTTCAGGCAAATATTTTTATTATTATTTAAAATATTCAAAATAATACAGGATCTAAGTTAAAATTAAGTTATGAATGCTCTAACATGTTCTTATACTATTCTACATTTAAAATAAATATATAAAGTTAACATTGAAGATAAAAATATTTTTCCCACATTTTTCAGAATCGTAATGAACTTTTACATTTTTTCCAGGGGCCTCCAATGTGGCAGTACCCAGGGTTTCCACATGGCCCACAACAGCCCTTCACCCTCTACAACCAACCTTTTTTTTAGACCGAGGCTGGGGCAGAGGAAGAGGAAAAAGAAGGGGAGGCCATCAACAGAAACATGTACAATGGCAGGAACCACCGCAACCTCAACACATGGAACTCAGGAGTCACTCGGAAGAAAAATGAATTGTCAATTTATCTGCCAGAACCCTGACTGAAGTTGAGACTAAGGAATTTTGAAAAGGTTTAGGATTTGTTCCTACTCCCAGACAAGATCAATTCAGAGCAAATTGTGACTTCATATTTTTTTCCGAAAATTAAGATCGCAAGCTTTCTTTTCGGATAAGCCAGAAATGGCACAACAGATTCAGGTCTACGTAATCTTTCAACCTTCACACCAAATTCCAACATGCTACCCAACGAACTGCTCACGTTTGAACAAGCTGTGCTCAAAGATATAAACAGCAACAAGATCCACAAGACCTTTCACAATGTCTCCAATATGGAGACCCAAGCCATTCGATCTTTGGCAACTGATACTTTGATTACGATCAAACAGGCTGACGAAGGGGGTGCGATTGTAATCATGTCATCTAATGACTACAAGGAAGAGTGTCTCCGCCAATTGCAAGGCAATCGTTACTACAGCCCAATAGTGGAAGACCCCACTTCCCGCTTGATGACACATATCATCAGCATAGTCACAGCCGCCCTGAGTCAAAGATGGATTACAAGAAACGAGGCAGAATTTCTCACCCCAAAAAAAAACATATTCCCATACTTTTACACTCCACCTAAAATTCACATGGGTACCCTACCTCCACCAGGAAGGCCCATAGTTTCCGGGAGAGGGTCCTTATTGGAACCTCTGTCTAACTTCTGCGATCATTTCTTGAAACCATTGATAAAAGAGACTCCTTCTTTTCTTCAAGACACAATAGGCATTTTGAATTTGATCACACTGGCAAGTGTTGATAGCCAACGAAGAATGTCCAAATGACGGACACACTAACATGGACACAACAGAAACACACAAACTGCAACACACGCAACTGGGTGTATTTGATTACTTGCCCATGCCAGTTGAAGTACATAGGAATGACCACTCAAGCTCTCAAAGTATGAATTACTGAGCACCGTAGCAACATCAGGTGCAAAAAAAACAACACTAAGATGTGTGCCCATTACACCACTGCGGGACATAGTTCTGATGACCTGAGATGGACTATCCTAGAGTCACACACACAGATACGAAAAGAAGCTCTTTTCAGGAAGGAGAAGATGTGGATTTTCAGGTTGTCCACTCATAGGGTTGGGCTGAATGATGGCATCCCGTGGGGAGAACTGAATAGCTAATCCCATAATTCTCCCAAAAAATACCATATTACTTTATATGGACGACCTACATTGTATCCCATACAGGAAGCAGATCACACTGATGACATTACCCCCAGTGATCCATCCTTTCATCATACATATATCCATGTTGAACCACACCTCCATTGCTCACAACCAGCTATACTAAGTGGGTTTTATCCCACAGACGAGCCTTGATCAATCTAAATTTTGAATCTAAAACGTTATTTTCAAAGTGACTGAATTTAAACATGTGGTGAATAATGATCACTGCCATTTATAGCTTCTCCAGAACTTCAGCCACATAATGCTTAGTTTGGTTGAGTCTTTTTTGATTAAAAGAACATTACCTCTTTAGTTGCCGCTCGTCCCTCACAATTTGAACCAACCAGGTTGTGCCCAACCCTCCCAAGATGGCCCCTGCAGTCACTTCACTAGTCTTCCTGACAATTGACAGGAAGTACTGCTACCAGGATAACTCCACCCCCTCGGCTCACCTCGGGATGGGAGACAGAGCCGGGATAGGTGTACAGGCCCACACCACACCACAAATGAGTGAGTATTGTTATTTTTAACCTTCCTGGTATGACATTAAACCTCTAGGTTGCGAGTGAGCGGTTTGTTCTGTTGTAGTCCCGTATGACCCTAATCGATGCCAAAACGGGTGAGTGATCCAACTCCACAAATAACAATAGGATATGTATGTGTGTGTTTAAGAAATGCATCAAACAGCACATAGCCTACTGTCATAAAACAAGTAGTGTTGATCGGAGGATTGTCAAACCCGAACACGGGTACGGCAATGATGTCACTTATGTACAAATGGTGATTAAGACTGGCCGAGAAAAGGTAACAGAAACCCCGACGCCACATGATCACGGTCTCTTGGCACTATATCAAAAGAGCCCACGTTAGTGTCCAAAAAGAGTTTTGCACATTGGTGGTGCTACATGCGTGTTCCCAGTAATTGTCACCTGGTACTGCACTATGGAGCATGAAATAAATATGGTGATATACATAAGAAACAACAACTCGCTATAACTAAACGTTTCACAACTTTTTACTAGAATTTTTAAACAAACCTTGTATTTGTTCTATGTTTTGTCTGTCCCTCTTTTCTTTCAGGTTGGTTTGATATACAAGGTAGAATCTTGCCTTGTCACGTATGGTGTGACTGCTTACTTGAATTATCTGAACACATTAAAGAATCAGTCACGCAGTAGTGTAAGATATTCTTCTTTGGTCCTGATGAATTGCCAATAGACCCCTTAGGAGCTGCAGTAGGCAACAAACATGTTGATCATACAGCTTTGAAACTAATCACGACTGCTCTTTAGGACCATTGTATCACACACGAGCAACACTGGTTTTAATTAGGTTAGTGAGCTCCACTAATAAAGATTACTCAAACTTAGCATCACTAAACCTATTTTAATCACGCCTTTCATTACACTACTCGTCACACCCCACATACCCACACTCATCAAATGGCATAATTAAAAGATCGCCGGCAAAGACCCCCTTTGCGGGTGCCCGTTGGGCATTGCAGCACCGGCCCGACAAGGAGCACGCCCAGATGATGAAGCATGACAACTCTCTGGGTGTGTGAGGGCACTTACTCCTATTGGAGGATATTCCAATAGCTAGATTATTAGATTTTTTCCTTGTTGCTGATACTGCACACCCTTGTATATAAACAACCACCGCTACTGCAATGCCCTCCAATAGAAAATAATTGAAGTTGGAATTTTAAAATAAAACCCATAGGAAGTATTATTAATAGAAATTATAATATTTAAAAATATAAATTCGTTTAATGTTGAAAAATTATAAAACATTTTTATTATTTTTGAGGTATCAATTTGATTGATTATTTGTTTAGGTATTTTAATAACCTGTTTTTCGTTTATTTACTTTTTATGAATTCTATCCAGCACTTTTAATCATTCTAAATACATAAAAAATAAATTTTCTTAATTTAGCCTTCAGGCAAATATTTTTATTATTATTTAATATATTCAAAATATTGCAGGGTCTAATTTAAAAATAAGTTATGATTCTCTAACATTTTATTATAATATTCTACATTTAAAATAAATATATAAAGTTAACATTTAATATAAAAATATTTTTCCCAGTTTTTTGCGATTCGTAATGAACTTTTAAACTTTTCCCTATGCTCTACCATGCGGTGGTCTCCACCTGGATTTCGGAGGTCTTCAACAAGTGTGGTGAAACTTGAATTACCATTGTAAAGTCACTACTAGTGGTAATGTTATGGTCATATTTGACATTTTTACTGACTTCAGGGGTCAAGCAATGGTGGCAGGGAAGTCTACACTTTTAAATAACTTTACATAAAAAGTTAGCCCAAAGAGTATCCTATATTACATAACAGCTCAAACTCCACAAAACACCACAGGATATCATGAAGCAAATTTCACAGAAAATAATGCATGTTTCACAACAGAATCTCCAAATCAAATATGTTCCACACAAAAAGTTCACCATTTTCTCTTAGTCTATACCCCGTCTAGTTCCTCATTTCAAGTAATGACAGGTACTGCAACCAACTAATACTAGGGATGGACCTGAATATCACTACATGGGCATGTACCCTTGACATGAGTGCACAATTGCTTGTGATACTGGTATCCTAACATTTATTTGGTATCCCTAATCTAATGCATGAGCAGAAGCTTGGGACTGTCCCTTTTAATCCAAGGCCCTGGACCCAAAGTGTGACCTTATAGCATTTTGGGTGGTCATCCCAAGTTTTTCATTTTGTTTGTGATTCACCTGTTGGTAATTTTTAACTCTGACACTGGAACACTGCTATCCAGTGCTCAGTGTATGTATGTGACATTACCCTAAAAGCATGTTGAAATTGTCTTAAACCCTTATTGCCACATATAACTTTCCTATAAGGCAAGATTGTATGATGCAGAAATACATGCCATGACACATAAATATTGTGAAGGAGAATCATCGCTGGCAAGAATATCAATTATTTAGGTAAGTATTCTCGTTTTCAAGAATATCTGTGTTTCTAATATAATTTTCAATAATAGAGGGCCTGTTTACAGTGCCGGTCGGACCGCATTCCGTGGTCCTGTCGAATGCGGTTGGACCGCCAAAGGTCTCGTCGGAAGGGGTCGATCTGATCGGCGGTTTACGATGCATCCAGCCTGTACTCCGACCGGCTGCTAACAGACCACCAACTTCGACAGCCTTCCTCTGACCACTGAGTTGACTGTCAGAGAGGAACAGCAACCATTGGGCAGTACATGGAGATCCGATCGCTGTGTGGATTACGATGTGGGTTTCCAATGACCCGAACGTGGTGGTCTGACCGCCTGCCTTGAGTCATCTGAAACAAAGGAAAAGGGGTGAATACTCAGCCAATTCCCCTTCTCACCTGGTGGACTCTGGTGTGGATTCTTTCCTCCAGGTCTCCCCTACACCTCAGCAGCTGCACACCGAAGTGGATGGTCCTGTGGGAGGCAAAATCCAGGTAAGTCCTCATGTGGCATGTATCCCCATTGTCTGGACTGTGCACATATCTCCACACTCCAGCAATGGGGTACATGGTGCACAAGGCATGTCCCTACCTAAGTCATTCATGTGTGTACAACTGCACATGTTTCCTGTGCATTTGTACCCACTTGCTGTGACATGTCCGGGGAGTGGGGCACTGCAGACGATGAAACCTCCGCAGTAGCAGCAGTTGCATTGTAATACGTCGGGCGGAGCTTTCCCGGCCTCAGCGGTTGGAAAATTGGACCGCGGCCACGGTAGTCGGACGGGTGGTCCAACCGGCATCATAATCAGGCCCATAGGGGGCGATTCCGATCTCGGCCGGTAGGGCACCGAATCGGATTCGGCTTTACCGGATCCGATTCGGACGCCCTGTTTCCGACCGATTCGAACACCCGTCCGCGTGAGCAAGTACGATGCGAGCATACGCGAAATCCCCGACCGACTCGTTCCCGGCTCCGAACCGCTCTGACCGACTCGTACGGACTCGACTTGCACCACGCAATGGAGACGTTCCCCGACCGGGCAAGTACGATGCGCGCCTCGAACAGTCCGACCGACTCACGCCGTCCGGCTCGAAAGAGCAGTCAGAGCCGGACTTCGGGGGTCCGTGTCGGACCCCCCTGTATGCGTAGCTGCGCGAGTCGCACACAGGGGGGACCCATGGGTCCCCCCTACACATGCATGTACGGCGTGAGTCGCACCGACGCGTACCCGCTGTAGGGGGGCCCTTGTTGGCGACGCACCCATTGAGTCAATGGGAGCCCGTGTACGCGTCGTACGACTGGCTCCCATTGACTTCAATGGGAATCCGACCGAATCGAGTCCGATAGCATGCGTCCGCATCGTACTCGTTCGGTCGGACTGCTTGAGTCCGGTTCGGTCGGATATATCTCCGAATCGGAATCGGCCCCATAGTTGTTAAAAATATTGTTTTTTAATTATCTTTATGTGTTTTAGTCTATATATCAGTTTTATATATCAAATATTGTTTGTATAATTCTTAACAATATTTTTAAATATAGTTTGTAATTTTAAGCTATTTATAACTTTTTATTTATTTGTTAATAGTAATTTATAGTGTTGTAGTAGGTAGTGGGAAGTTAATTAAGTATAATTAATAAGAAGTTTTTTAATTCAGTATTAATTATTTAGTTGATATTTAATTATGTAAATTGTGTATTTATTGTATTTTTTAGGTCATATTTTAGGTGCAAGTTGTTGAGTTTGCAGGGAAAGGTTGATTAAGTAATAATTGATTAATAATTCATTTTTAATTTATTATGAATTATTGAATTGATTGTTAATCATTTAAATTGTGTAATTTTTACATTTTTAAAGTTATATTTTAGGTGCAGGTTGTTGGGTTTGTAGAGGCATAGGGTGGGAAGTTTATTAACTTATAATTCATTAACAATTCATTATTAATTCATTATTAATTATTTAGTTTATTATCAATTATGTAAA
Source organism: Calotriton arnoldi (assembly GCA_963921515.1). Lineage (NCBI taxonomy): Eukaryota > Metazoa > Chordata > Amphibia > Caudata > Salamandridae > Calotriton > Calotriton arnoldi. Next base: position 139,705 of record CAWUFW010006568.1, on the reverse strand, counting down.
TGGTTTAATAATTATATATTTTCTATGTCATATATTAACTGTGAGCTGTTATTTTTGTAGTGCAGAAGCTGGGAAGTTATTTAGGCTATAACTAATTAACAATTAATTATTCATTTATTAATACATTTCTAATTGATCATTAAATATGGTACTTGTATTATACAATATATTGTAGTTATATTTTAAGTGTGGGCTGCTAGGTTTGTGGGAGTATAGGGGCCCATTACGATGGCGGGCGGACAAATTCCGCCCGCCACCGTAACGGTAAATGGGACCGACCGCCAGAGGTGCGGCGGTCCCGCTGTGCCCATTAGGATGCGACCGCCACCGTGGCGGTCGCATCCTGCATTGTTTACATTGCGGTGGGCGGTGCTGTCAGCAGCACCCGCCGCAATGTAAAAAATGCATGCAGTGCATTGGCATGCACAACGTGACAGGCACCGCGCGGTGCCTGCCACCTTGTGCATGCCAATGTAGGGGGGTACCATAGGTACCCCCCAAGTGCAGCCACCCACCTCCCCACCCCGGGGGCCCGCAACAGGCCCCCAAAGCAATTCCCACATGCCTTTCCATGGCGGCGATGCCGCCATGTAAAGGCCTTCCCCGCCAGGCATCCTAATATGGATGGCGGTGTCTTCCAGACACCGCCATCATATTAGGCCCGAGTTCTGCCCGGCAGGCAATCGGAACGATTGCCTGCCTGCGGAAATGCGGCTGTCCCCCCGCCATTGTAATATGGCGGAGGTAAATGGAGGGCGGGCGGGCGGGGAAAGATGTCGGGCGGATCCGCCCATCATCATAATGACCCCCATAGTGTGGGAATATAATTGAATAATTTGTTTAATTGTGTTTTTCATTTTATATATATACTTTTTTTAATAAGTGTTGTATATTTCTGGTCAACTCATAGGGTTATTAAGATATGTTTAGTATGTGTAGTGAAGTACTTTCCCTACCGTTGCAAAGACTGGATTTGGGAATATTTAATTTAACCCCTCCAAAGTCCAACTCTTTCCTTTACTGTTGCACAGACTGCAGAGGGAAAAATACATTTTTACCGCTCTGAAGTCCAACACTTTCCCACCAGTTGCACAGACTGTAGTGGGAATAGTACATTTAAAACCCTTCTGAAGTCCAATGCTTTCCCTAGTGTTGCACAGACTGGAGTTGGAATATTAAATTTGACTTCTGCGAAATCCAATGTTTTCCCTACTGTTGCACAGACTGGAGTGGGAATAGTAAATGGAACCCCTCCGAGTACAAAGCTTTTCCTACAGTTACACAGACTGGAGTTGGAATAGTAAATGTAACCGCTCCAAAGTCCATAACTTTCCCTACTGTTGCACAGAATAGAGTTGAAATAGTAAATTTAACCCCTCCGAAGTCCAATGCTTTTCCTACTATTGCACAGACTGGGGGGGGGTATAGTAAATTTTACATCTCTTAATTCTAACGCTTTCCCTACTGTTGCACAGATTAGAGTGGGAATAGTGTAATATTTATTATCTTATTTAAATACTTATTTAATACTTATTTTTTAATTGTTAAAATATATATTAGCATTATTTGTTTTGTTTAATTTGATATGTAGATTTTTGTACATTTTTGTAATGTTTAATAATTTTTTTGAATTTGATAGATTTTATCTTTAATTTTTTTTTTTACAGAGTTTTATATAGTGCGAACTTGACCTGAAGGTATCGGGTATCAGAGCGCTTTACATAGCACCAGTTGCGTTACATGAGGACACATTCATTTTTGTTAGGCACGGTGAGATTAAGTGATTTGCCCAGAATCACAGGATGTTCAGTGTTATTACTGAGACTCGAACCCAGTTCCCCAGATTTGAGGTCGACCACCCTAGCCGTTAGGCCAACTCCTATCCCCAATTATTTTAGTAATTTAGTTTAACGTTTTTTACTTGTGTTTTAATATTTTTAATGTCATTTAAATATCTAAATATATATTTATTTTTATATATGAATACTTTTTGTAATAGTAAAAACAATAATTAAAACATGTATTAGTAATTAAAATGTACATTTTTATTGATAGATTTATATTATATATAAGCACATGTATATATATATATATATATCTATATATATATATATATATATAGATATATATATATATATATATATGTTTGTGTTTTTTTACAGGAGTATATATTATATTTTTAAATAGTTCAAATTATGTATTTTACCTTACTTTAATGATATCTGTTAAAATATTTAGGATTTACTACGCTATACTATATATATATATAATGGAAATCTATATTTTTGTTTTATTTTTTAATGATATTAGTGTGAACCAGTGCTCAGCACCAGCACTCAATCACCATCGCTTATAGCACCAGTTAAGGACAGACTCATTTGGTAGCCACTGGGAGATTAAGTGATTTGCCCAGAATCACAGGATGTTGAGCCACGCTAAGACTCAAAATCGGGAGCTCTGGCAATTACGCCACATCCTCTCCCCAAAACAACTGCCTGGGCTCTCGTCAGGAGGCAGCTTGCACCAGCGTATTTCTCGTGTTAGCGCTGCCTCCTGAGGAGAGCCACGGCACTTATTTGTTCACAAACTAACCACTGGTGTGAACCATATATTTGTTCCGATATTTTTGTACAGTATAGGTGGACAATATTGTTGACATCAATATTTTTGACACAATAGTGATGTAGCATGACATCTTTGTTACAATATTATGTCAGACATCCTGCTGCCCACAAGGTAAGGTGCACAATATTTAAGAGTGGGACATGTGTGACATTATACACGGCTGTTTCCCCAGTGACTATGTCTAAAACTATATTGTCACTTTTCAGGCTGTAACTGGCACATAGGAAAAGTCAAAGTGGAGATGATATATTTCAATCTATAACCGTTGACCTGTTTCCATCAACAGACTCTATTCAAAGACTTATTTTTATATTTAATAAAAATCCAATCTAATGGTGAAGTCAGATTTGTTTTTAAATAGATTTGAAATTTAAGTTTTAGAAAGATATCATTAACCGAATGAAGTTGGTGGGGGCTAATTTGCATTAGCTCTCCGGCAACTGCCCAGTCTGTATTTGGCCTGAATTACATTTGAAAACTGCTCCCAGAGTAAAGAAAATGGCCTGGTAGTGTGTCGGTGTTTTCATACCCTGGCAGGAAGACCAGTTGAGGTGGGCTCAGGAACTTAATTAACTTTAAAGGGATGTGCCCTGTTACAAATAAATGTCAAGTGACACCTGGTAAGGCTCCAGCCTTTGTCCCCATAGTTAGGCAGGCATCATATCCAGTGGAGCAAAGTTAGACCTAGAACTGTTTATGAGTGACAACAGATTAGGACACTGCTCATTAGCCTGGACACATCTGGGTGGACACACATGCACTGCACAAGGGGGTAAGGATTTAGGATATGCGGATTATTTGCAGTAGGGCAAACAAACCTGCAGCAAAATGTGAGTAGGGTTGCCTCTGGGAACTTTCACCTTATTGGTTAGGAGCTCCCAGGAGTCAACCACCACCCCCACTAGCTGGTGTCAGGCATAAATGTGGCACCTCAAGGTGCGATCCTCAGAACACTTATTAGACCTGTGGAAGATGAGAAAAGGACTGGAGGTGTTGTCTGTGACTGGAGAGGTGTCCTGAAGGACTCGACCTGATCCCTCTTGTACCCAGGACAGGATGTGGACTCCAAGGTTTAGTTGGCTGACCTTCAGTGTGGCTACAGAGACACAACAAGCTGTAAGAGGCCTTTTCCTGGACATGCCTAACTTACCAGTACCAAATGGACCTGGAAATGACTTTGCTGTTGTCCTCTGCCTTACACCCTGAGAGTCTCTAAGTGCCCTCCCATGAGGTCCTGGAGACCTTTGAGGTGTACTTGTATGGTTGTTTGGGCCCCAAAAATAAAATCTGGAAATTTGAAAAGCTTTTCCTCCAGATTTCGCAGCTTACGGGGGATCTGTGGGGAAAAGTATCCAAACTGCAAATCAAAGGCATCAGATTGAATTTCAGCTTTGTCCTAGTCAAGGCCCTGAGTCCCTCCCAAAAATGATTTAATCCCACACTGCGCAGTGACTTAGAAAATCTTCAAAGAGAAATCTCCAAAGCTCCAGAGCACCAGCGTGTTTAACCTGATTTAAGCATCTGGCCATCAGTTCAATGGCTGTGGCTACAATTTCAGCAGTAGTCCATTCAGGAAGGATTTGTCTTCTTAAAAAGTGACAAAGTCTCTTTCTGCGGGGGCACTTAGAAGTGTTTTCAAATGTTTTGACTTCCAGATTTTAACTAAGACCAATTCACTTATTGTCTCCAATCAGGGCTACATTGCACTGAGCCTCAAATCACACCTAGGTCCCAGTCTCTCGCTGCCACAGACTATCATTGGCACTTTTTGGCACTATTTATATCTAAATCTTGAAAAATTACATGCCCAGTTTCCCTCACTGGAGTTTTGTCTTTTTGGCCTTAATTTACTCAATGAATATTTCCCTTTCGTTTAAAAATTGGGGGAGTTTTATTATGTTTTGTGTGACATTTTCCTTCTCTGTATGAACTGTTTAAATACTGTACACATTGCCTTTGATTTAAGCCTGATGCTTTGTGTCACATTACCAGGTATTTGGCACAGATTTATTTAGTTTAATTTGTGTGACATCAAGCAGGAGGTGGCCTTATCTTTTGAAGTGGACACATTTCCACCCCAAATAATAATCCACTGTCCTACAGCAGGCATAGGACTACTGGCAGGGCCATTGGTAACTCACATAGAGCAGTGGTGGCAATATACAGACTTTTTGTGATTTATTAATGTGACCAGACGTTGTTCTCTATGTTATGAATAGTGTGATCTCCTGGTCCTCTCATGTAAATTGCAGCTGTTATGTGAAACCCAGGCTCTGCTCGTGACATTCCTTGTGCATGATGAGTGCATATCTGTGTAGTGAGTGTGAATTACCTATGGTAGTAGGACTCTATGTGTGGTGAGAGTCTGAGTACTGGGTCCATTGGCATGGCTTGGTATAATGTAAGATGGAAGGTGGCTACAGCGTCCTAAGAGAGTTTAAGTGTATTAAATGCATTGCCGTGGCTGCATGATGGATAACCAGGGACTGATGTGAGGAAGAACGGGGACAGGTCTCCCTTTACCAATGTAATGAGGTCCTTCTTTTCCAAAGGCTGCTTATTAGTCCTTCATGAGCACTGCTGTTTGGTAAAAGGTAGGCATGAGGAGGTTGAATTTTCTGTATCAAGCAGAGCATGTCCTTTTGCCTGTCCCTGATTACTGCTTTAGAAAGGCGGATGACAGCTATACACAGAGATTTGCTCAAACGTTCTGTGCACCTATTTTGGATACTCCTGTTGGAGCCAGCTTCATTATGTTTGCTGTGAGAACCATCCCATTACACAAAGGCTGTGTCTGAGGACCAACCAGAACATGACGTTTGAAAGAGAACTACCCAAAACCGGTTCTGAAACCTTGGACAGTGAATCCACATCCTTTGTCTGAAAAAAATGCATAAAACAGTTATGCAAACCATTTCAACTGGGTTCCAATTTCAAGTTCTTCATGATCAAAGAAGGGATTGATCCTCAAAAGTTTGAGACACTGCTAAGGGAGGACCAGTGACTACACGAGGTAAGTCTCCCAGAGTTGAGGAAACATCATGTGACGCCTGCCTGTTGCTGAGAGAGGAAATGAGTATGCCTTGCCCTGCAGGAGGATTGTTCAGATAAAGAAGTCCAGCATGTTCTGAGCCAGGGAGCACAGGTAACTTCAAGTAAGTGTAGCCAAGAGTGACCTGTGTGTGTAAGGGGTCCCGGGGACTCTCTGAAAGGTTGTTATAGTGAACCACAAAAAGAGTTGTGCAGATAACATCTATTGTGTGTGATTGGCAGTCTGTCATGACTGAGAGATTGCTGCTGCCATCATTGGAGTGGGTCGATGTCAAAATAGAAGCCCTGATCAGCCTAGAGGCCGCAACTGCCTAAGAACTCCACACGATTCAGATTGCTTCTCCCATACCAGCAGTCAGTCTGCACCTAGTCTAGGGTTGATACAAAAAGAGTCTTGAATATACCATAGGGATCACAGATACTAGGGAACGCTATCAGAGAAGGGAGGGTACTGAAAGATGTAACACCGTAAGAAGATCCGAAACAGGATTAAAGTCCTGTGTCTGATTCTATTCTCCTAATTGCACTGTCTCGTATTCCACTAGTATAGCAAATTCAATTTTTTTCTGCCTGGTTGCACAGATTTTTTCACCTTTTCTGGACTCTATTTATGACTGTGTACTTCATCACTGCTAAACAGTAGTAAACGGCTTGTGCTTCTCTTTCAAAACATGTGCTGTACACTGGCACTCCCATTTTGGCCTGTTTAATTTCCCTATAAGTCTACTGCAAATAGTGCCTAAAGTGAATCTCTGGCAGGGAAAGTTAAATGCCATATGTGGCCTGCAGTGTGTATTTACACCACCAGCATGTATGACCAAAATATATGTCTGCCAGGAGCACCACTGTATTTTGTCTGGGCTGCAGTTTAAATATACTGTAGTGACACATGGCAGGGAAAATGACTTTGTCATGATGGAAAATCCTATTTTTATTTATTCTTGTCACCCCCTAAAGTGTGCATTGTAAGCCCACAGTGCAGGGGCCTAATATATAAAACTAGGGCACACTAAATATTGTTGTTGTTGTGCCTTCCCTATGAAATAATAGCATCCAAAGACTATGTCACTATGTGGGCCTTTCTGGACTTATACAGAAGTAAGTTTAGATGGATTATAATTTTAATTCCCTCTCTCCAATTAAGAAAAGGCTCGAAAAAGTTGTAAGCAGAAAATTAAGTTTATAAAAATGTACCTTTGCCTGGCTAACCCATAACTGGCTAAAAAACAGTTCTACTACTCACATGCTGACAGGCCCAATATTTCCATTGACGGTTTGTAGTAACATCATAAACCATGAGGCTACAGACTGAGTGCTTTTGTGAATGTCACCAGATCCCAAAATCAAACCATATTACATATTACCAATTCTGTATTTTATATATTACATGTTTATTTTGTTGTAGTTACTTTCGTAAAGCTCCTTTCCTCACAATAAAGCTTACATTGTCCACTGATTGGAATTTGAATGTTTAGATTTTCTGTACTTTCATTAATATTTTGTTTAAATGGGCAATATTAAAGGCTAGTATATTATGGAGTTCTGCATTTCTTTTACTGCAGTGTTTATCAGATAATTATGAATTTACCGCATTTGCCACATAATTGGTATAGTTCTCAAATGCTACAAAAAGATTTTTCAAGTCCAAATGTATGTAAATAATATATTGCTACATGATTTAAATAATCATGCTATATAGTTTGGTTCTCATTGCACTGACAATAGCAAAGTATCAAAGCTCTGCAGAGTGGTTCAGTGTTGTCATTATAAGAATAAAGCCCATATTGTACAGAGAAACATCAAATATTGTGCATATTTCATGCTTTCTTCTGAAATATCAGTTTTTGTACCGCTGTATTTTGTAAAAAAAAAAAAGCACCCAAATATAAATATATTCAGCTAACCTTTTGGCTTCCATCATAATATATAAATAAGTCACATAAAGGTGTTGATAGAATGCCTTCATGAACTGTATCTATATATATGTAAAGCATCTCTTAAGGCTGCTGGGACGGCACCTGTTTTATTTTTCTCTCCTTAAGGGACAACTTCCTTGAGTGCTGAGGGCTGGGAATTTTTTTTTGCCAGTGCTTGATCCTTTCTGGGCACTGGGAAACTACTAAATGTGGTAGCCTGGTGCTTACTTCCAGGCCAGCTCATTAATATGTGTATGACATAACTAGAAAAATCACATACATAACATATTGGGCCTGAGAGGAATTCCCTAGCCCCTCGCAAGTTCATTCAAGGATGAAGCTTGTGGTAGGAGCAGCTATTATTGCCCCAATACCTCTGTAGCCATGCCCTCTAGCTCCATCCATTTTTTTCTGATGTTGGGAGAAAGAAAGTTGGAACAGATGGTGCCAGAAGCAACTAAGCTTCTCTCACTTTCCCTCCTACCATGACTCCAACTCCCAATACAGAAGAATTGAACCAGGAGATGGAGATTTGAAGGATGGACAAAAATTGTTCTTTGTGCCTTCTGTTAATCCCCATTTTCTATTTCAATTTCACACAGCTCCTTTATTTATTAATGCTGCTATGTGAAAGAGAAGCATGGTAAAGGAAAGGTGTTGTGTGGCTCTACCCAAACAATTTTTTTGTTTTAGTCTAATAAAAACACAAACAGTATCAGAATAATCCCTGGTGCACAGATATGCACTAAGTGCCACAGCAAGGAGCTGGAGGCTGCTAGCATTGATTCTCTGGACAACAAAAAAATCCAAACAGCATCTAGCTCCCTACTGGGACACAGGCACACATGTGTGTGACACAGTGTGGAGCTGGGTGTACAATGCAGTGCCCTATGAAGTTTTGGGGCCAAATTGCTTTTGCAAAGCCCTTCTATCCTAGCCTACAGCAAATATTTTCATAGCATATACAATGTACTTCATCATGATTTGAATGGTGCAGTAGTTGCCCTTTGCTAAGGCACCCACTGAACCTATTTCAATGCACTGGAAAGAAAAGGATGTCCCACTTCCTGACACAAAATAGTCTTCTTTTATCTCCCCTAGAATGGGAGAATTGAGGCTATGGTGTAGGAAGGTAGTATCCTTCTGCATGGTTACCCCCACTTTTTGACTGGTGCTGTGATGGTTTCTGACTAGTCTGACTGGGATCCTGCTAATCAGGACCCCAGTCTCTGTGCTTTCTCCCCTAAATTGGTATGGTAAGTACTTAGGTACATCCCAGATTAGATACTGATGTACCCTTGTCAGTCCCTAGTATATGGTGCTAAGGTACGCAGGCCATAGGTACACCAGGGGTACCCATGGGCTGAAGCATGTATTATGCCACCCATGAGGGACCACTCAAACTGCAACTACAGGCCTGCCATAACAGCCTGTGTAAGCTGGTGCTAGCACCACTTACGAAAGAGGTTTTCCTATATCTAAGGTCACTGCACCTAAAACCTATAAGTCACCCCTAAAGCAGGCCTTTTCAATCCTGTAGGCAGGGTGCTCGGTTCTAAGTGTGAGGGTGCCCCTGCATGGGCGGGACACCCCTACAGCCTACGGAGTCCATTCTTGCGGGTTGTAAGTGAGACAGCCATATAACATATAGAGGGGAACTGCGTCATTACGCGATGACCATCTCAAAACTGGCTCTAGTGTACCCTATCATGTTTGGTATCAAACATGTTGGAATCATACCCCCACACCATAAACAGTGTGTAAAGTATGATTCCATGCACTGTAAAGCTCCTCCGGGAGGCCCTCAGTGCTCCCAGTACAGTCTTCTAGACCCAGACAGCACAACATGGATAATGCCGACCAGAGACATGATTCTGCCCTCCTGCTGCTGAGCCAAGCTCGAGCGGGGGAAGGCAGAGTATCCTCTCACAGGGAGGTGTGACCACCTCCCAGACAGGGTTTAGTGTATTGGGGCCGGGTGGAAGTGCCTGCTAGCGCTACTCAGTCTGCTTGAAGGGTACACTTGGTGCCCTCCTTGCGTAGTCCAGTTCAAACCAGCTCAGGGAGCCGTTGGCTCCCGCTCTGGCACGAAACTGGACAAAGGACATTGGAGTATACTCCCCACTGTCTGACTCCTCCCCTGGGAGGTAACCCTGAATCATCACAACCCTTTCCTTAGGGTACGTAAGGGCTTACCTGAGGGTGTGTCCCTAGATTCGTCATGCGACAAGACTCATTTCAGACACCACTTCTTCTTCAACCGTCTGGGCACTCTATACTTTGCTGGACTTCGCTCTGGGCATCAAGGCTGCAACTGGGAATACTCCTGCTGCTCCTGATCTCTTTGACCTGCTCGTCTGCTGCAATGTCCGTGCCTGTGCACCATACAGGAGCCATCCAAGGCCTGTGGGCATTCAAGATATCTGAAGGAATCTCCCTTGAAGTGTAGGAGTCACTTCCCTGCATCTGCAGGCACCACAACTAAGCTGACCGGTCTACTGATCCTGAGCTCCCACAGACTCCGAAAGGCTCAGCTACACAGGTCATGGTTCTCCTTATCCCTCGAGGCCTGCCCTGTCCTCCCACTAAATTTTACGGGCAGTATACCTCGTCAGAGCTGCAGGAACTGAACCCATGTGCAATGCATCAACTTGCAGTTGCAAAGACTTGTTGGCTTCCTTCCACCAAGATCTTTGGGCTCCAAGTAGCCCCAACCTCAAGCATCTTCAGCGACCATGATCTTTATCCTCACCAATCACTTGCATCGTGGGCCTGCATCTTTGTTGAGCTGCTTGTGGTCCTCTCGTGACTCCAGTGCCTCCGGCCTGTGGGTCCTCTTGAGGGTCACCTTTGAATTCTTTGGGCTCCCCTGATTGCTCAGGGCCTACCCTGACTCCCCTGTTTGTGGTGAGTGACCTGGACCTTGCTGGTCCCGACACTGCACCTTCTTCACTTTCCACGTTGTTTGCAGTTGCCAAGGCTTGTTGGTGCTCCCGACAGACACTGACCCCTCAACTCTCGACATCCGACGTCGGACAGCTCATGAACAGCTCCTGGTCTTCCACAGCATTGCCTGGTCCTCACAGCTGCAGCTCCAAGTTCACTGTCATCTCTCCTACAGCAGCTGACATCGTTGGACCTTCGTCTTCCGGGCCTCCTGGTCACTCCTGAGTGACATAGACTCTGTCCCCTCTGCTTGCAGGTACTTCTCGACTTGAATCCACTTTAGGGTTCCACCGGACACTTTCATCTTCCTGAAGTTCTCCATTGGGTTTGACGGCGGCTTCTGATGCCACTTCACACCTATGCACCCAGCTTCCCTGGTGTAGGTACCCTGGTTCCTGGGATATCCACATGTGGGGTGGCTTTCCAACCTTCTGTCTTCCATGGGGTTTCTTCAGGGTCCACTGGAAAGGGTCCTTCTTCTTTAAAATTGCAACCACGACTTAGCCATTGACTTGCATTGAGCCCGCGGTCATGTTCCCACACTGCACACGGCCTCCGTGGGGCTCCTGGTTATTTACCTTGGGTAGTTCCTTGGGTCCCCAGCACTTCTACGTCTTCTGGGTATAGTCTTGACTTGAGTAGTGGTTCCCACACCACTATTTTAGTATATGGTTTGGTCTCCCCATGGTGACCACTGTGTAGTTCGTGCTACTTACCTGTTTGTATTGAAAATTATTGAGTGCATTGTGTATATCTGCTGTTAGGAGATATCTGTATGTGTTAGTGAGTGTTCTATAATAAATACATATTTTTATAAATATCCTGTGTGCTTCTTTTTCACTTAATCTATATCAATAGGATTATGTTCTGGTGAAACAAGCTGCTTTACACTCCTTTTGGACTAAGCCTGACGGCTGCTCTCCACAGTTACCACTTAGAGAGCTTTCTAAGGTTGTCTAAGACCACTAAAATCACAATAAGGGTTGTCTGGATTGGTGCAAGGTGCCCACTTACATAAGTGTACACCATATACCAAGCCAGATTCTCACATATGGTAATTATTGGTCTCACAATAGGCAATCCAGAATTTTCCCTACTATCTCTCCCCTCTTTTAAAAATATAGAAAGGTTGTCACTTTCCTAATAAGAAAAAGAAAACTTTGGGAGTGATTGGTATTTCCTCGTTTGCCTTTGAATTGGATAGTGGCAACACTGGTTGAACTGCTAAACTGTGGTTTGCAGAAGTGTATAAAAACAATTTGCCTTTATGCCTTCAAGTCTCTGCTAATTAACATTGACCAGCGACAGGAAACAACATTATCAACGCTGCCGGAACAATGAATGGCCTTAACAACTAAAGCGTCTTAACAACGGAAGTCTTTGCAACTACTTTTTTTAACCACAAATATACCTTTACCACTAATGAATATACAATGAAACGCCAAGTGTTACAGGGTCTATCAATACTTGCGGAGGCATAAAGTCACAATAGCACTCCTTCAAGAGACACATTTAGCAGCCCAGACACTCCATGCAATGCATAAACGCTGTAAAGGCACACTAGTAGGAACCACATACTAGAGTTACGCTAGGGGTGCTCTAAAATGGATGGTGCCTGGGACCGCTTTGGAAATACTTAGATGTGGAGGGTCGCTTTGTAACATTGGAAGGGCTACTAGATGGCTTCCCAATCTCAGTGGTCTCATTGTACGAACCCAATTCAGGCCAATCTACATTTCTCCAATCGCTTACTCCGGCTCTGCTCCACAACCCGACAACTCCAACATGCTGAGTTGGGGTTTTAAATTGTATCCTAACCTGGCTATGGACCGTTCACACCCTCCTTGTCCGGTGCTCACGCAAAACTCCTCACACAACATTTGCAGACTTGGGCCAACAACCTCCACCTACAAGAGGCTTGGCGAAGTGTACAGCCCTCTAATAGGGAATATTCTAAATATTCTGGACTGCAAGACTCACAAAGTAGGATCAACCTGTTGTATTGCTCCCACAACGCCATCACTATAGTCATACAAGCTGAATACCTGGGACGCACACTATCTGACCATTGCCCCCCGTAACGTCATCTGACATGGGGGAACTCTAGAACCACATTCCCCACATGGCATCTACCCCTAGAAATGCTCAGGGATGCCCCGTTGCACGTTTCACTTGAGACCCACATCTCCTTGGTTTTTTCAGGAGAATGAGGGCACTGCATCTGATATATCAGACTGGAGTGGTATGCGTTCAAGGTAGTTTGTGCGGACATATGATAATATATACGCCAATCAATCAATCAATCAATCATGTCACTTATAAAGCGCACTACATACCCGCGAGGGTCTCAAGGCGCTGGGGGAAGAGGGCGGTGGTGCTGCTACTGATCGAAGAGCCAGGTCTTGAGGAGTCTTCTGAAGGCCAGTAGGTCTTGGGTCTGTCGGAGGTTGGTGGGGAGGGTGTTCCAGGTCTTGGCGGCGAGGTGGGAGAAGGATCTGCCGCCGGCGGTCGTTTTCCGGATGCGGGGGACTGTGGCGAGGGCGAGGCTGGTCGAGCGGAGCTGGCGGGTGGGGGTGTAGAAGCTGAGTCGTCTGTTGAGGTAGGCTGGTCCGGAGTTGTGGAGTGCTTTGTGTGCGTGGGTGAGGAGCTTGAAGGTTATCCTCTTGTTGACAGGGAGCCAGTGCAGGTCTCTCAGGTGGGGTGTGATGTGGCTGGGTCGGGGGATGTCGAGGATAAGACGTGCAGAGGCGTTCTGGATGCGTTGCAGCCGTCTCAGGAGCTTAGCCGTCGTTCCTGCGTAGAGGGCGTTTCCGTAGTCCAGCCTGCTGGTGACGAGGGCCTGGGTGACTGTTTTTCTTGTTTCGGTGGGGATCCACTTGAAGATCCTGCGGAGCATTCGGAGGATGTTGAAGCAGGATGAGGAAACGGCGTTGACCTGCTTAGTCATGGGAGAGGGTGGGGTCGAGGATGACCCCTAGGTTGCGTACGTGGTCGGTGGGTGGCGGGGCTGTTCCCAGTGATGTTGGCCACCAGGAGTCGTCCCAGGCTGAAGGGTTGGAACCAAGGATGAGGACCTCCGTCTTGTCCGAGTTCAGCTTCAGGCGGCTGGTCCTCATCCATTCGGCGACGGCCTTCATTCCTTCGTGGAGGTGGGCTTTGGCGGTGTGAGGGTCTTTGGTGAGGGAGAGGATCAGCTGGGTGTCGTCGGCGTAGGAGATGATGTTGAGGTTGTGCTGTCGAGCGACGTGGGCGAGGGGCATGCCAATGGCATGGGTAAGAAGAGGCTGCACAATATCATACTCGTTCAATATTGAACAGGGCACCAGACAGGGCTGCCCTTATTGCCCATCATTTTTGCTCTGGCTCTGGAGCACCTAGCCTGCGTGCTAAGACAAAAAGCCAGAGTCTGGGGGGTACTGGCGCACAACCAATGGCACGAGGTCTCGCTTTATGTGGCGACGCACTGATATATCTCTGAGGTGATATGACAGTTCTGATAGGATTGATAGAACTGCTGGACCAATTTGAGCATATTTCTGGGCTGAGGGTGAATTAGGATAAATCTCTTTTATTCCCTATGCAAATGCTGATACCGGAACAGAGGAATGCGCTACCACCCACAGCACTCCCTTGGTCTTACGACACATTTAAGTATTTAGGAGTTCAGGTATATAATTCAGAAACAGACACTATACAAGGCAATTTGGGCAGGGTGATGTCAAGTGCTAGATCCTCCTTGCCGTTCTGGATGGGACTGCCACTGTCCCCTATGGGGCACATATTAATCTCCAAGATGTTGCTGCTTCTAAGACTGATTTACTTCTTTGCTACCCTTCCCTTTCTACTGCCCGCAAAATATTCAGTTAGCTCAAATCCCTGCTGACGTCTCTTATTTGGGCAAATACAGAGCGAGAGTTTCTCTCCCCAAACTTTATGATCCACTCTCTGAGGGGGGCTAACTTCGAATTGCATTATGCAGCTGCGCAGCTACAAGGGCCGATGCACTGGCTGGCTGGTCATAACATTGCTGAAATAGGAAGCAGGATTACGGGAACGCAACAACGATTGGTTCTGGAATGGTTAATGGGTGCTGATACAGTGTTTCCAAATAGACGTGATAATGTCTTGATGAACACGACTAGTGCCTGTTGGCATCATTACCTACGGAAGAAACAGCCCTTCCAACCCTATGCCCCTGCATTACTGCTCTCGATAATCCCTGGTGGATCATCACTGAATTCCCATCAAGAGTTGACTGAATGGTCCGCTGTGGGTGTCACCACATGGGGGATTTGTTCTCAGACTCCACACTTTCTATATTTAATGCCCTGATGGACGACAATGGGATAACACCTCGCTCTTTTCTGTTGTATGCCTCCCTTACTCTTCACCTATACCAGATATGGGGCACATGGAATGAGGAACCCACTGCATCCAGAACACTATAGTCACACACGGCAAGGCCAAACTGGCCATCACTATGCTATATGACTCTATGTGGCTGGACACAGCACTGCCCAAATCAACACTCAGACAATACGGAGTTATATTTACCTGATCTAACTATACTGTAATCCCACTACTCCTGCAGGCGGGACCCTCAAAATGGCCACCATACCAGCCCAGAGCTAAGAGAACATGTGACGGTGTAACGGGAGAAAATGTCAGCATGGAGAGGAGGCGGCGTGAAACCCGGAGGAGAGGACGAAAAGGAAGACGCCGAAGAAAAGAATGTACTCCCGAAGGTCAGGGAAGCAGACGATCAGACGTACACTGAGAGGAGAGGAGCGACATCAACCCTGCAGGGCAATGGAGGAGAAGCGGAGGAAGAGACCACACAGCCAGAAGCCGCAACACAGAAGAAACCTTCTAGAGGCAACGCTTGCCAGTCCTGACGTCCCGAAAGGGAAGAGGATGGTGATACTCCCTCTGCCATGAACCCCGGATGGCCATGACCCCAGGCAAGTGTCTCTCTTAAAATTCTTCACATTTGAGAGGTGGCGGGTGGAGCAAACATGACAGAGTACCCCCCGCTTTCTCCTAACAATAAACGGAACCAACACTTACACCCTGGGTCACAAGGTGACGGCTTATTTGAGAGAGTTAACAGTTTATTTTATTTTTTTTCTGTTGCAAGGGACGACTACCCTCCCCTCTACCTGATTGGACCTGGATGGGAGGACTACCCATCAGAGGTCAAGAGTTCCCTGGAGGAGGGAAACATCCAGCACGCATAGTAAAGGAACTGGCGTTATTTGGACTGTCTGTCCCCCTTTTTCTTTTACACTTTGTATCCTAATTGTCTGTTGAGATAGACTAAGGCCTGCTAATTATTAAAGCACATTCCACCTCACTTTTGGCGTGGGCGTCCCATATGTACCAGTGACCACATATCCCTTACTCCCGCAGAATGCACTGCTTATGACCTCACATATTACATCACTTATGACATGGTCAGTGACATCACTGATAGCAACTCAAATGACATCACTGATGACATCGCTGATGACAACATCCAATGAGTATAAGTGTTAAGTGAAAGTTTCTGAGACTTAAAGATATATACTAAGCTACTGCATACGTTATATTACTATTCTTTCTGTACTACTAATGAGTGATACTATATCTAACATATATCATCTGAGTGGCTGTGTGGCTGTCTGCATCCATGTGTGAGTGGATGTCTGAGTGGCTGAATGGCTGTGTGAGTGGCTCTATTCAGAGGCTGTATGGGTGAATACTTGGGAGTCTCAGTATCTGAGTGAATAGCTGTATGGGTGAGTGAGTGGCTGTGTGGGTGGCTGTATTGGTGAGTGAGAGGGTGTGTGAGTGCTGTATGGTGAGTGAGTGGTTGTGTGAGTGGCTATATGGGTGGGTGAATGGGTGTGTGAGAATCTATATGGGTTAATGAGTGCCTGTGTGAGTGGCTCCATGGGTGAGTGACTAGGTCTGTAAGTGGGTGTATGGGTGACTGAGTAGCTGTTTTAGTGGTTGTATGGGTAAGCGAGTAGATGTGGCAGTGACTGTATTGCACAGTCACTGTCTGTATGAGTAGATGTATGGGTGAAAGGGCATCTCAATGGTTGCATGGATGTATGACTACGTATGTAAGTGGTTGTGTGGGTGAGTGAAGGGGTGTGTGAGTGGCTGTATGGGTGAATAAATGGGTATGTGAATAGCTGTATGGGTGAGTGAGTGGCTGTGTGAGTAGCTGTATGGGAGAGTGAGTTGCTGTGTGAGTAGGTGTATGGATAAGTGAATGGCTGTGTGAGAGGTTGTATGCCGGTGTGAGTGGGTGTGTGAGTTGTTTTGTGGATGATGTCATAGTGATGTCATTTGAGATGTCATCAGTGATGTTATCATTGAGGTCACTGACCATGTCATGAGTGATGTAATATGTGAGGTCATAAGCAGTGCATTGCGGGTGCATACGTTATAGTTAGCTCTGGTAACTATAACTGATTAATTGCTATGTTTTTTAAATTCAATTTCCTAACTATAATGTCCCTGTAACCTTTGGCTTTTTTAGTGGGTTTGAAAGGGTTTTCATATGCTATTTCTTTCTATAATGTCCCTCTAACCTTTGGATTTTCCAGTGAATGTGAAAGGTTTTTCAAATTTTACTACTAAAGTATTATGTTCCCGTGATGTTTAGTTTTGCTTTTTAATTTAGTAATATTAGTTTTTGAACTGTAGTAATTTTTTTAATAAAAATACTTTCTATACATTTTAAAATTCACAAATCAGATATGTATTACATTTAAAACATATAATATTTTTGTAAATGTAATTGAATACGTCTTATTTTTTAAATTATTTTACCTCCATTGATCCAAAAACATATACAGGACCACAAGTACTCTATGGTTTTTAGTTCCGATCACGTGATCGGAATTAATCTGCGAAGCCGGATCCGTGGATTCACAGAAAATTTTAAAGATTATTCTACATATGTACCTCCCTCTATTTCCATTAATGACATCAGTATTAACATATTTACAAACATATATATGCCCCCCCTGATCTGTTTTTCAAGTAAGTTTCTCAATTTACAAGTGTTGCAAATCTGCTAATCTACGGGTCAGATTTGTGAATTCACGTGATGACACACCCAAACTTTGCCTTTTGATTAGGTACATATGCACCCCACCCCACCCATTCAAATGTAAACCCACACCAACAACAAGTTATTTCTCCAGTGAACTCTGTAGAAAGAGGATTGAGAACCAGTGGTGCAATACTTTCATAGAATGGTTGAAGCTTCATCTTCTGTCCAGGATGTACATTCAGAACCTGTTGATGATGAAGAAGAAGATACACCTCCTCCAAGAAAGCAAAGTGATGTCTGGAAGTATTTTACAGTACCTTCAGTGGTAAAGAAGGTTAGAGCTAAATATGTGCAGTGCAGTGTTTGTGGCAAGCAGTTATCAAGGGGGCACTGACAAGAAGTAGTGGGTATGAGAGTGTGTGTATCAGTGGTATCAGTGTATAACTGGATGTATGAGTGGCTGTATTGGTGTGTTAGTTGGTGTGTGATTGATTGTATGAGTGGGTGTGTGAATGACTGTATGAGTCTATGTAAGTAGGTGTGTGCATGTGTAAATGGGTTTGTGACTGACTATCTGTATAAATGACTGTATAGGTGTGTGGTTCATGTATGAGTACCTGTACAGGTGTGTTTGCGACCCCTAAGTTAACTTAGTAATGTACAGTTTTATAACTTTACAAATATATTTTATTAACAAATTACAATACTATTTAAATCAAACAATAAACAAAGAAAACTAGCACAACTTAATATACTATTTACAAATACTCTTTTGTGCACAACTACTCCAGATACATTCAGGCAAATCTTTAGACTAGCAGGCACAAATCAAAGTGATGTCTGCCAGCATTTTACAATATCTTCAGGGGAAAAGAAGGTTACAGCTAAATATGTGCAGTGTAATATTTGTGGCAGTTATCCAGTGGCACTGCCAAGAAGTATTTACATGGGACAAGTTCCATGTGGAAGCACTGTGGAAAACAATCCAGAAAGGCTCTACAAATGGATGATGCGGGAGAACCCAGGTGCTGCAGGATAGCCCACTTCTACAGCACCCAGGGGAGAACCATCATCAGCTGCAGTCATTATAATAACAGCTGCCTACGAAGGTTTAAGTGAGATGGTTGCTCACTGTGCAAAATGCTACAAGCGTTTACGCTGTAAAAATGTTCTCTGTGGGTGCATTTTCCCTGTTTTTTACTCTCAGGTTCTTTACTCGTACACCATAAATGATGTATTGTTGAAAGAATCATCACTGAGAAGTAGGGAAAATACAATCATAAAGATTGAAGAAAAAAATGCTACACACTATGGGGCCGATTCCGATTCGGGCCGGAAGCGCACCTAACAGTATTCGTCCGGAAAAACTACCAGCCGAACGCGTGTTTCCCGACCGACTCGAACACTCTACCGAACGAACAAGTACGATGCGCATAACAGCCCAGATTCTGAGCGAGCAGAACCTACCCAATCCAGCTCCTTTTCTCCGCCCGAGCCGGATCCGTAAATGCCGAATCGAGTCGCACGGAACCAAATACACAGCACCTTCCGGCCGGACTAGTACGATGCGTCTTCCGTACGCGCCAAACCCGTCGCTACGTCCGGCACGTTTCAGCATCCGGGAGAGCTGCACATAAGCTCCGTTTCGCGTCACTAAACGATCCACGGCTACGAGACGGACAAGCCAGCGACGAGGACGAGTCGAAGACACGCGAAACCCGAACGAGACGAACCAACCATGAATCCCATCGCGCAGGTCCTACCAATACTCTACATCTATTACCGGGACCGATTCGGACGCGTACGGCGCAGACGGTAAGTCAAACACCAACAATACAAACTAACTACACGTACCTAAAGTATGTCACACACACATAGGGATGCACAAATGACGTACACTAGCAACTGCACAATCATAGGGGTGGGATGGGCATCACCAATGCCATACACACCCATAGGGGCCTGGATTCCTGCCACCACCACCACCCCTACTCAGGGGTGCTGGATGCCCATCACTACTACCACCCCTACTCAGGGGGGGGCTGGATGCCTATCACTACCACCCCCACTACTCATGGGGGGCTGGATGCCTATCACTACCACCACCCCTACTCAGGGGTGCTGGATGCCTATCACTACTACCACCCCTACTCATGGGGGCTGGATGCCTATCACTACTACCACCCCTACTCAGGGGGCTGGATGCCTATCACTACCACCCCCTACTCATGGGGGCTGGATGCCTATCACTACCACCACCCCTACTCAGGGGTGCTGGATGCCCATCACTACTACCACCCCTACTCAGGGGTGCTGGATGCCCATCACTACTACCACCCCTACTCAGGGGGCTGGATGCCTATCACTACCACCCCCTACTCATGGGGGGCTGGATGCCTATCACTACTACCACCCCTACTCATGGGGGCTGGATGCCTATCACTACTACCACCCCTACTCAGGGGGGGCTGGATGCCTATCACTACCACCACCCCTACTCATGGGGGGCTGGAAGGCTGCCACTACTACCATCCCCACCCAGAGGGGGCTGGATGGCTGCCACTACTACCCTCCCCACCCATAGGGGGCTGGATGCCTATCACTACCACCACCCCTACTCAGGGGTGCTGGTTGCCCATCACTACTACCACCCCTACTCAGGGGGCTGGATGCCTATCACTACCACCCCCTACTCATGGGGGCTGGATGCCTATCACTACACCCCCTACTCATGGGGGCTGGATGGCTATCACTACCACCACCCCTACTCAGGGGTGCTGCATGCCCATCACTACTACCACCCCTACTCAGGGGGCTGGATGCCTATCACTACCACCCCCTACTCATGGGGGGCTGGATGCCTATCACTACCACCACCCCTACTCAGGGGTGCTGTAAGCCCATCACTACTACCACCCCTACTCAGGGGGCTGGATGCCTATCACTACCACCCCCTACTCATGGGGGGCTGGATGCCTATCACTACCACCCCCTACTCATGGGGGCTGGATGGCTGCCACTACTACCATCCCCACCCATAGGGGGCTGGATGCCTATCATTACCACCACCCCTACTCAGGGGTGCTGCATGCCCATCACTACTACCACCCCTACTCAGGGGGGCTGGATGCCTATCACTACCACCCCCCTACTCATGGGTGCTGGAAGCCTATCACTACCACCCCCCCTACTCATGGGGGGCTGGATGGCTGCCACTACTACCATCCCCACCCATAAGGGGCTGGATGGCTGCCACTACTACCATCCCCACCCATAGGGGGCTGGATGCCTATCACTACCACCACCCCTACTCAGGGGTGCTGGATGCCCATCACTACTACCACCCCTACTCAGGGGGGCTGGATGCCTATCACTACCACCCCCCCTACTCATGGTGGGCTGGATGCCTATCACTACCACCCCCCCTACTCATGGGGGGCTGGATGGCTGCCACTACTACCATCCCCACCCATAGGGGGCTGTATGCCTATCACTACCACCACCCCTACTCAGGGGTGCTGGATGCCCATCACTACTACCACCCCTACTCAGGGGGGGCTGGATGCCTATCACTACCACCCCTCCTACTCATGGGGGGCTGGATGGCTGCCACTACTACCATCCCCACCCATAGGGGGCTGGATGGCTGCCACTACTACCATCCCCACCCATGGGGGCTGGATGCCTATCACTACCACCACCCCTACTCATGGGGGGCTGGATGCCTATCACTACCACCCCCCCCTACTCATGGGTGGCTGGATGCCTATCACTACCACCAACCCTACTCATAGGACGGGTAATGCATGACACAACCAGCATACTCCCACATAAGGAATAACAGAAAATTACATCCACCCAAACAACATGACAAGCGTGTGTAGTCCATGTCAAATGCCTACAACACTAAACATGACAATGAACATACAATGTGACCCACTAACACATGTGTCACACATAAAAGTGTGTGGCCTCCACAATACAAGCCGACCATGGCCACTGTGGCAATGGGGCCTAAAGCCCCATCACCACAGTCACCAAAAGGTAAGTGTGGGGTCCAAGGCTGATGGACCTTTTGGTCAGTGTGGCAATGGGGCCTAAAGGCCCATCACCACAGTCACAAAATGGTAAGTGTGGGGTCCAAGGCTGATAGACCTTTTGATCAGTGTGGCAATGGTGCCTAAAGGCCCATCACCACAGTCACCAAAAGGTAAGTGTGGGGTCCAAGACTGATGGACCTTTTGATCAGTGTGGCAATGGTGCCTAAAGCCCCATCACCACAGTCACCAAAGGTAAGTGTGGGGTCCAAGGCTGATGGACCTTTTGATCAGTGTGGCAATGGTGCCTAAAGGCCCATCACCACAGTCACCAAAAGGTAAGTGTGGGGTCCAAGGCTGATGGACCTTTTGATCAGTGTGGCAATGGTGCCTAAAGCCCCATCACCACAGTCACCAAAAGGCAAGTGTGGGGTCCAAGGCTGATGGACCTTTTGATCAGTGTGGCAATGGTGCCTAAAGCCCCATCACCACAGTCACCAAAAGGTAAGTGTGGGGTCCAAGGCTGATGGACCCTTTGATCAGTGTGGCAATGGTGCCTAAAGCCCCATCACCACGGTGATCATAAGGTAAGTGTAGGCATGGTAAAAGCTGCCAAAAACAAACTGAATGGATGAATCCTGGTCACACAACAACCAAAACATCTGTGGCATAGTACTGCTTGTGTCCCATTGCAACATATATTGGGGGAGGCTAACAGTGCAGTGTCACAGAAACATCGCTTTATGTCCATGTGCATACAAACATCACACATGGGGGACCACATTGCCAACAATCAGCCGATGCCACAATGACAGAAGTGACCATCATGATGCTGACCCACATATCTGCACCTATGGACACACAAATGTATATAATCTGTGGAGACTGTGGATGTCAGGTGAGCAAATACCATACCATGGCAGCAATGGGACATACAAACCATGATCATTGTGCTGACTGATGACCCAGGAGTACCAGGGAGAGCAGGGGAAAATCACCAAACCACATACAGCCAATGGCACATTACAGAAATGCCAATGCAGTGATGCAAATGCACTGACACAAACAGGCAGACTCACACATCCTATCAAAGACAATAGGTGATGGGGGTGTGTGCCAGTGTCCCCAGGCAACCACACAACACATGAGGAGGCCTGAATCCCAATTACACAGATGTGTATACAGTGCCACACACAAGTAACTCATGGATTGGATTCCCCTATGTGGGAAATCTGGCATTGTCAGATGAGAGGAGCCCAAATTACACATGTCACACAAGCTTGTAGGAACAGCAACTAACACAGCAAGAGACACACCCACCACAGCACTACCCCCAGGGACCCCACATTGTGCAGACACTAGCCTGCATGACAATTCCACTGTGATGACAAAGGTAGATGTTCATCACACTGTGAACCACAGCCATGTGTCCTCAGCTACAAACTACCATCACACCTACACAAGCTCCAATCAATCAGCACGGCCTGCCAGCCAAGGACAATATGGAGGTAGTGGTCTAGCTGTGCAACAACTCACATTTGCACACTCAACACCACACACCCTCATCTGCAACAATGTGCAGCAGTGAAGCTCACATGGACTGGTGACATTGCACATGCACCCATGACAATCCCAGGGGTGGTGGGGGGAACTAAGGTGCAGAAACCCATCACACATGCCCACTCAACATGACTCGTCTATGCATGACACACTGCACAGTACGCCATACATGCGCATGATGTGAAATCCACCACAAACAATGGGATCCTGGCCATAGTCACACACCAACGAAGAAGCCAAGGTGAGACACAAAGAACAGACGTACACAACTTCCGACATTGCAGCTCTGACCCTGAGGAGTGGCAGCAGTCACACACACAACGCGTCACAATCACTAAAAGCTAACACAAACTCAAAATCACATTACTTGTGTAAACAACAAGTGCCAAGGGGAATCCTGAATGTGTCCCATCTGCGTTTGCCCACATCCCCAGCCCTTACAACAAAGACAACCAGGGATGACAACCTCATGAACATCAGTTTGCCATGCAACCACATCACGGAGAAACCAGGTCCAAGATGCTGGATGAACACATACCAACTATGCAACCATCAGAAACAGGAACATCCCTAGGGACACAGCCTGTGTAGGAAAAGGGAAGGGAACATGCACAGACATGCTCACACAACACACAACACGGGCACACGCAATGACACCAGATTACACACAGCCATGAGGGCACTCCACTCCTGTGGAAGCTCCGCTGTGCCAAACCTTGTCTGTGCACGACTCAAACATATCAGCAGGACACTCCGTCAGTGAGTCAACAACTACAACACACAGAAGCCTCTGCTCACATCAGCCTGGGTACGGGAGTGTCACGTCAGTCATCTGCATACACCCAAAACACGTGGCAATCCAGTTGTACTGTATACACAGATGAGTCCTCCAAAATTGATGTGCAAAACTGCATGTCCAGTGGAGACGGGCACACAGTCAGGGTACTAGGAACATTGGACAGTGGTACGCCCAACAGATGTGCAACAGTGTAGGACAAAGATGGTAATATACAAATGCTAAACGTACATCCCTGTGTCAAATGCTGAACATTACACCCTCAGACTGCAGCAAGGGATGCTATAGATCCAGACTATATTAGGACACATATCCCATGGGCCACTTGGAGCCCATCACAGCAAAACTTCATTTACCTGATCTGAACACAATTACAACAGCAAATGCATGATACTACACATCTACATCATGTACCACCAAAGATTAACCACAAGTAAACAAAAAGAGGCTTTATTCAGCAAGTGTGCAACTCAAATCAAAAGTCCAAAATTAACAACGGCCAATGTCCAGTCCAAATACACAGTCCCAACAGGGTGATGTGTGACTACTTGTCACAACTTGCTTGCCTGCACAGGTACCAACAGGGGACATCCCCTTGGAGGGGCATACAAGGGGCAGGCCAGGCACCGCAGGGACAGGATCAGGGGATGCCAGAAGGAGGCAGGGAAGGTGAGGTGGGTGCAGGAGTGTCACCGGCAACTGCAGTGGAGGTGTCTGACTCAGGGGGCCGGCACCACAGCAGGGCTCAAGTCCGATGGTGTTGGTGCTGCAACCACTGCAGTGGGCTGGGCAGATGGAGTGGGCTGGGTCCCCAATGCAGTGCCCGAGTCAGATGGGGTTGTTGTGGACTCCACCGCGGTGCATGACTCCAAGGGAGTGGAAGGGGGGAGAAGAGCTGGGCAGGACAGAGGGGGGACACGGTCTCCACACCAGTGGCACATACAGGCAGAGCGTCTGGTTTGGGGGTGGAAGAGCAAGTGGCAGGGGGAGGGCCTGAGCACTTTGGGGATGCGGTATCGGTGTGTGGGGAACCTGGGGCAGGGTGTGGCAGTGGAACCTGTGGAGTGGTGGCCTGGGGGTTGGAGGTGAGAGACTGGGTGGGTGACTTGCAGGGCGGTGGCGGGGTCTTGCTCTTCCGGGTCCGGGGGACTTGCGGGTGGGGGCTCACTCTGCCTGCGCCTGGGGAGGGTGTCCGGGGCGAGGGGCACTCTCCTCTCTGTGTGTGGACTTCCTCTTCCCCCGGTATGCTGGATCAGCGGTATTGGAGGGGAAGAGGCCGAGGTCAGAGAGGAAGAGCTGCTGTGTATGTGGGGTTGCAGGTGAGGCAAGGGAAGGGGTCTTGGAGGGAGAGGATCTTGAGGATTGCGGAGTGACTGTGGTTGCCTGTGTGTGTCAGTTCCCCATCCCCTGTGTGTGTGGAATCAGTCCCCTGAAGATGCTTGTGTGCACGTCTTGCCTTGGTTTTGGGTGGGTGTGTGCTGCTCGTGTCTGTGTGTTGGTGTGATTGTGCAGGTGTGCATGTGCTTTGGACAGGTAGGGTGGTAGGAAGTGTGGATGGGGCAGAGGTGGGAGGGGTGAGGGACTGTTGGAGGAGGGACACTGCTGCCGTCAGGGAGGAGTCCATGGACCTATTGCTCCTCTGTAGGGCAGACATACCCGTTGAGATGCCCTCCATGAACGACACCAGCTGTGTCAACAGTGTGGTGTGTGCATGGAGGACAGTCAGCATTGCTGTCTGCCCTACATGGAGCTGCCGAAGGAGGTACACAGAATCCTCACTCAGGGCAGCAGGGGACACAGGGGCAGGGGGTGCGGTGCCTGGCTTGAAGGAGACACGCTCCCGAGCACGGGAGCCTCCACGGACCTCTGGAATGGGAGCCAATGGGAGGGCGGTGGTGGTGGTGGTGGTGGCGGGATCAGACAGAGTAGCTGGGGTGTGGTGGCTGCTGACACCCGCCTCCACAAGGGAGTCATCCTCCGAGCTGCTGTGGTCCTCAGCTGAGGTGGATGGTGCTGAGGACTCCTCGGTGTGGCTCCCCTCGCCCTCCGTGCCACTGGGTCCCTCTGACCACTCGTCGGACGCTGACCCAGTCTGGCTCCGCTGCTCCTCCTGGTCCATGGAGCTGTCCCCACCTGTGGCTGTGGATGTATCTGCAAACAATTAGGGAAACAGACAAACATCAGTCACCTGCACTGACCGCACACACCACAGTAAGTACAGCACATCACAATGCAAGCCCTGGCATCACTAGTAGAACATTGCCAAAAGTCATCACACAGATTAGGAGAAGCCAATTGTCAGTCTGATGGTCAGCCATGGAACAGACACCCCTCCTGCCCTTGCACCCATCTGTCTGGTGCCCGTCTGATGGTAAGACCCCAGTGTGGACACATGCACCACCTACACAGTAGTTGGACATTGCTGAGAACACAGTGAAGTATGTGAACATGCCCACCTCACATCACTTGCCACTGAGTCAGTGAAGGTGTCTGGATAAATGGACGGCCTGAGCCTAAACAGAAATGCATGTGATGCATACCAGCACCAGACCCCATGAAGCACCCATGTCCGGATAGTCAATGCCACAATGGGGTGCCTGTTGCACATGTCACCACCCTGCAGGATCACCCTTAGGAAGTTTAATGCCATGACACAGGCATGCCTGCAAAGTCATACATCACTGTCTCAAGTCACATGGCCATGTTAGCCAGCAAACAACAGTGTGCACTGTGTCACTATCCTAGGACATGGGGAAGGCAAGTAATGTAACCGACAAGTGCACATGTTCATCCCCCACTAACCACTTCCTCTGAACCAGTATTTGTACACTGCACACCATTTGGACAAATGGGAGACATGAAACACTACTCCCTGAACCAGAGCACCTCACAGTGTGCTGTGAATGATGAACAGCTGCCTGAAAGTCACAGTCTCATACACCTGTCTGCACAGTCAAGTGATCAAACACTTATGAGTCACAGAAGTCTTGTCTCACATGGCCCAATAGCAGATGGCATGCTGACCCCTAACCGAAGGACATCACAGGAGTCACGACAACGTAGTCACAGCACAACAACACAGAGGCAGACACCTGAGGCAACATTTCACTGAGCACAGCATGTCAGATGATACACGGGAGTGGGAGTACAGAGTGTATTGTATGCCCTGTAGTAGGCATGACTGTCCGGCTCCACCTGCAAGAGGGATGAGCCCTGGTCAGTGGGCAGGTGGCTAAGCATGTGTGACACACTTGACATACATACTCCTGAGGCCCAGACAATTTACCCACCCGCAGAATGGGGGTGTGGCAAATACCCCAGGGACATGTGGTGAATTAGATGTGCAAGTGGATCACATATCAAAGTTACACCCAGACTACATAGCACGACTCAGGCATTGTGTGAGCAACTGACCCACCCATGAAGGCAAACACAATGTCACAGGAACAAAATCTGTCACCACCTTGAGCAAAGCAAAATGCTAGGACCCTGTACCCAAGTGACACAATTATCCTGAGCGTAAGGAGCACACTGGCGCATCAGATGGGTAGTGGCCAGGTTACAATAGAGGGACATGGGTACTGGACAACAAGACTGATGTACTGGGGAAGTTTAACCAGGCCAGAGGAGGGCACATAGCATGTTAGACAGAGTTCACAGTGCAGTCTTAGACTCACCCCCTCCTTGCTGCTGTCTGCCCTTCAGCTGCCCATCCAGCTCCGGGAACACCACCGGCAGGATCTGGAGCATGTGGGGGGTCAGGGTCCGGTGTCTGCCCCTCCTGCGAGGAGGCGACAGCTTCAGCTGGACCCTTGCGATCCTCCGGGTCCAGCCACGAAGGTCCTGCCACCTCTTCTGGCAGTTGTGGATCCGGCGCTTGTAGACCCCCACGGATCGGACTGCTCGGACGATGTCCAGCCAGATGTTCTGCTTCCGATGGGCATCAACCTGTGAGGATGAGAAAGTGAAAAGGCCATTACTACACATGCAACATATCCGTGCATCACACAGTTGGAAATACATGTCTCAATCACAGGGACATATGATGTACACAGGCAGTGCAACTAGGGCTATGGACAGTTTGCCAGCAGTTACTACATGGTATCATTGCATGGGTAGTGAACCTTGTTTGAATGCACTGTCACTCCACTGTACCTGTTCAGTGCAAGTGACTACACACTTTGGGGGTGCGAACTACTCAGTGGGCATGCTAGCCAGTGGTGTGCACACTGTAAATCCTGCTAGTCAGGCAACATGCACAATTAGTGAGGCAGTGGACAGCACACTCACCTGCTCCCCTGGTGTCCCATACAGCTTGCTGTACTGTGGAAGGAGGCTGTCCAACAGGGCCTGGTTCTCCTCATGGGTGAAGGCTGGGGCTCTCTCCACAGTACGTGCCATTGCAGCAGCCAGAGGATGCAGAGACAGCAGCAGTGTAGTGGCAGATGTCGTCCAGGAGCATGTAGTGCAGGCAAGTGAGCTCTCAGGGGAACAGCCAGCATTATATGTGTGCTGCAGAGGCAGATACTGTCCCATGTGTCCAAAGTGATAGGTCCAAGTCGGTAGCATCTTCTGAATCTGGCCAATCCATGGAATAGCAGCTCCAATACACGCCCACAGCATCCTTCAAATATTCAACTTCATGACACCCATGAATTTGCAACATTGTTGTGGCTGGCCAACTGAATTCACTGCATCAGACTCGTAAATTCAAAAACTGCATCCGTTGCCATGCCAGGCCCCAGCCAATGCGTGCACACCGATCGGACCATTGCTGTACAACGCGTACCCGCTCACATGCAATGCAATGGTCCGAGCGGGCACACCGATCGGACCATTGCTGTACAACGCGTACCCGCGATACAACGCGTACTCGCTCACATGCAATGCAATGGTCCGAGCGGGCACACCGATCGGACCATTGCTGTACAACGCGTACCCGCTCACATGCAATGCAATGGTCCGAGCGGGCACACCGATCGGACCATTGCTGTACAACGCGTCCCTGTACAGGTCACACGCATGTGTCACCATGCTGGTCAATGGTGAACCTATGCCAGCCACATATACTTTCCAGGGACTCTGGGGCACACCTACTACACCACACCCAGTCCACACTGTATCTAAGGCATGTGTGGCAGCATGACCTTATCTGTGTATGGTTGTGTACATGTTGTTTTTGGGCTGGCACTTGGGGGCAGACACACCCAGGCTGTGCACATGTTAATGGGGACAGGGTCCTTTGTGTGTCGTGCACATGACCACTGGGATGTGCAACTGTTCATTTTTGGAGCATGTTGCATGGTCACATTTCCAGGTTGTGTATATGTATGACATGTCACATACCCCAAGGCTCATGTGGGAAAGCATGTACATGACAGGGTGGCCCATTGCCACAATAGTCATGTCCCTCCGCAGTCTGTGTGCATGTTGTGTTTCACATGTCTGACTCCATGTGCAGAATGGGAGACAGTCTCCACATCCACGTTGTTTGTGCATGGACTTAGATGTTGTGTGTGTGTGTCACTGATGTCCATGTCTGTCCTGCAGAGACTACAGGGGGCACTACCTGTGGGAGTCATGTTTGATTTTTCTGACGTGTACATGATACGCCATGTCATGCCAGTGTCCATGTGGCAAGACAGGCTCCCTGGGAATCTACCTGTCAATGAGTTGAGATGCCTGTGGCGCATCTGTCCAGATGTCACTGTGGTATGTGTGTGGAATGTGAGTGCAGTAAATGGGTACTGTGACACAGCCAAATGATTTCACATAGCACACCCTGGGACCTGTTGTCCACACATGTTGAACAGAGATGTTACATGATGTCCATGTGGGTGCCATATGTGTCCAAACAGAACGAGACACACATCAAGTACTAGTGTTTGCTGATGATGTAGCATGTGAACTACAGTATGGTGAATGGGACATATGTGGGGTGACTGACAATCTTGACTTCTTCACCTCTGCACTGCAGGGCTCCTGCTGTCCATCGACCATTCCCAGACCTGGCAACGATGGTGGAACGTGACAGCATCCGACGGTACCGCTTCACCAGGCAGCTGATTGAGAATTGGGCAGTGCGGTTGGACCCACATTTGCAGCCTGGCCGGCCGTATCCGACAGCGCTGACCCCCAAGGTGAAGGTGATGGCAGCCCTACACTTCTTTGCCACCGGTACCTTTCAACACACTGTGGCATCTACTGGTGGTATGTCACAGACTATGTTCAGCCGTGTGCTACGCGATGTTTTGGTGGCGATGTTGAGATGCCTTAACCAGTTCATCTATTTCCCACAACGTCACCGACTCACTGACGTCAAGAGTGACTTCTATGCCCTGGGGAGGATGCCACATGTCATTGGCTCCATTGATGGGACACATGTGGCTTTGGTACCACCACAGGCACATGAGCAGGCATACAGGAACAGGAAACGTTACCATTCTGTCAATGCTCTGGTGGTATGTCTTGCAAACATGACCATCACACATGTTTGTGCCCGTTTCCCCGGTTCTGCACACGATGCCTACGTGATGAGGAGTAGTCGCATCCCGAGGATGATGTCACAGATGCCAAACCAGCGTGCTTGGCTTGTCGGTGTGTACTGACTTTGTACCATTGTGTGTGTTGTGCTATGTTGCTTTCCGCACACTTTTCAATGTTGGCTAATGTGCAATTGTCTGTCTGTAGGTGACTCGGGATACCCCAACATGCCGTGGTTGCTGACACCCCTCAGGAACCCTGTGACACCAGCCCAGATGCGCTACAATGAGGCACATGGTCGGACCAGGAGGGTGATTGAGCGGACCTTTGGTCTCCTGAAGAGCCGCTTCCACTGCCTGGACAAGACAGGAGGCGCCCTCCCATATGCCCCAGCAAAGGTGTGCAAAATTATCATCATCTGCTGCATGCTCCACAACCTGGCAGTGCGGAAGGAGTTGCCTCTCATCCTGGATGACGATGACCAACATCCGCCACCTGTGGAGGATCCAGGCCTGGGCCACGATGCCAGTGATGATGATGATGATGGTGATGGTGATGTCCGCACACAGCTCATCACCAACTTCTTCAGCTGAATGTGGGTATCCAGAGTGTTGTACTATCAATGAATTTGATTTGCATGATATGTGTGTGTGGTGCTCTGGTGCTGTTTGAGTGTGGCCATGTGCAACTTGACTGGATGCATGCGAGATGTGTCCTTGCAGGTGGTCTGTACTTGCCAACAGTGTAGACATGCTAACTTGCTTTTGTGTATTTAACTTGTGACAGGTATTAGACATGAGTATTGCCATTTTGTGCTGTTCTTCTGTGCTTTTGAGTGTGTGTCATGTCTGTCCTTCACAGGGTGCTGCTGGAGTTGTTAGAACAACTTGGAACCCCCGAATCAATGATTCAACTTCCAAGGTGGCAGCAGTTGTTCCCCTACAGGTGATGTGCCACACACCCCTGGACTTTCTATCTTCTGCATTGTTTGACTTTGTGGCCACAGCCAGGTGGGATTAGCTTGCATTTGTAGTGGAAACAACATGTAGCAAATGTGTAATAAACCTGTTCTACATTTTGGGGTGTGCGTTGTCTGTAGTCACACATCTGAGTGACATTTGCTTACTGCACCTGTGTTGTAGTTGACACAGACTGTGAATATGTGTGGTGTCTGTGCATTGCACTGTATTTCCAGGCAACATCAGTGTAGGGGATGAGTCATATGGCCCTGGTGTGTATGTGTTGTGTGGCCCTAGTGGTGTGTCTCCCTCATATGTGTCACATCGCCATGACTGCCATGATGGTGTTGGACTTGCTGTAGCAGTCAGCATGCACAGTGTCATATTTCTGATCACCATCTCCATGACAGAGACCACGTTGGAATCACAACAGAGGCAGATATGGTTTTTTGGTGAGTTTATTTACAAAAGGTGTGGGGATGGTGCACAGGATGGTGGGTGCTGTACATAGCAATTGGAATCCAAAGTTCCCATGTGAATTGGAAGTCCTGGTAGATGGAATGTCCAGGGTATAGTCCACAGTCATCTGATGAATTTGTACAACTAGAGCTCCCCATGTCATGTGGGCGAGTTGGGTTGCCCTCGACAGGGCGTGCAGTTTGCACACAGAGGAAATGTTCCAGAACAGGTGTTGGCTTCCTGGGGGATGTAGCTGGCCATCGGCCTCTCAGTTTGGCCTCCTTGGACGGCCCCCCTTCTTGGGGGGGGGGATCCTCAGGTGCAGGCTGCCGCGGTGCAGGGTACTCTCCGCCAGAGTCCTCCTCCCTCCCTGTGGCTGTTGCGGATGTAGTGGCAACAGATGTTGTGGGTGCACAGGGAGGTGAGGCCATGTTGGTGCTGATCTGGCGGAGGCATGTCAGTATGTCCCTATGCACGGCTGTGAGTTCTTGCAATGTGTCCCACTTGGACTCCATGCGAGACATGTGTGTCTCGACACGGGACATGTGGGAGTCCAAGCGGGCATGATGGGCAGCCTGCTGCTGTTGTATGTCCTTGAGGATCCCCACTACCTGGGTGACCTCTCCGGTGCTGGTCTGGTACGCATCTGCAATGCGTGCCAGTTGTGGGTCATCACGCAGTCCTGACCCCTCTGCAAATAGCGACCTGTGTCTACCACCCCTCCCACCACCCCTGGCAACACGTGCAGGGCCTGCGGTTCCACGCACAGGTAACCGTGTGCCCACTTGGATGTTGTTAGTGGGCTCGATGGCAGCGGCTCCAGTTTGGTCCTGGGTCCCTGCGCTGTTGTCACCTGTGGTCCTTGGTGTGTCCGTGTTGGCAGGGGTGGCCTGTGTGTTGGCAGTTGTTGGAGGGGTGGGTGCAGGGGGTACAGATGTTGGTCCTGCTGGTGCTGCATGATGACTGGCACCGGAGGGTCCAGCTTGTTGTTTGCCATCCGAGGAGTGCAGAGGCTGATCCACACCAGTGAGCTCTGTGTCCCCCGGAGCCTGGGACAGGGACTCCTCCTCATCTGCTGCTGAGTCCCCATCTTCACCTGTTTTAGGGAGAGACACACATTGTATGGTATGTTTCTACAGGCATCAATTGTTAAAACACCGAACAGTTGTGACTGTACCTCTGGATGCGGCCCTGGACATTGCATTCTACTCAGTTATGACAGTCACTGAGTGATATTCGTGTAGCACATTGTCCTGCCAACCTGTGGCATGTCAATGTGAATGTTGAGGTGTGTGCCTGACCAGCATTGGTGGTATTTGGTTGCCATCCGGGCCGACTTCTCCCCCAGCCCAAATATCCCACCATGGAACATGCTTCCATTGCAGGGAGTGCAAGTTGTCTTTCAGGATGTCAGTCAGTGGTGTCCTGCTGTTGGTTGTTACACAGTTGCCTGCAGGGCCTTGTGCTCCCCCAGCAGTACCCAGTGTCAGCCATCTTGTGAGTCCTTTTCCACTCCCTGTGATGTGAGCATGGTTCAGGGTGGTGTTGATGGGCCAATTGTGAGGCTGACCAATATCTGTGACTACCACTCCCATCATGCTATTGCCTACACCCCCCTTCCCAGCATGCCCATACTTCCTTCCTTTTGACTCTGCTTCCCTGTGGGGTGGGGTGCCTGTGCTGACAGGTTGGCTGAGAGTGTTCTCCTTGCGGTTGTTTGGCTACCAGTCCCAAGAGTGTCCCTGTGCTTCACACAGTATGAGCCCGGCTGGTTGGTCTTTGTGGGATCTTGAGTTAGAATGTGAGGCATTGCATTCTCCCAGGTGGGTTCTGTGGAGTTAGTGTTGGGGTGTGTGTGAGGGGAGGTGCTTGTGACTATGGTCAGTGCTGTGAGTCCTCCTTCCCACCCAGCCAGATATCCCACCATGGAACATGCTTCCATTGCAGGGAGTGCAAGTGTCTTTCAGGATGTCAGTCAGTGGTGTCCTGCTGTTGGTTGTTGCACAGTTGCCTGCAGGGCCTTGTGCTCCCCCCAGCAGCACCCAGTGTCAGCCATCTTGTGAGTCATTTTCCACTCCCTGTGATGTGGGCATGGTTCAGGGTGGTGTTGATGGCCAATTGTGAGGCTGAGCAACATCTGTGACTGTCACTCCCATCATGCTATTGCCTCCACCCCCCTTCCCAGCATGCCCATCCTTCCTTCCTTTTGAGTGGACTTCAGTGTGTGTGAGTGTGAGAGCAATGGCAAGATGGCTGACAATGTGGTCGTGTTGTTTGTTGGTGCACAGTTGCCTGCAGGGCCTTGTGTTCCCCCAGCAGTGCCCTGTGTCAGCCATCTTGTGAGTCCTTTTCCACTCCCTGTGATGTGAGCATGGTTCAGGGTGGTGTTGATGGGCCAATTGTGAGGCTGAGCAACATCTGTGACTACCACTCCCATCATGCTATTGCCTCCACCCCCCTTCCCAGCATGCCCATCCTTCCTTCCTTTTGACTCTGCTTCCCTGTGGGGTGGGGTGCCTGTGCTGACAGGTTGGCTGAGAGTGTTCTCCTTGCGGTTGTTTGGCTACCAGTCCCAAGAGTGTCCCTGTGTTTCACACAGTATGAGCCCGGCTGGTTGGTCTTTGTGGGATCTTGAGTTAGAATGTGAGGCATTGCATTCTCCCAGGTGGGTTCTGTGGAGTTAGTGTTGGGGTGTGTGTGAGGGGAGGTGCTTGTGACTATGGTCAGTGCTGTGAGTCCTCCTTCCCACCCAGCCAGATATCCCACCATGGAACATGCTTCCATTGCAGGGAGTGCAAGTTGTCTTTCAGGATGTCAGTCAGTGGTGTCCTGCTGTTGGTTGTTGCACAGTTGCCTGTAGGGCCTTGTGCTCCCCCCAGCAGTACCCAGTGTCAGCCATCTTGTGAGTCCTTTTCCACTCCCTGTAATGTAAGCATGGTTCAGGGTGGTGTTGATGGGCCAATTGTGAGGCTGAGCAATATCTATGACTCCAACTCCCATGATGCTATTGGCTACACTGACTTTACCAGCATACACAGAATTCCTTCCTTTCAGTGATCTTCCCTGTGAGGTGGTGTTCTAGTGATGTCAATATATCTGGGAGTGTTTGTTGGTTCTATTTGTGACACTGCCTTGCTGTATTTGTTGTTAGGTTTGTAGATGTCATTACACAGTTAGATGTCACCATGAGATGGCAGGTATTGTGTTTGTCTGACTGGCATTCACATCTTGGGATGAGTATGTTTTGTTTGCTGTGTATTTGGTGAGGGTGCATGGTTTGCCTATCCCTTTGAGGGTGCTGTGTGTGTATTGTCCCACCATATTGTGTATATAAGTTGTGTATTCACCAGGCTCTGGGATGTCTGTTAGTCCATATACGCTCACTGGTGGTAGGATGGCCCGCACCTTCTCCTCCCAGGGCCTGAGGTATATTGGTTTTGCAGGAGGGCCACTGCCGGTGCGCTGGCTGATGATGTAGTCCTTTTGAGTAGGTCCCGGACCCTCCTGCGCACATCATACCACCTGTTCTGGATGTCTTCCTTTGTGCGCAAACATGGTGATTGTGCATTCACCCTGTCGACAATCCTCGCCCACATCTTGGTTTTCTGCGACATGGGGGTCTGTTGTACCAATGTACCAAACAACTGTGGCTCTACCCTGAGTATCTTGTCTACCAGGACTTCCAATTCACAATCTAGGAACTTGTGGTTCTTCTTTGGGGGCATGGTGATGGGTGGTGATGGTGATTGATGTGTGTGTGTGTGCAAGTGGGGGGTGTGAGTGTAGGTTTAGCTGGGTGTGTGTGAGGGTGCTATTTGTAAGTGTGGTAATGGTGTGTGGCTTGTGTGATGCATGAGCTGTGAGTGTGTCTGTGGTTGCTGTGTGATGGTGTTGTTTGCTGGCAGGTCTGTGGAATTTGCAAAGGCTCATGGTAGGGATTTGTGGCCTTTATGTAGGTGGGGTTGGGGGTGTGTCCTTGTTCCATTTTTTCCCCCACCCCCAGTATTTATTGGCTTTGTGGTAGCTTGTTTGGCCTTTTTTTTGGACTTATTTCCCTTGGTGCTTTGGGTGCATGTAGGAGTTGTTCTTGTGTCCGAGTCGGACGCTGCTGTTGTCTGATGCGATGTTGTCCGACTCGTTCCCGCTGTGTTTCAGGTTGGCTTCATGTGCGGCGTGCGAGTCGGTCGCGGAGTATTGGGTTGATTCGGCTGGGTTTTGTGTGCGTGTGGTCGTACGGCTTGTGCTCCGTGCGAGTCGGTCGTGTTTCGCACGCATAGCATCGTACTACGCGGGTCGGAGTTCGCGGGTACGTTTCGTTCGGTCGCTATCCGGGTGCGTGTCGGTCGGTTAGTTTCGAGTGTTTTTCCGGCCGGAAGGCTTGTTTCCGTCCGGCTCGGTCGTTCGTTTTGTATTCCGTCCGAGTCGGTCGGGTTTCACATGCATTTCATCGTACTACCCGGGTCGGACGGCGCCGGTTCGTGTCGGTCGGAATAAATTCCCGCACCGAGTCGGTCGGTACGTTTTCCGGCCCGAATCGGAATCGACCCCTTTGTGTATGTAAGTAAGTATATGTGTAAATGGGTGTGTGACTGACTGTATAGGTTTTTGAGTGAATGTCTGAGTGTATGTGTGGGTGTGCCAGTACCTGTGTGTATGACTCTAGGCATGTGAATTCATGTATGAGTACCTGTATGGGTGTGTTTGTGACCCTTACGATAAATTAGTAATATACATTTTTATAATTTACAAATACATTTTATTAACAGAATACAATGCAATTCAAACCAAATAATTTACAAATAAGCATCGCATAACTTATTTAGCTATTTACAAATACAGAAACACACCCAACGCTGAACACCTGTTAACTACACTAGGACCCCACCCATGTACTTACAGTGCTGCTGCCTATTTACTTCACCTTTCCAAATTTGTTAAATTTGATGGTATGCCAATATGGGACCAATGAGTACTGGTATCGTCGTCATGGTGAGCTCAAATGCATGTTATGAAATTTAGGAACACAAACTTGGTTAACCCTCAGTTGTTCAGACTATCCATGTGATGACTTATATGACTTTTTGAGAGAAACAAACTCAAACATTAAAGGAGAAATACACAATTCTGTCTTTGCCAATTTTGTGCATTGTTACATCTGCAGCAAGCAAATATCAAGAGAGACTGGTTTAAAGTATTCTTATGGGACATGTTCCATGTGAAATCATGTTAAAACCATCCACGAGAGAACAAATAATCACTTCATGCAGAAGAAGGCAACTGAAGGAGAAGCACACTCAAGTTCTGTAGTAGTCTTGAGTGAACCTTCAAATGTTCAACAAATAACAGTACCAGCTTACTGCAATAAGTAATCTGAGATGGTTACATTATACAATTTAAACCAAACAATAAACAAATAAACATAACATATTTAACCATTTACAAATACACTTCAGGTAGATGCAGGTATGTCTTTAGACCAGCAAGAACAACCTGAGCTTGTACTGCATGAGCAGGAAGAGATGCCACTTCCAAAAGAGACTCTATGGGGCATATTCTCAAGGACCCATCGCCGAGTTAGTGGCAATTTATCACAGCCAAAGTGGCGATAGATTTATCGCACCATTCACAAGCTGGTGCTAACAGCCGATATCGCCAGTTTTCCTGCGATAGCAGCCGCAAAA
This sequence comes from Calotriton arnoldi, assembly GCA_963921515.1. Classification (NCBI taxonomy): domain Eukaryota; kingdom Metazoa; phylum Chordata; class Amphibia; order Caudata; family Salamandridae; genus Calotriton; species Calotriton arnoldi. Next base: position 102,144 of record CAWUFW010006568.1, on the reverse strand, counting down.
AACATCGCCACGGATGACACCGGCAACTAACGCTAATGAGATGCAGAGTAGGCGTTCCAGTGCAAAAAGCCGCGAAAACAACACTTCGCAATATTCCCTACGACCAGCCAGATCGGCGATAAGATCCCAAAACAGGCGATAAGGCACGTTAGCAGCAGGGATTTAACACCTGCTCTTACCTGGTGTTAAGTCGGACGACAACCTGCAACACAAAAGGGAGCCCAGACCAGAGCCACACCTGAAGAACAACAGATGCTATGGAGCCACTGATCATGCAGCTCGGAGCCCCAAGAGGGCCACAACCCCACCGCCACCACACCCATAAGCCTAAGGCCTAGCCTCAATTGCAGCGCGAAAGCTACATCACATTTCCAGAATGCAAGCAGTAGTCAGACTAAAATTAGGGATGAAAGCTCCTCTGTCACAATACATAAGGCGGAAGGACATCTGCACCTCCGACCTTGGTCTTGCATGTGGCAGACACCCCCTGAGAGAGATACCATAGCAGATGATGACGACTCCCACACTACGCACAGCGCTAATGAAGGACCAACATATCCACACCCCACACACAGAAGTTCTTGCTCGAGGTACTCTTGCATGGAATGCCCTTGACACTTATGTACACAACAACCCATACGTCCAAACGTTGCACACACATACAACTCATTGCTCCGAGCTGTGGCACATCATCCACATAACTGCCGCAGGTCAGAAGAGTGCCAGTTCTATGAGAGCCACCAACGCAATGGCAGAACATCCTGGGCTCATGCACAACGCCTGTCACGTGGAACTGTACCGTGACCGAATGCTGCCTGTTAGTGTCTGATGCATTGGTCTGCATGTTGTGGCCCTTGTCTTGCCCATACTGACACACACATGGCAATAAAGTCCACGCAACTTCACTAGTGTTCAACTGTGATGAGTGTTGATTAGAATGACAAATCGTGTGCCTCAATGACCATTGTCCGTACACAGGGAGGGACTGACTGACGCATTTCACTTAGGGGTGAGTCCCTATTGCCAGCTCCACCTCTGTGAGCCAGACATAGTGGTTGGGATAGTTGCTGATAGACATGTGCTCTTACGTGTCTTCAGCAATGTGGGTATGGTGTCCATATTTCTGCCATGTGGATCAATGTGATCCATCACTACAGGCTGTGTCCACCCAGTTGAGTGTGAGTAGGTATGCGAAGAGATGTTCTGTTGTCAAATGTGATGGGGGACACTACTTTAGGCCTGCCAACGACTTTGACATTTCATACCCAGCCCTATTTCTAACATTGCGTGCGGCAAAGTTGAGGAATTGCGTGATTGTTGTTTCTTAGCAATGAGGCCACAGCTAGTGCACACATTCCCAGTAATCTCACTTCCTATGTGTGTCACGGTCAAACATGCGCATTGCTTTCATTTCCCAGGGTGTACCTTTTTGGGCAATCAATGTCCTTACATTCATCCATACTTTCATACTTGATCGATTATGGACATGACACATCTGTGTGAATTTGAATGATTTATACACATTCGGTGGAGTGTCGGAGCTGGAGCAGTACATGGCCATGCAAACCCCACATTACATTGGTCCAAGGTGAGTGTTGCAGAGTGTTTCGGGGGACAGTGGGAGGTGTTGTTACAGGGCATGATGCAGAGGGCAGAACCAAGCTGAAACAGGGCATATGGCGGAGAAGAATGCTACTGGCTCCTTCTTACTACAAAGGTGGAATCACCCGCATCTTCGTCCTCTATGTCATCTGTCTGACATGTGGGTGCTGATGTTTGGTCTGCAGCACAGTGTGCCACTGACACATCAGGGGCCGGAGATGTGTGTGTAGGAGTACCAGCAGCAATGATCAGCAACTGCCTTAGTGGCAGCAATTTGATGATGAGGATCTGCAGGGCATGGAAGATCCCAACAACTTTTTGCTGGTGTGCATCCGTGACAGCTATTCTTTCCGCATGCATCCGCTCCATGTTCTCCATTATCCTCAGCATCTGTGCCAACTTTCGGCTGACATCGCTGAGGCCACTCTGCCTAGACGGTTGTTCTCCTCTCAAAGTCATGACTCCAGCGATGTTAGGCTTGGATTGTTGGACATCATGGAGCAAACTGTGGGTGTCCGTTAGGGAGTGTAAGTGGTCCCTGATGGGACTTAGACACCCACGTATGTCATCTAGTTTGGCTGCCATGAGTTCGAACCCCACCCGCACCTGTTCAGCCACCTCCTTCTGGCAGTCTAACACCTGGCCTTGAAATGCGATGTGTTCTTTGGTGAGGTGCTGGGAGCCAGCCGTGGTGGTGGGTGCTTCCTGCTGTGTGGTCTGTGCAGGGGGTGGGGTCTCCTCGATGCAGCTGGGCTGCCCTGCTTCTGGAGGTGGGTTGCCGTAGCTGTCCATGAGCTGTTGTAGGGTGTCGGTGTCGAAGGTGTGGAGGTCCTCTCCATCATCACTGATGAGTTGTCTGGTCTGCTCTGCAGGAGGTGTTGATTGTCCCTCTGCAATGTGAAGGGGAGATGCATTTTAACATTGTGTTGACATGTATGTTGACACATTGTTCAAGTTTACATACAGACTGCATGACAATGTACATTGTGACTGTTTGGGAGGAGCTGACTATTTGTTGCGGGACAGTGGACATTTGAACTACATCACGGATGTGAGGTTGTACACGTACATTATCATCTCACAGTTTCCTGCTATGCCAGATGTGATTGGCCACTTTCTACGAACAAGCGGAACCAGTTGTGTCCTCTGTTCTGTAGTGGTGCACTTTGTACCACATTGTCGTCAATGATGATGTGCTGTTATTGCTATGTGTGTGTGCTGCATTGTGGGAGAGTCGTCCCTGCAGCTGTGATTTTGCTGCCCCTTATCCCTTTGAGGCGGTGTGCCTTTGACTTCTGTGCTTCTACAGTGCTGAGATGTTGCAGACTTGGCTAATGTTGGCTCTAGTTCGGATTTTGGACTCTCGGGCATGGTTTATCCGCAGATGTGTTGTTGACGTCAGGGGTTGTTTGTGCACGTGGATGTGTGAGAGTGTGACCTGCTCCTTTCCGGATGTGTTCCACACTCAGCCACCTCAGTGTCGTGGCGTGCACCATGTCATGATGATTGGACTGCAGCCATGCTGTTCGTCATGCAGTGTCACTTGCATTGTCAGTGTGGCTCACAGACATGCAGCTTTGCTGGTTTTAACACGTGTGCATGGGTTGGTTGTGATATTGGTGCTGTGTGAGGAGGGACCCCTTAGTGCCCATAGTGGACGGGGGCCTACTTGCTGTTTGTATGTGTGCTGCAGTGTGCCAAGGGGATCAGGGACATGATCCAGAGTTATTGTGGGTGTGCAGTGTGCTGTACTTAATTGTGCATGTGTGCCATTGTGCCCATCTCACCCCGTCCCCCCAGTCCCTGTTCGGTACTCACCCTGGTGCTGTTGTGTCAGGTCATGTCGAGCAGTGTCCGGACCCCCAACTCCTGCCACCGTCTCCCCACTGATGACTGTGGCCACCATTTCCTCCATCTCATCCAGCTCCTGGTGTTCCGCTGGACCGCCACCTCCAGTCTGCATTGCTGCCTGATGGTTGTCAGCGAGTTTCATCTTGGTTTTGCGCTTCGCATCATTCCAGCGCCTCTTGACCTCTCCAATTGTCCTCCTCCTCACTCCGACTGCATTCACCTTGTCCAGGATGGACTGCCATGTTGCATTTTTATTTGCCAATGACACGTTGGAGGTGACGAACAGTTGTTGGTGGTGTTCTATCACCTCCGTGATGATGATCCTGTTTTCCTGCGGACTGAACCTCGTCTTCCTCGTCTTCTTCTCCTTGCCCTTCCGTGACCCCGAGGTCCCAGGCTGTTCCTCCTGGGGGCTTGTGGGGTTCTGGTTGTCCTCTGTACTTGCTCCGGCTTCCTCCATGGTGCTACGTAGTTTTAATTATTTTGTTTGTTTTTCGGTGCTTTTATAGTGCATTTTTCCGCATGACGTGTGTGAATTGCAGGCCTGTCGCTGGTTATCTCAGATTTTTTCATCGCGGTTGGCCACATCGCAACTTTTTTCGCGTTCGTGTATCGCGTTTTTTGGCCGTCACGGTAATTTTATCGCGGTCATTTGACGCGTTGGCGTGAGTCTATCGCATGGTACCGCCGTGTTGAGAATACAACGTTAACACAGCATTATTTTCCCGCGATAGACTGCGATGTGCAAAGTTGCGTTAAGCTAATTTTGCGATAATTATCACACGTTCTTGAGAATATCCCCCTAAAGATGTAATCTGTGGCTGCATACCTGGATACAGTGAAGATTCATCATTGTTAATTATTTTTTCCTCCCCATTGAACCTTCATGTTTTTCACAGACTAAAGCTAGTTGCTTTTTCCCAGTTGCCTTCTATTACTCCTTTTAATACCTTGTTTATTTTCTTCGTAAAAATAATAGAAATAAATAGAAAACTGTTAGTGCTGCAGGACCACAACTAGAATTGAATTTACAGGCCCTAGGCACATGTAGAACACTCTACTAAAGTCTTACAGATAAATTAAATATTCTAATTGAGGTTAAGTCAATCAAACCATGTTTAGGGGAGAAGCACACATAAATTACCACTATCTAGCAGTGGTAAACTGCTCACATTCCTGAGGCAAACTGGGTGTCTCAGTATGTGAATGGGTGCCTTTGTGATTGTATGGGTGTTCAAATGGGCATGCAAGGGACTGTATGGATTGGTAACTGTAGGAAGGTAGGATCCTTCTGCATGGTCACCCCCACTTTTTCGCCTGGTGCTGTGGTGGGTTCTGACTAATCTGACTGAGATCCTGCTAATTAGGACCCCAATCTCTGTGCTTTCTTCCCTAAATTGGTTATGGCGAGTACCTAGGTACACCCCATATTTGCTACTGGTGTACACTTACAAGCCCTAGTATGTGGTACTAAGGTACCCAGGGCATAGGTACACCAGGGGCCCCCCATGGGTGAAGCATGTATTGTGCCACCCATGGGAGACAACTCAAACTGTAACTACAGGCCTGCCATTGCAGCCTGTGTGAGCTGGTGCTAGCACCACTTACAACAGATATAGGTTTCCCTATATCTGAGGTCACTGCACTCAAAACCTATAAGTCACCCCTAAGGCAGGCCTTTAAATCCTGAAGACAGAGTGCTCAGTTCTTAGTGTGAGGGTGCCCCTGCATGAGCAGGACACCTCTACAACCTTCGGAGTCCATTCTCCCAGATTGTAAGTGCATCAGCCATCACGATACATAGAGTGGCCATGCTTCATTACGTGATGACCATCTCTAAACTGGCTGTAATGAACCCTGTCATGTTTGGTATCAAACATGTTGGCATCATACCCCCACACCGGTAACGGTGTGAGAGGTATGATTCTATGCACTGTAAAGCTCGTCCGTGAGGCCCCCAGTGCTCCCTGTACCAGTCTTCTAGACCCAGACAGCACAACTTGGCTGCCTCCGACCAGAGACACATTCTGCCCTCCTGCTGCTGAGCCAAGCTCGAGCAGGGGAAGGCAGAACAATAGATTTCCTTTCACAGGGAGGTGTGACCGACTCCCAGACAGGGTTTAGTGTATCGGGGCAGGGTGGGGGCGCTTGCCTGCACCACTAAGTCTGCTTGAGTGGCACATTTGGTGCCCTCCTTGCATAGTCCAGTTCAAACCAGCTCAGGGAACCGTTGGCTCCCGCTCTGGTGTGAAACTTGACGAAGGACATGGGATTAACCTCCCCACTGTCCCACCCCTCCCCTGGTTGGGAACCCTGAATCGTTGCAACCCTTTCCTTAGAGTACTTAAGGGTTTATCTGAGGGTGGGTCCCTAGATTCGTCGTGGGACAAGATTCATTTCAAGCCACCGCTTCTTCTTTGACCGTCTAGGCACTCTGGACTTCGCTGGACTTCACTATGGGCATCAAGACTGCAACTGGGAAGACTCCTGCTGCTCCTGGTCTCGTCGCCGTGCTCGTCTGCTGCAACGTCCGTGCCTGTGCTCCATACAGGAACCTTCCAAGGCCTGTGGACACCCAAGACACCTGAAGGAATCTCCCTTGAAGTGAAGGAGTCACTTCCCTGTATCTACAGGTACTGCAATGAAGCTGACTGGTCTGCTTATCCTTGGCTCCCATGTTTTCTGAAAGGCCCAGCAACACAGGTGGTGGTTCTTCACATCCCTCGAGGCCTGCCCTGTCTTCTCACTAAGATTGAGGCCAGTAACCCTTGTCAGAGCGGCAGGAACCCAACCCCTGTGCACTGTGTTGACTTGCTGTTATAAAGGCTTGTTGGCTTCTTTCCTCCAAGATCTTCAGGCTCCAAGTAGCCCAACCTCAAGTATTTCCTGTGACCAAGATCTTTGTCTTCACCACATCACTTGCACCGTGGCCCTGCATCTTTGGTGAGCAGCTTGAGATCCTCTTGCGACACCAGTGCCTCCGGCCTGTGGGTCCCCTTGAGGGTCTTCTTTGATTTCAGCAGGCTCCCCTGATTACTCGGGCCTGCTCTGACTCCTCTGCTTGTGGTGAGTCACCTGGACCTTGTGTGTTCCAACATTGCACCTTCCTCACTCTCCACGTTGGTTGAGGTTACCAGGGCTTGTTGGTGCTCCCAACGGACACCGACCCCTCAACTCTCGACATCCGATGTGGGACAGCTTGTGACTGGCTCCTGGTCTTCTACAGCATCGCCTGGTACACACAGCTGCAGTTCCAAGGTCACCGTCAGCTCTCCTGCAACACCCGACCAGTGGACTTTCATCTTCTGGGTCTCCTGGTCACTCCCAAGTGACATATACTCTGTCCCCTCTGCTTGTAGGTACTTTTCATATTGAAGTACCTTCCTGAAGTCCTCCATTGAGTTTGACAGCAGTTTCCAATGCCACTTCACACCTATGCACCCGGCTTCCCTGGTGTAGGTATCCTGGTTCCTAGGGTATCCATGGGTGAGGAGGCTCTCCAACCTTCTGTCCTCCATGGGGTTTCTTCAGGGCCCACTGGAAAGGGTCCTCCTTCTTTAAAATTGCAAACACGATTTACCCATTGACTTGTTTTGAGCCTGCGGTCCTGTTCCCACTCTGCACATGGCCTCCATGGGGTTCCTGGTTACTTACCTCGGATGGTTCCTTGGGTCCCCGGCACTTCTACGTCTTCTGGCTATAGTGTTGACTTGAGTCGTGGTTCGCATTCCACTAATTTAGTATATGGTTTGGTCTCCCCCTGGCGACCACTGTGTATTTTGTGCTACTTACCTGTTTTCTCTGCAAAGTATTATGTGCATTGTGTATATCTACGGGTAGGAGATATGTGTATGTGTTAGTGAGTGTCTTATAATAAATACATATTTTTATAACTACACCGTGTGGTTCTTTTTCACTTAATTTATACCTATAAGATTACGTTCTGGTAAAACAAGCTGCTTTACACTCCTTCTGAACTGAGCCTGAAGGCTGCTCTCCACAGCTACCATTTAGAGAGCTTTCTAAGGTTGTCTAAGACCACTAAAAGCACCATAAGGGTTGTCTGGATTGGTGCAGTGTGCACCATATACCAAGCCAGCTTCTCACAGTAACTGTCTGTGTTAGTGGGTGTTTGATTGTGTAACTATGTGTGCAAGTGGCTCTATTTGTAGTGGATACATAAGTACTATGTGAGTGTGTGAGTGGATGTGTAAGCGATTCTGTCACTGAGTGGATGTGACAGTGGCTGTATGGTTTTCTAAATAGGTATGTTTGTAGCTGTATAGACGGATGACTGGCTGTTTAACTGGGTGTGTGGGTTTGTAACCGCATGTGTAAGTAACCAAAAGTTAAAAGTACATGTCTTACCTTTTACCTACAGAGCACCCTGTCCATTAGGCTAAGAGGGGCATACCTTAGGCGTGACTTATGCGTAAAAAAAGAGAGTTTAATCATTGACATGCGATATTAAATGGCAAGTTGAAGTGGCAGTAAAGTGCACACACAAGCTCACAGTGGCAGACCTCAGTCACGTTTAAAGGGCTACTTGTATGGATGACTCAATCAGGGCTGCAGGCCCACTACTACCATTTAATTTACAGGCCCTGGGCATAGGTACTGCACTCTTCTAGGGTCTTAAAGATCAATTGTAAATAAGTTAATGAAACCATGTTTATGTGAGAAGCACACACACTTTACCACAATCTAGCATTGGTAAACTGCTCAGATTCCTAAGGTGAACTGGGTGTCTCATTATGTGACTGGGTGTGTTAGTGACTGGTGGGTGTCTAAATGGGATGGATATGTTAGTGATTGTATAGGTGTCTAAATGGGCATATAAGTGGCTGTATGGATTAGTAACTGTCTGTGTTAGGCAGTGTTTGGATGTGTAACTGTGTGTGCAAGTGGCTCTATAAGTAGTGGATACATAAGTAGTGTGTGAGTGTATGACTGGATGTGTAAGTGATTCTGTCATTGTCTGACTGGATGTGACAGTGGCTGTATGGCTTATCTAAATTGTTATGTTTGTGGCTGAAAAGTTGGGTGACTGGCTGTTTAACTGGGTGTATGGGTCTGTAAGTGTGTGTGTAAGTGACTGAAACTTAAAAGTACATGTCTTAACTTTTAACTAAAGCACACTCTGCCCATTGGGCTAACTAGGGAGTACCTTAGGGGTGACTTACGTATAAAAAAGTAAAGTTTAAACATTGGCAAGGGGTATAAAATGGCAAGTCGAAGTGGCAGTAAAGTGCAGAAACAGGCTCAGCAGTGGCAGGTCTCAGTCCGGTTTAAAAGGCTACTCATAGGGATGACTCATTAGTGCTGCAGGCTCACTACTAGCATTTAATGTACAGGCCCTGTGTGTAAGTAGTGCACTCTACTAGGATCTTACAGATCAATCAAACATACCAATTGTGGATTAGTCAATAAAACCATGTTTAGATGAGAAGCACATACACTTTTCCACTATCTAGCAGTAGTAAACCACTCAGATTCCATAAGCGAACATGGTGTCTCAGCATGTTACTAGGTGTGTTAGTGACTGTATGGGTGTCTAAATGGGCATATAAGTGAATGTATGGATTAGCAACAGACTTTGTTAGTTTGCGTTCGGCTGTGAAACTCTGTATGCAAGTGGCTCTATTAGTAGTGCACACGTAAGTACTGTGTGATTGTGTGAGTGAATGTGTAAGTGATTCTGTCATTGCCTGACTGGATGTGACAGTGGCTGTATAGTTTTCTGAATAGATATGTTTGTGGCAGGATATGTGGATGACTTGCTGTATAACTGGGTGCTTGGGTCTATAAGTGCATGTGTAAGTGACTGTAACTTAAAAGTACATGTCTTTAACTACAGAGCACCCTGTCTATTTGGATACATAGGACGAACCTTAGGGGTAACTTCTGTGTAAAAAAAAGAGAGTTTAAACATTGGCAAGGGGTTTTAAATACCAAGTCAGCCTGGCAGTGAAACTGCACATGCAGTCTCTGCAGTAGCAAGCCCAAGACATGTTTAAAGGGCTACTTGTCTAGATGGGTGACCTGGAGTGTCAGTTATTGAGTACATATCTGAATGAGTGTATCAGTCCCTCAGTGGGTATGTATTGAATATGTAAGCAACTTTTTCAGCATATGACTGCCTTTCTTAGTAACACTATGGGTCTGTAAAATTGTTTGTAAGTGGCATTATGGATTTCTTACTGGCTGTCTTAGTGAGTGTTGGGGTATGTAACTCTGTGTGTAACTGGCTCTGTTACTGCTGGATACATAAGTGATGTGTGGGTGTGTGAATGAATGTGTAAGTGCCTCTGTTGCTCTCTCGCTGGTTGTGTGAGTGGCTATATGGTTTAGAAATAGGTATGTGAGTAGCTTTATGGGTGATGACTGGGTGTATAGGTATGTAAGTGCATGTGTAACTGACTGTCTGAGTGCTGGGTACATGTATGCCTGTACAAATGTGTGAGTAGGTGTGCCAGCGGATCCACAGGGAGGCCCATAGAAGCATTTAACAATCTACTATTAATAGTTTGCATTTATGTTTAACTTTGTAAAAGCTACTGAATTAAAAGCCAAACACTCCATACTTACCAATGTTTTCACACCACTCTTTTTGAGTATCAAAGTGCAGTCATTTTTGTTCCCCTCCACCATGTTCTTTTTGCTCCGTTTCCATGGTGACCATGTTAGCAACACTCTACCTACACTAGATCAAAAGTACACATTACTTTCTGTAAGCAGCATACCAGCTTGAAATGAAACTGTATCAGGTGTGGTGACTAATTACAATTTCAAGCATATCCCTAGCAGCCTATTTTTTTGTGTTTTTTCAAAACCAATTACAGATTAAGTTACTTTTTTCTCCAAATCACTGCTTAATTTTAGTTCCATGCACATCTCCACCATCCAATCAAATATGTTCTTTTATATTTTACTTACTGCCCTCCATTTTAGCTTGATTTCATCTTTAAAAGTTCCTCATTCTAATGTAGCCTTCTCCTCTGTGCTACTCCTCCTTCCCTCCAAAATGGTCATAATGTGGATTATGGATCATAGTTTAGTGTTTTGAGCATCGCAGATCCCAAACCAAAAGCAGACACTCAAATAGCAATTGGTTTTCCTCAAACAAATCCATTTATGTAAAACAACAACAGATTTAATACAATAAGAGTATAACTGGCTACATTGGGAATGTAAGAGAGTGTGGGAGTGCCTGTATCGGTTTGTGAGTAGGGGTTTCAGTGTTTCTGATGTTCTGTAAGTGGGTTTATAAGAGGCTGTATGGCTCTATACTGGGGTGTGTGAGTGGCAGTATGGGTACCTGATTGAGTTTCTGAGTCTGTGACTGGGTGAGTGAGTAGGTGTTTGGCTGTGTGGGTATGTGAGTAGGTGTCACAGACTAGATAGGTGTGTGACTGGGTGTCTCAATGGCTGTGTACATGGTAACATGGGCATATTAGTCGCTGTATGAGTGGTTGCATGAGTGTGTGAGTGGGTGTGTAGAGGTTGTATGGATGTGAGTGGCTGTGTCAGTGGTAGTATGCATGTGTGAGTGAGTCTGTGACTAGCTCTGTGGGTATATGAGTGGGGTTGAGAATGGTTATATGGGTGTGGTAGCAGGTGTGTGAGTAACTGTGGGTGTGTGAGTAGCTTGGTGAGGGTGTGAGTGGGTGTATGAGTGCTTCCTGCAGTGTGTCAGTAGCTGTGTGAGTACCTATATTAGTGTGTGAGTATTTCTATGAGTATGGTGTGTGAGTGTCTGTGTGGATCTGTGAGTGGGTGCATGAGTGGGTCTGTGAGTGTGTTTGTGTCTGAGTTAGTCTGTGAGTGGCTGTGTGAGTGTCTGTGTAGATCTGTGAGTGGCTGTATGAATGGGTCTGTGAGTGGGTCTGTGAGTGGGAGTATGGGAGTGGGTCTGTGACTGTGTTTCTGAGTGTCTGTGTAGGCCAGTGAGAGGGTGTGTGTCTGTCTGTATGGTCTGTGAGTGGGTGTGTGAGTGAGTGCTTGTGTGGATCTGTGACTGGATCTGGGAGTGCCTGTGTAGGTCTGTGAATAGGTCTGTCAGTGCCTCCATGGGTATGTGAGTGGGCCTGTGAGTGTCTGTGTGGGTCTGTGAGTGTGTTTGTGAGTGGCTGTCTGGGTCTGTGAGTGGGTGTGAGAGTGTCTGTGTGGGTCTGTGAGTGGGTGTGTGAGTGGCTGTGTAGGTCTGTGAATAGCTGTGAGGGTGTCTGAGTGTGTCTAAAAGTGATTTTTTCAAAGTGCTTTAAGATACGTAGGCTCCGTTGTGGATTTACATGGGGGCCATGCTCAGCTTCGAGGGGGATCCAGGGATTCCCGAATTGGAGAAAAAATTATATAACTCAATTATATACCCAACATATGTCCCTCTAACACACCAATTTAGTCTGGGTACCTCTACCCTAACATAAGAGCAAACGTTCCCTTTTCCCAAGTTTGAAGAGAAGACCCTAAGACTAGTGAATCAGATCAAATAAATCCGTGATCTAAATGTATAAGGACAACAATAAATTTCCAAGTTGCTAAAGTACAAAATCATGTGTGAAGAGAAACAAATGTAAATATGGGTGCACGAATCCGGGCAAAACAAAACCAAGCGCGGGCTTCCGCGTTTTGTTATCTATAAGCCCCCGGGTGGGCCAGGTCCCGGGGGGAATGCGCAAATAATTAGCGGGGGCCCCCGCAGCCCCGGGGACCACCACCTCCCCAGAGTGACAGCGAAGGCTTAGACTTCCAGCGCCCTCCAACACTATGTTTGTCTGAGACCCAACAAACAGCAAACTGCGGAGGCCCCCCTCCTCCCCCGGACCACGTGATTGCAGAACCTTTCCACTCAATATAGTCCTGCTGGAAGCAGGGGGAGATGGAGAGATGCACGCAGAGGGGGAGACTGTGGAGCCCGGGCAGGCTGAGAGGAGCTGAGCCGCACACAGACCCCTGCCTCTTCCGGCACCTGGCCTGCAGGAGAGGGCTCGGTGGTGGCTGAGGGTACCTCTTCCTTCGTGGCCAGACCCGGGACTTCAGGGTGGGTTCGGGGAGCCAGGTGAAGGCTCATTGTGGGCTGAGGTCCCCTCCAGCCAGTGCCGGGGTTGTAGGAGAGGGAGTTTGCGGTGCTAGCCGAGAACACTTCTCCCATCCAAGCAGAGCCAGGTCTGCAGAAGAAGGTTCGGAGTGCCGACTAAGGGTACCTCAGTCTCCCCTCCAACTAGAGCCAGGGCTGCAGGTGGAGGCTCGGTGTGAGCTGTGGACACCGCTCCCTCCAGCCGTGCGAGGGGTGCAGGGGGCAGAGCGGGGGCTGCAGGAGGGCTTGGTGTGGGTTGATGCTCCGTCCTCTCTATCTGGAGCTACAGGAGAGGGCCTCGGTGCGGGCGGAGGACTTGCAGGGCAAGTCCTCCGCCCGCACCGAGGCCAGAGGGCAGCGCATCTTTCCAGCCAGTGTCAGAGCCACAGGACAGTGTCGGGGTGCAGTCTGAGAGCACCGAATCCCTTTTGTCTATTGCAAGAGAGGACTCAGCGCTTGTTGAGGGCACACCTTCCCTCAACCAGAGCCAGGACTGTAGGTAAGGGTTCTGGCTGCCTATTGAGAGCTCGTTTGCAGACTGAGGGCAATGCTACCCTCCTATCTATCAGATCCGAGGCTTCATTGAGGGCTCGTGATACTGGCCCAGGTGAGGGCTCGGCTTAATCCCAGAGGGCTCAGAGTGCAGACCGAGGACGTGCACATTACCCCATCCCCGCTAAGTTTTGCCCCTGTTAATTTTTCTCCCTGACTTCTCTCCTCGATTTCGTCTGTCAGGTCTATCCACTATCCCCAAGTCTCTCTCTTTCTTCCCCCTTTTCTCTCAACTCCTGCCTCCACCCCTTCTTATTTTATATTTCTCATCTTCTCTCATTTTGCCCCTTCCTCCCTAGCATGTCTCATCTCCCCTTTCTATTGTCTCTTGTTTTGTTTGTCCATGCCCTCTCCTTTGCCTTTTCTTTTGTCCGTGTTCCCACTTGTTCCCAAACCCCTTACATTCTCTTTTTACTCCTTCCCATTTCTGTTTTCTTTCTTTTTTGAATGCAAGCCCCCTGCCACTGCTCACCCGCCTTCTTTGCATTTTCTGAACAGACTGCATACAGTCAGACATGCACGCACACCTGCATTCTCATGCACACACTGTTCCTCTTCGCTCTCCACTCCTTTTTCTTCTGCCCAAAACTGGCTTTATCTTGTCTGCTCTCTGCCCCTTATGTCTCTTCTCTTCCTTTTTTCTAAATATTTCGGTGCTGTTCTTTTGTCCCTGTGGTCAGAAAGGATGACGTTGAAGGACCATAGGTTATGCAAATGTGGAACCCTCTCTCTCCCCCTATCTGTCTGCTTGTCTCACTCATACATGTTCTTTCCCTCACTTTACGTTTCTCTCTTTTGTTTCTCTCCCTCTCTCTGCGCCTTTCTCTCTTTCTCTTGTCTTCTCTTTTCCCTCTATCCTTCTGCACATTTCTCTTTCCTCTTTCTCATGCACTCTCTCCTTTCTGTGCTTCTATCACTTTTCCGTTTTCTCCTCTTATGACCTTCTCTCTTTTTGTCCCTTTGACCGGGCATTCTCTTTTCATTCCTCTCACTATCCCTTTCTCTTTCTCGAACTCACACTCTGGTCCCGCACACTCTCGTATACACAAACTCACAATCACAAACTACGTTTGCTCACTCTGGCAGTCTTTTTCTTTTGCACTCAGACTTATTCCTGCAAGCACTGCAATCTTCTGATCACCCATAGATCAATACGTTTTAAGGCAAAGTGGGTAACTGCCCACAGCCCACCTGTTAAGCGCCCCCGTCCAAAGTGATTTTTTTTATCACACCTTTGTCTGTTTCTCTATTTCAACCTCTCCACCATCCATTACATCTTAAGCATCTTGGAGTCCAGTGTGAAGGTGTATATCAACTGTTTTTGAGACTGAATTTAATATTTTTGGACATTGTGCGGACTTCACTTAGCACAAAATGGATAATAACATTCATTGTGGCTCTGAAGAGGGGCCCCAACCTTTACTTTGCCTGGGGCCCCATAACTCCTTATAATGGCACTACCAGAGGTGGCCCTCCTAGACCCCGGAATACCACTGCAGAGAGCTCCCACCCCTGTGCCAGACACTCTGCAGTGGAAGGAGGCGAGATGTACCCGAGACGGACATTATAATCTATAAAAAAAAAGAACTCACATTTTAATAGCGCTGCCATTGCCTCGCACAACTATAACAGGCTTTGGAGCTATTGAATGAACGGCCCAAAACAATGTATGGAAAGATAAAATCCGGGGTCTCTCCTGCTGGAATTCAAACCTGCACCCAACAGTTGACTGTTTGATTTCTTCAGCGTACTCGAACCCACTGAGCTACATCTCTGGGTATCAAATATGCCAGGGAAGGCGCCTGGACAGCCCGGGATTAAATACTAATGCCAAAATACAAGATTTCAAATTTTTTATCCTCGGAGAGATTCGTCGAGGGGTCCTGAAAGTATAGCACAGATTCTAAAAGAAGAACATTAGGCTTAAAAAGCGCATAAAAAACTCAGAGTTTGAAAGTAAAGATTACCTTCAGGGTGTGGGGCGCCACCTTCAGGAAACAGCGTCTGTCCCTAGAGTCTTATGGGTCCTTAGAGGCCAACTAGCCCACCAGGTACATCCAGTAAGCCCCACACAGTGGGATTGTTGGGAGGTAGTCCAGGGCCACGCCTCTTTTTACACCACTCTGCAAACGCGCCTCTTGGCGCATTGCTGGTGGGGCGATGAGGTCCTCTTGTGTCCTGAGAACCTCAGGACTAAAGTGGACTTCATCCACCGGGCAGCAGTGCGCCAGGATCTGCGTATGAAGAGTGGTGTAAAAAGGGGGCGTGGCCTTTGAGCACTCTCAGCAAACCAGCTGTATGGGGCTTACTGGAGGTAACAGGAGGGCTAGTTGGCCCCCAGGGACCCTCAGGAGGAAAGGGGACTTCATCCCCAAACCAAGAGCATGCCAGGAGGTGTGTTTGCAGAGGGGTGGAGAAAGGGGCGTGGCCTGTGTCCATCTCTCAAAGCGATACCAAAGGGGATGATGGACGGAGCGCTTGAGCAAATCAAACACTCACCCCCAGTCAACTGATCTGGGTTTAATCCATCATCATTCTTTAGCTCACTCCACCACCCCAGTTCAGACATGGCCATATGCAAATCAGTCTGACCCTGTGCCTCATGAGAACAGTCCAGCCCGAACTGCCAAGCCATGTCTTCCCTGGACCGGAAACAAGCATCCTGGGACCAGTTTCTGGCTATTCAGCCGTCATCAGCCAGGCTAGCTTGAATCCAGTGGCAAAGTGAGCAAGGGACCCACGTCTGGGCATACCCTGCCAACTTAGGGCGAACAAAGCGATACCAAAGGGGATGATGGACGGAGCGCTTGAGCAAATCAAACACTCACCCCCAGTCAACTGATCTGGGTTTAATCCATCATCATTCTTTAGCTCACTCCACCACCCAAGTTCAGACATGGCCATATGCAAATCATTCTGACCCTGTGCCTCATGGGAACAGTCCAGCCCGAACTGCCAAGCCATGTCTTCCCTGGACCGGAAACAAGCATCCTGGGACCGGTTTCTGGCTATTCAGCTGTCATCAGCCAGGCTAGCTTGAATCCAGTGGCAAAGTGAGCAAGGGACCCACGCCTGGGCATACCCTGCCAACTTAGGGCGAACAAAGCGATACCAAAGGGGATGATGGAAGGAGCACTTGAGCAAATCAAACACTCACCCCCAGTCAACTGATCTGGGTTTAATCCATCATCATTCTTAAGCTCACTCCACCACACAAGTTCAGACATGGCCATATGCAAATCAGTCTGACCCTGTGCCTCATGGGAACAGTCCAGCCCGAACTCCCAAGCCATGTCTTCCCTGGACCAGATACAAGAATCCTGGGACCGGTTTCTGGCTATTCAGCCGTCATCAGCCAGGCTAGCTTGAATCCAGTGGCAAAGTGAGCAAGGGACCCACGTCTGGGCATACCCTGCCAAATTAGGACGAACAAAGCGATACCAAAGGGGATGATGGACGGAGCGCTTGAGCAAATCAAACACTCACCCCCAGTCAACTGATCTGGGTTTAATCCATCATCATTCTTTAGCTCACTCCACCACCCCAGTTCAGACATGGCCATATGCAAATCAGTCTGACCCTGTGCCTCATGGGAACAGTCCAGCTCGAACTGCCAAGCCATGTCTTCCCTGGACCGGAAACAAGCATCCTGGGACCGGTTTCTGGCTATTCAGCCGTCATCAGCCAGGCTAGCTTGAATCCAGTGGCAAAGTGAGCAAGGGACCCACGTCTGGGCATACCCTGCCAACTTAGGGCGAACAAAGCGATACCAAAGGGGATGATGGACGGAGTGTTTGAGCAAATCAAACACTCACCCCCAGTCAACTGATCTGGGTTTAATCCATCATCATTCTTTAGCTCACTCCACCACCCCAGTTCAGACATGGCCATATGCAAATCAGTCTGACCCTGTGCCTCATGGGAACAGTCCAGCCCGAACTGCCAAGCCATGTCTTCCCTGGACCGGAAACAAGCATCCTGGGACCGGTTTCTGGCTTTTCAGCCGTCATCAGCCAGGCTAGCTTGAATCCAGTGTCAAAGTGAGCAAGGGACCCACATCTGGGCATACCCTGCCAACTTAGGGTGAACAAAGCGATACCAAAGGGGATGATGGACGGAGCGCTTGAGCAAATCAAACACTCACCCCCAGTCAACTGATCTGGGTTTAATCCATCATCATTCTTAAGCTCACTCCACCACCCCAGTTCAGACATGGCCATATGCAAATCAGTCTGACCCTTTGCCTCATGGGAACAGTCAAGCCCGAACTGCCAAGCCATGTCTTCCCTGGACCGGAAACAAGCATCCTGGGACCGGTTTCTGGCTATTCAGCCATCATCAGCCAGGCTAGCTTGAATCCAGTGGCAAAGTGAGCAAGGGACCCACTTCTGGGCATACCCTGCCAACTTAGGGCGAACAAAGCGATACCAAAGGGGATGATGGATGGAGCGCTTGAGCAAATCAAACACTCACCCCCAGTCAACTGATCTGGGTTTAATCCATCATCATTCTTTAGCTCACTCCACCACCCCAGTTCAGACATGGCCATATGCAAATCAGTCTGACCCTGTGCCTCATGGGAACAGTCCAGCCTGAACTGCCAAGCCATGTCTTCCCTGGACCGGAAACAAGACTCCTGGGACCGGTTTCTGGCTATTCAGCCGTCATCAGCCAGGCTAGCTTGAATCCAGTGGCAAAGTGAGCAAGGGACCCACGTCTGGGCATACCCTGCCAACTTAGGGCGAATAAAGCGATACCAAAGGGGATGTTGGACGGAGCGCTTGAGCAAATCAAACACTCACCCCCAGTCAACTGATCTGGGTTTAATCCATCATCATTCTTTAGCTCACTCCACCACCCCAGTTCAGACATGGCCATATGCAAATCAGTCTGACCCTGTGCCTCATGGGAACAGTCCAGCCCGAACTGCCAAGCCATGTCTTCCCTGGCCCGGAAACAAGCATCCTGGGACCGGTTTCTGGCTATTCAGCCGTCATCAGCCAGGCTAGCTCGAATCCAGTGGCAAAGTGAGCAAGGGACCCACGTCTGGGCATACCCTGCCAACTTAGGGCGAACAAAGCGATACCAAAGGGGATGATGGAAGGAGCGCTTGAGCAAATCAAACACTCACCCCCAGTCAACTGATCTGGGTTTAATCCATCATCATTCTTAAGCTCACTCCACCACACAAGTTCAGACATGGCCATATGCAAATCAGTCTGACCCTGTGCCTCATGGGAACAGTCCAGCCCGAACTGCCAAGCCATGTCTTCCCTGGACCGGAAACAAGCATCCTGGGACCGGTTTCTGGCTATTCAGCCGTCATCAGCCAGGCTAGCTTGAATCCAGTGGCAAAGTGAGCCAGGGACCCACGTCTGGGCATACCCTGCCAACTTAGGGCGAACAAAGCGATACCAAAGGGGATGATGGACCGAGCGCTTGAGCAAATCAAACACTCACCCCCAGTCAACTGATCTGGGTTTAATCCATCATCATTCTTTAGCTCACTCCACCACCCCAGTTCAGACATGGCCATATGCAAATCAGTCTGACCCTGTGCCTCATGGGAACAGTCCAGCCCGAACTGCCAAGCCATGTCTTCCCTGGCCCGGAAACAAGCATCCTGGGACCAGTTTCTGGCTATTCAGCCGTCATCAGCCAGGCTAGCTTGAATCCAGTGGCAAAGTGAGCAAGGGACCCACGTCTGGGCATACCCTGCCAACTTAGGGCGAACAAAGCGATACCAAAGGGGAGGATGGATGGAGCGCTTGAGAAAATCAAACACTCACCCCCAGTCAACTGATCTGGGGTTACTCCATCATCATTCTTTAGCTCACTCCACCACCCCAGTTCAGACATGGCCATATGCAAATCAGTCTGACCCTGTGCCTCATGGGAACAGTCCAGCTCGAACTGCCAAGCCATGTCTTCCCTGGACCGGAAACAAGCATCCTGGGACCGGTTTCTGGCTATTCAGCCATCATCAGCCAGGCCAGCTTGAATCCAGTGGCAAAGTGAGCAAGGGACCCACGTCTGGGCATACCCTGCCAACTTAGGGCAAACAAAGCGATACCAAAGGGGATGATGGATGGAGCGCTTGAGCAAATCAAACACTCACCCCCAGTCAACTGATCTGGGTTTAATCCATCATCATTCTTTAGCTCACTCCACCACCCCAGTTCAGACATGGCCATATGCAAATCAGTCTGACCCTGTGCCTCATGGGAACAGTCCAGCCCGAACTGCCAAGCCATGTCTTCCCTGGCCCGGAAACAAGCATCCTGGGACCGGTTTCTGGCTATTCAGCCGTCATCAGCCAGGCTAGCTTGAATCCAGTGGCAAAGTGAGCAAGGGACCCACGTCTGGGCATACCCTGCCAACTTAGGGCGAACAAAGCGATACCAAAGGGGATGATGGAAGGAGCGCTTGAGCAAATCAAACACTCACCCCCAGTCAACTGATCTGGGTTTAATCCATCATCATTCTTAAGCTCACTCCACCACACAAGTTCAGACATGGCCATATGCAAATCAGTCTGACCCTGTGCCTCATGGGAACAGTCCAGCCCGAACTGCCAAGCCATGTCTTCCCTGGACCGGAAACAAGCATCCTGGGACCGGTTTCTGGCTATTCAGCCGTCATCAGCCAGGCTAGCTTGAATCCAGTGGCAAAGTGAGCCAGGGACCCACGTCTGGGCATACCCTGCCAACTTAGGGCGAACAAAGCGATACCAAAGGGGATGATGGACCGAGCGCTTGAGCAAATCAAACACTCACCCCCAGTCAACTGATCTGGGTTTAATCCATCATCATTCTTTAGCTCACTCCACCACCCCAGTTCAGACATGGCCATATGCAAATCAGTCTGACCCTGTGCCTCATGGGAACAGTCCAGCCCGAACTGCCAAGCCATGTCTTCCCTGGTCCCGGAAACAAGCATCCTGGGACCAGTTTCTGGCTATTCAGCCGTCATCAGCCAGGCTAGCTTGAATCCAGTGGCAAAGTGAGCAAGGGACCCACGTCTGGGCATACCCTGCCAACTTAGGGCGAACAAAGCGATACCAAAGGGGAGGATGGATGGAGCGCTTGAGAAAATCAAACACTCACCCCCAGTCAACTGATCTGGGGTTAATCCATCATCATTCTTTAGCTCACTCCACCACCCCAGTTCAGACATGGCCATATGCAAATCAGTCTGACCCTGTGCCTCATGGGAACAGTCCAGCTCGAACTGCCAAGCCATGTCTTCCCTGGACCGGAAACAAGCATCCTGGGACCGGTTTCTGGCTATTCAGCCATCATCAGCCAGGCCAGCTTGAATCCAGTGGCAAAGTGAGCAAGGGACCCACGTCTGGGCATACCCTGCCAACTTAGGGCAAACAAAGCGATACCAAAGGGGATGATGGATGGAGCGCTTGAGCAAATCAAACACTCACCCCCAGTCAACTGATCTGGGTTTAATCCATCATCATTCTTTAGCTCACTCCACCACCCCAGTTCAGACATGGCCATATGCAAATCAGTCTGACCCTGTGCCTCATGGGAACAGTCCAGCCCGAACTGCCAAGCCATGTCTTCCCTGGACCGGAAACAAGCATCCTGGGACCGGTTTCTGGCTATTCAGCCATCATCAGCCAGGCTAGCTTGAATCCAGTGGCAAAGTGAGCAAGGGACCCACGTCTGGGCATACCCTGCCAACTTAGGGCGAACAAAGCGATACCAAAGGGGATGATGGACGGAGCGCTTGAGCAAATCAAACACTCACCCCCAGTCAACTGATCTGGGTTTAATCCATCATCATTCTTTGGTATCGCTGTGTCCATCTCTCAGCAATCCCACTGTGTGGGGCTTACTGGAGGTAAGAGGTAGGCTAGTTGGCCCCTAACCACCCCCAGCAGTGAAGGAGACTTCAATCCCCATCCAAGAGCATGCCAGGGAGCACGTTTGCAGAGTGGTGGGCAAAGGGGGCGTGGCCTGCTATGAGAACTTAGCAATCCTGCTGTGTGGAACTTACTGGAGGTAATAGGAAGTGTAGTTGGCCCCCAAGGATGTCCTTGGGGGCCAACTACCCCTCTTGTTACCTCCAGTAAGTCCCACACAATGGGATTGCTAAGACGTCTTCAGAGGCCACGCCCCCTTTCTCCACCACTCTGCAAACGCGCCTCCTGGCAGACTACGGGATGGAGGATGAAGTCCACTCTTCTCCTGAGGTACTCTGGGGGCTAAGAAGCCCTCCTGGTACCTCCTGTAAGTCCTACGCAGCAGAAATCCTGAGCATTGGTTGGAGGCTCAGCCCCCTTTCTCCACCACTCTGCAAACGCGACTACTAGTTAAAGAAGCAATTGCAATGTAATAGGTTTCGCATTTGCGAGAGTTAGAGCTATTGGCGTTGTAAATGTAAAAGTGTTTTAATAATGTTTCTTGGAGTGTAGTGGATGTAGGTTGTGTGTAGTGGAATTATGTGGTATGTTGTGCAGTGAAATTATGTGGCTAGAAAGTATGTGGTATTTAGTGTGTAGGAATTATGTAGAGTGGGATTATGTGTTATGGAGAGTAATTGTGTGGTATGGTAGTCTGTGTTGTGGAGTGGTAACCTCAGGTTTAGTCTTCCTCGTTTTCATAGAAGCTAAACTATTAACTCAATGAGACAAAAAAAGAAGGAACAACTGAGGAGCACTTCTGGACCTAGTCAGAGGTATGAGCAGGGCCACTGGAATTATGTGACTGTTTGGCTGCACCGACATTTGCACAATTATACAGTTACCGCATTTGCCACATAATCCATCATCTGCTGCATAATCTGCAGATTTGATCAAAAAAAACATTGCATGTAGCTCAAACGTTGCCAAAAATGCAGCAACAAGTGTTACAGTGTGGTGGAAGGCCCTGTGCAAACCTAGAATGGTCACCTGTTACTTATTGCTAAATGTGGGTATTAAATTGGTACTAATGGTGTGTAAACCACTCTTGCTTCTTTCTGCGCCTCTCTAGCCTCTTTTTGCATTTCTGTTGCTTCTTTCTGCATCCTTCATGCCTCTTTCACACCAGTCTTCCCTCTTTCTGCACCCCTCTTCACTCTTTCTGCACCTCTCTTGTTTCTTTCTGTATCCCTCTTGCCTCCTTCTCCACCCCACTTCCCCCTTACTACATCTCTGTTGCTTCTTTATGCACTTCTCTTACTTGTTTCTGCACTTCTCTTCCTTCTTTCTGCACCCTCTCCTGCCTCTTTCTGTACCTCTCTTGCCTCTTTGTGCACCTCTTCTACCTTTTTCTGTACCGCTCTTGCTTCTTTTTGCACCTCTGTTGGTTCTTTCTGCACCTCTCTTGGTTCTTTCTGCACTGCTTTTGCTTCTTTCTGTACCTCACTTGCCTCTTTCTGCACTTCTCTTGCTTCTTTCTACACCTCTGTTGCTTCTTTCAGCAATTCTCTTGCCTCTTTCTGCACTTCTCTTGCTTGTTTCTGCACCTCTCTTCCGTCTTTCTGCACCTCACTTGCTTCTTTCTGCACCCTTCTTGCCTCTTTCTGCACCCCTCTCCCCTCTTTCTGCACTTCTCTTGCCTCTTTCTTTACCTCTGTTGATTTTTCTGCACTTCTCTTGCTCTTTCTGCACCCTTCGCGCCTCTTTCAGCACCTCTGTTGCTTCTTTCTACACTTCTCTTCCTTCTTTCTGCACCCCTCCTGCCTCTTTCTGTACCTCTCTTGCCTCTTTGTGCACCTCTCCTACATTTTTCTGCACCACTCTTGCCTCTTTTTGCTCCTCTCTTGCCTCTTTCTACACCTCACTTGCCTCTTTCTGCACCTCTCTTGCCTCTTTATGCGTCTCTCTTTCCTCTTTCTGCACTTCTCTTGCTTGTTTCTGCACCTCTCTTGCGTCTTTCTGCACCTCTGTTGCATCTTTCTGCACCTCACTTGCTTCTTTCTGCACCCCTCCTGCCTCTTTCTGCACTTCTCTTGCATAGGTTTTAGGGACAGTTTTAGTTACTTGGACATTGCACTCGTACAAAACCCGTGAAATTCCCACGTTATAGTTAGTTCAGCTAACTATAACTCGCGCCCCCGCAATGCACTGCTGATGACGTCACATATTACATCACTCATGACATGGTCAGTGACATCACTGATGACATCACTGATGACATCTCAAATGACATCACTGATGACATCATCCAGTGACTGTGTGTTTCTGTAAAGTTTAAATATTTTTAATATATATAGGAAAAGACGTATTGAAGAATGAGTGGGTGTGTAAGTGTCTGTATGGATGATTTAGTAGGTGCGTGACTGACTCTATAAGTGAGTGATTTAACGTATCTTACTGAATGCATGGGTTAGTGACTAAACTGGGTGAATGTCTGTATCCGTCTGTCTGTTGCTGTGTAAGTGGCTGCATGTGTTTGTGAATAGCTAAATGAGTGTCTATATGAGTTATTGAATGCTTGTCTGAGTATCTGTATGGGTGCCTGAGTGTTTGTGTGGGAGGGGTGTGTGCAACTCTGTGCATAGATGTGTGAGTGGGTGATTCACTGGGTGGATGGTTTCAAGAGTGCATCTGTGATAGACTGTATGGGTGGGTAAGTGTGTGTAAGAGTGTGTTAGTGAGTGAATGTATGTCCCAGAGGTACATGTGTGAGTAACTACATATGTGAAAGGCAGTATATATGTGTGTTGGAGTATATAAATAGCTATAAGCAAGAGTGAGTGATTGTGATAGTGGCTGTATGGATGAGTGTGTGCTTGCATCTGTGATTGTATAAGAGCGTAACAATGTGCTACTATTTGTATGAGTAAGTGAGCTGGTGTGTGTATAACTGTATAGGTGAGTAAATGGCAGTGTGTTTAATTATTTGCATGACTGACTAGGTGTGTGAGTATCTCTATGGATGAGTGGCGTTGTTTGAGTGTCTATATAGGAGTAAGAGTGCATATGATAGTCCTGTACTGAGTGACCGTAAGTATGAGTGACTGTACGGGTGAGTGAGTGGATGTGTGTGTGTAGACCTAAGAATCAGTGAGTGGGTATGTAGTTATTGGTGTTGGAGTGTCTATGGTTTTGCGAATGGCAGTCTGTAATTTAGAGTGGGTATATCAAAGGTTATATTAGGGTGTGAGGAGGTGCATCAGATTATCACGTGGATGATGTCATCAGTGATGTCATTTGAGATGTCATCAGTGATCTCATCAGTGATGTCACTGACCATGTCATGAGTGATGTAATATGTGACGTCATCAGCAGTGCATTGCGGGGCGCGAGTTATAGTTAGCTGAACTAACTATAACGTGGGAATTTCACGGGTTTTGTACGAGTGCAATGTCCAAGTAACTAAAACTGTCCCTAAAACCTATGGTTTTTTCAGTGAATTTCAAAGGTTTTTTAAATGCTAATTTGTAACTATAACGTGTCTGAAACCTATGGTTTTTTCAGTGAATTTCAAAGGTTTTTTAAATGCTAATTTGTAACTATAACGTGTCTGAAACCTATGGTTTTTTCAGTGAATTTCAAAGGTTTTTTAAATGCTAATTTCTAACTATAACGTGCCTGAAACCTACGGTTTTTTCAGTGAATTGCAAAGGTTTTGTAAATGACAATTTTTAAATGTATTAATTGTTATATTAATTTTTTTCATACTGATTTACTACATTTTTAGAAACATTTTTTTTTACATATTTTATTTTTTAAATTACATTGTAATTACATTATACATTACATTACAAAAAATACTTTCTCAGAATGAATTACTTTAGTTTAAATACTTTGCAGATAGGCAATAGACTTTTAAGTACAGTAGTTACAGTTGTTGCAATGGGCAACACATTTTCAAACACAATGCAACATTCAGCTCAATGTGAATTTCTAGTTAAATGCAATTAGTTACTTTATGGATTACTTTTGTAACCACAGGACTGGATCCTAGATTCAGTCCTGGTACATCTCCTGTAAACAGTTGAGTAAAAGCGTTTTGGTTACAGTCGTGATTTTTAAGGAATATTATTGTATTTTAAAAGTTGACACTTAGAAACTTTTTCTCATAGAATCACCAATGTTATCCTATGGAAGGAAATTCACTTAGCAGGTAAAAACTGTTATCGTTACTTTTTCTTACTCAGTGTTGGATCCTGGATCCAGCACTGGTGCATCTCCTGTAAACAGTTGAAAAAATGCGTTTAGGTCATACAGGCGATTTTTAAGGAATATTTGTAGTTTGTGAAAATCAACACTTTGAAACTTTTTTGCTGAAAACCAGTCAATCTTAGCCTATGAAGGAAATTCAAGTTACCGGTAAGTACGGTTAAAATTACTTTTGAGGATCAGTACTGGGCTGAAAGATGCAGCACTGAGGTCTCTCCTGATAACAGGTGAGTAAATCGGAATTCGTATTTCGGCTGATTTTAGAGGAATATTTTAAAGTTCCAAAACTCCACACTTAGAAGAATTTCCAAGTGAAACCAGTCAATGTTAGCCTATGGAAGGAAATTCAAGTTACTGGTAAGTACGGTTAAAATTACTTTTCAGGACCAGTACTGGGCTGAAAGATGCAGCACTGAGGTCTCTCCTGATAACAGGTGAGTAAATCAGAATTCGGATTTCGGCTGATTTTAGAGGAATATTTGTAAGTTTCAAAATCAACACTTAGAAACTTTTTCAGCAAAAAGCAGACAATGATATCCTATGGAAGGAAATTCAAGTTACTGGTAAGTACGGTTAAAATTACTTTTGAGGATCAGTACTGGGCTGAAAGATGCAGCACTGAGGTCTCTCCTGATAACAGGTGAGTAAATCAGAATTCGTATTTCGGCTGATTTTAGAGGAATATTTTAAAGTTCCAAAACTCCACACTTAGAAGAATTTCCAAGTGAAACCAGTCAATGTTAGCCTATGAAGGAAATTCAAGTTACCGGTAAGTACGGTTAAAATTACTTTTCAGGATCAGTACTGGGCTGAAAGATGCAGCACTGAGGTCTCTCCTTATAACAGGTGAGTAAATCGGAATTCGTATTTCGGCTGATTTTAGAGGAATATTTTAAAGTTCCAAAACTCCACACTTAGAAGAATTTCCAAGTGAAACCAGTCAATGTTGGCCTATGAAGGAAATTCAAGTTACCGGTAAGTACGGTTAAAATTACTTTTCAGGACCAGTACTGGGCTGAAAGATGCAGCACTGAGGTCTCTCCTGATAACAGGTGAGTAAATCGGAATTCGTATTTCGGCTGATTTTAGAGGAATATTTTAAAGTTCCAAAACTCCACACTTAGAAGAATTTCCAAGTGAAACCAGTCAATGTTAGCCTATGAAGGAAATTCAAGTTACCGGTAAGTACGGTTAAAATTACTTTTCAGGACCAGTACTGGGCTGAAAGATGCAGCACTGAGGTCTCTCCTGATAACAGGTGAGTAAATCGGAATTCGTATTTCGGCTGATTTTAGAGGAATATTTTAAAGTTCCAAAACTCCACACTTAGAAGAATTTCCAAGTGAAACCAGTCAATGTTAGCCTATGGAAGGAAATTCAAGTTACTGGTAAGTATGGTTAGAATTACTTTTCAGGACCAGTACTGGGCTGAAAGATACAGCACTGAGGTCTCTCCTGATAACAGGTGAGTAAATCGGAATTCGTATTTCGGCTGATTTTAGAGGAATATTTGCACAATGGTGAAGGGAGGGGCGGGGCCTGAGGTTACATCTGTGCAAACGCGCCCCGTGGCGCGTTTTAAGTTGGGGGATTAAGTCCCCTTGAATCCTGAGGGTCCCTAGGGGCCAACTAGCCCACCAGGAACCTCCAATATGCGCCAGGGGCTGCGTTGCAGAGACGTGTAGAGAGGCCACACCCCTTTTACACCTCTCTGCAACGCAGCTCTGTGGCGCGTTCTGGATGTACCTGTTGGGCTAGTTGGCCCCAGGGACCCTCAGGATTGAAGGGATTTAATTCCCCATCTTAAAACGCGCCACGGGGCCTGTTTGCACACATGTCACCTGAAGCCCCGCCCCTCCCTTCACCACTGTGCAAACGCGCCCCGTGGCGCGTTTTAAGTTGGGGGATTAAGTCCCCTTGAATCCTGAGGGTCCCCGGAGTCCAACTAGCCCACCATATACCTCCAAAAAGCGCCATCCTGAGCGCATCCTGTCGATTTTTTTTTTTTTTTTAAATGCTTTTTTTTGCCCAGGGTATCCTTGTGGGACCCCCTGAGCAGGCCTAGGGTATTAGGGTGTTTCTACCCTGCCCCCTTTGTGCGTTTTGCGCACTTGTTTCTTTTTTTTTTCTCGGCGGGATACGCGCACCCTAAGCGCATCCCGCCGATTTAAAAAAAAAAAATCTTTTTCTGCCCAGGGGGTCCTTGTGGGACCCCTGAGCAGACCTAGGGAGTCAGGGTGTTTCTACCCTGCTCCCTTTTGCACTTTGCGCACTTGTTTCTGTCCCTCGGTTCTACCGAGGACAAAATGGCTGCCAACACTTCTTGATTTGGAGTGTTGACAGCCAATTAGCATGCAGCTCGTGATCGGGAGGGTACGCGGATCCGACGCGCCCATAGATATATATGTGATTTTAATTGTGAATTTCTCAGGAACTACTGAACGGATTTACACCATTTTAGCAAAAGGCACCAGTCTGAACCAAGGGCTACCTCTTTGCCAAATTTGGGGTAATTCCGTTCAGCAGTTCGGGCTGTAGCTGCGACTAAAGGTTCCTATGGAAAAATGAATGGGGAAAACGCGTTTTGGGACCCCCCTTTTTCTCGGCCCCCGCTTGACGTATCACCCCGAGACTTTCAGGGTAGGAGCGGACCGGAGCGCCCCAACAAGTTGGAAGCTTTCGCGAAGATTCGTCAACCGGCGCCAACGTTATTGCAAATAGAATGTCGCGGATTTCCTATGGATAATAGGTTGTAACTATAACTATCTACTGGCGACCGCCAGTAGATAATATATATATATATATATATATATATATATATATATATATATATATATATATCATATTTAAACTTTACAGAAACACACAGTCACTGGATGATGTCATCAGTGATGTCATCAGTGATGTTATCAGTTATGTCATCAGTTATGTCATCAGTGATGTCACTGACAATGTCATGAATGATGTAATATGTGACGTCATCAGCAGTACATTGCGGGGGCGCGAGTTATAGTTAGCTCAACTAACTATAACGGCCGAATTTCTCTGGTTTTGTACAAGTGAAATGTCCAACTAACTATAACGTCCCTGAACCTATGGCTTTTTCAGTGAATATATATATATATACGCCAAGGTGTATTGAAGAATAAGTGGGTGTATGAATGTCTGAATGGATGATTAAGTGGGTGAATGACTAATCTGTGTGAATGTCTATATCAGTCTATCAGTTGGTGTGTAAGTGGCTGCATGGGTTGGTGAGTAGCTACAGGAGTGTCTATATGGGTTAATGATTGGTTGTCTGAATACCTGTATGGGTGCCTGAGTGTCTGTGCTTGACTCCCTGCATGGATGTGTGAGTGGGTGATTTACTGGGTGTATGGGTTCATGAGTGCACCTGCAAGGGGCTGTATGGGTAAGCGAGTGTGCGTATGGCGGTGTTGGTGAGTGAATGGATGTCTCAGTGGTATATGTGTGAGTAACTACATACGTGAAAGGCAGTATATGTGAGTGTTGGAGTATATAAGTGACCATATGTGAAAGTGAGTGATTGTGAGAGTGGCTTTATGGATGAGTGTTTGCTTGTGTCAGAGACTGTATAGGAGAGAAAGTATTTGTTAGTATCTGTATGAATAATTGAGGTGGTGTGTGTATAACTGTATAGGTGAGTAAATGGCAGTGTAATTGATTCTTTCGGTGACTGACTAGGTGTGTGAGTAACTCTATGGGTGAGTGGCGGTGTGTCAGTGTCTGTATGGGTGTATGAGTGCATATATCAGTGGCTGTATTGATGAGTGACTGCGTGTATGAGTGACTGTATGGGTGAGTGAGTGAATGTATGTGTAGACCTATGAATCAGTGGTGGGTATGTACTAACTGGTATTGGTGTGTCTATGGTTTCAAGAATGGTAGTCTGTATTTTAGAGTGTGTGTACGAAAGGTTATATTAGGGTGTGAGGAGGTGCATCAGATATTAAGTGGATGATGTCATCAGTGATGTCATTTGAGATGTTATCAGTGATGTCATCAGCGATGTCACTGACCATGTCATGAGTGATGTAATATATGACGTCATCAGCAGTGCATTGCGGGGGCGCGAGTTATAGTTAGCTCAGCTAACTATAACGGCATAATTTCTCTGGTTTTAGATGAGTGAAATGTCAGCCTAACTATACCGTCCTTGAAACCTGTGTTTTTTTTAGTGATATATATATATATATATATATATATATATATATATATATATATATATATATATATATATATATATTCAAAACCAATTCTGAGCTCCATATAGATCAGACACCGACACAGGGGTAGCGTTGCTATTTCATCCTTTGTTTATGCCGAAATTATCACCATCCAGTGATCATCCTGATCTGACTTTCAGCATTCTATTTCTTTTCTTTTGCCTTTTCCAAGTCAGGTTTGAGTAGAAATTCCCTTCCAATGTTATCGACTTTGTTTTTAGCCTGCTTCAATGTATCATGTTTGTACCCTCTTTGCAAAAACCTCTCAGTAAGGGCTTCTTGTGCATCATGTAAGGCAGTAGGTTCACTACAATTTCTCTTCATTCTCAAGTTTTCTGCATACGGGATGCTCAATTTTAAACGTGTTGGATGGAAATTTCGAGCATGAAGAATTGTGTTCCCAGCAGTGGGTTTTCTGTATGTGCGGGTATGAATCATGCCTTGTTTCACATATACTTCAAGATCTAAATATGTAACACTGGACTCGCTTATGTGTTCCGTGAATTTTAAATTTAGATCATTATCATTAATGTCCTGTATAAACATCTCAGCCAATTCTTTTGATCCATCCCATAAGATGAAGAGGTCATCTATGAAACGAATCCATGTGACTATATGGTCGTTCCATATTCTGATGTATTTGGTTTTGAGCACCTGCTCATCCCACCAGCCCATATGCAAATTCGCATAGCTGGGGGCGAAGCAGGTGCCCATCGCCTTACCCTGTAACTGCCTATACGTGTCTCCTCCAAACATGAGATGATTGTTTGTCAGGCATAGTCTACACATTTTGACTAACATGTTTGTGTGTTGATAAAAATTGATGGATCTTGTACTTAGAAAATGACGTATAGCTCGCAAACCATCTTCGTGCGCTATGCTAGTATATAGACTAACAACGTCTAAAGTAATCAAAAGATACGTTTCTTTCCAGCCCATAGTATCAATCTTAGTCAGGAAGTCTCTTGTATCCTGAATATAAGCAGGCAATGCTTGCACATATGTTTGTAAGAATGAATCTAGATATCTTGAGGTTGGCTCGAATAAACTGCCGATGGCAGAAATAAGCGGCCTTCCAGGTGGTTTTTCTTTATTTTTGTGGATTTTTTGGGACCAAATAAAGAGTGGGTAAAACTGGATTGTCTACTTTCAAAAAAGAATATTCATTTTGAGTAAGTAGTCCTAATCCTCGCCATCTGGCTAGATCTTTTAAATATTTCTGTTGTACCTCTCACAAGTTGCTTTGTGGGATCCTTAAATAGCATTTTTTATCTTTCAATTGAGAGATAGCCTCGGTATTATAGGCTTCTAATGGCCAGAGGACAAGGTTTCCACCTTTATCGGCCTGTCTGACCACTATATCCTGTCTGTTTTTTATTTTGGTGACTACTGTCTGATACTATTTTTCGAAATGGCTCTCATTCTTCAGGAAATCTCTACTTGAATTTAGAGATAATTCTTTTAGATCTTTTATGACTAAATCTGAAAATATATCTAATGCATCTCTAGGTGTATTGGGCGTGAATGTAGATTTAGGTCTGAATGTTGTTTTAGTGCTATCATACACATCCATGCATAGTAAATCTGTTGCTTGGCTTACAGTTTCCTCTACTTGCAATCCCTCGCCCTCCCGATGGAGATGATGTAAATCCAGTAATAACCCCATATCACCAACCTCAAGGTTATCTACTTCTTTTCTTTCTTCTAACGATCTCTCCGCATTGCTTTTGCTGTTATGAAAGAATTTTTTGAGCTTCAATTTTCGTATAAACTTGAAAAAAATCAACGCGCGTTTGAGTGTAATTAAAGTTTGTGCGCTTGCAAAATGAGAGTCCCAACGATAGCATCTTAGTATCATTGTCCGTTAGAATCAAATCTGTTAGATTAACCACAGTTAATGTGGCTTCTTCCATCCTCTGCGCTGGTATGAGTCCTTTTTCCTCGTCCCTGATCGAAGCTCCATTCCCACCCCGTCTATTTTTGCGTTTTCTTGATTTTCTTTTTCTTTTCGGTGTCCCTGCGTATTTGATCTGTTGTTTTGAGTCCGGTCTATATATAAAAAACCAAGCTCTTCGATTATAGAGGGCGGGTTATCAAGGGATCCCATGCTTTGATGTCCATCTTCAGAGGCAGTGTCCACATCCAAGCTCGCTCGAGAGCTTATATCTGAGCTTATTTCTCCTCCATCAGTGCTTGCAATATTTTTATTTTGTATTGCTGCTTTAGTTGATTTGGATAGTCTTTGTTTGCGTATACTATCAAAGTGGCGAGCAAAGGTATAAATTTGCCCCCGCATGTAATCCAATCTGTCTCTTTGGAACTTAGTTGCTTTACGTTCCGTGGTTACTTGCTCATGTTTTTTAAGACGGACACTCAGTTCTGATTCAAATTTGGTGATGATTTCTTCACTCATTAATTCCTTTAGTTCTGCTTCTATTGTCGTGATTTCATCTAAGATCTTCTCTCGATCTTTAGACGCATATTTAATTAATATTTTCATCATGTTCTCTGATGAAGATGCATTGTTGGCAGCCCATTCTCTGAGCATCTCCGGGTCTGGGTTTTCGTATGTGGGGGCTGTTAGCACTCTTAGCCCACGAGGTATTCTGCCCACATCAAGATACTTGCCCAACGATTTTACTTCCCACCACTTAGAGATCTCGTTGCGCTTTAATTTCTCCAGTTTCCGTTTCAAAATTTGGACGTCATTTTCCTTTGTGACTGATTCCACTCCGTGTTTTTGCTCCACATTAATGGTGCTTCGTTCACTGAATACGGAGTCTGCTGTTACCTCCCTTTGCTTGGTTAAAATATCCATTGCAGTGTATCCGATTGCAGGAGTGACTGCCTCACACACCTCTCGATGGCTCATTAGAAAGAAAGGACGCGCTCAGCTTCCCTGCCGGGATTTCTTCCCTGCACCTCTCCCCGCTTGTCAAAAGTTTCACGTACCATTCACAGCGGCCAGTTTCCTCGGCATTCGGCCTCCTTCGAAGCTGTAAGCCCAAGACTTCGCCACGTATCGGTTAGTGCGTTCTGCTTAAATATGCGGGGTGCTTCTCCGCCTGTGCTGCAAACACTCCTCCACTGTTTGCCAGAATTCTCGGAGATGCACTAAATCAAGGTCGTGTCGGTGCAGCCACTATTCCAGCGTTAGCGGCTAAACATTCGAAACCAATTCTGAGCTCCATATAGATCAGACACCGACACAGGGGTAGCGTTGATATTTCATCCTTTGTTTATTCCGAAATTATCACCATCCAGTGATCATCCTAATCTGACTTTCAGCATTCTTTTTCTTTTCTTTTGCCTTTTCCAAGTCAGGTTTGAGTAGAAATTCCCTTCCAATGTTATCGACTTTGTTTTTAGCCTGCTTCAATGTATCATGTTTGTACCCTCTTTGCAAAACCCTCTCAGTAAGGGCTTCTTGTGCATCATGTAAGGCAGTAGGTTCACTACAATTTCTCTTCATTCTCAAGTTTTCTGCATACGGGATGCTCAATTTTAAACGTGTTGGATGGAAACTTCGAGCATGAAGAATTGTGTTCCCAGCAGTGGGTTTCCTGTATGTGCGGGTATGAATCATGCCTTGTTTCACATATACTTCAAGATCTAAATATGTAACACTGGACTCGCTTATGTGTTCCGTGAATTTTAAATTTAGATCATTATCATTAATGTCCTGTATAAACATCTCAGCCAATTCTTTTGATCCATCCCATAAGATGAAGAGGTCATCTATGAAACGAATCCATGTGACTATATGGTCGTTCCATGTTCTAATGTATTTGGTTTTGAGCACCTGCTCCTCCCACCAGCCCATATGCAAATTCGCATAGCTGGGGGCGAAGCAGGTGCCCATCGCCTTATCCTGTAACTGCCTATACGTGTCTCCTCCAAACATGAAATGATTGTTTGTCAGGCATAGTCTACACATTTCAACTAACATGTTTGTGTGTTGATAAAAATTGATGGATCTGGTACTTAGAAAATGACGTATAGCTTGCAAACCATCTTCGTGCGCTATGCTATTATATAGACTAACAACGTCTAAAGTAATCAAAAGATACGTTTCTTTCCAGCCCATAGTATCAATATATATATGTTCAAACAAATGCCCTGGAGCTTCGGGAGGGCACTCAGCAGTAATCCAGCCATGCGGCTTTCATTCTTGACTCTCCTCTGCAAAACAAAAAAGAAAATTTGTAGCCCGATGCGTTTCGATGCAGAAAGCATCTTCCTCATAGGCTTGCAAAAATTACCACAGGAAAGGCTCACTTTTATGTTTATTTCCGCATGTCTCATCATTTGTTTTCCTTAATAGGCTTTGCATAGTGCAGTTTAGTGGCATGCTGGGACAAGTAGTTCCATGATGAGCAAAAGTCTCCCCTAAGTGGGCTGCTGTCGGTAATTAATATTAAAATGCATGTCTTTTCCTTAGTAGGACTTTGAATGCAGAGAAAAGTTTCTTTGTTTTTCGGATCGATGCGCTGCACAGTCAAGGAATCCAGGGCATTTGTTTGAACAAAATATATATATATATACTTAAGGGGAAACCAGCATTTATTTTCTACTAGCCTATGATTAAGGGGCTGGGGCCCCAAAACGCGTCAGGCAGGAGAAACTGTTTGGGAAAATAAATGCCGGTTCCCCTTAAGTTAACATTCTGCAGAATGGAATTGCAGCAAGTGCGTCCTCGAGAGTGGAACAAAGATGGGAATATGTTCCAGCCGTGGAGGATCGCACCACCATTTGAAACTTGATATGGGGCCACAGGAATGGAAATATGCCAAACCGGGATGTGGTGCAGCAATTTGATGTAAAACAAACCAAGCATGGATTTTCCTGAGGCCCAATGGAGGGCTGAGATGAATTTTAATTAATGACTGGAATTGCGCAGAACCCACTGGAGGGTAAGAATTGTAAGCACTACAAATTCCATCATGCCTAGCGTAAAATAATCACTTGTGAAACCCATTAGAGGGTAATTAGATTGGAAGCATGCAAATAAAACTGACTTTGTAGTGCATCTGCGCTTTCTTCAGTTTGCCTATGATTAAGGGGCTGGGGGCCCCGAAACGCATCAGGCAGGAGAAACTGTTTGGGAAAATAAATGCCGGTTTCCCCTTAAGTTAACATTCTGCAGAATGGAATTGCAGCGAGTGCGTCCTCGAGAGTGGAACAAAGATGGGAACATATATATATATATCTATATATATATATATATATATATATGTATATATATATATATATATATATATATAGATATATATATATATATACATATATATATATATAGTCCACAAATCCCGTAGTGGCTGCAAACAGCAAAGAACACACGGGCTCAGACCACAGCTGCTGGTGAAATAACGAGATTTATTCAAAGTAAGTTAACCGGTCCACATTACGCGTTTCGGCCACCAACCTGCGGCCTTGATCATATATATATATATATTGCCAGAACAGTAGATAATCCCAGTCATACCGAAAAGAAGGACAGCACTCAGGGGAATTCTTTGCAGTGATTTTATTATGCGAAGCCTCCCCCGCACCAACAGACGCGTTTTGGCGTTGCCGCCTTCCTCGATGTCGGTAAAAAACTTTACAAACCACCATTTTAAAGTGCACAGTGCTGACGTTAAAACCAAATTTCATGAACAGCGAAGATGGCCCAAATCAACTCATTTAGCCATGTTTGGTGTCTATCAGAGCGGCCATCTTTTAGCATGTCTCCGGCAATAATACTTTTATGTACAATTCTATATAGTGGAAAATCAGTGCTTGAAAATCGGGCAGGTATTAAAACAAATTAACCAGCTATATACCAATATCTTTGAGAGGATATGCCTACATGTATAGATATATCACAATTTGTTGCACATTATTAGATTTAGAATATGCTTTCTATCTCCTCTAATTGATAAGAATACCAAGCCTGTTCAGTGTCCAAGCAAACAATCAAGCCCTGAATGGGCAAATACTGAGCCTCGTAGGAGGGATAATTAAGGCTGCAGAAATCGCATGAATGGTCCCCATAAGTTCATCCATCGGAAAATTCCTGTTTGTAAATACACATGGGGACAAGATCTCATATTAAGCGATTGTACTAGGACAGGGAAACTGACCCCGTGTCTCACTTTCATATAATGATAGACAAAACAGAACAAAAGTCACATAGACAGTACTTAATAACAGGGATATTAGTCTAAATGGGTCCAAAGTTCCTCCGTAACATTCAAACCTGTCGGTACCATGGTGTCGAGGTCAATAATGTATTTCCACTCCATTCTGCGGAGATTCCTAACTCTGTCCCCACCTCTCTCCTGTTTAGGGACCTGATCTATACAGA
This sequence comes from Calotriton arnoldi, assembly GCA_963921515.1. Classification (NCBI taxonomy): domain Eukaryota; kingdom Metazoa; phylum Chordata; class Amphibia; order Caudata; family Salamandridae; genus Calotriton; species Calotriton arnoldi. The sequence goes on along the minus strand of CAWUFW010006568.1, from coordinate 66,340 downwards.
AGAATTTTAGCAAGTCACGGTTGCTGTTGTGTGCCAGCTCGAAATGGCGTGCCACTGGGTATGTTGGATCTTTCTTCGCAATTGCGCGCATGTGTTCTAAGACGCGCTTATTTGCGGGATGGATGGTGCTGCCCACATACCGTTTATGGCATGGACATTCCAAACAGTACACCGTGAAGTCTGAATTGCAATTAAGCAAACAATTGATTTTTCTCCTTGCTGTGGGTCCCTTACTAGTACTGTAACTATTGACTTTCTGGCTATTCTTGCAAGCCTTGCATTGCATACACGGATCAAATCCGGTGATGTTGTCTTTCTTATGTGTGAGCACACGGTAATGACTCGAGACCAGATGGTCATTGATGGACTTGCAGCGTTTGTAAGTGATCAAAGGTTGGACAGGAATGACATCTTTCATGATGGGGTCTGTTTTGAGAATATGCCAGTTCTTTTTAAAGATAAGCACTATTTGGGGGGTGCTAGAGTTGTAACGGGTGATCATTCTAGCGGGTTTAGTTTCACTACTCAGTGATGCTGTGTATGATGTTTTGGGTATCAGTAGTTCTGATCTAGTGACTGTGTCCGCTCTCTTTTCAGCTGAACTCTAGATGTGATGTGAATATCCCCTGATTGTAAAATGCCTGAAAGCTTCCTTTTTGGCTATGAGATATTCCTGTGATGTTATATATATATATATAAATTCAAAAAACTGTCCACGCTTGAGGTGCACTCTCAAAACAAGAAGAATTGAATGGCAAAATAACAGCTTATTACAAAACAGTGCACAGCATCTCATTATCGCCGACACGTTTCGGCCTCACACCCTTCTTCATTGGCTGCATATGTGAAATGGCGGCAAGACTCACCAATTTACCCCCTTATTCAGCATTACACCCTCCTGTGGGCCCCTGAGTAGGTATAATGCATCCTGGGATTGGTAGTTCAAGACATACCCCTGTGAGTTCGCCAAAAACACAAATGCACAGTTCTTATACTACTGCCAATGCCTGTCTGTTAAAAGTCATTCAAAGATTTCTGCCTCCTTGTTGTTCGGTTGGCGGTATATGCGGTTGCTAGATAAACATGCCACATAACCCACTATCATTCCCACAGTGGTGCACCTCCCAGTCTGACTGACCGTATTTATGAATTCCAAAAAACTGTCCATGCTTGAGGTGCACTCTCAAAACTAGAAGAATTTAATGGCAAAAGAACAGCTTCAGTACAAAACATTGCATGGCAGAGCATTATCACCGACGCATTTTGGGCCGCACGTCCTTCTTCAAAGGCTGCATATGTGAAATGTCGGCAAGACTCACTAATTTATCCCCTTATTCAGCATCCCACCCTCCTGTGGGCCCCTAGGTAGATATAATGCATCCTGGGATTGGTAGTCCAAGGCATACCCCTACCGAGGGGCCCACGGGAGGGCAGGATGTTTAATAAGGGGATAAATAGATATATGCATATATATATTAACTGAAAAAACAAAGGTTACAGGGACATTATAGTTAGGAAATGGAATACAAAAACCTTAGAAATTCACTGAAAAAAAACAAGATTACAGGGACGTTATAGTTAGGCTCAGGTTTCACTCATACAAAACAAGTGAAAGTCAGCCATTATAGTTAGTGAGCAATAAAAACTTTTTAAATAGTCTTTATTATTTTTCAGCAATATGAATGCACTTCAGATGACAGTGTAAGTGACATAGTTTCATCAGCATATCAACATGTAAACAAGTGATTGGCAAGTATGTCTAATGTGACAGTAAGGAAACAGTGCCAATCTTACTTCTATCGTACTTCAGTGTACATTGGTAGAACAAAGAACAGAAAACATTTAAACATTCAAACTTAGCCTACACTGCCAAGCTAAGTATCACACTATATCGTTTCAAGTGAGTAGGTCAGCACTGCGTGCATGACGATTTTCCTTTTGTATAGTGGCAAAATAGTGTATGCTAATGTTCGGTGTTTTGGTTGTACGCAGGGTGGGGGGGTGAGGAGGACTCAACCGTGGTGTGCCTGCATATGGGGCCATAGAGCAGGTAGGGTACTAAGCAAGCGTCTGCTCCATAAGCGTGTGTCCTACCAGTTTTTCCACATTTAATTACGGGGTTGAGCTTTGGGTCTAAAATTTGGGGGGGTCAGAGTTAGAGTGGGCTATTTTTGAGTCGATGACCGCAAGGTAGAACTTCCAGTTGGGGATTAGTGGGGGTTGAGTGGTCTAATATATTTTTGTGGGCTAATTCATATTCAGCCACCAGTGCTTTTCGGAGATTAGTGAGCCACTCTCATATGTGGGGGGCAGAGGTGGACTTCCAAGCCATGCCCAGCCTCCATTTAGCTAAGCATAGTGCTAGGTCCATGAACTTGTTAAGAGTTTTTTGCCATCTATTGCACTTTGTGATCCCTAGCAGGAAGTGTGGTCCGTGTACTGGCACGATAGTGCCTGTAGTTTAGGTAAGCGTGTTGGCCACTGCTACCAAATACGTTGTTAGTTAGGGGCAGTCCCATACCATATGTATAAATGTGGCTTCTGGTCTGTGGCAGCGTGCGCAGATATCTAGAGAGTTCGGGTACATTCGTCCCAGTCTGTGGGGGTGAGGTATATATGGTGAAGGTAGTTGAATTGCAAGCATTTGTACATAGCGTTTGTTAAGTTAATCTTCGGGACAACCAAACATTGTTCCCATTGCTTGTCGGTTAACGACATTGAGAGAGTTTCATCCCAGTATTATCTGAGTGTTGATGTGCGCAGTTCTCTGTCCAGCTCCATAGAGTCATATAGCACAGTAACGGCCCGTTTGGCCTTGCCATGTGTGAGTAAAGTTTGAAGTGTTCTGGATACAGTGGATTCCTCATGCCTTGTGCCCCATATCTGGTATATGTGACAAGTAAGGGAGGCATACAACAGAAAAGAGCAAGGTGTTATCCCATTGTCATCCATCAGTGGATCAAATGTTGAAAGTTTGAAGTCTGAGAACAAATCCCCCCATGGGGTGACACCCGCAGGGGACTATTCTAAGAACTCTGGACAGGAATTCAGTGATGATCCACCAGGGATCGCTGAGAGCAGTAATGCTGGGGCATACCGTTGGAAGGGCTGTTTCGTCTGTAGGTAACAATATCAACAGGCATGAACCGTGTTCATCAAGACATTATCCAGTCTGTTCGGAAACACTGTATCAGCACCCATCAACCATTCCAGAACCCAGCGTTGTTACGTTCCCGTAATCCTGCTTCCTAATTCAGCAATGTTATGATCAGCCAGCCAGCGCATCGGCCATTGTAGCTGCGCAGCTTCAAAATACAATCTGTAGTTAGGGGCACATAAGCCCCCCTCAGAGAGTGGAGCATAGAGTTTTGGGAGAGAAACTCTACCTCTGTATTTGCCCAAATTAAGAGACGTCAGCAGGGATTTGAGCTCACCGAATATTTTGCAGGCAGTAGAAAGGGAAGGGTAGCAAAGAAGTAAAGCATTCTGGGCAGCAGCAACATCTTGGAGATTGCTATGAGCCCCATAGGGGAGAGTGGCCGTCCTGTCCAGAATGGCAAGGAGGATCTAAAGAGTAACCCTGCCCAAATTCCCTTGTATAGTGTGTGTTTCAGAATGATATACATGAACTCCTAAATACTTATCGGTGTCGTGAGACCAAGGGAGTGGTGTGGGTGATAGCATGCTCCTCTGTTCCGATGTCAGCATTTACATGGGGAATAAAATGGATTTATCCCAATTCACCCTTAGCCCAGAAATACGCCCAAATGTGTCCAGCAGTTCTATCAATCCTGTCAGAACTGTCATATCATCTCAGAGATATACCAGTGTGTCGTCCACTTAAAGCAAGACCACGTGCCATTGGTTGTGCGCCAGTACTCCCCAGACTCTTGCTTTTTATCTTAGCATGCAGGCTAGGGCCTCCATAGCCAGAGCAAAGATTATGGGTAATAGGAGGCAGCCCTGTCTGGTGCCCCGTTCAATAACAAACAAGTCTGATATTGTGCGGCCTGTACTTACCCATGCCGTTGGCATGTTGTATAGTAGTTTTATTCATTGTAGGAATCTGGGGGCTATCCCATATTTCTCCAGTGTCACATACACATATTTTTGATATCTAATGAGGCTATCCAGATGGGAGCGTCTGTAGTATGTGCCCATTCCAGTAACAGGAAAGGTCTGCACAGATTGAGGCAGGTGTTTCTGTCAGGTATGAACCCGTTTTGATCTGGGTGGACTAGGAGTTGTGTTACTTCAATTTATCTATTGGCCAACTTTTTTTCTAGAATTTTGTAGTCTGCATTTAGGAGTGACAGTGGGCGATATGAGCCCAGACTAAGTCTATCCATTTCCGGTTTGGGGAGTACCACCAGGATAGTCTTGCATAGTGTTTGGGGTAGTATACCCATATCATACACATTGGTGTATTTGATTTTTATTTGATTTTTTTAACTGTTGGACTGTGAATAGTAATTTATCTTCGCTATCCAACACTTTCCCTACTGTTGCACTCTCTGGAGTGGGAATAGTAAATTTTACCCCTCCGCTATCCAACACTTTCCCTACTGTTGCACTCGCTGGAGTTGGAATAGTTAATTTAATTACTCCGCTATCCAACACTTATTCTACTGTTGCACTCACTGGAATGTGGGAATAGTAATTTTTACCCCTCTGCTATCCAACATTTGCCCCTCTGTTGCACTCACTGGAGTGGGAATAGTAGATTTTACCCCTCCACCATCCAACACTTTCCCTACTGTTGTACTCACTGGAGTGGGAATAGTAAATTTTACCCTTCCACTATCCAACACATATCCTACTGTTGCACTCAGTGGAGTGGGAATAGTAATTGTTACCCCTCTGCTGTACAACACTTTCCCTACTGTTGCAAATTTGGAGTGATAATAGTAATTTTTGCCCCTCTGCTATCCAACACTTTCCCTACTGTTGCTCTCACTGGATTGGGAATAGTAATTTTTACCCCTCTGCTATCCAACACTTTCCCTACTGTTGCACTCACTGGAGTTGGAATAGTAATTCTTACCCCTTCACTATCCAACACTTTCCCTACTGTTGCACTCACTGGAGTTGGAATAGTAATTTTTACCCCTCCGCTATCCAACACTTACCCTACTGTTGCACTCACTGGAGTGGGAATAGTTATTTTTACCCCTCCGCTATCCAACACTTTCCCTACTGTTGCACTGACTGTATTGTGAAATTTAAGTTTAAATATTTTTTAATAGTTTAATGTTTTAATTTATCATAGAATTTAGTTTTTTTATATTTTAAATCATTGATATATATTTTTATTTTTTATATAATTTTAAACTTTTAACATAAATTAAAAATAATAGTTTACTCATTGTTTTAAAGTAAATATATATGTATAAATAATTATGTTTGTGTGTTTATCTTTTTTAAGTTTATTTGTTATATTTTATTAAAATGTAATTACATTTATTTTATTTTGTTAAAATTAAATTTAATATTTAATATATTAAATATATATATTATTTTATTTTATATTTATATAAATGTTGATATTTTATACATCTATATTTTTTACATCAATATTTTTTAGTTGATATTTTTGTACTTACCTGTTTAAGTATAGGAGTCAAAGGGGCCGATTACGATGGTGGTCGGAAAATCATTCCGACTGCCGTGGCAATGGGAAAAGACCGCCCGCATGGCCTGCGGCACCACCGCCGATCACATTACGATGCACTGCCGGAAAAATCTGACCGCCGCAGTCGGATCCCAAGAAACACCGCCGGGCACGTGCAGAAAAGGCGAAATACCCTCCACGGCGGTCGGATTCACTGCGGAGAGCTCACAAACCGCCGATACACAAGCGGAATTTCCACGAGTGCAATCATGATCTTACCACGGTGCCTGCGATACGACCGCTTGTTTCCGACCGCCGCAATTGTCAGCAATGATGAATGGGAGAGCTGGAGGAATGACCATTGCAGTCCGACCGCGGTGTTCGCGCGGAAATAGTAATGGCGGTCGAAAGCAACTACACCACAAAACTACCAAATGTGGCTGTGTATCTGGCTCAGCCAATAAAAACAGCTAACACACCCCATTGACACATGCCCCTGGCAAATAAAAACTACAAATCCCAGCTCAACACAGACAACACACCTGACATGAATACTCAGTTTGGACCCACCCACATAGCAGAGCATAAAACCAGCCCCTGCATGACCACAATTCTTTGCACAACTCCAGAACTGAAGGGCCTAACAATATCACACAAAGAATAGGCAACCCTGCACACATCACACCATCACAAACACATACACACCACACACATCACCACCACCACCACCACCTTCACACCTGCACTCTTAACCACTCAGCACATCACACACCATGGCACAGAAGATGCCCAAATTCACTGATGGTGAGTTGTCAGTCCTGGTGAATGAGATTATAAGAGTTGAGCAATATATTTTAGGAAGCAGGGTCCAACAGACCCCCACAGCCAGGCAAAATCAAATGTGGCAAAGGATAGTTGACAGAGTCAATGCTGTAGGGCAAGTTCCACGCAACAGGAAGGAGATCAGGAAGAGGTGGACAGACCTCAAGAGCAAGGTCAAGGAGAAGAACAGCAAGAACCGTGAGCTGGCAAACCGGACTGGCAGTGGCCCTCCCATTCCACCAAGAACATTCAACGCATGGGAGGAGAAGGTGCTTGGCATACTGAACCCAGACAGTTGCACTGGAATTGAGGGGGGAATGGAGGCTGGTAAGTACCAACAAAAGTCTGCCATAACACTGCTATGTAGTAGCTTGCACAACTAAAAAACAACACCTCCTAGGCCCAAATGTACTCATGTCCACCACAATCCCTCCAAACATGTCTCACAGATCCCACAATAACTCCCTCTCATTCACCACAAAGGTACATAACAATATTTACATGGGGGCACATGTACAGGCAGCCAGCACTACAACTCCCAACAGGCCCCCTTGTCCCACAGCTCAGCAGGATGGAGCATTCCCCACACTCCCAAGCATGGGCCAGCCATTTCCCTCCAATATGTAACCTTACAGGTAGGTAGCCATCTCAACAGGGAGGGGTCTTTGTGGCTAGGAAGTCTGCACTACAACTCCCAACAGGCCCCCTTGTCCCACAGCTCAGCAGGATGAAGCATTCCCCACACCCACAAGCATGGGGCAGCCATTTCCCTCCAATGTGTAACTTTACAGGTAGGTAGCCATCTCAACAGGGAGGGTTCTTTGTGGCTGGGAAGTCTGCACTACAACTCCCAACAGGCCCCCTTGTCCCACAGCTCAGCAGGATGGAGCATTCCCCACACTCCCAAGCATGGGCCAGCCATTTCCCTCCAATATGTAACCTTACAGGTAGGTAGCCATCTCAACAGGGAGGGGTCTTTGTGGCTAGGAAGTCTGCACTACAACTCCCAACAGGCCCCCTTGTCCCACAGCTCAGCAGGATGAAGCATTCCCCACACCCACAAGCATGGGGCAGCCATTTCCCTCCAATGTGTAACTTTACAGGTAGGTAGCCATCTCAACAGGGAGGGTTCTTTGTGGCTGGGAAGTCTGCACTACAACTCCCAACAGGCCCCCTTGTCCCACAGCTGAGCAGGATGGAGCATTCCCCACATCCGCAAGCATGGGCCAGCCATTTCCCTCCAATGTCTAACCTTACAGGTAGGTAGCCATCTCAACAGGGAGGGGTCTTTGTGGCTGGGAAGTCTGCACTACAACTCCTAACAGGCCCCCTTGTCCCACAGCTGAGCAGGATGGAGCATTCCCCACACCCCCAAGCATGGGCCAGCCATTTCCCTCCAATGTGTAACCTTACAGGTAGGTAGCCAACTCAACAGGGAGGGGTCTTTGTGGCTGGGAAGTCTGCACTACAACTCCCAACAGGCCCCCTTGTCCCACAGCTCAGCAGGATGGAGCATTCCCCACACCCACAAGCATGGGGCAGCCATTTCCCTCCAATGTGTAACTTTACAGGTAGGTAGCCATCTCAACAGGGAGGGGTCTTTGTGGCTGGGAAGTCTGCACTACAACTCCCAACAGGCCCCCTTGTCCCACAGCTGAGCAGGATGGAGCATTCCCCATACCCCCAAGCATGGGCCAGCCATTTCCCTCCAATGTGTAACCTTACAGGTAGGTAGCCATCTCAACAGGGAGGGGTCTTTGTGGCTGGGAAGTCTGCACTGCAACTCCCAACAGGCCCCTTGTCCCACAGCTCAGCAGGATGGAGCATTCCCCACACCCACAAGCATGGGACAGCTATCGCATTGCTCTCCCAAAACTTACACGTAGGTAGTGACTGCATGCACACCGCCATCCTTTTCTAAATGCATGTAGCCACATACCCACATCAGCACTAACATGTCAGCCAACTTGGCATAGTTTTAAATGCCACATCCAGTGTGCAGACATCTAAGTGCACGTAACTGTCACATATTCTGAACTCATACTCACCAAGTCACAAGTGAAACAAATGCATCCCACAATATTGCACAGCAGAGAATGCAATGTGGAAGTGCCATGGTGTCTGAGCATGAAGGCCCATCTCAACACCAAACATGCATGGTCTACATGAAAATAAAGGAAAGTACATGTGATTCCAAAGCTATGTATAACATGACAATGGTTCCTTCTAGCTCTGTTGAAATAGATTACATGAACAGCTAAATGAAAAGACGCACAACAGAAAGTTGATGTCACGCAATTAGGCAGATGAGGACATGTCCGTGTAGTTACACTATCTGTACACTGCACCAAGTTTCAATTCACAACGGACACCATGAACTACTAAGGTATGTACCTCAACGTCATGTCATGGTGCACAGTATATAGCAGGCATACAAAGTCATTGCATTGTAAAGTGTATGTTGTATCAAATGTCTCAAACAATTGTCTAACATCAAGCTTGTTGCGTGCAACTCAATTACCATATGACCTCTGTTCAACAGGAGATCAACAACTAACTGCAGAGGATGACACCAACATGCGGAGCCAGTCTCCCCCCCTGGAAAGTGAACTCTCGGATGCAGATTCCCCAACATTCTTGGACGAGGATTCTCAAGCTGGCCCCTCTGGTGTGGCAGGGACTAACATGTCTCAAGCCCTCATTGTCCCCACCACCACTACCACCACCACGGCAAGAACAACTGTGCTGCCCCCATCCACTACGAGCTGTGTGGCCTCCACCACCACCACCATGGCAAGAACAACTGTGCTGGCCCCTGCCACTACGACCTGTGTGGCCTCCACCACCACCACCACCACGGCAAGAACAACTGTGCTGCCCCCTGCCACTACGACCTGTGTGGCCTCCACCACCACCATCACCACTGCTGCCTGCAACACAGGCCTTGCCACGGTGGTTACCAACACCACCACACTATCACAGCATGCCAGAGAGAGTGTGCCAGTGCGTCGGGGGACTACGCCACAGGTCCGTGTCAGGAGGGCAGGTGGGAGTACAACTGGGGCAGAGACACAGGAGGACAATGACCCTGAATCCCTGGCCACCATTGCAAGAGTCCTTGGTGCCTACCAAGAGAACCATGGAGTAATGAGCCAGCTTGCTGAAGACATGCATGAGATCCGCCTGCTGCAGCAGTCCATGGACACACGGATGGGCCAACTTGTCAACCTTGTTGGCCAGCTAGTGGGTGTTCTGAGGGACAGACTCCCAGTCCCAAGTGCAGCTCCACTCCCCTCCAGTGGATTGCCTGCTGTGCAGCCCACCATTCCAGCTGCAGCCACAGAGAGGGGTGTGCAGGAGGAGAGTGAGTTCTCAGACACCACTGACCCTGCAGCAGATGCCCCCCTCCCAAACGCACCAGGGGTCGTCCGAGAATCCACAGCAGAGGATTTGGTGGCAGGCCACCATACCAACGCCACTCACAGAGCCAGCCATGATGGTATCTTGTTGTTCCCCTTTGCATTGACTATGTTGACTATCCTTGCCCACATTGCCATGTTGATGGCCTGAGTCTGTTGGACTGTGTGACTTCAGCTTTGTGGTGACTACACTATTTGTCTCAACTACCATGACTGACAACACATTTATTCACTGTTCACATTTATGTACATATTCCTTTCACTTGCACAAAAACTAATTTTAAATAAACACTCTTCACATACCTATGTCTGTGTGAGCTACATGTTTATTCCAGTATGTACAATGACAAATCAGATTTCAATGTTCCAACAGCTCTGAAGCAGAGGAGGCATTGAGAGGGTGAATGAACCTAGAAAGACAAAAGAGAATGACATTTACTTATCAGGTGATGCCTTTACAGCAGAAACACAACACTAGGCATCAAGGTACAAAAACAAGCACCCATAGCAATGGTCAACAACCTCAACATACACATGATGTACCTGGATACAAATACCCTGTGCCACACACATCATCCCTTATCACACACACAACAACAGCCAGCAGTTAAAATTCTCTATGCCTTGATACTAACATCCAAGCAGACACACAATGTCACTGTTCTACAAAGTCACTTACATTCAAGGGAAGTAGTTGGCAATGAGCTGTTGACGCAGGTCAACACCTTCCTCTTCACCACTATCGTCCGCACTGGAAGTGTGTGGGTGTGCAGGAGGGGGCATCTGCTGCTCATCGTCATCCAGGATCAGTGGAACGGCTTTGCGCAAGGCAAGGTTGTGTAGCATGCAGCATGCTACAACTATCCGGCACACCTTTTGTGGGGAATACAACAGTGCACCTCCGCTCTTGTCCAGGCACCGGAATCAGGACTTCAGGAGGCCAAAAGTGCGCTCCACCACAAGTCGTGTCCTACCATGTGCCTCGTTGTAGCTGACTTCACCCGGGGTACTTGGATTCCGCAGTGGGCTCAGCAACCACGGCCTGTTGGGATACGCTGAGTCACCTAGGTGTGACATACACAGAGAAATGTTGTGATACAAACAGTTGACGAGAACAGCATGTCACACACAGCACACTATTTGACTCACCTACAAGCCATGCACGCTCTGGATGTAGATTTTCCATCAGCCGGAGTACAATGCTGTTCCGCAGGATGTAGGAGCATTGGGCGGAGCCAGCAAATCGCGCACAAACATGGCTGATGATCATATCAGCTTGGCATACCACCTGCACATTTATGGAATGGTAGTGCTTCCTGTTCCTATACACCTGCTCACATGCCTGTGGTGGGACAAGGGCAATGTGTGTGCCGTCAATGGAACCAACTACATGAGGAATGTGGCCAAGGGCATAAAAACCAGCCTTCACAGCAGGCAAATCTGCTGTATTTGGGAATCGTATGTATTGGTCCTTGTATAGCATCATTGCGGACACCACATCCCAGAGCACCATGCTGAATGTTGGTTGCGACATCCCACCGGCACTGGCCACCGTGTATTGGAAAGAGCCCGTAGCAAAAAAATGCAGCGCTGCCATGATCTTCACTGTTGGGGATAGGGCAGTTGGATATGTTCGTTGAGGCCTCAGATGGGGCTCCAACTGAGCACACAGCTCTTGCAGTGTAACGCGATCCAGACGAAATTTCCGGATGATGTCCACATCCTCCATGTCCGCCAGGACTGTGAAAGGCCGGTGCACATTTGGTCGTCGCCTACATGAAATGGAAGAGGACTAATGTTATTCAAATTACACAATGAGATGTGTCCGACTTCTCACATCTTGACTCACGCAGCAGAAACAATGAATGTACTCCAACAATTGCTTAATCCACAACTCAGATGCAGAGACACCTTCACCACATGTGTTTTTACAAGTGGACATGTTGTACATACTGACTACCCCAAAAACATAATCAGAGGTTGTGAATGGTACACCAATACATCTGGTGTCCCCAGGCCTAGGAGTAGGTGACACAGCAGATGTATGAGACAGCAACACTGCTGACTCATATGTAGCTGCTTTACCTGCCACACCTTCTTGCTTAAGTTGCACAGACCACTAGTTATCATCACAATGTGCACAGTTTGTGTAAGCTGATCACATATCCTACTTAAATCAGCTATGGGCACAGTAAAATACCACCATTTTGTGGTCAGGCAATTATTACTGTTGTTTGATTAGCCATCTCACACATTGAGTTGATTTCAAAGATGAGACAACATCATACAACCAATAGATGTACATCCACACACATATCATAGGTGACGTGAGTAAGTGCATGGCAATGCATGTCACATTTTCCACAGACATGGCATGTGTAGGCATCAGTGAGTTGAATGTCACACTAGCATTCATTGTACAAAACAAGTGCAGTAAGACACTATGGAGGCATAGTGTTCAATTGTTAAATTTGACTATTGCCATTGCTAGTGCATAATGTGTCCATAACCGTGGTAGGCGTGCACCGCCACCGCGGGGCCGCTCATTGGCCACACTTGAAAGATGCAGCATAGTGGTAGCGACCGCCTGGCCTCCGTGGTGTGACACCACCAATGCCATTGCAGACAATGGGAACCGCGATCGCAGTAGTGAAATGCTACTTTGAAAACCGCGGTAGGCGTGCACCGCCACCGCGGGGCCGCTCATTGGCCACACTTGAAAGATGCAGCATAGCGGTAGCGACCGCCTGGCCTCCGTGGTGTGACACCACCAATGCCATTGCAGACAATGGGAACCGCGATCGCGGTAGTGAAATGCTACTTTGAAAACCGTGGTAGGCGTACACCGCCACCGCGGGGCCGCTCATTGGCCACACTTGAAAGATGCAGCATAGCGGTAGCGACCACCTGGCCTCCGCGGTGTGACACCACCAATGCCATTGCAGACAATGGATACCGCAATCGCAGGAGTGAAATGCTACTTTGAAAAGCGCGGTAGGCGTGCACCGCCACCGCGGGGCCGCTCATTGGCCACACTTGAAAGATGCCAGCCAGGTGGACCAATTGCAGCAGCTGACTGCCACTGATACCACCCCAGGGGCCTATAAATCTCTGTGGGAGAGCCACACATTTCACATCCATTCAGACACTGCTGACTGCCATTCCTCTACAACTGCATATTTTTCTGTATCCTGGACCCAGTGATGGCGAGAACAGAGAATGTCCGGGCCCGTCCCTTCACTACAGAGGAGCTGGAGCTTCTGGTGGACGAGGTCCTTGCACAGTATGGGAGGCTTTTTGGTGCGCCAGATGTACTGGTAAGTGTTCCTGATTCCAAGTGTGAGAGTGATCAAAACGATACCATGATGTTGCTGTGCAGTAGTATGTGCCTGTGAGTGCAAGTCGATGTACAGGCATCCTAATAGTTACCATGGCATGCTCCATACATGTTCAGTGGAAATTGCATTTGATTATGTGTAGAAAATGGACACTCCTACAGTCATTCTTGCACAAACTTAATGAACATGTTGGTCTGAGACTAGGTGATGTAAATGTGTGTTACACTGCCATGCATGCTAACTTCATGTCAATGGTGTCTGTAGGCTTATTTCCACACCTAAATAAGTTGATTGAAGGTAGGGGGAGACATGCATTGTTTAAACAGCCACACAGATACGATGGTGTTTTGAAACAGTACAAGTCGGGACTAATTTTTACTGTGCCATGTTATGTAACTGTCCACTCACTCTTCACAACCTCATATGTGACTGTTGAAATGTATATTGGAATGGAGCAATAACTTATGTGTGTTGTATATTTCTTAAGTGCACTATGTTGATGTGAGCATCATGCACAATAGTCCAATGCTTGAGTGGAACCCACTTGATGTTAATGCAACTATGACACTTCACATCAATGTAAGTAGTAGATGTCATCCTTACATTGATTTGAACATGTGTTCAGTCTCGCATGTGTTGGCACTTTTCACCCTCTCATGCTGTACATCCATGTGATTTATCTGAGGGACCATGTTGAACCGCAGTGTGAGTTCCTCTGGCCTGCACAGACACTGTCCAATGTTACTCTGAGCCATGCCTAACTGGACTGAGTCAAACATGTGTTTAGTCCACACACCTAATACTCACTGAGCCATCATAGTCCTGAGAATTGCACAATAGAGGACTTAACATTGTGAGAAGGGCGTGATAATTCAGATTATGTCCCAATATGTTTCCTGAAAAATGCATTGAGCCATTCACAGGCCAAGGGCATCGAGGGGTGTGTAGTGGTGGACACAGTGAGTCTGCCACTACACTTCATTAGCACTGTATTGCATGTCATGCTCACTCACATACTGCATCACAGATGAGGGCCTTCTGCACATAGCTGTCTGTGCTGCCATTGTGAATGTGTATGAGATGGCCATGTACTGTGTGCCGCGTCATACATGCATTCATTTCTATGTAGTATTGTAATGAACATGTACTATGTGTCATGTTGTATGGCCTCTGATGAAGATGTAGCGATTTGTGTGCCATGCATTTATGTTCTCCTGTACTGACACACAGTGTGAATGACACAGGGTCTCTGATACTTCCTTTTCTTGTCTCCCATGCCTGCAGCTGAAGGTCCACCAGCGTAAGGCCACATGGAAGAACATTGCACGGAAGGTGCGGACTCTGGGTGTATCCAACAGACGGCACACACACTGCCACAAGAGGTGGGACGACATCTCCTGTCTGAGCAGGACTGTGGCAGAGATGACGGCGGGGCTGCTCCCTCGCAGTGGCAGGTTGGCGCGCCGAACCATGACTCCACTAATGTCCCGCATCTTGTCTGTGACACAGCCAGAGCTGTATGAACGTTTGAGGGACCATCAGCAGGGAGTTAGTGGTGAGCATTCTGCGTAGGCTAACTTTGGGTGTGAGTGACTGCATGAATGGCGACCGGGAGCCATTGCTGATCTTGCTGCTGGGTAAATTTTGATGAAATACTTCTCAGTGGCCTATGTGTTGAGTGCAGGTGTCATGTATTTTCCCTAGATGGACTTTATCATGTGTTTCATACAATGGCCCTTGACATTGCATGATGAGATGTGGCCTTATGACATCTTCTGCATTCTGCGTGTCATGGACATCACCAGGCAGTATATAGCAGTGTGCATCATGTCAGTGTGCATTTAATGATGTGTGCACTGCAGGACTTGTAAATGGTGTGAACTACACATCTGACACCAACGTGCAACAGTCTGCGTGATGAATTGCTCAACTTGTTAGACATCAGTAGCTCATGGACATTCTAAAGTACAAATTTGAATCTGTATCTGTGTTGTCCCCTTACAGTGACTCCATATGTGACAGAGGCAACATGCTGAGATGTATGCCTCTCTCACATACAGGCACGTGGGTATGCTTGCAGAGATGTTTATGTTGGATTACAAGGATGCAAGGACCTGCTATTTGCCTGTGTGAACCTCACATGGCTCATTGATGTAAACAATGCATATTTCCATGCATCTTCTGTGTTTAGCATGATTGTTGCACATGCAGACTGCACAGGGTGTTGTGCAACTTGGGGTTGTCATTATCTAGTTTAGTGCTGTGCTTGCATTTGATGTTTGTGTGTATGGCACTGTACTGAACCTATGTCTCTGTCCATTGCAGCATCTACCGAGTGCACGGAAGGCCATGAGACGGACACCAGTGCTGAAGCATGTGGCATGCATGATAGCCATGAGATCACTGACACTCAGGTGACCAGCGCCTCGGAGGGAGACAGGAGTGTCCTTGAGGACTCGCGCACAGAAAGCACAACCTCAACATCATCTGACTCCAGTGGGGAGTAGCGACAATGGTGGTCACAGGGAGTGACAATGCTGCCTCTTCCTCCACCACACATCGGCCAGTGCCCACCATCCCGGCTACTACCACTAGTGCTGTCCGTGCCTGTAGGGCTGTTAAGGGTAGAGTCGCCTTCACCCCAGGCACCGCTGCCCCTGCCCCTGTCTCCCCTGCTGCCCTCAGTGTTGAGGCGGTAGAACTCTTGCGCCAGCTGTGTGTGGGTCAGACAGCTCTCCTAAATGCTTTCCAGGATCAGGACAAGAAGTTGGGACAGGTTCTGGCATTTATGGAGGGCATTCATTCAGACGTGGGTGGGCTACACAGGACTGTCCAGGGTTTGTCCTCCACCATGACGGCAGCCATTCAGCTATCACAGCATCCAAGTCCAGCCCCAATGCCTTCAACAACCACCCTGCCAGTGGCAACCCCTGAGGAGAGTGACCACACAACTGAGCCCTCAGGCCCCAAGTCGTTGACACCCAGCACACGACAGCAGCGCTCCAAGCATGCCAGACCACAGACACCATCCCCAAAAATTAACACAGGCACACAGGGATGCAAAGAAAAAACCCCTTCACATGACACTCAGGGGCATCAGGCAAAGAAGCAGGCCTCTAGCTCACGGTCCACAAGATTGCACCCATCACAAGAGCCTCCCATCCACACAACTGCTCCAAGTGACAGACAAACAGTTGGCATGCCTGCTGTGGTGCTGGTGCCGCTGAAGGGAAAGCCCAAAAAGCTCCCTAAGACTGCTTCACCCAGGACCTCTACTCCCACCCACACCCCTGTGAAGCGTGGTCAGGAGAGCAATGTGAGTGGTTCACCAGGACTACAGGGGATGGAGGGCAAAAGGCAAGCAAAAAGCAAGGCTAAGTCCATATCCAGCAAATTCCACAAGGAGGGCCACCTGAACCTGTCACACCTTTGGTGGAGAGGTACTCTGTTGTGTCAGCCACACTTCCCACTACTCCCAAGACACTTCTGCAATATCGGATACCCAAGAAGTGTAGAGGCAGCCCTCAACATTCACCCTCACCCACTGTGTCTCACTGCAGCATCTCTCCGCCTCCACGTGCCACCATGCCACCATGCCACCCTGTCTGAGCAGCCCTACACCTGCCACAGCCACTACTGCCTCTGTGTCTCACGGCAGCATCTCTCTGCCTCCAAGTGCCACCGTGCCACCCGGTACGAGCAGGCCTACACCTGCCACAGCCACAGCCACTACTGCCTCTGTGTCTCACGGCAGCATCTCTCCGCCTCCACGTGCCACCATGCCACCCGGTACGAGCAGGCCTACACCTGCCACAGCCACTACTGCCTCTGTGTCTCACGGCAGCATCTCTCCGCCTCCACGTGCCACCATGCCACCCGGTCCAAGCAGCCCTACGCCTGCCACAGCCACTGCTGACTCTGACTCTGATGATCCTCTCTCTCCCAGGTCCAATTCCGCCAGTGGCCATGACAATCAGCCACCTCCCAGTCCAACTGACAGGCAAGTCTGAGACACAGACCCCCTCCCATACCCATCTATCCCACAGCGGTGCCTGGACTGAGCTTTGATATCCCCGGTGCTATGGTAATTCACATGGCAGTGTACGGTGTTACACATTCACTGTAAACATTTTCATGCACACATGTGCATTGTTTGAACTGTGGACTGGCCAATGGCCGCTTATTTGTTTGAATTTTTGTGCCTATCAGGATATTTTGCAATAAACACTGTTACTCCTGTCGTATAGTTTGTTACTGCCCTTGCTTAATTAAACATTTTAATGTGTGGGTATGGATAAATGTGCCACATGCTCTGCATGGCACTTCCACATTGCCATTTACTTCATTCACTTTGTCATTGTTTGGCAAACGTAACACACACTTTTGGTCTGCTTGACTCTGAGGTTTGGGGGTGCAATGATGTTTGTGGGTCTTGATGTACTCTTGCAATCATCATTCGCTGTTGATTTTAGTATGATTGTACACATGTCATGTTAGGGGGCTATACCACAACAGAGGTGAATTCTACACACAGTCTAACTTGCGGGGTGTCCAAGGTTGATGATGTCTGTGTGATGTGTTTGGATGTGTGAACAGCAGTGTGTGTGTGGTAATCTTGTGTAGGCCTGTCTTCGTACTCACATGGGTATATTTGGATGTGTGCAGTTGAGTGGTCACACAGTGTGCTTGGCCTGTCCTTGTCAGTGGTGTTGAGGTGTATGTGGCCCTGTACATGCCAACTACACACGTGTATGTTCCAGGTGGGTTTTGGCAGTGGCAGGAAGGGGGTTTAACACCACAAGCACCTTTTTGGCATTACTTTGCAGGTGGGGTTTGCCCCCTAATACTCATCTTGGCAGTGGCAGGAAGGGAGTTTAACACCACAAGCACCTTTTTGGCATTACTTTGCAGGTGGGGTTTGCCCCCTAATACTCATCTTGGCAGTGGCAGGAAGGGGGTTTAACACCACAAGCTCCTTTTTGGCATTACTTTGCAGGTGGGGTTTGCCCCCTAATACTCATCTTGGCAGTGGCATGAAGGGGGTTTAACACCACAAGCACCTATTTGGCATTACTATGCAGGTGTTGTTTTGCCACCTAATACTCATCTTGGCAGTGTCAGGAAGGGGGTTTAACACCACAAGCACCTTTTGGCATTACTATGCAGGTGGGGTTTGCCCCATAATACTCATCTTGGCACTAGCATGAAGGGGGTTTAACACCACAAGCACCTTTTTGGCATTACTATGCAGGTGTTGTTTTGCCACCTAATACTCATCTTGGCACTAGCAGGAAGGGGGTTTAACACCACAAGCACCTATTTGGCATTACTATGCAGGTGTTGTTTTGCCACCTATTACTCAACTTGGCAGTGGCAGGAAGGGGGTTTCACACCACAAGCACCTATTTGGCATTACTATGCAGGTGTTGTTTTGCCACAATACACCTATGAACTTGTTCACATACATCACTATCCCTGAATATCAGATGGGCACACATTTTGATGTTGAACAGGGTGGGATGGTAGGAGCTGTGATGGTATCAGGTAATGACAGCTGCTACCAACAGAGGCACACAATATACATTTGGCCCAGGGCCAACACAATCCTTACACATCCCTGTGACTGCCCGCTGGACCTGCCTACTAGATTGTGCGGAACTTTTCCCGCGTCTTCACCGCTGCGGTGACGTGACCGGGAGGATGCGGTGATGACGTTGTTGATGGATGACCCCGATGCGGAGGTGTGGCATTGACGTACCTGCGGTGTTGTCGACGGCGGCGGCGTCTTTGTTGATCGCAGATCAGGAACAGCAGCGGTAGGGCTTGTAGAGCAGGATCCATAGCGGTAGCGAACGCGTGGAGTTGTGTGTGATTCCCATTTTCCTCCGCAGTATTGCTTCCGCCGTGTTTCAATGGGTGGTTTCTCCGTTGCGGTCCGATTGCCTATTTGAGGCATTGTGATTCGGACGGTGGTCTACACGTCATTCAGCACGGCGGTCTCCCGCTATTGGCTGCGTCTGCCCTCGTCGCGGAACCAAACTACTGGGAGAACTAAAAACATTGCGGCGGTAGGGATTTGGCCTATGTCTGCCCATCGTAATATGGCGGTCGGGGATTCGCGACCGTGGTAGGCAAAACAGCACCCGCCAGGCTGGCGGAAGCCACCGCTGGCACGGTGGTGGCGATCCGCCCGCCATCGTAATGACCCCCAAAATTTATGTTGTCTATAATCTTTCATCGATATTTTTTACATCGATATTTATGACATCGATGTTGTGTCAGTGAACCAAACTGAGCACGAGTGACTGAGCGAAAAGTACTGTACTGTTTCCATGATCCCTGATGGGACAGAGTTGTCATGTTCAATAGTTGCCAAGAACTATTTTCTCCTTGGTAAGAGGAGTTTGTAGAAGCACTGTGAGCTAACTGGTATGCAGGCTAACATACCTGGTGGATGTGTCTGGAATCAGTTTGGACACCAATCCTGCTTTGTATGTTGTCTAAACGTGCAGATCCTATATAGGTTTATAGGAACTGCACGACATTGCGCCGCCAACGTTGATTTGGTTCCTATTTAACGGTCAAATCTGAGTAGTTCAGTCGTGCTTTTCTCAGAGACCCCTACTCACAATTACCCAGAGACGTCTGGAGTAGGAAGGGAAAAATCCGCTGCAGCTGAGTAGGCATATCATATGTATTGGCTGTAGGTTTATTCAAGCTTGAAGGACCAATAGTTCCTATTGTGCATAAAACCTTATCTCCGTTTCCTTGAAACTATTTTCAACAATGGCTGACGAAGACAACCCTGCGCCAGCACAACGTGCGAATGCAGTGGGGGAAGGAGAACAAGAAGGCAAAATAAACATTTCAGAAAATGTCAGAACTGCCCTTACTTTAAACTTTAAAGCTAGCAGACTATGGAGTCTCAGCTAGGGGTGGGTCAGTAACATTTGTGATTGAGGCACATGAATCATGTAGAACCGAGGTATTCTATTCATGGGTAAAATTTTCCCCAGCAGATGCACGCACAAATACATTTCACTCTTACACTGAAGATGAAATGACAGGGGAATATTGTCCATATGAGGACATTGAAGTTCTGCTCACCTACCAGGAGCACATAAACTGGTTTAAGGGTGCCCTCCCACACACACAAGATAAAGTAATATTCGGTCCGCTCTGTAGAGATGGAGCTACTTGGAGGGTCCTAGATGCTTACACACCACATCCAGACATTGACACAATGCCAGTAGCAGACTTACGTCCACCACACAAAGAAATAATAAAACTTTACAGAAACCTGACACAGTTTGTGATGAGAACACTCACACTTCAGCCAAGGGCTACACAAGCAGAACAAATTCAGGGGTCTGCAACTAAAATAACTCCAAAACCGCTACACGCAGTTATGGGTAAAATGGCCACCAAACGTGAGCAAATGCCGTTCTGGATAGCTCAAAAAATAACACAGCTAGAGGCAGTGTTTCCACACATAAGCCCACAAGAAAAACACAGAATGCTAACAATCTGCTTGCCAATGGGGATAGCTCCCCAGATAGAGGATTGTACCTCTTGGGGCACAGTTTTCACTGCCATATATACTAGAACTCATGGTATCCCTTCAATAGCAGTAATACCAGATGTATTAAGACAAATACAGAATGCGTATGGAGCAGAACCTGCTCTGAACTTGGGGATGAAATTCTTAGGAAATTTTGCCCAAGTATCAACGATTATATTGGCAAACATAAATGGGGAGGCAGCAGCAGTGGCAATACGCCAATGCCTGAGGGATTTCACTCTTATACAACAGGAGTGTGAATTACCTAAAATTATCGAAGACACATATGCCGAATTAGGTAGAGATAGTTTGGGAGCTAGAGCAACAAAACCTGAACTCATGGGTGGAAAAGGATAACACCAAGCAAGCACCTGATTCTTCCAACAAGAATGGACAAAGTCCAGAGACACACAACGTACTTCGGACTATAATATCAAAAAAGAAGATAAACCAAAATCAAAACCTCAATTTAAAAAGAAGAAGGTACAGGTCTTAAAGTTAGACATGCCCAGAATTCTGAGGACTCAACTCCTGAATGAGGAATGGGCTCTGACGATGCTAGGAGGCGCAGCAGAAGTAACAATAGTTCGCCAGAACCTGATGGAATTTCTGGTGACAGCGGAGTTAAATGAACATATCACGGTGGAAACACCTGATACAAGGGTAAGTGTCCCACATCGGTTACATGAGATAACACTCCAAATGGAGGGGGACAAACCTAGAAAAATTAAAGGTCTCTTTTGGGAGAACCTGACTTTTGGCTATGACATCCTTTTGGCTGAAAAATATTGGCCACCTGAACTTATTCTGGAGTGCCCAAAAGGAGAAACTGTGATTTTACCAACCTCATTCCAGTATACTTAAAACATTCATACGCGCAGGAGTGGGCGGTAGTACTTGCTCCAGGATTATATCGCAACCATGTAGGGTGGGATGCTGAGTCACCTCACAATGTAATCCCAGTAAAAAATACTCCAACTCTACAGAGACAGTACCCTATTAAACAAGAAGCGAAAAGCAGTCAGGGAGATCTTAGATCAACTTGATTACCAAGGTGTAATAGAAACTTGCACCTCTTCAATGAATAATCCTTTGTTTCCCGTAATGAAACCCGATAATTCGTACTGTCTAGTTTTAGATTACAGACATCTGAACACATGTACAAAGACATTTGCAGTGCAGAAAGCACACAGTGCTGCATTAATGAATAACATTGTGCGGGAAAAATACAAACCAACACTAGATATCTCAAATGGATTTTTCCTGTCAAAATATAGCGCCTGGAAGCAGGTATTTGACAGCATTCTCAGCGCTTGGTTCCCAGCATCAATTCTGTAGACTTCCCCAAGGGTATAAGAATAACCCGGGTTGTTCTCAGCTAGGGTAACAGAGTTACTTCAAAATTGGGGTTAAGAGGCATTGTACTATGTAGATGATATTTATCTGACGGATGATGATTTAATGGATCATTTGACCAGGGTGAGCAACATAATTTTGGGGTTCGCCACTGAGGGCTACAAATTCAACTTTAAAAAATCAAAAATAGCCCATCTCAATGTCCTATTTTTAGGATATGAGCTTTCAAGTGAAGGGAAAAGCCTAGCAGCAAACTCTTTAGAAAAGTGTGCGCTGCTCTAACCTCCTAAAACTTTGAAACATTTACAATCCATATTGGGATTCCTAAATATTGGCAGAACATACATTTTAGATTACGCAGAAAAAGTAAAACCTTTCTACAACTTAATCAGACCTGATTTTTCAATCAGACATTGGACACAGCAACAAACAGATATCCTTCGTTCTTTACAAGCTGACATGATAGCTTCAAAACACTTACACACAAGTGTAAATACCACAATTCTTGTGATCTATGTAATTGCGGGTCAATCAGGGTACACTTACCTAACCTTCAATGAAGGTGAATCAGTGCCCATAGCATACAAATCACACTTGTACACAAACGCTGAAATGCGTTTTGCTTCTACAGAGAAAATTCTGACAGCAGTAAAGACTGCTGTGGTGAGAGAAAGAGCACTGGCTCAGGGGAAACGAATAAATGTCATAACTCCAGTACCGGCCTTATAGGCTTTTACAAAGGCTAGCGTTCCAAATGGTAAAGCTTTACATCCGAGATGGATACAATGGGCTAATTCTCTCACTGCAACAGATGTAGACTACACATTTGATTCTACACTAAAAACACAAGCATTTCTGCAATACGAACAAGAATATCCTCTCCCGAATGAAATAATGCCTTTAGATCAGAATGAATACATTCTTTACACTGACGGTTTTGCTCAGCCTGCCATAGGTAATAAACAACAATACAGCGCAGCTTGTGCAATCGCAAAAGGACGTATGCAGGATGGCAAGTTCCATCCTAGCAGTACGAAGACACAGTCTCTAGGAGACTGCTCGGCACAGCAGGCAGAATTAAAAGCCCTATTACTGGCACTAATACAAACAGATTGGAAATTCCCCACACTTATAGTGTGTGATTCGTTTTACTGTGTCCAGTCTTACAATGAATATCTTCACTACTGGGTTCAGAATGGATTTGTATGCTATGGGCACCGTTTTGCTTTCATTGAAGGTTAGGTAAGTGTACCCTGATTGACCCACATGTAAGTACCTTTTTTTAGCTCGCTAACGGGCCGATTCGCAGAATCAATGTGATTCGCAATTAGGAAATCGCAAAATGGTATCTTCATACATCTGGTCCAAAATGCTTTGGGAACAGGTAGCAGAGTTGAAAAAAGACTTGCAGAGAGCTCACGTGATATACACGCTGAGTCATCAATGTGATGGAGTTCACGTTGAGGGAATTCATTGGCTGATGAAGCCGCAAAAGGGGCAGTACGAACTGCTGCCGTAGCTGCAATCACTCGTTCTTGAACGAGAATAGACGGAAGCACAATGGTAGCAGTCATTGCTTCACACAAAAACAGCAAAGCCTTGCCGAAAGGCTTTCCACTCAAGTACTCCTGCAAATCAGATGCAAAAAACATTCATAATGCTCAAATTCCAGGAGTGGGGGATAGAGTAATACCAAACATGGATTGCAGATTAGGTTTAATTCTAGCTGCACATGAGGGTCTAGGTTCTGCACATGCAGGGATTACCACAACAGTTTCACTTTTGAAACAACGCTATTGGTGGCTAAGTTTAACAAAACAAACAAAAGCGTTTGTACTTAAGTGCGACATCTCTCAGCAGATGAAGGGTTCCACCGTAGCACACGCGGCACAAACACCATTACTAATATCAGACAGACCTCTCGCAAGTGTCTATTTGGAGCACTGCGGCCCTTTACAATCAGATGGGGCTTACAAGTACATCTTTTTGGCAGTGGATTCAAGTTCTAAATTCCTGTGGGTTTGGCCTCAGTGCTTGGCTAACCCTCGAACTGTTATAAAAGATTTGCGAGTCTTCATAGGGACATACGCAGTTGGCAAGTTACATTCTGACCCTGGCCCCGCGTTTAGCTCTTGGGCTTACAAGGAAACCATGGGAAGTCTGGGTGTTGCACTGTGGTACTCCTGTCCGTACCTTCCTGAGGGAAATTTTGTCGTGGAGAGGAAAAATCGGGACTTAAAGCAATCTTTAACAGCAAGGGTATTAGGCTTGGGTGGTAGTTGGGTCAATCATCTATATGTGGTCCAGATGGCACTCAATATTATGGCAAGAAGTTCCCTAGGAGGTGTCACTCCTTACAAAGTCCTATTTGGGATGAGAATGTGGGTACCTGATCTTGATTATGAAAGCACAGTGGGGGATGAAAAACCTTTTGACATCAATAAATGTTTGGCTGTTTTACAGGATCTTAATGAATTCCGGGCACTACAAAGCAACGTGCAAGTAAAACGCACCACCACTGGGGAAGTCAAATCAGCCACGGCAAGACCTGCCTGGATCCCAAAAGTCGGGGATATGGTCAGAGAAAAGATTGTGGACAAGAAAGAATTTGGGCCATCGTACAGAAAGCCTGTACCTGTCCTGGCTGTCGAAGGAACAAGAACAGTACTTCTTCCGCCTCTTGCCGGCAAGAAAGAAAAGAGATTTGTCTCCATTGATCTGATCAAGCCACACTATGTGGCCGATCCTGAATAGCAGGCCATGTGGGCTCCTGGGTAGCCGTCGCTCTCCTCTTGCTACTATACAGGAAGTTAAGACAGAAAGACTGATAACATTTGAAGAGTCTTCTATACGAAGTAATGGAGTTACCAACAGTGAAATGGAACTCATAACTATTGAAATTGAACATAAAAACTTAAATGAAACACAATATCAATTTGGCCTACCACCAACATCTACATCAATATGCCTCTACAGGAGACAACTGGCAGTTCAACAAAACCTGCTGAGCTACCAAAGATAGATCGAACTGCATCTGGCTACTTCATCGATTTTGACACATTTTCTCTGGATCCACGTGTACCTGAGTCACCACCAGCTTCGGTTTCCCGCAAAAAACAACTTCATGATTTTTGCATTTTTCCGAAAATGCCATACCTAATTCCACCATGGCTACAGCTCTGGATGATAACATGAATACTGTTCCTACTATTTTGGATATGTTTAGTGACTGTCTTTTCCTTGATTGTGAATGGACACTATCTCCCAGAACGCTATGCAGTATCAAAAGTGAACTTGGTGCTGAAACCTCATACGTCATCTCATTGTGAACAGAGAGACCTGTCCTACGTGAACATTACAGCAGTTCCGGTTCCTGATGGAATAGTTTGGGATACGGTTTCATATGATGTATTTGGACCCACTGAACTTTTAAAAATACCACGTGTTCAAAATTCTTTAAATGATATCATGACCTCAAGTACATATTCTGACAATTGGGATTTTGAGTCTGTAAATAATATGTTGTCTGATTTAGAACTGTCTGCAGCATTTTCAATAAATGAAATGTTTGATGACTCTTCTGATTTTAATGCAGTGTATTGTTACCACCATTATGGTCATCACTTTCTGCATAAAACAAGTGCACCACGTAATGTTTTCACATATCACCAATGGGAACATTGCCCAACACCACCAGAAGGTAGTTCAAAAACGTTTGGGCAAAAGTTTGCTTATTTTTCTGGGTTTTATACATCAGATCCGTGCTCATATTATTATAAGCTTGCACCTTCATCTGCGAAGAAAAGTATGCTCACTAACACGAAACACATATACTCTTTATCCTTTATTGCCCAACTGTCTGAACAGGGTTTTGGCTTATGGAAAGACACAATAGAAATTAAATTAGTCTGGGGACTAAAGAATGGCAGGTACAGGGAACGGAGGCACTATTTAGAGAATGCCTCATCCACAACAGATGATTTTCCTGAATGGCACTGTGCAACAAACTTCCTGTTTTGGGTTAGCCAAGATTAAGGATTTGAACACACCAAGTATTCCCTCGCGTCTACACTTTGAGGGTTGGCAAAATTACACAGAAATTGGTGAGGGTAAACTAGATAACATCCTGCAGGGCATTTCATACAATTCAACAGACCACAATTGGAAGGGATGTTTAGTTTGGCCTGTAGACACGAATAGGTGTCAGTCAAGAATCAGGGGTATCACCGAAGGGTTTAGTATCTATAGGCCTGACTTACGCTATATACAACGAGAACATCCGTGGGTGGTGACATCACACAGTGTTGGGAAGTTATGCCTGGAATGGCTAAAAACCCCGACACTGTCCCAGGTGAAACAACACTTGTCCCTACTGTCAGATGACATGGTAGTCATGGATTTTCTACTAGGTCCCCGATAGCCATGTCAGAAACGCTTCTTATATGCTGTTTATAATGAAATCTGGAAAATCTCCCAACAGGAAGCCGCAGAGAGATTGTGTGAAATTGACAGATTAACCTAGAAAAGGACTTAGCAGTGGTTGATAATGGTATGACCACTTTAGCGTCCAGGATTTATTCACTGGGCAACATTGTATCTTCTGCTATAGATATACTTGAACAGGATTTGTCCATATTATAACACGGGCAATCACAGTTACGTTCTATTATATCATTAAGCTGGACGCTACAATCCTTGCGTTCTGGCTATGTGCCCTGGTGATACAGTATGTCTCTGTTCTCTGCATATAATTTGACTGAAAAGCAAATAACAATGGCACAAAGGGATGCGAAATATAGAATGCTGCGCATTAAAAAATTAGACCGATTACCTTTCACCATGGCAGAGTCACCGTCTACAGAATGGTTAATTCATGGCCATATAACATTGCCAGTAACGACTTTCCAGTTTCAATACTGCCTAGAACATCACCAGGTAGGCAGATATGAAGTGAAGGGTAGGGAATTCATCCATGAATCTTGGGAATTACCGTACAGATTTAGATGCAGGAACAGGGAC
The DNA here is from genome assembly GCA_963921515.1 of Calotriton arnoldi. Lineage (NCBI taxonomy): Eukaryota > Metazoa > Chordata > Amphibia > Caudata > Salamandridae > Calotriton > Calotriton arnoldi. The sequence goes on along the minus strand of CAWUFW010006568.1, from coordinate 39,214 downwards.
ACTGAACTGTTTCTTAGTGGTACAGACTGCGAGAATTCATTAAGTGGATCTCTCATTTGCCAGGATATTATTCTTCATGGGGCCTGTAATGGTTCTGTTGCAAACTTGTCTTGTCATTTGAAAGGTTCCCCAGCTGCTGTGATTAATCCAGCATTCAGGCTGTTCTCGAATGGGAGTTACTTAATGTTGAATGATCAAGGTTGTTGCTGGATGCTTCCAGGCATTGAATATCTTGTCACTGTAAATTCCAGGGTTGCTTATTGTATGCAAGTATTGTTTCCACCGACCCACACAGTCAGGGAGGCACTGTTATGGCCTTCGTTGAAAGTTTCCTTTATACGGTTTGATACTCTGAGCCAAATGAAAGCTATGCTTTTACAGAAAGATGTGCCCTTAACCTAAGCCCGAGAGACTTTTGATCTCCAGGTTACAAGATCTTCAGCTGAGATACAGGCACTGATACGTACCAACTGCCCTTTCCATTTTGGAGAAATGGTACAACGTATCTTTAACATGCCTGATACAAAGGGAATAGTGCACCTATTTAAGACAGTAGGTTCTGGACTGTTAAGAACCTTTCAGACAGTCTTCTGAATGATTCCATCCTTTATACACTAGTGATTCGGAAGCATTTTTGGAGGACTTCCGCTAATCCTGCTACTGGTAGTGGGTATACTTATTTAAATTTTTCTGCTCTGCAATGGACGTCCCAGTCACCAAGGAGATGGAAAAAATGCTCTTGGCGCGCCGTTACCGTGATCGCATGGTACTCCATCCGGGCACACCTCTCCTGCGGGAACTAAGCGAGTTTTGGTTCCTATAATTTCGACCAATCTGGATAGACTGTGTTTTGCCTGTCCTCCGCTGCTTGTTCTGCGGATATAAATGCGTGTTGGATCTCTGTCTAACACTTCCATTGGTTGTGCCTCTGGACGTGGATGCATTGCTGGACCCATTAACGGCCCACATATTGCAGTGTCCTCAGCATATTCCCATGTTGATGTTGGCATTCTTAGAGCCACCACGGTATGGTTTAGCTCCTGTTGGATCGGATACTGGCTCCTCTACAGGCACACAGCCTCCGGAAATTTCAAAGGCTTCCCCAGCATTGGCTGTGGGAATGGAAGATCACCTTTGCTTGATTGACCTGATCTGTGAGGTGTTTCAGGGACAATCTTCTGCGATGGCAGGCAATAGTGATGTTGTGTCTCCCGCACAGGACACATATACATTTGGCCCTTCGTGTGCTGGGTAGAATTCTGCTTTTTCCAAAAGTACCAAATTTGGAATTTAAAAAAAATAAAATCTTTTTCTTTTTCCTTTCTATACTATGACTGAGCTCCATGGCTTTCATACACACTCAGTGGCTCGAACTATGTATATGAACATATTTTAAATGACTTGTAGAGTTAATTTTTAGAGGTCTTATTAATTTTTAGAAGCTTTTTAAATGCCTTTCTATAATATTTTCTGTTTGATTAGACAGGCATTCCCTTTTTTAGTATGTCGTCCGGTCGGATGAGGAGTGGGTGTTATGTTTCATAGGGTACCCCAATATAGGCGTGAATATTCCCCTAACCTTTCACCTGCATTTACAGTACCATTACACTACACAATGGGTTTTGGTATTGACCTTTTATCTAGTTAAACGCTGCATAAATGTTGTGTGGTTTTCCCTGAAAACTGGCCTCCTTAATTATGCATAAAGATTCTCAGAATCACAGCAGGATTACCATCTTCTGCATAATAACTATGTATAAGGGTCATCCCTTCTGTCATCCTCGACCGACATGACACAGCAAGGTAGAATCCACTGATGGTACCTTTTGGGTATATATACACCATATCTTTGCCAGGGCAGGCAGAGGAGAAAGACTTCCATGCTGACACACTGACGCGAGATGCTGAGGCTCCTGCACGCAGACACTCCAGCTCGCAGTGGTCAAACATCCCTCGCGGGGTGTCCATCTCGAGACCAAGACGGGGTCCCACAGTCTTTCACTTCAGGTAATGGGGTTGGCTTCAGCCTAGGGGGATTCTTGGCTCTACACCTACATACATGCTAGGTACACTTAGGTACATCTAGTTAGGGTTACATGGTAGGAGTAGGCATTATTATTTTTCATGTATTTATATGCTTGCATATGTTCATTGTTTGAGCACTATGGTAGGAATCTACCATCCTTTTACGCTATTGGTGCTTATAATCATTTATATCTGTTTCTGTCTTGTGGTTGTTTCAGCACACCTATTTTACACCTGAATGATGCTGGTTCAATAAATGCTGATTGAAAAACGACCCCACCGTTTATTCTGTGTATTTCTCTGAGACAAAGTAAGCACGAGTGACTGAGGGAAAAGTACTGTACTGTTTCCATCTTCCCTGATGGGACAGAGTTGTCATGTTCGATAGTTGCCAAGAACTATTCTCTCCTTGGTAAGAGGGGTTTATAGTAGCACTGTGAGCTAGCTGATATACAGGCTAACATACCTGGTGGGGGTGTCTGGAATCAGTTTGGACACCGATCCCGCAGTGTATGTTGTCTAAACGCACAGATCCTATATAGGTTTATAGGAACTACATGACATGTCGACAAACCATTTTTCTAGATATAGTTCCATGCTTTGGCCCTCTGCTTGCTTGGGTAGATTCATATGTTATTTCTGCGCGACCTCCCTTCTTGATCATCCAGCCGATCTTGAAGATACTTGACCTCGTCTTGCAGGGTTTTAAGGTGTTCTTCTGTTTTCCAGACTCAGAGTTGTCCAACCGGCATTTACGTTTTTTATGATCTTCCCAGAGGAATTCCATTTCTATACTTTGTCCAACTTGGGGCCCAGGGTGGAATTAATGTCCAGTTTTGCCGTGAGCAGGTCATGGAAATGAGTGGAGTGCTCGGTTAAGGTGTCCATTAAAGATTTGTTATCACAAGCTTGATCGTTGGAGGGGTCGTGCGGTCCGGCTTACTCTTGCCCATCCCTGAAGAAGTTTGTTCAATGGGGTGATGGCACTCAAGGGTAGCCATGTGCCAGCCAGGCATGTAGGGTGGCACAGCCAGAAGTTGAATCTCTTGTGCTGTTAACCCCCTCACACTTGCATCACCGCGCCCACTCCCAGGGCTCGGTGGGGCACCACTGCACTGTCCAGTGGGGTGGAATGACACTCCGGTGAGGCTACCCTCCAAACGCAGCCCCCTGAGGGAAGGGAAGGGCATGTCGTAGTCCTCTGTTGGCTATTGCAATAGGTCTGACTGTGCCAGCATCCCCACCCTGCTCTTGAGGCTCCTCGGCGCAGAGAGCAGTGCAGGCAGGGCCTCCGATGTTGTAGCAACAGCATGGGTGGCCTGGAGTTCCATATACTCTGCTCCTCAATCCTTTTTGGCAAAAGTCACCAGTGTGGCAATCCACAGCCAGGCTCCCAGCATTCACCGCCCCCCTGCCCCTCAGGGGAGTCAGAGTCAGACAGGTGGCAAGGCCGTCCAGGAGTTAGGGCCTACCGTCATTACTATCAATAGGCTAGTCTTCAGGCCTCAGCTATTTGGTACCGTGATGTCTCCACAGCAGGCAGTCCTCAGCCTCCAGATCAGCATCAGAGCGATCGTCCTTGATCACTGTTAGGAAAGGTATGTTCCTGGCATACATTTAAAAACATTTTTGGTGAAAACATACATAAACATAAACAACAGACAACCAGAAAGAGTGGTATATGAGGCTGGTCAGAGTTTCAGCCATCTTAGATCGTGCACACATTGCTTAGGAAGTCATGATTAAATACTAGGAACTAGGGGTGGGCAGGTAAACTCCACTCCGCAAGCAGAGTTCCCAGAGTTTTGCCCACTCTGTGCTCCGCTTGGAGTGCAGAGTTCAACAAACAATCTGTGAGCTCCGCTCGCGGAGCGGAGTTTACCACCCATAGCCTTTGGCTATGTCAAGTTACGGGGTGTACGTGCCCAGTGTAGAGTATGCTCCTGCTGCACCTTTCTTTTGTCACTGGGCGGGCTTAGATGATGTCAGCAGAGAGGTGCTGACACTTCATAAGTGTGTAAGTCTGTCTGACCCAGTGTGACTCGCCGACTGGCCCAAGACAACCGAAAAAACATCCGGATGATTGATGTACCAGTGTTGGTGCGTCAACTCTTCCCATGGGCTCAGGCAGGCTCAGACGTTGCTCTAATAGCAGCAAAAGGCGGGTATTTTCTTTTAAAGAGGGAGTCGCATCTCCTGAATCAGTTTTGACTATAAATTATACAGAGGCTCCCGGCCTGCTCCTCCTGAACCCTCTCTGCCACTGGACTCTCCTTACAAGCCTCAGGAGTAACCATTGCATGCAAAGGTACAAGTGCACATGCGGCAGCTTCTATATCCCATTTCCTGTACCAAGACTCGGCTGCAGCTCTCCTTCCACCACACTGAGCTCCTGTGATCTGAGGATAGCGGGTTTGAGCAGCTTCTCTAGGTGGCCGAGGGGCTCCCGGGCTCTTTGTGTCTCTGTCACTGGGAGCAGCATGGCCCCGCCACACAGCGGTCCACGTCGCTATCTTCCCCAGTATCGGCTCCTACTACTCTCCCTGGTAGCACTTGCTTCCACGCTGAACATCCCCAAGGTGCTGCTTCCCTACGTCCATGGCATGAGAATCAACTTTACCCTGGAGGCCACGCAGGTCTGATATATGGTGAGTGTTGGGGTTTCAGGGCAGGGAGGGCCTGGGTGTCAATCTGCTTTTATAACCAAAATACTGCTGCCTTGTTCCTGCAGTGCCCCCTGTCCAGGTTTTGGGAGGCAAGCAGTCCTTGGCAGGGTGGATGGAAGGGGGCTTTCAGTATGCACGGGGATGCATTGTTCCTGAGAGGAGGGGCTTTGTGTCACAGAGAGCACTCCCCCTCCCTTCCCACACATCATGCTCAATAACAATGCTGCATTGCTCGGAGTCCAGGGACTGCTGCAGAAATGCTGTGGGTTCGTGCATGTCATTTCGATTGTTCCCAGACAACTGATTACACCGGTATGACAGGCTATGCGCTAAACGAAATGCAGTAACATTATTCATAAAGTCCACTTGCTAGATGAATTGTGGGCTTCAAAGACCGACGATGACTGCCTGTTTACCTCCAACTTCCCATGATGGGCAGTCTCAAGCATCCAAATATGCTTTTTCAGACACTGTTGTTGCTGATGTGCTGTTGTTTGTTTGTATTCCGCTTCCCCTCTGTAGTGTCACGTCAGAGAGCTGCACTGACTTCCCCACCATTGACAGGCACTAAGAGTTATGCACAAAAAGCGGCTGATATGGCCTTACAGCCCTGCTTCCCGATGCCCTTAACTCAAGAGCGTCATGTTCTGATCGGAATTATGCCACTAGAGGAACTCTGCAGAATCTTGCGGAGTTTTTATGTAACTCCACGGAATTCCACGGAGTAACACGCTGCAATCTCCGCCCAGCCCTATTACAAACATATAAAGTGCATATTTGTGATTTAAATCAGTGAGATAACCACCAGATCATTGAATACATTACATTAGGAACCATTTGATGAAAATAATGATAATATGTAAATCATGATTAGTTAATGTCGGGGTCCAGGACTAAATAATTCTCAATCAATTATGTTCTTGTGTGTTAAATTGTAACTGACCGAATAGGCAAAACGGCATTGAAAAAGGCCAGTAGGCTGAAACGCGTTTGTCGTGTAATGCTTACAAGCACAACTGGGTTTTTTCAGACTACAGCTTTCGTGTGCACGCTGTTTTCTGATGGATATTGCAGGTAACTTACGAGACTGTCCTCGTATAGTTGTTGCACCCACTGCGAGGAGAGCGGTGGCTTTTGGCAGGAAAGTGAGATGGATATATATATATATATATATAATATATATATATCCACGCATCACCGTTTTCAACTCTGGATACTTCCAAGAATATATATATTACCGTCTGGCAGTTGCCAGCAGGCAGTTATATTTAGGACCTAGTGTCCATAGGAAAAGCATTTTTTGACTCATGAAAAAAGTCACACTCATGCTCATTTTTTGAACATGACTGCAGCCCGACCCTGTCCGCCTAGGCCTCTTGGGGGGGTCCCAAAGCATTTTTTTAAGATCCCACGGAACTTATTTAAAAAGAAACAAAGTGTGGACTCTCGTGCTTCGTATCTAATCAGCCCCTTGGTGGGCCAGGTCCCGGGGGCATTGTAATAAAGGAGGGGGCCACACCCCCTGGGTTCTTTGATACCCTGGAGACCACCAACTCCTCTAGGCTTCTAGAACAAAAAAAGCGGGGTAGGCCAAACAACCTCCCCGGACTTATTTATTTAACAATTAGGGGGCCTCTTGGACCCCCTCAGCCCCGGGGACCACCACCTCCCTGGGGCTTTAAGTTTAAAGAACGCGGGCGGCCGCGCGGATCTCAACACACCCCTGGGGGCCGCCACCTCCACGGGGCTTAATTTTAAGTAATGCAGGGGCCACAAAGACCCCCCCGTGACCCTGTGTACTGCCACCTCCCCAGGGCTTTTCTAAAATGTAATGCAGTGGGACGCACAGCCCCCCAGCAGCTCCGGGGACCACCACTTCCCCTGGGTGAAATTGAAGAAGGTAGGGGGGCTCCAGGCCCCCTACCTGGAGCCATAGATGGCCCTGGGGACCACGACCCCCCAGGGCCGTCTCCTGCTATGTCCCGGGGAGCCCACGCCAGGACATAGCTGTTTGCTATAGCTTGGTGTAGGAAGCTGGCTCTGTATATACTATACCAAAGTAAGGTATAGTGTGCACAGAATTCGGGGGACCTCCAGCTCTCTTTGTGATAGTGTGGGCGAGCAGTTAGGCTTATCAGGAGGATGTGTTAAGCATTTATTGTATTCACTCGATCAAGGACGGTAAGTATAAAAAAGGTATACTTAGGTTTTATTTCTAGAACCAAGCAGGACTTGGTACAGGTAGGTAAAATGTACTTGCAATTGTAAAACATAGAAATTACTTTGATTACTTTCCCATTACTTTTGGATTATATCAACTATTCGGGTGATATGACTAGATATCACACTGTGGATCCTACAATACAAAGGTAAGTAAAACTTTTTGAGGTTTAAAATACAGTCACTTTTCTTTCATACAAAAGTTCAGCTCGACAACATTTTCAGGAACAAAACTCACAACATTGGTTCCTATGGGAAAAAGAGTGTTAACGGTTTGCAGGTAAGTACTCGACCTGTAAGTATGGCTATTGGGGGTTTGGACTAGGGTACCTTGAGGTCCAGTTAGGCACTCAAAATGCACCATCAGCGGCCCTAGGGTAGCCGGGTGCAGAGTGCAGAGGACCAATGTTAGCCAATGTGGCTAAGGGGCCCCTCGGTTGGTGGCTGCTCACGGGCAGAACATTTGGTCCTGGGAGCCAAGGCCCTGGGGTTAAGGTCAGGGCAAAGGGGGTGCCAGGTAAGCACTAAGTCCACACCACCAGCAGCGCTGTGGCGGCCGGGTGCAGGGTGCTTAAGAGATGTCAGAAGCCCAATGCAATCCTATGGGGGTTGCCGGTTTTGGATTTTGGCTGCAGGCTCGGTCCAGGAAGTATTCCAGGAGGAACCAACAGCAGGGCAGGTAAGTTGGAGGGCTTGGGGATGTAGGTGCATCTCAGGTCCTCTTCTCCCCAGTGCAGGGCCGGCCGGATGCAGGGGTGCCTTTTGAGGTCGGATTTCACCTTACCGGGCTACTCGCGGTAGGGGGGTGTCCATGCAGAGGCCGCCGGTGAAGCTGGGGAGTCCTGGAGGGGTCAATCGACAGTGTACTCAGACTCTGGGGGACCTCTCTGGGACTGGTGGGCCACTTGGACTTGGGCCGTAGGTGCAGTGGTGGTTCCATGTGTTGAGTTTCTTTGTCCTCAGCAGTCTTTCTTTGGAGTTTCTGTTGAACAGAGCTGCTGTTCGCAAGAGATCCTGTCTTTGTTGAAGACAAAAGGAATCCACCCTTCATGGAGTGAAAAGAAGGTATCCTTCCAGAGTGCGAGTTGCGTGTCCCTCCTATTGTCTGGGGAAGCACACAGCTTTGTTAAAATAACCCTCACCCACCAAAAGGACCCTTGGTGGCATGCTTCATCATCGGGTTCTTCCCGCTGCGGGACGGGCGTGCTACAACCAACGAAGACGCAGGAGCACTAGGTATTAAACACTATGGGCCCGATTCTGATGCGGGTTGAAAAAGCTTCCCGACCGAGGGCCTGATTCTGATGCGGTTAGGAAGGCCTCCTAACGGCATTTGCTCCTTCCAAATCGGATCGGGAACGTGTCTTCCCGACCGAGGGCCTGATTCTGATGCGGTTAGGAAGGCCTCCTAATGGCATTTGCTCCTTCCAAATCGGATCGGGAACGTGTCTTCCCGACCGAGGGCCCAATTCTGATGCGGTTAGGAACAAATGTTCCCATTGAAGTCAATGGGAGTTCAACCAAATCGTATCTGGAAGCATCCGGATGCATCCTACTCCGCCGGTCGGACTTTCCCGATCCGAGTGGGTCGGACACCATTTCCCAACCGATTCGGTCGGGAAGCTTTTCCAACCCGCATCAGAATCGGCCCCTATGTGTGATGCAGAAGTGAGAGTGGAAGGGTCAGACGTGCAAATGGTGAAGTAGATAAAAAAATACCTGGCTATGTGGAAGAATACATTTTAATGTTCCTTCTAGCTGGTATTGTTAAAAGTGGGGAAATGGAGCTTCTATGTTACAATGGGCTAACACCTCCTTCGTCGACATGTTTTTGAAGCCATCCCCTGGCTTCTCATCAGGACCTTTGAGGATCCCTATACCACTCTTATTACTAAACAAAAAAGTGATCTGTTACTCAATCTAGTGGAATATGGTGCATATAAAATAACATGCACTAGATACTATACCCTATTAGGTATGGTTATTTAAACAGGTATTATTAATACCCAACTAATGCCCCATGAGCCTGTTCATGGGAGGGGAGGAGCGCTGGTAGGCACACAGTCGTCAAGGTCGCTCTAGCGAGTGAGCGACCTTGATGACTTGACGGCAGAACTCAAGCCCCTCCTCAAGAAACCCTCAGCAGAGCTGACGGACCTGAAAAACTACCGACCCATCTCTCTTGCCCCTTTGCAGCCAAAGTCACAGAGAAGATCGTCAATGCCCAGCTGACAAAGTTCATTGAAGAGAACCCCTCCCAATCCAGTTTCCACAGCAACTACAGCACCGAACCCGCCCTCCTCGTCGCCACAGACAACATCTGTGTGCTCCTCGACCAAGGCCACACGCGGCCCTCATCCTTATAGACCTCTCTGCAGCCTTCGACACCATCTCCCACCGCACTCTTGCAGCCAGACTCCATGACGCCGGCATACAGGGAACCACCCTCGACTGGCTCTGCTCCTTCCACGCCTGCAGAACCCAAAGGATCAGACTCCCACCCTTCCTCTCCGAGCCCACTGAGATTAACTGCGGAGTTCCCCAGGGATCATCGCTCAGCACCACGCTGTTCAACATCTACATGGCCCCCCTCGCCACCCTTCAGACAGCACAGACTCAGCATAGTATCCTATGCTGATGACACCTAGCTCATCCTCTCCCTCATGAAGGAACCCGACATCACGAGACTCAGCTTCCAGGAAGGGATGAAAGACGTCGAATCCTGGATGAGCAGCAGCTGTCTGAAGCTGAATTTGGAGAAGACTGAAGCCCTCATCCTCGGACCCACCCCCTCAGCCTGGGACAACACCTGGTGGCCTACCGCCCTCGACAACCCCCCACCCCAACGGACCATGCCTAGAAACTCAGCATCATACTCGACTCCTCCCTCACCATGACCCGCCAGATCAACGCTGTCACCTCCACCTGCTTCAACACCCTCTGCATCCTTCGCAAGACCTTCAAATGGATCCCCCGAATCCAGAAAGACCGTCACCCACGCACTCATAACAAGCAGACTGGATAACGGAAATGCCCTCTATGATGGAATCAACAAATACCTGCTGCGCAAACTCCAGACCATCCAGAACACCATGGCCAGACTCGTCCTCGGCATCCCACGACGTGAACACATCACCCAACACCTGCGAGAACTCCACTGGCTCCCTGTCGAGAAGAGAGTAACCTTCAAGCTTCTCACCCATGCCTACAAATCCCTCCACAACACCGGACCCAAATACCTCAATGAAAGAGTCTCCTTCCACGTACCCAAGAGAAAACTCCGCTCCGCCGACCTCGCCCTAGCAGAAACCCTGCACATCCGCAGAACCAGAGCAGGTGGAAGAGCCTTCTCCTACATCACGGCAAAGGCCTGGAATAAGCTCCCGGTCAACATCAGACGCGCCCTCACACTGCACACCTTCAGGAAGAGCCTCAAGATCTGGCTCTTTGGCTGACTCGGAGCCCCACCCCCTCCCCCCAGTGACCTGAGACCCTCGCGGGTGAGTAGCGCACTTCACAATTCCCCTGATTGATTGACTACTTTCCCCATCTCCCTGAGGGTCCTCACCTTCAGTAGTGGGGTGGTCCCTTGCATACCCTGCCAGGATCTCTTGGTAGGGTTGGGCCCAGTTCTTATTTGTTTAGCTTTACAGAGAAGCCTTAACTCTCTAACCTCTTGGTTTGAGTAAGGGGTGAGGTCGAGCTCCTCAGCTGTCTCATTATTTAACTAAAGTGGGGTTCTCCTCTTTGCTCTGCACCAAAACACGCAGCCTGCAAAGGCAATGTGTGGGTGCGAAGGGGCAGGCCCTATAAGGGTGGCACAATAGGTTCTTCAACCCTTAGAGGCCTTCCATCGTCACAGTGCCCTTGGTTCCCTTGGTACCTTTCACAAGGGGATTACCTGTGGCCAGAAATGTGCCAATTGTAGGTACAAAGGTACAGGTTTGGGAATGAACACAGGCCCTAGAAACCTGATTGGCAGGGACTCAGGGTACATCAAGTCAAAGTGCATCAAGTGTCAGGCAAAAAGTGGGGGGGTTCTGCAACAGAAACCCACTTTCCTACATTTGGCAGGAGCATTACCGCTCCCGCCAAGCCATAGCAACTGCTTCTCTGCTTTCAGCAAGCAAGAGCATTAAAAATGCTCTCGCTAGCTGAAAGCGGAGCAGAATTGCTTTTGGAAAGAGGGAGCTGCCTGTTCAGCAGCTCTCTCTGTCCAAAAGCAATGCCAGCTCCCGCAGGATGCAAGGAGCTGGCAGGGACTTGCAGGGGCCCTGCCAGCTCCTTGCAGGGACCACTGGGTGCCCTGGTCCCACCCAGAGCACCCAGACACTTCATTGGGGACCGCGGGGGAGCCTAAAGGACCCCGACGTCCCCAACAAAGTGTCTGGGTCCTCTGGGTGGGACCAGGGCACCCAGACTAGAGGCCAGACCCTGGGGGATGGGCCCCCTCCCTTAAAACATTTTTTTTTTAAAAAGGGGCATGCCCCTGGGGATGGTGTCCCTAGGGCTGAAATCGGTGCAGGAGTGAGGCTGTGCAGCCCCTCTAACCATTCCAAAAATGCCTGGCCCCAGGAGATGTGGGGGCTAAACAGCCTCCCTTCCCTAAAAAAGAAAATAAAAAACAGAAATGCCATGCAACTCGCCAGCGGCCCCGCCCCGTTTCTCCACTGCTCTGCAAAATCACCTCCTGGCATGCTGCTGGTTGAGGGATGAAGTCCCCTTGTCTCCAGAAAGTCCTTGGCAGCCAACAAGCCCTCCTATTACCTCCAGTAAGTCCCACACAGCGGAATTGCTGAGAGGTCTCTGGAAGCCATACCCCCTTTCTCCACCACTCTGCAAACATGCCTTCTGGTGCTCTGCTGGTTAAGGGATACATTTCCCTTGGCTGCACAGGGTCCTTAGGGGCCAACAAGCCCTCCTGTTACCTCCAGTAATTCCTATACAGTGGGATTGCTGAGAGGTCTTTGGAGGCCACACCCCCTTTCTCTACCACTCTGCAAACGCACCTCCTGATACACTACTTGTTGGGGGATGACGTCCCCTTGCCTCCTGAGGGTCCTTGGGGGCCAGAAACCCATCCTGTGACCCCCTGTAAGTCCCATAGAGCGGGATTGCTGAGAGGTGGTCGGAGGACATGTCCCCTTTCCACACAACTCTGAAAACGCACCTTCTGGTGCGCTATTAGTTGAGCGATGAGGTCCCCTTGAATGCTGAGGGTCCTTGGGTGACAACAAGCCCTCCTGCTACCTCCAGTAAGTCCCAAACAGCAGTATTGCTGAGAAGACTTCTGGGGCCACGGCCCCCTTTCTCCACAAATCTACAAACGCACCTCATGGCGTACTGCTGGTTTGGGAATTAAGTCCCCTTGGCTCCAGAGGGCCCTTGGGGGTCAACTACCTCTCCTGTTACCTTTGGTAAGTCCCACACTGTGGGATTGTTGAGACCACCACTTAGCAAACGCACCTCCTTGGTCGGGGGATCAAGTCTAAGGGTGGGCGTAGTTCGCGAAGTAATGCTTCGCGAAGCTACGCAAAGTGCAGTTCGCGCTACGCAAGCTTCGCGTAGCACTACGCGAACTGCGTAGCGCACTGTTCGCAATGATTGCACAGTGCCGGATGCTTGTCCGCACTGTGCAATCATTGAAAACGGCAACTTGCACAGTGCGAGCTGTCTTTTACTGCTGCTTGAGTAGATTTTTACTCGAGCGGCAGCTTTCTCAACGCGGACTGGTAGTTTCTCATCGCGAGCGGTCGCGAGCATACGCGACCACTCGCAATGAGAAACCTGACCTCCCCGCGTTGAGAATCTCGCCGGGAGGTTTATTTTCCACGCTCGCGATCGGCAACTTGATGTTGCTGATCGCGAGCGAGGAAAAAGTCTCGCCGGGATGTCATTTTGCTTGCTCGCGGTCGCCAACTTGACGTTGAGGACCGCGAGCAAGCAAAAAATGACCGCGGCACTACGCTACGCTACGCTACGCGTGTTCGCACTGTGCTACGTGCAATTCGCGTTGTGCGAAGTAGCGCAAGCTTCGCAAACTACGCGAGCGTAGCGTAGCACTTCGCCCAGGGTTAATCAAGTCCCCTTGGATGCTGAGCCTCCTTGGGGGCCTGGAACCCCTTCTGTTACCTCCAGTAAGTCACAGACACGGGATTTCTGAGGCTGATTGGAGCCTCCGCCCCCTTTCTCCACCACACTGCAAACACAACTACTAGTTAAAAATGCCATAGAAATTCACTGAAAAAACCAAAGGTTACAGGGACGTTATAGTTAGGAATTAGCATTTAAAAAACATTTGAAATTCACTGAATAAACGAAAGATTGCAGGGACGTTATAATTCAGAAATGGAATTTTAAAAACCTTAGAAATTAATTGAAAAAAACATAGTTTGGCTCAGGTTTCGCTCGTACAAATCCAGTGAAATTCAGCGGTTATAGTTAACTGGGCTAACTATAACTCCTACCCCCGCAATGCACTGCTTATGACCTCACATATTATATCACTCAAGACATGGTCAGTGACATCACTGATGACATCAGTGATGAAATCTCAAATGACATCACTCATGACATCATCCACATAATCACTGATACACCCACTACACCCCCATAGAACCTTTCATACACCCACTCCCACACAACCATTGACAAACCCATTCACATACCCATACCAGTACTTAAAAACCCACTCACTGATTCATAGATCTTCACATACATCCACTCACTCACCCATACAGCCACTCTCACACTGAGTCAGTCACCCATAGAGCTACTCACACACCTAGTCACTCACCCAAACAGTTATTCACACAGCCACTTGCTCACCTATACAGATATACACCCACCCACTCACTTACTCATACAGATACTAACATGTACACTTTCACCTACACAGTCAATGACACAAGCAAACACTCACCCATACAGCCACTCTCACATTCACTCACTCACTGACACAAGCAAACACTCACCCATACAGCCACTCCCACATTCACTCACTCACCCATACAGTCACTCATATACCCCATCACTTACCTATACTGCTTTTCACATACCCAGTTACTCACCCACAAACTACTAACACATCTACTTACTCACCCACACAGATATACACACTCTCACTCACCCATACAGCCCCTCACACAAGCGTTCACTAACTCATACAGTCACTGACTCACATACTCACTCATCCATACAGGCAGTCACACACACCCTCACCCACCCACACAGACACTCAGACAACCATACAGGTACTCAGACAACCAATCACTCAGCCATAGAGCCAGTTACATACCCAATCAAACACCCATACAGCCACTTAGACACCAGCTGACAGACTAATACAGACGGTCACACAACGAGTCGCTCACCCACACATTCACTGACACACATAATCACTCACTTATATGGTCAGTCACACACACACTGAATCATCCATACAGGCAATCATACACCCACTGATATCCTTGGTATATATATTTGACAGTCATAAAAATGTTTAAAACACTCACAGCCACTGGATGATGTCCTCAATGATGTTATCAGTGATGTCATCACTGATGTGACCATGTCAAAAGTGATGTAATATGTGAAGTCATAAGCAGTGCATAGTGGGGGCGCGACATATAGTTAGCTTAACTATAACTTCTGAATTTCACTGGTTTTGTATGAGTGAAACCTGAGCCTAACTATAATGTCCCTGTAAACTTTGTTCTTTTCAATAACAAAAATATATATTTCTATATATAGATAGATCACTATATATATATATATATATATATATATATATATATATATATATATATATATATATATATATATACATATATATATATATATATATATATATATATAGCAGATGCAGTCCAGCCTTTCTTCCGATCGCGTCCACCAGTTGGAGTTGGTGCAGACAGGCGGGCGCTGGACCCGCTGAAATATCATTAAATCCTCACAGTCACGCAAGGAAAAGTCGCACTCTGGATTCTTGATGGAGTTATAAAGTATTTATTGACTTGACGCGTTTCGACACCCGAAGTGAAAGACTTGGTCTTAGTGCAAGCAAGTGCTGCAGCCTATAGCAAGCAGAGAGTGAGCAGAGAGTGAGCGTCGTGCAAGATTAAAATTAAAAAAGCGTGGCGCTAGTGGCTGGGGAGTCAGGGTCGAGTGACCTGGTAGTGAATCGTCTAGCCAGAGTACTCATGCTGCCGGTTTCTAGGCCTGTAAGACCAATAAGGGCTAAAAGGACGAAAGGAAATGCCTCTGGCTAGATGATTCACTACCAGGTCACTCGACCCTGACTCCCCACTTGCTTGCACTAAGACCAAGTCTTTCACTTCGGGTGTTCATGCACTATTATAATATGTTTTTCACTAATTTTAGCGTATCCATTCATGCACGTTAATCAGGTGTCCAAAGTCTGTTTTGCAATTTCTATCATGACTTTGCGTTCGTGCATACCTCTTTTATGTTTGTCGTAACATAGGAAATACTTTATAATGGATTGCCACTTCCGGGTCATTGTATGACTTTTTGACAAAGACCGTGGTGTCGAAACGCGTCAAGTCAATAAATACTTTATAACTCCATCAAGAATCCTGAGTGCGACTTTTCCTTGCGTTACTGTGAGGATTTAATGATATATATATATATATATATATATATATATATATATATATATATATATATATATATAATAGAAAATAATTACGGACTTCCTTCTCCAGCATGCAACACTATGTTGTACTCACCTGTTGCCCAATTGGAGGGCTTAAAAGAGTCACATGCTGCCAAGTGCCTTCTTAAATGAAATACCATCTCATTACTTGTTAATGCCTGTGATCAAGGGGATTGAAGCCCCGAAACACGTAAGGCGAAGAAACTTACTCTGCGTGAATAAATGCTGTTCTGCCGGTGAAAATGAGCTGGTTTTGAGTGCGCTTTCATTCGAGGATGCTTTGGTTTCAAAATGGTTTATGCATATATATATATTTATATTTATATTATCTACTGGCGATCGCCAGTAGGTAGTTATAGTTAGGACCTAGTTTCCATAGGAAAAGCGTTTTTGGATTTGCCCATATCTTTGGTGCCGCTTGACGAATCTTCGTGCAATTTTCAAAACTAATGGGGCGTCTAGGTCAGCTTCTGTCTTGAAAGTTTTGGGGTTATTCGTCAAGTGGGGCTGAGAAAAAAAGGGGGGGTCCCAAAACGCGTTTTCTCCATGTTAATTTTCGTAGGAAACTTCAGCCACGGCTACAGCCCGAACTGCTGAACGCAATTACATCAAATTTGGCAAAAAGGTAGCTCCTGGTTCAGAAAGCACTCTTTTTGTTAAATTGTGTAAATCCATTCAGTAGTTCCTGAGGAATTCATATAAATCAGAAACATTAGTATCTGGTGACCGCGGTGGATCTGCAAACCCTCCCGATCTCGAGCTTGACTCTGATTGGCTGCCAACAGTTCCAACCAGGAACTGTTGGCAAATGAGTCACAAGAAAAAAGTATTAAAATCAAGGAAAGGGGGCAGGGTAGAAAAACCCTGACCCCCTAGGCCTGCTCAGGGGGTCCCACAGGGACCCTGAAGGCCCAAAAAAGCATTAAAAAAAATTAAATCGGTGGGATTCGCGTACGGTCCGCAAATCGTGGCCAAATTTTTTTTTTAAATGAAGCTCAGTCTCCCACGCTTTGTTTAATTAAGCCACCAGGTGGGCCAGGTCCCTGGGGCAATGCCAAATGTGATGCGGGGGCCCACGGGGCCCCTGCAGCCACAGGGATTGCCACCTCCCTGGGGCTATTTTAATGATATGTAGGGGGTACACGGCCCCCCGCAGCCCAGAGAATCGCCACCTCCCCGGGGCTTTCTAAGTAAACACATGGCGTGGCTGCTACCGCGCTGCCATAGCAAACTTCTGCTTCGCCTAATGGAAGTGAGAGCAGGAAAACTTCTCTCGCTTCCATGAAGCGAAGCAGAATTGCTTTTGGGCAATGGGAGTTGCATGTTTGCAGCTCCCTTTGTCCAAAAGCAATGCCGGCTCACGCAGGAGGTGGGCAACCATCAGGGACCGCAAGTGCATTGGGGCTCCCCCTGCGATCCCCAACATTATGGCCATGCACCGGGAGGTGTGGTCCCTGGGGCCAAAAATGGCCTGGGAGGGGGGCCACTCAGCCTCCCTCC
The DNA here is from genome assembly GCA_963921515.1 of Calotriton arnoldi. Classification (NCBI taxonomy): domain Eukaryota; kingdom Metazoa; phylum Chordata; class Amphibia; order Caudata; family Salamandridae; genus Calotriton; species Calotriton arnoldi. The sequence goes on along the minus strand of CAWUFW010006568.1, from coordinate 22,126 downwards.
CTATTTTAATTATTTATTTTATTAAAAAACCTATATGTCTGGGCCACGGGGGGAGATGTCCCAAGGGCCAAAATTGGCCTCAGGAGGGGGACACATGGCCCCCTCCAATTTTGCTTTTTTTTTTTTTTTTTAAAAGGCAGGGAAGGCCCCGGGGGATGAGGTCCCCGGGGCCCCGGGGGATGGGTCTCTGGGGCCGAACTCGGCCTGGGGATGGGGGCCGCCTCCCCTTTAAAAAAAATAAAAACAAAGGCCTAGTCCCTGGGGATGGGGTGCCCAGGGCTGTAATCAGCCTCAGGAAGGGGGCCGCGCGCCCCCTTCTCTTTTCAATAATTAAAAATAAAATGGCTCAGGCCCCAGGGGATAGGGTCCAAGGGGCCCAAAAGGGTCAAGGGAAGGGGGGCCACACAGCCCCCTTCCTAAAACAAAAAAAAGAAACTGGCAAGTCGCCGGAGGCCCCGCCCCCTCCCTGCACCACTCTGCAAACATGCCTCCTGGAGTGCTCTGGATTGGGGGTGAAGTCCCCTTCGCTGGTTAGGGTCCTTAGGGGCCAACTAGCCCACAAGGTACCTCTAGTAAGTCCCACACAGTGGGATTGCTGAGAGGTGGTCCGAGGCCATGCCCCTTTTTACAACACACGGCAAACACGCCTCATGGCGCACTGCTGATGGGGCGATGAGGTCTCCTTGTGTCCTGAGGACATCAGGATGAAAGTGGACTTCATCCACCAAGCAGCAGTGCACCAGGAGGTGTGTTTGCAGAGTGATGGAAAAAGGGGGCGTGGCCTCTGACCACTCTCAGCAATCCAGCTGTGTGGTGCTTACTATAGGTAACAGGAGGGCTAGTTGGGCCCCAAGGATCCTCAGGAGGCAAGGGGACTTCATCCTCCAACCAAGAGCGCGCCAGGAGGTGCGTTTGCAGAGTGGTGGAGAAAGGGGACGTGGCCTGTTTCCACCTCTCAGCAATCTAACTGTGTGGGGTATACTGGAGGTAACAGGTAGGCCCCTAAGGACCCCCAGCAGCGAAGGGGACTTCAATCCCCATCCAAGAGCGCGCCAGGGAGCGTGTTTTCAGAGTGGTGTGCAAAGGGGGCATGGCCTGCTATGAGAACTTAGCAATCCTGCTGTGTGGGACTTACTGGAGGTAATAGGAGGGCTGGTTAGCCCCTAAGGATGTCCTTGGGGGCCAACTACCCCTGCTGTTACCTCCAGTAAGCCCCACTCATTGGGATTGCTAAGAGGTCTTCAAAGGCCACGCCCCCCTTTCTCCACCACTTTGCAAATGAGCCTCCTGGCACGTTACTGATTGGGAGATGAAATCCACTTTACTCCTGAGGGACTTTGGGGGCAAAGAAGCCCTCCTGGTACCTCCTGTAAGTCCTACGCAGCAGAATTCCTGAGCGCTAGTCGGAGGCCCAGCCCCCTTTCTCCACCACTCTGCAAATGTGACTACTAGTAAAAGAAGCATTTGCAATGTAATAGGTCTCACATTTGCGAGAGTTAGAGCTATTAGCGTAAATGTAAAAGTTTTTTACTGATGTTTTATGGAGTGGAATGGATGTACGTTGGGCCTGATTCACAGAACTAACTTACGTCAAAAATGTAAAGTTAGTACTTTTGGTATTCACAGAATACACTTACTCATTTTGGTATTCACAGAATGAACTTACTCATTTCGGTATTCACAGAAGTTAGTAGTCCTAACTTTAGGACTCCTAAATGCCTTCTGTGAATACCGAAAGTCTTAAAGTTAGGATTTTTCTCAGTTTAGGAGTAGTAAAGTTAGGAGTCCTAATTTTATTACTCCTAAACTGAGAAAAATCCTAACTTTAAGACTTTCGGTATTCACAGAAGGCATTTAGGAGTCTTAAAGTTAGGAGTCCTAACTTTACTACTCCTAAACCGAGAAAAATCCTAACTTTAAGACTTTCGGTATTCACAGAAGGCATTTAGGAGTCCTAAAGTTAGGACTACTAACTTCCGTGAATAACGAATGAGTAAGTTCATTCTGTGAATACCAAAATGAGTAAGTGTATTCTGTGAATACCAAAAAGTACTAACTTTACGTTTTTGACGTAAGTTAGTTCTGTGAATCAGGCCCGTTGTGTGTAGTGGAATTATGTGGTATGTTGTGCAGTGAAATTATTTGGATAGAAAGTATATGGTATTTAGTGTATAGGAATTATGTAGAGTAGGATTATGTGTTATGGTGAGTAATTATGTGGTATAGTAGTCTGTGTAACCTCAGGTTTAGTCTTCCTCGTTTCCATAGAAGCTAAACTATAAACTCAATGAGACAAAAAATAGAAGGAACCACTGAGGAGCACTTGTGGACCTAGTCAGAGGTATAAGCAGGGCACTGGAATTATGCGACTGTTCGGCTGCACCGATTTTCGCACAATTATACATTATACATTTTCCGCATTTGCCACATAATCCATCATCTGCTGCATAATCTGCAGATTTGAACAAAAAAACCTTGTTTTTACCTCAAACGGCTGAAACGTTACCAAACATGCAACGACAAGTGTTACAGCGTGGTGGAAGGCCCTTTGCAAACCTGGAATGGTCACCTGTTACTTATTGCTAAATGTGGGTGTTAAATTGGTGTTAAATTGGTCTTTCTGCGCCTCTCTTGCCTCTTTCTGCATTTCCCTTGCTTCTTTCTGCACCTTTCTTCCTTTTTCTGCACTTCTCTTGCCTCTTTCTGCACATCTCTTCCGCTTTCTGTACCTCCCTTCTTTCTGCACCCCTCTTGCTTCTTTCTGCACCTCTCTTGCTTCTTTCTTCTGCACCTCTCTTGCCTCTATCTGCACCTCTGTTGCTTCTTTCAACACTTCTCTTGCCTCTTTCTGCACCGTCTTTCCTCTTTCTGCAACTCTCTTGCCTCTTTCTTCACCTCTCTTGCCTCTTTCTGCACCTCGCTTGCTTCTTTCTGCACTTCCCTTGCTTCTTTCTGCACCTCTCTTGCTTTTTACTGCACCGCTTTTGCCTCTTTCTGCACCTCTGTTACTCCTTTCTGCACTTCTCTTGCTTCTGTCTGCCTCTCTCCTGCTTCTTTCTGCACCCCTCTTCCCTCTTTCTGCACCCCTCTTCCCTCTTTCTGCACTTCTCTTGCCTCTTTCTGCACATCTGCTGCTTCTTTCTGCACTTCTCTTGCTTCTTTCTGCACATCTATTGCTTCTTTCTGCACCTCACTCTCTTCTTTCTGCACCTCTCTTGCCTCTTTATGCACCCCTCTTGCCTCTTTCTGTACCTCTCTTGCCTCTTTCTGTACCTCTCTTGCCTCTTTATGGACCTCACTTACCGCTTTCTGCAGTTCTCTTGCCTGTTTCTGCAACTCTCTTGCCTCTTTCTGCAGTTTACTTGCCTCCTTCTGCACCTCTGTTGCTTCTTTATACACTCCCCTTGCCTCTTTCTGCACCCCTCTTGCCTATTTCTGCACCTCACTTGCCTCTTTCTGCACCTCTCTTGCCTGTTTCTGCACCTTTCTTGCCTCTTTCTGTACCTCACTTGCCTCTGTATGTACTTCTCTTGCTTTTTTCTGCACCTCTCATGTTTCTTTCTGCAATTTTCTTCTCTTTCATCACTTCTCTTGCTTCTTTCTACACCTCTCTTGCCTCTTTCTGCACCCTTCTTGCCTCTTTCTGCACCCTTCGTCCCTCGTTGTGCACCCCTCTTGCCTCTTTCTGCACCTCTGTTTGTTCTTTCTGCACTGATCTTGCTTCTTTCTGCACCTCTCTTGCAAATTTCTGCACCTCTCTTGCCTCTTTCTGCACCACTCTTCCCTCTTTCTGCACGTCTCTTGCATCTTTCTGCACCACTCTTGAGTTTTTCTGCACCTCTGTTGCTTCTTTTTGCACACCTCTTGCCTCATTCTGTACACTTCTTCCCTCTTTGTGCCCATCTCTTGCCTCTTTCTGCACCTCTGTTGACTGTTTCTGCACCGCTCTTGCCTCTTTCTGCACTTCTCTTGCCTCTTTCTGCACTTCTCTTGCTTTTTTCTGCACCTCTCATGTTTCTTTCTGCAGCTTTCTTCTCTTTCATCACTTCTCTTGCTTCTTTCTACACCTCTGTTGCTTCTTTCAGCACTTCTCTTGCCTCTCTCTGCACTTCTCTTGCCTTTTTCTGCACCTCTCTTGCCTCTTTCTGCACCTCTGTTGCCTCTTTCTGCACCTCACTTGCTTCTTAGTGCACCCCTCTTGCCTCTTTCTGCACCCTTCTTCCCTCTTTGTGCACCTGTCTTGCCTGTTTCTGCACCTCTCATGCCTCTTTCTGCACTTTTCTTGTCTCTTTCTGCACCTCTTTTGCATTTTTCTGCACTTCTCTAGCCTCTTTCTGCGCCCTTCTTGGCCCTTTCTGCACCTCTGTTGGTTCTTTCTGCATTTCTCTTGCTTCTTTATACACCTCTCTTGCCTCTTTATGCACCCCTCTTGCCTCTTGCTGCACCCTTCTTCCCTCGTTGTGCACCTCTCTTGCCTCTTTCTGCACCCCTCTTGCCTCTTTCTACAGTTCTCTTGCCTCTTTCTGTACCTCTTTTGCGTCTTTCAGCACTTCTCTTGCCTCTTTCTGCACCCCTTGCCTCTTTCTGCACCCCTGTTGGTTCTTTCTGCACTGCTCTTGCTTCTTTCTGCACCTCTCTTGCAAATCTCTGCACTCCTTTTGACTCTTTCTGCACCACTCTTCCCTCTTTCTGCACCTCTCTTGCCTCTGTCTGCACCCCTGTTCCCTTTTTCTGCACCTCTAGTGCCTCTTTCTGCACTTCTCTTTCATCTTTCTGCACCCCTCTTGTCTTTATCTGCACCTCTGTTGCTTCTTTTTGCACCCCTCTCGCCTCTTTCTGTACCCTTCTTCCCTCTTTGTCCACATCTCTTGCCTCTTTCTGCACCTCTGTTGCCTGTTTCTACACCTCTCTTGCCTCTTTCTGCAGTTCACTTGCCTCTTTTTGCATTTCTGTTGCTTCTTTCTGCACTTCTCATGCCTCTTTATGCACCACTCTTGCCTCTTTCTGCACCTCTGTTGCTTCTTTCTGCACTTCTCTTGCTTCTTTATGCACATCTATTGCTTCTTTCTGCACCCCACTCTCTTCTTTCTGCACTTCTCATGCCTCTTTATGCACCACTCTTGCCTCTTTCTGTACCTCTCTTGCCTCTTTCTGCACCTCTCTTGCCTCTTTCTGCACCTCACGTACCTCTTTCTGCACTTCTCTTGCCTCTTTCTGTACCTCTGTTGCTTATTTCTGCACTTCTCTTGCTTTTTTCTGCACCTCTCTTGCTTCTTTCTGTACCTCTCTTGCCTCTTTCTGCACCCCTCCTCCCTCTTTCTGTACCTCTCTTGCCGGTTTCTGCAACTATCTTGCCTCTTTCTGCAGTTCTCTTGCCTCCTTCTGCACCTCTGTTGCTTCTTTGTACACTCCTCTTGCCTCTTTCTGCACCCCTCTTGCCTATTTCTGCATGTCACTTGCCTCTTTCTGCACCTCTCTTGCCTCTTTCTGCACCTTTCTTGCCTCTTTCTGTACCTTTCTTGCTTCTTTTCACACCTCTGTTGCTTCTTTCAGCGCTTCTCTTGCCTCTCTACACTTCTCTTGCCTGTTTCTGCACCTCTCTTGCCTATTTCTGCACCTCTGTTGCCTCTTTCTGCACCTCACTTGCTTCTTTCTGCACCCCTCTTGCCTCTTTCTGCACCTTCTTCCCTCTTTCTGCACCTGTCTTGCCTGTTTCTGCACCTCTCATGCCTCTTTCTGCACTTCTCTTGCCTCTTTCTGTACTTCTGTTGCTTCTTTCTGCACTTCTCATGCCTCTTTCTGCACCACTCTTGCCTCTTTCTGCACCTCTGTTGCTTCTTTCTGCACTTCTCTTGCTTCTTTCTGCACATCTCTTGCCTCTTTCTGCACCCCTCTTGACACTTTCTGCCCAGCTGTTGGTTCTTTCTGCACTTCTCTTGCTTCTGTCTACACCTCTCTTGCCTCTTTATGCACCCCTCTTGCCTCTTTCTGCACCCTTCGTCCCTCGTTGTGCACCCCTCTTGCCTCTTTCTGCACCTCTGTTGGTTATTTCTGCACTGATCTTGCTTCTTTCTGCACCTCTCTTGCAAATTTCTGCACCTCTCTTGCCTCTTTCTGCACCACTCTTCCCTCTTTCTGCACGTCTCTTGCATCTTTCTGCACCCCTCTTGACTTTTTCTGCACCTCTGTTGCTTCTTTTTGCACACCTCTTGCTATTTCTGTACACTTCTTCCCTCTTTGTGCCCATCTCTTGCTTCTTTCTGCACCTCTGTTGACTGTTTCTGCACTGCTCTTGCCTCTTTCTGCACTTCTCTTGCCTCTTTCTGCACTTCTCTTGCCTCTTTTTGCATTTCTGGTGCTTCTTTCTGCACTTCTCATGCCTCTTTCTGCACCCATCTTGCCTCTTTCTGCACCTCTGTTGCTTCTTTCTGCACTTCTCTTGCTTCTTTCTGCACTTCTCTTGCTTCTTTCTGCACATCTATTGCTTCTTTCTGCCACTCACTCTCTTCTTTCTGCACCTCTCTTGCCTCTTTATGCACCCTGCTTGCCTCTTTCTGTACCTCTCTTGCCTCTTTATGCACCTCACTTACCTCTTTCTGCAGTTCTCTTGCCTCTTTCTGTACCTCTGTGGCTTATTTCTGCACTTCTCTTATCTATCTCTGCACCCCTCTTGCCTCTTTCTGCACCTCTGTTGGCTCTTTCTGCACTTCTCTTGCTTTTTCTGCACCTCTCTTGATTCTTTCTGCACCTCTCTTGCCTCTTTCTGAACCCCTCCTCCCTCTTTCTGTACCTCTCTTGCCTGTTTCTGCTACTCTCTTGCCTCTTTCTGCAGTTCTCTTGCCTCCTTCTGCACCTCTGTTGCTTCTTCGTACACTTCTCTTGCCTCTATCTGCACCCGTCTTGCATATTTCTGCACCTCACTTGCCTCTTTTTGCACCTCTCTTTCCTCTTTCTGCACCTTTCTTGCCTCTTTCTGTACCTCACTTGCCTCATTCTGTACTTCTCTTGCTTTTTCTGCACCTCTCATGTTTCTTTCTGCAACTCTCTTGTCTCTTTTGTCACTTCACTTGCTTCTTTCTCAACCTCTGTTGCTTCTTTCATCACTTCTCGTGCCTCTCTCTGCACTTCTCTTGCCTGTTTTTGCACCTCTACTGCCTCTTTCTGCACCTCTTTTGCCTCTTTCTGCACCTCACTTGCTTCTTTCTGCACCTCTCTTGCCTCTTTATGAACCCCTCTTCCCTCTTTCTGCACCTGTCCTGCCTGTTTCTGCACCTCTCATGCCTCTTTTTGCACCTCTGTTGCATTTTTCTGCACTTCTCTTGCTTCTTTCTGCACACCTCTTGACCCTTTCTGTACCTCTGTTGGTTCTTTCTGCACTTCTCTTGCTTCTTTCTACACCTCTCTTGCCTCTTTCTGCACCCCTCTTGCCTCTTTCTTCACCCTTCTTCCCTCATTGTGCACCTTTCTTGCCTCTTTCTGCACCTCTCTTGCCTCTTTCTACAGTTATCTTGCCTCTCTCTGTACCTCTTTTGCATCTTTCAGCACTTTCTTGCCTCTTTCTGCACCCCCTTGCCTCTTTCTGCACCTCTGCTTGTTCTTTCTGCTCTGCTCTTGCAAATCCCTGCACCCCTCTTGCATCTTTCTGCACCACTCTTCCCTCTTTCTGCACCTCTCTTGCCTCTGTCCGCACCCCTGTCCCCTTTTTCTGCAACTCTCCTGCCTGTTTCTGCACCTCTCTTGCCTCTTTCTGCACTTCTCTTGCATCTTTCAGCACCCCTCTTGACTTTTTCTGCTCCTCTCTTGCTTCTTTCTGTACCTCTCTTGCCTCTTTCTGCTCCCCTCCTCCCTCTTTCTGTACCTCTCTTGCCGGTTTCTGCAACTATCTTGCCTCTTTCTGCAGTTCTCTTGCCTCCTTCTGCACCTCTGTTGCTTCTTTGTACACTCCTCTTGCCTCTTTCTGCACCCCTCTTGCCTATTTCTGCATGTCACTTGCCTCTTTCTGCACCTCTCTTGCCTCTTTCTGCACCTTTCTTGCCTCTTTCTGTACCTTTCTTGCTTCTTTTCACACCTCTGTTGCTTCTTTCAGCACTTCTCTTGCCTCTCTGTACTTCTCTTGCCTGTTTCTGCACCTCTCTTGCCTATTTCTGCACCTCTGTTGCCTCTTTCTGCACCTCACTTGCTTCTTTCTGCACCCCTCTTGCCTCTTTCTGCACCTTCTTCCCTCTTTCTGCACCTGTCTTGCCTGTTTCTGCACCTCTCATGCCTCTTTCTGCACTTCTCTTGCCTCTTTCTGTAATTCTGTTGCTTCTTTCAGCACTTCTCATGCCTCTTTCTGCACCACTCTTGCCTCTTTCTGCACCTCTGTTGCTTCTTTCTGCACTTCTCTTGCTTCTTTCTGCACATCTCTTGCCTCTTTCTGCACCCCTCTTGACACTTTCTGCCCAGCTGTTGGTTCTTTCTGCACTTCTCTTGCTTCTGTCTACACCTCTCTTGCCTCTTTCTGCACCCCTCTTGCCTCTTTCTGCACCCTTCGTCCCTCGTTGTGCACCCCTCTTACCTCTTTCTGCACCTCTGTTGGTTCTTTCTGCACTGATCTTGCTTCTTTCTGCACCTCTCTTGCAAATTTCTGCACCTCTCTTGCCTCTTTCTGCACCACTCTTCCCTCTTTCTGCACGTCTCTTGCATCTTTCTGCACCCCTCTTGACTTTTTCTGCACCTCTGTTGCTTCTTTTTGCACACCTCTTGCCTCTTTCTGTACACTTCTTCCCTCTTTGTGCCCATCTCTTGCTTCTTTCTGCACCTGTGTTGACTGTTTCTGCACTGCTCTTGCCTCTTTCTGCACTTCTCTTGCCTCTTTCTGCACTTCTCTTGCCTCTTTTTGCATTTCTGGTGCTTCTTTCTGCACTTCTCATGCCTCTTTCTGCACCCATCTTGCCTCTTTCTGCACCTCTGTTGCTTCTTTCTGCACTTCTCTTGCTTCTTTCTGCACTTCTCTTGCTTCTTTCTGCACATCTATTGCTTCTTTCTGCCACTCACTCTCTTCTTTCTGCACCTCTCTTGCCTCTTTATGCACCCTGCTTGCCTCTTTCTGTACCTCTCTTGCCTCTTTATGCACCTCACTTACCTCTTTCTGCAGTTCTCTTGCCTCTTTCTGTACCTCTGTGGCTTATTTCTGCACTTCTCTTATCTATCTCTGCACCCCTCTTGCCTCTTTCTGCACCTCTGTTGGCTCTTTCTGCACTTCTCTTGCTTTTTCTGCACCTCTCTTGATTCTTTCTGCACATCTCTTGCCTCTTTCTGAACCCCTCCTCCCTCTTTCTGTACCTCTCTTGCCTGTTTCTGCTACTCTCTTGCCTCTTTCTGCAGTTCTCTTGCCTCCTTCTGCACCTCTGTTGCTTCTTCGTACACTTCTCTTGCCTCTATCTGCACACGTCTTGCATATTTCTGCACCTCACTTGCCTCTTTTTGCACCTCTCTTTCCTCTTTCTGCACCTTTCTTGCCTCTTTCTGTACCTCACTTGCCTCATTCTGTACTTCTCTTGCTTTTTCTGCACCTCTCATGTTTCTTTCTGCAACTCTCTTGTCTCTTTTGTCACTTCACTTGCTTCTTTCTCAACCTCTGTTGCTTCTTTCATCACTTCTCGTGCCTCTCTCTGCACTTCTCTTGCCTGTTTTTGCACCTCTACTGCCTCTTTCTGCACCTCTTTTGCCTCTTTCTGCACCTCACTTGCTTCTTTCTGCACCTCTCTTGCCTCTTTATGAACCCCTCTTCCCTCTTTCTGCACCTGTCCTGCCTGTTTCTGCACCTCTCATGCCTCTTTTTATACCTCTGTTGCATTTTTCTGCACTTCTCTTGCTTCTTTCTGCAAACCTCTTGACCCTTTCTGTACCTCTGTTGGTTCTTTCTGCACTTCTCTTGCTTCTTTCTACACCTCTCTTGCCTCTTTCTGCACCCCTCTTGCCTCTTTCTGCACCCTTCTTCCCTCATTGTGCACCTTTCTTGCCTCTTTCTGCACCTCTCTTGCCTCTTTCTACAGTTCTCTTGCCTCTCTCTGTACCTCTTTTGCATCTTTCAGCACTTTCTTGCCTCTTTCTGCACCCCCTTGCCTCTTTCTGCACCTCTGCTGGTTCTTTCTGCACTGCTCTTGCAAATCCCTGCACCCCTCTTGCATCTTTCTGCACCACTCTTCCCTCTTTCTGCACCTCTCTTGCCTCTGTCCGCACCCCTGTCCCCTTTTTCTGCAACTCTCCTGCCTGTTTCTGCACCTCTCTTGCCTCTTTCTGCACTTCTCTTGCATCTTTCAGCACCCCTCTTGACTTTTTCTGCTCCTCTCTTGCTTCTTTCTGTACCTCTCTTGCCTCTTTCTGCACCCCTCCTCCCTCTTTCTGTACCTCTCTTGCCAGTTTCTGCAACTATCTTGCCTCTTTCTGCAGTTCTCTTGCCTCCTTCTGCACCTCTGTTGCTTCTTTGTACACTCCTCTTGCCTCTTTCTGCACCCCTCTTGCCTATTTCTGCATGTCACTTGCCTCTTTCTGCACCTCTCTTGCCTCTTTCTGCACCTTTCTTGCCTCTTTCTGTACCTTTCTTGCTTCTTTTCACACCTCTGTTGCTTCTTTCAGCACTTCTCTTGCCTCTCTGCACTTCTCTTGCCTGTTTCTGCACCTCTCTTGCCTATTTCTGCACCTCTGTTGCCTCTTTCTGCACCTCACTTGCTTCTTTCTGCACCCCTCTTGCCTCTTTCTGCACCTTCTTCCCTCTTTCTGCACCTGTCTTGCCTGTTTCTGCACCTCTCATGCCTCTTTCTGCACTTCTCTTGCCTCTTTCTGTACTTCTGTTGCTTCTTTCTGCACTTCTCATGCCTCTTTCTGCACCACTCTTGCCTCTTTCTGCACCTCTGTTGCTTCTTTCTACACTTCTCTTGCTTCTTTCTGCACATCTCTTGCCTCTTTCTGCACCCCTCTTGACACTTTCTGCCCAGCTGTTGGTTCTTTCTGCACTTCTCTTGCTTCTGCCTACACCTCTCTTGCCTCTTTCTGCACCCCTCTTGCCTCTTTCTGCACCCTTCGTCCCTCGTTGTGCACCCCTCTTGCCTCTTTCTGCACCTCTGTTGGTTCTTTCTGCACTGATCTTGCTTCTTTCTGCACCTCTCTTGCAAATTTCTGCACCTCTCTTACCTCTTTCTGCACCACTCTTCCCTCTTTCTGCACGTCTCTTGCATCTTTCTGCACCCTTCTTGACTTTTTCTGCCCCTCTGTTGCTTCTTTTTGCACACCTCTTGCCTCTTTCTGTACACTTCTTCCCTCTTTGTGCCCATCTCTTGCTTCTTTCTGCACCTCTGTTGACTGTTTCTGCACTGCTCTTGCCTCTTTCTGCACTTCTCTTGCCTCTTTTTGCATTTCTGGTGCTTCTTTCTGCACTTCTCATGCCTCTTTCTGCACCCATCTTGCCTCTTTCTGCACCTCTGTTGCTTCTTTCTGCACTTCTCTTGCTTCTTTCTGCACTTCTCTTGCTTCTTTCTGCACATCTATTGCTTCTTTCTGCCCCTCACTCTCTTCTTTCTGCACCTCTCTTGCCTCTTTATGCACCCTGCTTGCCTCTTTCTGTACCTCTCTTGCCTCTTTATGCACCTCACTTACCTCTTTCTGCAGTTCTCTTGCCTCTTTCTGTACCTCTGTGGCTTATTTCTGCACTTCTCTTATCTATCTCTGCACCCCTCTTGCCTCTTTCTGCACCTCTGTTGGCTCTTTCTGCACTTCTCTTGCTTTTTCTGCACCTCTCTTGATTCTTTCTGCACCTCTCTTGCCTCTTTCTGCACCCCTCCTCCCTCTTTCTGTACCTCTCTTGCCTGTTTCTGCTACTCTCTTGCCTCTTTCTGCAGTTCTCTTGCCTCCTTCTGCACCTCTGTTGCTTCTTCGTACACTTCTCTTGCCTCTATCTGCACCCGTCTTGCATATTTCTGCACCTCACTTGCCTCTTTTTGCACCTCTCTTTCCTCTTTCTGCACCTTTCTTGCCTCTTTCTGTACCTCACTTGCCTCATTCTGTACTTCTCTTGCTTTTTCTGCACCTCTCATGTTTCTTTCTGCAACTCTCTTGTCTCTTTTGTCACTTCTCTTGCTTCTTTCTCAACCTCTGTTGCTTCTTTCATCACTTCTCGTGCCTCTCTCTGCACTTCTCTTGCCTGTTTTTGCACCTCTACTGCCTCTTTCTGCACCTCTGTTGCCTCTTTCCGCACCTCACTTGCTTCTTTCTGCACCTCTCTTGCCTCTTTATGAACCCCTCTTCCCTCTTTCTGCACCTGTCCTGCCTGTTTCTGCACCTCTCATGTCTCTTTCTGCACTTCTGTTGCATTTTTCTGCACTTCTCTTGCCTCTTTCTGCACACCTCTTGACCCTTTCTGTACCTCTGTTGGTTCTTTCTGCACTTCTCTTGCTTCTTTCTACACCTCTCTTGCCTCTTTCTGCACCCCTCTTGCCTCTTTCTGCACCCTTCTTCCCTCATTGTGCACCTCTCTTGCCTCTTTCTGCACCTCTCTTGCCTCTTTCTACAGTTCTCTTGCCTCTCTCTGTACCTCTTTTGCATCTTTCAGCACTTCTCTTGCCTCTTTCAGCACCCCCTTGCCTCTTTCTGCACCTCTGTTGGTTCTTTCTGCACTGCTCTTGTCAAATCCCTGTACACTTCTTCCTCTTTGTCCATCTCTTGCCTGCATCTGCACCTCTGTTGCCTCTTTCTGCACCTCTCTTGCTTCTTTCTGCACATCTCTTGCCTCTTTCTGCACCCCTCTTGACACTTTCTGCCCAGCTGTTGGTTCTTTCTGCACTTCTCTTTCTTCTGTCTACACCTCTCTTGCCTCTTTCTGCACCCCTCTTGCCTCTTTCTGCACCCTTCGTCCCTCGTTGTGCACCTCTCTTACCTCTTTCTGCACCTCTGTTGGTTCTTTCTACAGTTCTCTTGCCTCTTTCTGCACCTCTCTTGCATCTTTCAGCACCTCTCTTGCCTCTTTCTGCACCCTCTTGCCTCTTTCTGCACCTCTGTTAGTTCTTTCTGCACTGCTCTTGCAAATCTCTGCACCACTCTTGCCTCTTTCAGCACCACTCTTCCCTCTTTCTGCACCTCTCTTGCCCATGTCTGCATCCCTGTTCCCTTTTTCTGCAACTCTCCTGCCTGTTTCGGTACCTCTCTTGCCTCTTTCTGCACTTCTCTTGCATCTTTCTGTATCCTTCTTCCCTCTTTGTTCACACTACTCCTCTCTCTGCACCTCTGTTGCCTCTTTCTGCACTTCTCTTGCCTCTTTCTGCACTTCTCTTTCCTCTTTTTGCATTTCTGTTGCTTCTTTCTGCACTTCTCATGCCTCTTTCTGCACTTCTCTTGCCTCTTTCTGCACCTCTGTTGCTTCTTTCTGCACTTCTCTTGCTTCTTTCTGTACATCCATTGCTTCTTTCTGCACCTCACTCTCTTCTTTCTGCACCTCTCTTGCCTCTTTATGCACCCCTCTTGCCTCTTTCTTTACCTCTCTTGCCTCTTTCTGTACCTCTCTTGCCTCTTTATGCACCTCACTTACCTCTTTCTGCAGTTCTCTTGCCTCTTTCTGTACCTCTGTGGCTTATTTCTGCACTTATCTTGCTTTTTTCTGCACCTCTCTTGCTTCTTTCTGTACCTCTCTTGCCTCTTTCTGCATCCCTGTTCCCTCTTTCTATACCTCTCTTGCCTGTTTCTACAACTCTCTTGCCTCTTTCTGCAGTTCTCTTGCCTCCTTCTGCTCCTCTGTTGCTTCTTTGTACACTCCTCTTGCCTCTTTCTGCACCCCTCTTGCTTATTTCTGCACCTTACTTGCCTCTTTCTGCACATCTCTTGCCTCTTTCTGTACCTTTCTTGCCTCTTTTCTTGCCTCACTTGCCTCTTTCTGTACTTTTCTTCCTTCTTTTTACACCTCTGTTGCTTCTTTCAGCACTTCTCTTGCCTCTCTCTGCACTTCTCTTGCCTGTTTCTGCACCTCTCTTGCCTCTTTCTGCACCTCTGCTGCCTCTTTCTGTACCTCACTTGCTTCTTTCTGCACCCCTCTTGCCTCTTTCTGCACCCTTCTTCCCTCTTTCTGCACCTGTCTTGCCTGTTTCTGCACCTCTCATGCCTCTTTCTGCACTTTTCTTGCCTCTTTCTGCACCTCTGTTGCTTTTTTCTGCACTTCTCTTGCCTCTTTCTGCACCCCTCTTGACCCTTTCTGCACCGCTGTTGGTTCTTTCTGCACTTCTCTTGCTTTTGTCTATACCTCTCTTGCCTCTTTCTGCACCCCTCTTGCCTCTTTCTGCACCCTTCGTCCCTCATTCTGCACCTCTCTTGCCTCTTTCTACAGTTCTCTTGCCTCTTTCTGTACCTCTTTTGCATCTTTCAGGACTTCTCTTGCCTCTTTCTTCACCCCTCTTGCCTCTATCTCCACCTCTGTTGGTTCTTTCTGCACTGATCTTGCTTCTTTCTGCACCTCTCTTGCAAATTTCTGCACCCCTCTTGCCTCTGTCTGTACCACTCTTCCCTCTTTCTGCACCTCTCCTGCCTGTACCTCACTTGCCTATTTCTGCACCCCTCTTGACTTTTTCTGCACCTCTGTTGCTTGTTTTTGCACCCCTCTTGCCTTTTTCTGTACACTTTTTCCCTCTTTGTGCACATCTCTTGCCTCTTTCTGCACCTCCGTTGCCTGTTTCTGCACCTCTCTTGCCTCTTTCTGCACTTCTCTTGCCTCTTTTTGCATTTCTGGTGCTTCTTTCTGCACTTCACATGCCTCTTTCTGCACCCCTCTTTCCTCTTTCTGCACCTCTGTTGCTTCTTTCTGCACTTCTCTTGCTTCTTTCTGCACGTCTATTGCGTCTTTCTGCACCTCACTCTCTTCTTTCTGCACCTCTCTTGCCTCTTTATGCTCCCCTCTTGCCTCTTTTTGTACCTCTCTTGCCTCTTTCTGCACCTCTCTTGCCTCTTTATGCACCTCACTTACTTCTTTCTGCAGTTCTCTTGCCTCTTTCTGTACCTCTGTGGCTTATTTCTGCACTTCTCCTGCTTTTTCTACACCTCTCTTGCTTCTTTCCGCACCTCTCTTGCCTCTTTCTGCACCCCTCCTCTCTCTTTCTGTACCTCTCTTTCCTGTATCCGCAGCTCGCTTGCCTCTTTCTGCAGTTCTCTTGCCTCCTTCTGCACCTCTGTTGCTTCTTAGTACACCTCTTTTCTCTTTCTGCACCTATCTTGCCTCTGTCTGCACCCCTGTTCCCTCTTTCTGCACCTCTCCTGCCTGTATCTGCACCTCTCTTTTTAGGGATCACAGTGTAGTTAGTAAACAAGTCCTTATTGTTATAAGTTCTTGTCAGATGAAGCTTGTATTTTCAAGTTCTAGGATAGTACAGAATTAAGCTTGCAGGTTATTATTTCCATTTACAGTCTATCCAGTTGTGTTTAATGTTGGTCAGCAGACAGATGTACAAGCTACAATATTTCGAAGCAAGGCTGTCCTGTAGCCTGTTGTAACAGGTGTGCCTTCTAATATTTTTTTACACATGTACTTTTTTGTGTAGGCTGCTAGCTTCTCTATTGCCTTCCCTTGCTGTAAGTACAGTCATGTATACATGTAGAATTGAATCCTGAGCACTCTGACATTCCTCTGCATGGCACATGCTGGAGCCGGTGGTCTCCCTCTGGCTACCTTTTAAAAGCTGTTTGCCTCTGGCTATCTTTAAAAACCTAGCTTTCAACATCTAACAAGGTTTAGGTAAGTCACCATGCATTGTACTTGTTAACTAAAATACAATTCTTTATGCAAGATTTTCTGCTCCGGGTATAGATTTGAGCGTACTGAAACTCTGCTTATATTTTGAACATTAACATATAAAGTGGGTTACAGCACCCTATACCTGGTGGGGAGAAGTGAATTGCACTGTTACTCTGTCCTGTCAAAGAAGGCTTACAGTACTCCTGCCCTACTAAACTAGTTGTGTGTAAGGGAAACATGTAGTGCTGCTACTTTTTCATGCACTGATTCTGTGTGGTGGCGCTGCTTCTCATTTGGTACCTGTTAGCGGAGCTTAAACCTTTTCACTGTATTAAAGCTGGAAACATTGGGGCCCAGATTTACCAGTTTCTCATGCAGCGCAGTGCAGCAGCCACAAATGCTGTGCTGCGTGAGAAGGAGAGCAGGAGAGTGCCATATTTACAGAAATATGGCACTCTCCTCCCATCTCCCTAATGCCCACACAGAAATGTGCAACCTTGCACCACGGACACCATTGCAACATAGTGCCAGGGTGTCTGCCTGAGTCTAGCATAGGTTGTGTACTGGAAGGGTACCCATCCAGTGCAAAATACTATGCTTAGACTAACTTTAAACATGTTCCTACTTTGTATGTGTGCTGTACAGTGCAGCACACATGCAAAGTCGGAAAATAAAGGAGTAAAAAAGCATTTCTCCTTCATAGCACATATCTGAACTGGGCGCTATTTTCTGACATAAGCCTTGTCTACTTTTTCAATTAAATAGGGTTTGTCATCAGAAACCTTGGGTGATTTCATGAGAACGCCATTGTACCCGAAAATCTCCTCCCCTGATGACTTCAATATCCTCAACGTTATTCTTCAAATTACTCAGAACTGGCCTGCTCTCAACCATCTCAAACTTAATACCATCAAAACGGAATTCCTTCTCATTACCCCACCCAAACACAATCTCAATATCGACCTTTGGATGAAACATCTAACTGCCCTCAATTGTACACCTCACTTTGTAGACTCTGTGAGATCTCTGGGAATTATACTAGACAAACATCTGCATATGCAGAAGCACATCAGTAACGCCACCAAAGGAGCAAACTACCAGATGAGCATTCTAAGGAAATTAAAACCCTTCCTCCCCCCCTTGATGACCTTAAATCTGTGTTCCAAGCCCTAGTTATCCCCAGGCTCGAGTATGGAAGTGCTATGCTCAGTGGCCTTCCCAGATACAAGCTGGCCCCTTTACGGGCCTTTCTTAATGCTGCGGCCCGTCTCGTCACCGGAACAATAAGAAACAATCACATCCCCCTGACCTGAAATCCCTAAACTGGCTCCCTTATGAAGCATGAATTCATCTAAAAACCGCTTGCATATCCCATAAAGCCTTACATTTCAACACTCCCAGATATCTAGCACAAAAGCTGGAATTCTCTGGCGGATGTAGATCATTGCGAAGTACCAGCTCCATGCTGCTGAAACCACAGATTTTCTGCAAAAAGTAAACGTGCAACAGAGCCTTTTCAGGCATCACACTGAAAGTTTGGAATTCTCTTCCGAAAGAAATCCGTCTGATTCCCTCTACTGCCGCCTTCAAACTAGAAGTGAATGGTTGGCCTAAAACTTGAAACCATACCATATATCGATCAACCTTACCTGTTATACTCTCATTCTGTTGATCATGACTACCTCCTTCTGATCTCATAGGGAAGTTGCGTCCCTCAATTTGTTATTCTTCTATGATTATATCTATGTCATAGTCGCACTTTACTACTCTGTCTTTTACTGGCTATTCACTCTCCTACCCTGTAAAGCGCTCTGATGCCCTCACGGGTCATGTTTGTGCTATATAAAACTTTATGAATAAAATAAATAAATAAATAAACACCCATGCACCACCCATAGTACGCCCCCTTGGTGCTAAAGTAATTCAAAGCAGCGCTATAAGCTGCTTTTCATCACTTTCTAGCGATTTTCTAGCGTAAAACAGGATTTAAGCTGGAAAGTAAACAGTAACAAAAGATTTAGGGCGTTAAATCTTAATAAATAGACCTCCAAGTGTATTAATGTTTTCTTCTTTAGTGGACTTACATATCCCGGAGGCTTCAGAGAAGAAGGATGTGCAAAACGTAGAATATCAAATGACAATTTCTCACGTGTGACAACAAAAGTGATGACTGAAGAATGGAACCCCATTCTAAACAGTCGGTTTTCTCTTCAATACTGTCTCTCTTAGATGACCTAATAGTTTTTCATGATCTTGTACATGAATAGTACAAACTAAGGGGGTAGTTTAGAGTTTGTCAGATGCAGGACATCCACCATGCAGTAAGTAGACATAATATTGAGTTTTTATTATCGTTGTTCTATAATATCGAGTTTAAAATGTCAAAAGTCAAAAATATCGTTGTGTGTAATATCGATGTTAAGAATATCGATTTAGGGGCCGATTCCGATCTCGGCCGGTAGGGCACCGAATCGGATTCGGCTTAACCGGATCCGATTTGGAGCCCTCTTTCTCGACCGATTCATACGTACGTGCATCCGGCCGAGCGAGTACGATGCGAGCGCACGCGAAATCGCCGAACGACTTGTTCGCGGGTCCGAAGCGCTCCGACCGACTCGCACGGACACGACTCGCACCGCGCGATGGAGACGTTCCCCGGCCGGGCAAGTACGATGCGCGCCGCGAGCAGTCCGACCGACTCGCGCCGTCCGGCTCGAAAGAGCAGTCGGAGCTGCACTTTGGGGGTCCGTGTCGGACCCCCCTGTACGCGTAGCCACGCGAGTCGCACACAGGGGGGACCCATGGGTTCCCCCTACCTGTGCATGTACGCCGCGAGTCGCTTCGAGGCGTACCCGCTGTAGGGGGCACCCTTGTTCGCCTCGCACCCATTGGGTCAATGGGAGCCCGCGTACGCGTTGTACGTCCGGCTCCCATTGACTTCAATGGGAGTCCGACCGAATCGAGTCCGATAGCATACGTACGTATCGTACTCGTTCGGTCGGGCTGCTAGAGTCCGATTCAGTCGGAAATCTCTCCGGGTCTGGCTCGGTCGGAGAGATTTCCTGCCCGAATCGGAATCGGCCCCTTAGTGTGTTGTACAAAATATTGTTAAGAATATCGATTTAGAAAATATTGTTAATAAAAAATATCGATTTTGTAAATGGGAAATTTTTATTATAGTATATCTTTGTAAAAAAAAAAAAAATTTAGGAGCTTATAGGGGATAAGGGTGGGGAGTGTTTTAATTTTTTTTTAATTTATAAAGTTTTAAAGTAATATTAAAGAAATTTAAAAATGTTTTTTAGGAGCAGGATGTTGGGGTTATAGGGGATTAGGCTGGAGAGTGTTTTAAAAAATTATTTTTATAATTTTTTAATTTTTTTAATTAATATTAAAGAAACTTTTAATTGTGTTTTAGGAGCAGGATGTTGCATTTATAGGGGATAAGGGTGGGGAGTGCTTTAAAAAATAAAATTTTAAAAATTAAACAAATTTATTAAATTATATTAAAAAAATATAATTTTTTTATTTAGGAGCGGGAACCTATAAATTAAATAGGTTTAGTGTCCAGCACCTTCCCTGAGTTAATATAGTTTGGAGTGGGAATAGTAAAATAAATAGGTTTAGTGTCCAGCACCTTCACTGAGTTAATACAGTTTGGAGTGGGAATAGTAAATTATATATGTGTAGTGTCCAGCAGTTTATCTGAGTTAATATAGTTTGGAGTGGGAATAGTAAATTAAATAGGTTTAGTGTCCAGCACCTTCCCTGAGTTAATATAGTTTGGAGTGTGAATAGTAAATTATATATGTTTAGTGTCCAGCACCTTCCCTGACTTTTTCTAGTTTGGACTGGGAATAGTAAATTATATATGTTTGGTGTCCAGCACCTTCCCTGAGTTAATACAGTTTGGAGTGGGAATAGTAAATTATGTATGTTTAGTGTCCAGCACCTTCCCTGAGTTAATATAGTTTGGAGTGTGAATAGTAAATTATATATATTTAGTGTCCAGCACCTTCCCTGAGTTAATATAGTTTGGAGTGGGAATAGTAAATTATATATGTATCGTGTCCAGCAGTTTCCCTGGGTTAATATAGTGTAGAGTGGGAATAGTAAAAAATGTGTTCTTTTTTATTTTGGATTAAGGTTAATGATTAAAATGTATGTTTAAGTGGTAATAGTATTTTATATATGTGTATTAAAAAATAAATTTATGTCTGACAATTAATTTAAGATAAACATTGTATTGTAAATACAGAAAAAAATTAATATGGGAATTAAGGGGCTGATTACGATGGCGGGTGGAAAAGCATTCCGACCGCCGTGCTAGCGGGAAATTTCCGCCCGCAGGTACCGCTACATAACCGCCGGCCAGATTAGGATGCACCGCCAGAGACTCCCTACCGCGGCGGTCGGATTCCAGGATTCAGCAGTGGAAAGGCTGAAAATCCGTCCTTGGCAGTCGGATATGCTGCGGAAAGGCCAAAAACCACTGTATCCCCAGCAGACTGGAACACATGGAGCTATCCGCAGTATTGCCACAGCCATCCTTGAATGGCCGGATTCTCCGCAGCAGTGTGGTGGGCTGTTTGAGGCATCCTGATTTGACCGGCGTTCGTGACTGCATTCCGCACGGCGGTACCTCTCTTTAGGCTCCGTCCGCTACCGATGCGGTCGGAGATTTTCGGCAGAAACCGGAACACTGCAGCGGACGGGAAATGGGCTTTCTATGCCCATCATAATACGGCGGATGCAAAGACCGCTGATGGAGTGTGGAAAGGGGCATTTTCTGCCACTGCAAGCATGGCGGATGTTCCTCCGCCCGCCATCGTAATCAGCCCCTAAATACAAAACAATATTTATATTTTATGTATATCTTTATTTTCAATCAAAGACTCAAGCAAAGAAATAATATGCATTTTTTGTATTAACATTGTTTGATATATATATTGTCATGCAGAGAAATAATAATACATTTTTTATTTTTGGATACATTGCATATTTAGTACATATTTAAAAATAAACATATAATATTTAAGTAAAGTCAGCTTGAAACATTTTTACGTTTTTTACAATGGAGAACTTGGTAAATATGTACATTTTTTACAAATAAAAGATGTAGGGGCCAATTCCGATTCGGGCCGGAAATCTCTCCGACCGAGCCGGACTCGGAGAGATTTCCGACCGAATCGGACTCTGGGAGCCCGACCGAACGAGTACGATGCGCACGTAAGCCATCGGACTCGAGTCGGTCGGACTCCCAGTGAAGTCAATGGGAGCCGGTCGTACAACGCGTACGCGGGCTCCCATTGACTCAATGGGTGCGAGGCGGACAAGGGCGCCCCCTACAGCGGGTACGCGGCGGCGACTCGCGACGTACATGCACAGGTAAGGGGGACCCATGGGTCCCCCTGTGTGCAACTCGCGTGGCTACGCATACAGGGGGGTCCGACACGGACCCCCAAAGTACGGCTCCGACTGCTCTTTCGAGCCGGAGTGCGCGGCTCGGTCGGACTGCTCGCAGCGCGTATCGTACTTACCCGGCCGGGGAACGTCTCCATTGCGCGGTGCGAGTCGAGTCCGAGCCGAGTCGGTCGGTGCGGTTCAACCCGGGAACGAGTCGGTCGGAGCGGTCGGGACGCCCGGACGAGTCGGTCGGCGAGTCGCATCGTACTCGCTCGCCCGGACGCGCGTACGAATCGGTCGGGAAATAGGGCTCCGAATCGGATCCGGTTAAGCCGAATCCAATTCGGAGCCCTACCGGCCGAGATCGGAATCGGCCCCGTAGTTGTCCACTGGTTTTTATACATTTTTTTAATACATATTTTTTGGGTAACAGTTATAGAATATTTTTTTACATTGTAAATATGCATTACATAATTACATATAGTGTTCTTTTTAATAGCATATATTTTTTCACTATTTTTTCATTGTGTAATATTTTTATATTTTTTGCATATTTTCTAATAAATAATATTATATTTTGTATAATATTATTTAAAAATTGTAAATACAAATAAAATTATCAAGGTAAGAAAGCATTTTGAAAAAGAAAAATATTTTTAACATTAATACATGTTTTCACATTTTTAGCAAGCAGTACAAATTTTTTTAACACACTGGTAAGTTAACATTTTATTTTAATGTATAATAATAAATATTATTTATTTTTGTAATATTTACTATTATAATTTAACATTTTTAAACAGCAAAGAAAAAAATATTTTGTATATTAGTAATATTAAATAGTATTTTTAAACTTTTTTGTATTACATTTCTAATGTAAATTGAGTTTAATGTGAAAAAGTATTTTTATTATTTCAATTAGCTAGCCATTTTCTAAACTAAGGGGCTCATTACGATGGCGGTCGGAAAACC